>CAWUFW010011154.1:0-636567 GCA_963921515.1 Calotriton arnoldi | reverse complement strand
TCTTGGAATCCTACTACTCATTTGACAGCATCTCTGGCTGGCGAATCTTGTTGTAAGGATTACTGGGCCTTCTCTGATTACCCCCAGTTTAGTTGTACGTGTAAGGTCACACAACATCCCACTGCCCCTGTGGCTAAGCTGGTTAGGTTGTTATTATAATGATAATTTGCGCGTCTATCGCTCACATATCCTCACCCATGACACCACCATGCACTATGTTCCATAACATGATAACCGCTCCTCGCTGGTCATCACACATGACATGACAACACTTCCCAAATAGGCTCATGACAAAAACAATAGCCTCACAACCCCATCCTATACACTGTAGAGTGCTGTCTGGTCTGCGCTTCAACACCCCGCCTAGGGTGTCAGGTATTTTGGATCACCAATGACAATGTAAATGAATTCCATATGACTTTCCAGTCTCATGATGCATCTAATGTAGATGCAATGAAAAACTGGCATGTACACAGCCCTCCTAGACCTACCTTACTGTTTAAAAAAAGACAGACATCATGGGTTTGAGTAGTGTGATGTGGTAAATAGGGTGAAAGGTGACCTTTTAGTTACATTTGGTAAAAGAGTCGATGTGTATGTATATGTTGTGCCTCTAAACAGGAGGGGTTAATATTGTTGAACATAATACTGACATTGAGGGTGGTTGAGGTGCATGGGCTCAGAGTGGTAGAGAGATGTAAGCGGTGTGAGTCCCAGACTCACAATCTGTCTGCTCCCAGAGAAGGAGTTAGTAAATTGCATTTCTTATGAGAAGCAGGGGCAAAGTCCATTAGAGAGCTGCAGGAGGTGTATGACTAAGGGACAGGTTTTTTTGTCCCACAATTTTAGGATTAGAAAGAGGATGTGACCTAAAGGCTAGAGTGGTCGACCTCGAAGCTGGGGAACCGGGTTCGAGTCTCGGCAGGGACACTCACCATCCTGTGATTCTGGGCAAATCACTTAATCTCCCCCCCTAAAAACAAAATAAATGTGTCCGTCTGTAATGCAACTGGTGCTTATCTAAAGCGCTCTGATACCTTGAGGTCATGTTTGCGCTATATAAAACTAAAAAAAAAAAAAGTGCAGGCAGTAAGGCGCATGAACAGTGGAGCTGTTGCAACCATGTGGTAAGGTTAGAGAGGTGTAGGCAGTGAGGCTCATGGATGGGGAACTGTTGGCTACCATGTGGTATTAGGATGCAATCTGTGATCTCATGGATACAATAGCTGTCTGTCACAATGTGGTAGGGTTAAAGAGATGCAGGCAGCCTCTGCAGTACACTTTGTTGTCAGGATCAGAGGGTGGTGGCGTCTTAGAGTTTCCAAATACCTACTTCAGAAGAGGCCTCAGGCAGCAGAGCCATGTAGTTCTCTCTGAGTCATCTATGGCCAGATTCCTTGGGACAGGTAAGAAACCTTCAACCGCAAAAGTCTAATTGCTTAAAAGGAGCAGGCAAGAAAACAAACTTTTGTTTGCATACTGAATGTTACCGGCTTTTATCACTTTCTATATATTTGCTATCCCATTGCCCCAGATAATATCTATATTAGAGTAGTGAAATTTCAGGTATTTCACTGATAGACAGTTATTTTGTAGGTTTATTAGACAAGGTAATGGGTTAACTTACTGGTGATCAAAGGGCAGCCAGGTATGATGTGACCAAAGCTGACTGTGTGCCTGTGTTACCAACAAGCACCAGGAATAGTATAATCTGGCACTATCCGTTTTGGGGTCCAGTAAACTATTGCCTCTATGTGAAGCGGAGCCATACCAGGACAGCCCTCCAGCTGCTCAGGCTTACAACTGTCCGAAGCAAAATTAGGCCTCCATATTGTTGATCCTAGGGCCTTGCTGTGGAACTGCCATGATGCTCCTTGTCAGCCTACTCCACACTCTTTCTTAGAGTTGTTTGCCACACCAAAGCCCTTTTCAACAACCTGAAACTCCTAGGGGGCAAGATACCTTCCTCTGGGTTGCTGCTCTGTTGCTCCTTTGACTCCTTTCGAATATACTCAGGCTAGTTATAAAATGGTCTCTCCTTGCTGCTCCTTCTCGGACACCTATGAGCATATCTTAATGCTGGTTGCGCAATGCCCATAATTAGGGGTTTTGCCTTGCCACTCCTGGGTGAACAACTCAGATCTGACACCATGGTTAATTGTATAATGTCTAATCCTTTATATCAGGGGTCTCCAACCTTTTCATTAACAAGAGCTACTCATGTTCAATGAAAATCATCCTGAACTACTAATATTATTAGTGTTTTACCTACTTACTTATGAAGTAAGGGACTCCCGATGCAAAGTGCCGCATGGAAATGGTACTCCTGATGTAATGGCCACAATGTAAACACCCGCAAAGTAACAACTCACATTCAATGAAGTGTACTTGCTGTGACACTGGAATAGAATATCAATCAATAAATTTCAATTTCTCCTGCTATGAAAAATCATAAAATAAAACATAAGTTTCATGGTTCAGATCTGTGCTAACATTTCTGTGGAAAATACTCCCCTATTGTAACCCAGCAGCATAGCATCAATCTTATTACTTTTATTTCATAGTCAGGATGTGATAGCGTCTATAAAGGCACGATGCAGCCACATCAGTGAGATGGTAAATAGCAGAAATGTTATACTTACATTTTTTCGTTTATGTTATGCCAACTTCTGTTTGCTTTTCAGATTTTGCTGTAGGCGGTTCTGGGCAGGACAGCTCCCTCTGGTGGACAGTTAGATGCAACAGCGTAGAATCCACGTAGCATGCATCACGTAAAAATCAATATAACCAGGTGTCCCTAAAGCCACGTGACTATAGATCAACACTCACTTGGATGTCACCATGAATAAAACGTGATTGGATGAGCGGCGAGGAAACTGGACAAGCATGTTCGCTGCTAAAACATGCAGGACATTGTATTTAGTGGCACGGCCAGATTTCGTAACCTGAGAAGGGCAACTTAGGCTGGCACCACAGATAATAAATAGCGACAAAGCCAATAGGCCTGGTACCGGCAATTGTGCAATGTTTTTGTATGTTTTTAATATTCAAACCCACGAAATAAGCAAAAAATCTAAAGTTAGATCAAACTTAAAAATTAAGAAGGAACAAAGTAGTACAGACACCAGCCCAGTGTGCCCCTTTTCAGGCAGCTATGCACATCTGATCAGGTAAAACGCTGTCACTCCAGTGGTCGAAGTGGGCAGGATCGGCAGGGCACGGCGTGCCCCTACTTCTTTAATTTCATAGAGTCCGTTCCCCTACTTTCTTATTTTAATCATGCCTCCCGGACAGCAGAAATCGCCAAGGCCGATAGTTAAGGCTCGGCTTTTGGGGACGGGCAGGAATCAGCCTAGGTCCTCCTAGCTGCTCAGCCAGAGTGAGAGATGGTAACGGAATGTTGGTGTGACTGTGATGAATGGAATGCCTGGGTGGATGAGTGGTGACAGTTAGAAATGGGCTGAGCAGCTAGGCAGGCTGCTCCTGGTGGGTCTGGTACATGGCTAGTACCTGACCAGAGCTGGCTGGACTATGATTGATGCTACCTTGACATGGTACCAATAAAGAAGACTAGAAATATACTACATGGCTACCAGTGTCTCTATGTACAGGGTACAACAGACTCTGTCTTTTCCTTAGTGCCCAGAGAAGAAAAGGACAGTGTCCATTTCTCCTGCTTCTGGCAGCTGCCCCCTCCCCTCTCTTTGTTCCCCCTCTTCCCTCTCTTTCTGTCTCACTCCTCCTCATTTAGTGAAAACTGAGACTTCAAGAAACAGTTCTCACCCTCGCTTTCCTCCTTTCGTTTATTTGCTCCCCTGTGAAATGGATCCAAAAAAGAAAAACACATTTGCTGGAAACGTCGTCTTTTTCTGACATTTTTCAATTTCTAAGTGCAGTCTCGGGGTGGAGAGAAATAAAACATTCAAAATATGAAAAATAACTAACTAACTAAAGCAAGACAGAGTGGTTGCAAGTTGGCCAGATTGATTTATTCACACCTAAACACATTAGCGCCACTTTACAGTGCTTGCCAGTGAAGCGCTACTTTTGTTTTCTCGTCTCTCTTTGAACAACATTGTTTTACCTGGGTGGGAAAGTGCACTATTCCTGGAGGTACTGAAATACCTGCTTGATGGGTGAATTGGAAAACAAAATGTGTACAGCGGCTGTGTGTTCACGAATATGGTCTTTTTAAACCATACTGCTTATGTTTTGTAAGGATATAAGCAATGGGCATTGAAACGGGTCCCTTCTGGGCCCTGTAGTCATGGTGTAACTTTTCAGGCAAAAGCACTCACAAATTTCTGAATAATGAGTGTAAAAAGAAAAAGGTAACCATGTTGTTCCTGCTTACATTTCACATGCTTTACCTAATCTTGCATTCCCTATGAGTGTTTGCTTTTTCTAGGATGTTGTTAATTTTTTTTAGGCAGCATATTGCTCTTGTCTAGTGCGTAATTTGAATTGAGTCACATCCAGGTGTTTATAGCGGGTCAGTGCAGTGCAAATTTCTCTCAGTGGGGCAGTATGGTGTTCAGTGGGGGAGAGGATGTGGCACTATGGTCAGAGCTGCTTAATTTGGAACTGGGGAACCAGGTTCAGCCTTCATGACCAGTCCACCAGACCACCCCCCCGAGGGAGCACATTCCCATGCTAGACCGTAGAAGGCCACGCAAGATCTTAAAAGCCCTGGTGTCTTAGCACCAGCAGGTGGACCCTAGCTGTGGCAAGTGTGGGTTAACCTTGAAGGCCTGTCTGCCACAATTCATTCTGAAGTTCACCTCCAGTCTTGCAGGCAGGCCTATGAAGCAGCACACCCTAGAGTGACAGTGACTCTGTCACGGAGGTCACAGGACCCTTGAGCAGGGTGGCTCTAGGGCAGTGCAACAGCACCAGGCGCTGACCAGCTGCGGTCCGTGCAGGTAACAGCGGTGGGGCAGAGAGGCCGGGTAAGGGGGGATTTCGAGGGACGATGCCAAGGGAAAATTAAATAATTAATTAATTTCCCCTCGGCATCATCTCTTGAAATCCCCCCTTACCCGACCCCACCGCTGTTACCTGCATGGACCGCCGCTGGCGCTGACTTCAGGTGGGGACGTTGTGTTTGCAAGTATAATATGGTTTTAAAAGCACTTGCTGCCTCCTTCCTGGCCTCCAACAATTTTCGGCAACAATGAAAATGTCATGATAACTCCAGTGATTAATGTACTTAGTAGAGAGAGATGGTGTTTTGTCTAGTGGACGTTTTGACTCATAGAAAGGAAGCGCAGAGGGTTAATGTACCTGCTGCTAAGAACATGTACCATGCAGATCACAAAGTGCACATAATGTAAATAGGTCAGTGGGTTACTGCTTTTGTCAGAGAGTTCCTATTGTTACTTGCAGTTAATAAGTTAAAATCCTAACATAGAACAGTGAGCTATTAACTGTCATGTAAGAGCTGCATGCAAACTGCAAGGTATAAATTAGAGCATTATGTTTTTTCCCCCAGTCTTTGATTATCCTAATGTTGCAAAAAGGGTTCATTTGGGTAGAAATCAATTCTGATTATTAAAGAGAACCCCCAACCATGGTATTACGTTTTAAATTCCGAGTTTGTGTTTCTCCAGACCAATCACTATTAAACTATGCTGCCTACTCGTATGGTTGTCATGTGACTCCTACACCTTGCAGTCCTTTGTCTTATGTAACATTTCCTATACAGTGATTTACACATGTATGATTGATTGTCTCTGTGTAATATGTGTGATGTAAAGTGCTCTGACACCCTACACTGGTATTAGTGGTGCTGTAAATTTTCTGATACTTTATTATTTTGACATTTTTACACAGGCTAACAGTCTTTGCAAAGATTCTTCCTTATTAGTACAAGTGGAACATACAACTGCAGCAGTGAGAAATGGGACCAGTCAACCTTTGCAAAGGGCCCTCCACTTCACAGCAGCACAAGTCACATTTGTTAGTAACTTTTGATCCGTTTGAGCTATAAACAATTTGTTAGTTAAAATCATCAGATTATGCAGCAGATGATGTATTATGTGGCAAATATGGCAGAGCCATAATTATGTGGAAAACATTTGCAAACTAGGATAATTTGCCATTCATGTTTGAACTGCTCTTGTGGAAAAAGGGAGGAGAAGTGCTGATGACAGAATCTCCATGGCTGGGAGACAAATGGCTTGCGATTCCACTTTTAAGGATATTTGGGACATTCTGTGATTGGAAATGTATCCCACTTTGTGAATGTATTTTAATGTCAATAACTCATATTAAACCTTAAATAAACATGTGTATCCATTGGTTAAATTAAATAACATAATAAGATGTAAACAGTTAGTGAAATGGGAAACAAATACTACAAATTGGGATATTTTTCTCTATCTGCCACACCTCTGGCTCCGCCCACTGACCCAATCGACGCGTGTTGCAAAGTCATCCTGTGCCCTGGGCACCCCCCAACTTTTTGCTGAATGGTACTGGTGGTAACTGACTCTGACTGACCCTGGGCTTTGCCTAACCAGGCCCAGGGCCAGTGCTATGCTGAAAACACTTAGAATACAGTGAAAACACCTACATACACTAGGGTACACTATGGGTTGGGGTACCCCTGTGATTGGCATGACCTACCCTATAAGCCCCTAGTATATATTAGGGCAGGGGAATTGAAACTACCTATCAGTCCCTAGTATATAGCAGGGCATGGCAGTTTAGAGGCCAGCAGCTTTCTGCACTTGCATGTGTCCACTGCTGAGGCCTGAGGTCAGTTTTAAAAGCAGCCCTGGGTGCCAGGACTGCTTTTAAAAGTAAATTGTGCCCAAACTCGACTTTGGTGTTTGGGGCACTTAAAAATGGATAACCTTCAATGTTATGGCATATTAGGGACCCCCAGGGTCTCCCTAGGTGTCCCAGGGGTGGGGGCAGGTATCTATAAGGTAGACCCTTATAAAATGAGTTTTATATGCCCTGGGTTAAGTGAAATGTCACATTTCACTCCCCACATTGTGGTAAAGTGCTGCCCAAATTCGACTTTGATGCTAGGAGCACTGTGAAGTGAGGATCTGCAATATTTCTACAGATTCAGAACCCCTAAAGTCTCCCCTAGTTGTCCCATGGGGTGGGGGTCCCATTGCAAATCCCCTGTTACATAGGTTAACATGGTAGAACGTTATTAACTAATAACTCTTGATAGGAGAGGGGTAGAAGTGCCATTCAAAGACTTCCCCGAATGGTATTAATAAATTCAACAATATGATATTGTTGAATTTCTCCTAAAGTGTACATACAAGAAGTTATGAGACTTTCTTGTTTGTGAGTCCAGATTCAGCCTTCCACTGGTCTGCCCTGATTGGTCAGAGTTAAGTGGATTAGCCAGGCTGCCTTGAAGAGGTGATAAAGAGCCCCTGGGGTCAACCAGCTCTGCTGGCAGGGCAGTGAGCTGTTCCATAGGAATGCCAGGCCAGGAGGAGGAGTCGTAAACTATGTTCTTCAAAGAGGAGAGCAGAGAACAGTGTCATTTACAACTCTGAACTTTCCACCTTAGGCAGATGGTAGGATTAAGGAAGGTATGAGCAGATGCAAGGGGGAGAGTCTAAGTAAATTAGCCATCCTAGGGGTGTGTTTAGCCAGCTCTTATCTCCTTGCTGGAAAGTCAGCCATTATGGATTTGGAAGTATTGATGCACTCTGGGACAAAATAATGCCACACTCTACAGGATGTGGTCATATCTTTGAGGAGTTACCCAGATCCCATTGGTCAGGAAGTGACCTCCTGCTTGACCCAGAGAACTTGGAATAAGTATCTGAGAGGGGCAGAGCCCTCCAGATCTGCTGCTTGAAACTGAAGAAAGCAAGACATTGTGCCAAGCTGAGAAGTTTTGCTGTGCAAATTCTAAGGCCTGACCTCTGAAGCCTGCACCATCAGAAACTACAGCCCTGTGGACTACCTTGCTGAAAAAGAAGTAAAGAGTGGACTTCCTGCAAGCTACAGGTTAACAGAGCTCACCTGGACCCTCATCACCAAGGATCATCAACCTGGGGAACTACCAGTGGATTTGTAAGGGTGACGTCCAAGTGGATTGTGGGAACTGAAGTCCTCAACTTTCAAGGACCATCTTGGAGCTTCCAGACCCTTGGAGTGAGTTTGAGACACTTTGGAACCCTTTGAGGAACTTCAGGAAGAAGTTCAAGAAGTTTGGAGAACTTTGGAGGAACTTTGAAGGAACTTTGAAAAAAAGCTCAATAGAGGGACCGACTCAACCTGGTCAGCCAAGCCGCCTGCCTTCAACCGCGAGCCGGCCAAGCCATCCAGGTTCGTCCCGCTAAAAGCTCCGTCGGTCCAACTTCCAGAGTTTGACCGGGAGTAGAAGAAATCCGAGGCCGGCGAACCCTCACCGAATGCGGCCTGGTGAAGAGCATCGAGGGACCCCGTGAGAAAAAGCTCCAGAAAAGTTTCTAAGTCCGCTTGTCGAAAAGGTGACCGGTAGCAACCGCGAAAGCCAAGCCGCCTGCCTTCAACCGCGTGTCGGCCTGGATCCTGGGTTTGCTCCGCTGGAACGCTCCAGAGGTCCAATCGCAAAAGTTTCTAAAAGTCCGAACGTAGGGAGGTGACCGGGAGCTCATCGCAAGGCAAGCCGGCGAACCCTCACTGAATCCGGACTGGCTGAGAGCTTCGAGGGACCTCGGGGAGAAAAGCTCCAGAAAAGTTTCTAAGTCCGAAGGTAAAAACTGTGACCGGGACCTTCCACGTGGGGTATCCGCTCAGGGCTCCATCATGGTCGGCCTGAAACTTTGACTTTGGGTCAGTCTATCGCGAGCCTGTATCCCAATATAGTGCTATAAGCTTCTAAGTGCTAAATTTTGCTAAATCTTTGAAAATTCATATCTCCGGTTCTCTACATTGGATTTTTGTCGTTTTGGTGTCATTTTAAAGATAAAAATATTTCCTATTTTTATGAATTGGTGTTGGATTTTTATTATGTGTTGTGTCTTAATTATTCACTGAATTGGTGTTTTTAAATGCTTTACATGCCTGTCTTTGAAGTTAAGCCTGTCTGCTCGCAGCCACGTTACCAAGGGTTGAGCATAGGAATAATTTTCTAAGACCTATGCTGAGTCTTACCAATGATTAGTGGCCTTATTGCCATTGGAAGACCTACATTTGCCCCTACCAATAATCCACTTTCCAACAACGGGTTATTCCCGCCCTCTGATTCTCCGCCCACAGTTCCCTTACTTTTTTTCCCCCACTTCGACCACTGTATCACTCACAGTGCAAAAGTGCCAATGGATGAAGAGGACTAAACTTTTGCTTCATGATTCATGGTATTGTTGGTGTAAGCAAAATATGAAAGTCAATTGAACAGAGCAATTGATGAAGAGGGCTGACTAAAAGTACTTGTATTCATGTATGCCTTTATATATGTGTACAATACATATCTTGGAAAACCAAAGTCTGTAGAGACCGCTACAGAGGTTTCTACACCAGTCCTAAAAAAGCTGTTCACCTATTTCAGGTTAAAAAAAAAATAGCTTCTGAGCTGATGTGGGGTGTCCGAATACTCAGTGTTTCGGAATGCGAGGAGCAATAAGTGAAATAATATTATATCAGTCCAACTGACGCCCTTCATATGCTCAATATTATTGTTTGTTTAAATCATTTCTTAACAAAGGCAAATGGAGTGAGACACATATCACAAATGTCCACAATATCTTTAGTAGGAGAATATAATACCGAGCTCAGTGTAACTGACATACGATGACATTGACTTGAAAGTCAGCAAATGGAATGCCCATTTGATGAGATCCCTGGTTTCCGGAATGTAAAGGTGACATTGTGATTGAGGCCACTACGAGGACATATATCTGGAAGCTGAGGGAAGCACTCATGTTGAAAAAAATGCTACACCCACTTACATTAACTAAAAATCATAAAAAAGAGAAGCAGACAACGGGCACAATGACTATCAGAAATAAAAGATGAACTTTTTTTAAATTAACTATGCATTTATTTTCTAAACATATAAATATGTGATATTTTAACTGCATGACTCAACAAGTTTGATATGGTATCCAACAAAAATGTTCCCTGCATTACAACAGTCACCCTATTTGAGACCGGCCGAGTTTGGCAGCGACCGCACATTATAACCACCAGGGGATGATCAGTGGCCCGTGTGTAGGACACTCTCATCCTTGCTCTGGTCGGTTCATGGGTGCGCCCCATCCGTCACACTTTGTAAAAATCAGCGGAGATTTCTTCTGAAATATTCTCTTGTTCTTTTCTCAAATACAGATTCGGTTTTTGTTAATTATTGGTTAACGTATTGTTATTGTTTTAAGCAAAAATGTCAATATAAAGATTTTATTTTGAAAAAAAACTCAGCCAGAAATGCAAAACCGGTCCAAGACTGATTTGCATATGGCTGGGTCTAAACTGGGGTGGCATGGTGAGCAAAAAAACGGCGGATTTAACCCAGATCTCTTGACTGGGGGTGAATGTTTGATTTGCTCTGCATTCCATCCATTTGTGTGTCTTTTGCTTTCTCGTCCTAAGCGCGCCGGGTATGCCCAGACGAGGGACCCGGGCTCACTGTGCCACTGGATTCAAGCTAGCCTGGCTGATGAGGGGTGATCCCCCGAAACCGATCCCAGGATGCTTGTTTTTCGGTCCAGGAAGGACCTGGCTTGGCAGTTCGGGCTGGACTATTCCCATGAGGCACAGGGTCAAGACTGATTTGCATATGGCTGGGTCTAAACTGGGGTGGCATGGTGAGCAAAAGAATGATGGATTTAACCCAGATCTCTTCACTGGCGGTGAATGTTTGATTTTCTCTGCATTTCGTCCATCATCTGTGTGTCTTTTGCTTTCTCACCCATTTGAGACCGGCCGAGTTTGGCAGCGACCGCACATTATAACCACCAGGGGATGCTCAGTGGCCCATGTGTAGGACACTCTCATCCTTGCTCTGGCCAGTTCATGGGTGAGCCCCATCTGCCACACTTTGTCAAAATCACTGGAGATTTCTTCTGAAATATTCTCTTTTTCTTTTCTCAAACGCAAATTTAGTTTTTGTTAATTATTGGTTAACATATATGTTATTGTTTTAAGCAAAAATATCAATATAAAGATTTTGTTTTTTTTTAAATCGCCCAAAAATGCAAAACTGTCATCTCCCCCGTACCACAAAAAAACAACACTTGGTTTATATATTTTATAGGAATATATAAGGCTGCAGAATTCTGCAGTCATCAAAGCTGGTATTGCCTAGTCAACAAATATACGCAGTTTTCCAGCATGGAGGTAAGTAACAAGTAGAGTAAATAAGTATGAGTTAAGACCGTGTGCACGTTATGTTTTATTCAGGGACCCTTTCTGGTACCAAATGTATTGCAAAGCAAGTCTGACTCAGCAGGTGGGTCAGAGATCCTGTCGAACTTACTTCAAAAGTGCATCTGTCACCTCAGCAAATGAGCAGTGCGCTCGTGGGCACCAGGTTGATGACCGCATACAAACGCGTGCTTTAAAGCCCTTTCAAGCCAGGAATTATGATGAATTATTTAGCTGAAGATGATGCTGAAGCTGGCAGAGGGACAGGAGGAATGCTATGGCACGCCCACGGGCACGGTGCCAGACATTTGTGATTTCTGGTTTATTGTTGGGGGGGGGAAACTAATAATTGGTACAACATAATTGTCCGAAAAGCAGAGAACCGATGAAGTCGGCCTAGCAGGTGATACATTTAATTATGATTTGAGTATTTTTATTTTTAATTTTTTACTAAGTAGAAGAGTCATTGCATATAAATAAATTTGAGCACTTGATTGTACAAAAAAGAAGAAAAGCTTGTAGACATTCATCGGAAATGCAATACAAAAATGCACATATCTGAGCAGAACAAACATTTTTATATGGCGCGCACAAGGCATGAGACCATCAGAGTGATAACCACAGAACAATATATAAAGCATAAAGAAACACAGACAATACAGGGAGAAGATGTGGCCTTCTGACAAGAGATGTGGATGTTGAAACATGGAAACCCTTAATATCCCTGTGCCTGTAAAAACATAAAGTGTAACTTTGTCGCTGTAATGCTACCATAGTGGTGGCACCCAAGGTGACAGGGGCCTCCCAGGGACGCTAGAGCATACAGTTCGCGTGCCATGACAACCTTAGAGTAATATAGGCGCTAGTCACCAAATACAGGTGACCCATGTTGAGCAAGAGAGAAACTCTGAACAGGGGGAGGCATCACGTGTTGTTTCTAAGTGGTCTTTTTCATTGAATAGCGGGCTGTGAAGTGGAGGAAGAGAGGTGAACTGAGGGATGATTACCTGTAAAATCCCAGCACTTGACAGATGTGAAAATGAATATAAGGTGCCTAAATATATATTGTACATTAGTATTATATGCGCCCCGCCAACGAAGACTGTCGTGAAACACGGGACTATTTCTTTGGCCCAGCTCATAGTTGTAATTGTCTGTGATTAAATGAAAAATAAAGATTAAATAAAATGTAACTTTGTCTGCTTTTGTTTGGCCAGGTTCGTGCTCTAAAAAATGCAAAACAAATACAGAAACTGTATAGAAGTCTAAATACAAAATATCCATAGTACTAGCCCAGAATGATGTAAACAATGTCGGATCAGTAAAAAAAGGGATGAAAATGCTGCATAAGACAGGTATAACACAATAAACAATACAGAGGAAGAAGTGTGTGATTACTCAAAATGCGACACCTATGCACTGCAGATAAAGACCAAGCTTCCAGCTCTGAATAAAACAACAAGAAACGGAAGGTAATGACAATTTAACAGGAACTGGAGTAACATCCTAAAACAACTTCCATTTTCAAACCAAAAGACCGGCAAATGCAGTCTCAGTTATAAAAAATACTGGCAAGATAGATGCACTTAGATCAATTAAATCATAGAACCTTCCGGAAAGGCCTATCTGGGTGACAACCTGGGCTGGAGTGGCCATGCTGCCTAGTGAAAACCGTTGGTAGACTGGAGAACATTAAATGACGACATTTAGGAGTCACCAGGGGTAACAGGAGCTACCTTGTGACTTGCTTTATGGTACCACAGGCCTGATGGGTCATGAAGGCAGAGGCAAAAACAGGCGGTAAACAGGGCTCTATAAGAGCTTTAGTTACCTCCTATAGGTTTTACTCTGTGCCTTCGTTTAGCCTCTCAGAAACAAATAGGAGGTTACCGAGGGTCAAGAGAATGACATGGTAGTAACCCTGTGATGTCATGGGGTGTGGTTCAAAGGGTGGTGTGATGTCACTTCCGCTACCTTGGAGTGTTTTGAGGCCGGATGACCTGTGGAATGTTCATCCTATCAGGCCCTGTGCGTGCCAAAGAGGGAGAAGCAAACAATGAACTTGTAGGTATACCCATGATTTGCACTCCAGAAAAACAGCGCTCCTCTGAACTATGCCAAACTCTAAAGCATTGGGATATTTCATGAGTTTCTTTTCAGAGCAGCCTGTAAGACTGATGATTTTTAAATTAATATATTTAGAACCGTGTGCTCTCAAATGAATATTTTACGACTGATTAATAAAGATTGTTCAATCAGAACACCTCTGGGGCACCTAGGCTACCTTAACATTTTGTAGGGCTTATTATAGCTTTCAGTGCAGCTAGGCTAAAAGCCCTTATTTACCCTGTAGGAATCACCGCCGAGCTGGTGTTTGCTCAAGGTTGCATTCTGCAGTTCGACTTTCTTTACTCTGTGATATTTGCGAATCCTGCTCTTGCTCGGAGTAGTGATTCAGCCTTAGCAAACACTGAAATGTTATTTAGACCTCATACAATCAATGTTTTCTAGCAGTTTCTTCCTCTCCTCATCTGCTAAAAATATAAAATTGCTATTTGACAAGTGTACTGTATTTCACCTCAAAGTGCTTCATTAAATCAAGCTCTGCATTTATACATCTGCACACGGAGTCCTGCTTGTATAACACTGCTCACAAGTACAGGCTTTTGTTGGACTGGGCATTAGTGGCAGCCAAGGAAAACTTGGTAAGACCAGCACCCCACCAAGCAAGAGCATTGATCAAGTTCCCTCCTATGCAGAGGTGTGGTGGTCTGTGGATGGAAGTCCAGGCAGTGGGTTGGTCTGGCATCTGTAGCTGAAAACCCTTTCTCACATTGTAGCAATCCACAAGGAATGCTGCCTTCACTCTGTCCCAGTCTGGCCTCGATAATGTAGGAGGAATAAACTACTTACGTTGAAAATTGGCCTTACAATGGTTTCTCCTAGCAGTCAAGGAAGCCTGGTGTTTGGCAAACACTATTCATTCATTCATTCATATATTCATTCATTCATTCATTAATATATTTATTTATTGATTTGTTACAAAAATCTGTATAGCCAGGACCTGCTCAAGTGGGCAACAGAGTGCCTCACATGTAACAACAGAACACATCAACCTAGAGTAAACATGAGAACAGGGAACGGGGATCATTGTTCTTTGGTCTTCGGTGAACTTTGAACTGGTGAGTTTTTATAGCCTTGTGAAGGATCAGTAATTCGACTTGCAACAGAGTTCTTCTGTGAGGAGATTCGAAGCTTCTGGGAGTTTGACCAAAAAAGACCGGGTTTAGGTAATTCGATTTTTTTGCCATGCGAATTTCTAGTTGGAGGCTGGTTTTGCCTCTAGTGCTTCTTCCTGGTTGGTTGATCTGACATATCTATAGGAGTTCCTTTAACATATGTGAGCAATTGAGTCACAAACCTTCTCCTTCATAAGGACTGGCATCTTGAGCTGCACAAAGCCCACAGATGTTGCCCATTTTGAGTACTCACCTGAAGATCTCATGCCGTGACTAGGGGGGTAGCTATCGATAGTGCAGCAGGTAGACTTGTACTAGGGTCCATGAATATGAGGGGCGCACCACACCTCACCTATGGTGGTAGTTCACTACGGAACAAGTGTACAGGGGGGCTTCTTTCCAAGGCTGTGTTAGGGCCCATGACACCCTTGCCGCACCACTGGCAACAGTATCCGCAGAACCAACCATTGTGTCCTGGGTATCAGCCATGTTACTTGCCCAAAGAAGAGGACCTTGTGCCTGGCGAGAATGAGCACACGCTCTAGCACACAACCCCATCATGATTAATGATACACACTAACATCCAGGTGGTGTGCTAAGGCAATCCTAATGAATAAAGGAATGAACTAATCATACCTACAGAAATCACAAACTGGCACAGGTCATGTTAGAGTGTATCACCCAGATGAGTTTGACCATTGCATTCTGATGTTTGTAGTTTTACTTTTTCTCTTATAAACAGGGCTTTAAGTGGGCCGGGTCTCACCCGGTCTGAGCACCGGCAGTTTTTTAAAGGAGGCCTCGAAACGGGTCTCTATCGGGCTCTGTTTTGTGCCCTGGCACAGGCGGTCCGTTTTTTTTCTGGACTGCACTGACAGCAGGAACATCATTTGCACGTGCTCACACTGCTCACTTCTCACTAGTGGAGAAGTTACGGCATGACGTCATGCCAGGTGAGCGTTGTAGGGGAAGGGAAATCCTTTAAAGAAAGTCATTTTCTCTCTGGATTTCCCTTCTCTTTTTGAAACTCAGGAGCAGCAACATTGTCCTGGTGTCACCAGGGCTTTAAATGGAAGCTTTTTCAATATTATATACAAGCCATAGTTGCTGCTTATTTATCTTATGTAACTAACAACCACTGACAAAGCCAATAGTTCATACTTGTTGTAGTTATGATGTTACTTGTTGTATCAAATATCTAGATGCAATGACAGAAACAGCAAAATACAAGTCAGGCAGCACATTATGCTAGGCACAGATTTTTAGCTTATGTGTTTTTAAGCCACGCCCCTAATTGCATTGGCCACGCCCCTTTGAGAGACACTCCAGTTTTTTCATCCCACTTAAAGCCCTGCTTATAAATATAGGTGTTTCCTGACAAAATGCAAATTAAAATAGACAAAATACTAAGAAATGATGCAAGGCTGCTACTCTTAAGGCCAAAGCATGTTTTGGGGTCTGGCTTCCAAGGCCCCTAGCTTTCCTCAACACAGTTTTTTATCATACAACTTACCTGGATGTTTCTTTTTCAGGCAAGGAGATTTTGTAGAAAGGATGTGTGCCGACTTCCTGTACCTTTTTAAGCACACGGAAATTGACAATGCGATCATTTTGAAGCAATACTTTCCGTAGCCATTCTTATTATTTGCTTGAAAGATGCATTATTTGGTAACTGGAACTTGTGGTGATAAACTTTTTCGGGGACAACAGAGTTGGACTTAAAATGTGACCCACTCATCAACTTAAGTATGGGCTAAAAATCTGAGTGTTTCAACTGTCCAAGGGTGTCACATATAGCCTGGAGTCACTGTCCAAGGGTGCCACATTTAGCCTGGAGTCACTTAGCAGGCATCCATATAATAAAGAAATATACAAATCGGTGTCAGTTGTATGTACATGAAATGTTTGTAAAAAAACAATTCATGTGTCAACAACTTAGAAAGTGAGTGAAGGATGCTTGTGTAAACGTGCAAGAGAATGTGAGGGATGGATCACGCAGGGTAGAATAAATATGGAGAATGTTTTCAAAAAGATGTGGGTCAGTCCTTAAATGTCTGCCTTCAAGCCTGACAGACCTTGGCTTTAGTCCATATCTCGCCTTTGAAGACAGCTCCCTGATATAAAATACTATTAACTTGCCTTTTCCGGTCTATACCAGACTCCAGACTTCATTAATGGGCAAAAGAGAAAGTTTGTCATTGAGAGGGTGGAGTACGGCAATGAAAGTGTGGAGTACAGCAGGGTGTCGTCTGTGAGGGTGTTGGTTGGGCTACTTTGGTAGTCGACTCAGGAGGGTTCTGAGTAGATGTGGTCCTTTGTAGGCACACCACCAAGGGGAGGAGTTATTTTTTTTCTTTTAGGTAGACATCCAGGTCCCTGTCTCCATGGTGTTGACACCCCTCATGACTGAAGGACTAGAGGAAATGATTAGGAGGGAATGTGGGTTCCCACACGATAGTAACAGAAGGTGCAGAAGGGAAATATTGAGGAGCGCCTGGTAGAGCTGAGTGCATTTCATAGCCCTGAAACTTACATATTTGCTGTTGATCTGGCCTAAAAAAAAGGAATATTGCACAATTGTCCTGTTGCAATGCAAGATGAGTGGGACGCTTTTAGTGTTTGCTGGAAATGTGCCTGGAGGGAGCCAAGAACTACACCTCCCAGGATACCCATTTTCTGTGGACTCTGAAGGTGGGAAGGAGGAGAAGGAAGAGATTAGTGCTTCATAGTGTGTTCAGCTCTCCCGCAGCGCGAGATGCTTTCGGTATTTACCGGACGTTTGCCTGAGAGGGAGCCAAGAACTTCACCTCCCAGGATACACTGCTGCTGTAAACTCTGAAGTTGGGGAGGAAGAGTTAGGCACTGCATAGTGTGCTCTGCTCTCTCACAGTGCAGGATGCTTGGGGAACACCTGTGCTATGCCTGGGCGAAGACCGGGCCAAGAGCGGGCCAATCTGCACCTATCAGCACCTAGTAGTGGCTGGGCTGGGTCAATCCCATTTTGTCTTCCCCTTTTCACTCAGCGCTCTCTTGTTCAATGGGGAAAGACAAAAATGCCAGGAATCGCTAGGGCAGTTGATACCAGCCCCTCTCACTCCACCACTGACTATTTTCCTGAGCATGCCATTAGTATAATCTCCAAAGTAAATGAATTGGCAGAGAGGGATTTATTGGTGGAGTGTTTCCCAAATGTTTCTTTTTCTTCATCTACACCCTCAATTACAAGACTTACTTCTTTGTACGTGCTGCTTTCTGGCATGGCCCTTGACTCAATGCAGCTCCTTAATGTGATGGGGTTACTGTATCCCGTCTTGGCAGCCCTTCTGCCAAATGTATGAAAACATTGTCAAACTCACGATCCAAAGCACCTGTGTGCCATTGCAAGACCTTAGATGAGTCACTGTTGGCTCCTATAGGTAAAGGCCTGTTAGACAGCATATTGGGTAAACTAATTTCTGTGATTGTTTCACGTTTTAAGATAGTTGAAGACAGGCTGTCTGCTATTGAACGTGCCTTAGACACACTAGTTAGCCATCCCACCACTACTTTAGTTTTTTAATCCGGTCCTCCTATAGTTGTTGCACCGAATTACTTTCATGCCAGTAGTGCTTTGCTAAGCCAGCATGTGCCTAACACTGGTGCTTCTTTGGTCTGTGCTTCGACTCCTGTTACTGGCAAATGGTCTACCTTCCTCAATAACCAGTCTGTTGACTTTTCTAGGCATGGAAGCCAACAGACAGCCTTTAACTTTATCACTTTCACTAGCAATGAAACAGGTTCACTCAATGTATATATCCTTATATCATAATTCAGACCAGCGATCCTATTTTGCCCTCTCTTACTAACAAGACCACCTCTCAACTTAAGAATAAGTAATGATCTGGTTGTCCACTGAAATCAATTTAAATGTTGCTATCTATAATATGAGGCGAAAACCCACGGTCTGCGTATCACCTGAAAGCTATCAATTGGATTGTGTGCTTGTTAAATTTAAATATCCTGCTGACCTAAGAGATGTTCTCCTTAAATTAAGCGTTCATGACACTCCTAATGATTCAGTTAAGGTTTGTCAACTGGGCTTTTTTCATAAACCATCCTCGTCACCTAATGTGCCTGACTCTTGGACTATATGTAGCAATGTTTCTAAGCCTAACATTTCCTCATTATATTCCATTATATTTACTCACATCCGCTTTGAGGTTCAAATTACTTAGATCACAATGACTGACGTTCTAGCGCAGGCATCTCCAAAGAGTAGCTTGTGAGCTACTGGTAGCTCTCCAGCTACTTGCAAGTAGCTCTCTGATTTAAAGCCTACTAAATTAGATGCTTTTGATTGGTTTAGTAATTTATGTACCCCAAAAATGGAAAGCGTGACGAAAATGTGTTTATTGTCAGAACTCATTACCTGATATTTGGAAAAAAATGGTTGGATTTCCAAATATAGTTAAAGCTGATATCTGAGTGATAAATTATGAGGCTTTGGGGAGACCTATTAATAAGATTATGACCTTGGTGCCAGGGGCATAGTAGCTATATTTGTTATGCATTATCAATCTAGAAGCAATCCAAATTGATGAAGCCTTTTTCCTGCTGGTAACTCTGTCTGATGCACTGAGGTGATCATCATAATCTTGCCTGACAGGACCACTATTATCACATTAAAAATATTAGTAGCCTGGTATGATTTTCATTGAACATAAGTAGCTCTTATTACAGAAAAAGCTGGAGACCCATGTTCTAGCGTATACAATAGCAAATGATCTGCTTCCAGTATGGATTCCTGTGTCATCCCCATCACAGATAATGTCCTCACATACATGTTATTCTTCCATGTTCTGATTCTTCTGTCTGGTCCAATGGCCTGTTGCTTCTTCTTAGTTGGAACATACCTGGATTAGCCTTGGAGCTGAGTTTGGTCGGTTTGTTTTTCTATGTGACAGACTTTGACATTGTTATGCTGCCATATCAGATGTTGTATGAGAGAGGTCTGTCTTTTTTCCTTGCCCACTTCTCCATCAACTTCTGAGTGTGCTAACCTGGTTCTTGGTAAATGCTCTTTTAGTGTCCTTAGCACTTGCCATTCAGGCATTCAATTTTTTTTTTGTTTATGGGTAAATGATTTTCAGTTCTATTTGCTTAATTTTTACAATGATTGCTTTTTACAATGCAACTATAATAATTTATATATACTTTTTAATATGGTGATCAACTTCCCTATGTCTCAAATTGATCACCACTCACCAGCTATGTATGTTATCTTGACTGTTGATTTTAATGCTAACATCGGTTCTAATGTAACTCTTCCTAATCCTTTCTCGCTGCATGACAATGGGGATTCTTTTCCTCACCTTCTAATTTACGAGTGCTTTATTATTGGCATATAATTGAATATAATCTTGTTATTGTGCATGATTTGCTTTCTGATCATGTGAGCATTCCAACTTTAACAGATAGAGGCTGTTCTTCTAATATAGATTATATTTTTGTATCTAGGGGTCTGACTAACTTTGCTACTGATTATTCTATAAAGGTGAGCTGTTATAGTGCCCAGCAATCCCCTTCTAGATTCCATTTGTTTTCATGGCCACAAGGTATGTTATCCTGCCTCCCTCTATGATCCATTGTGAAACCGTTAAGGATGATGGGTTGAGAATCAACTGACATCTCGTCGGTCCTAGAAGCTTTTTAACACATTTTTTGGGTTCTACTTTTGATATTTTGATGTTTGTCTATCATCTTGTTTAAGTCTTGATTCTGTTTTAAGTTCTTTTATGTGCCTTTGTACCAGTGTTTTAAAGTTGCTAGCTAGATTTGCTAGTTCTACTGAATTGCCCATCCATAAAGATTGTTCTGTGGCCAATAGGTGTCTTGGGGCTTCACTTTTTGATGTCCGAGTTGCAAAGTTGAAATAGCTTCCTACAGAGCAGCTTATAAGACGGCCCTAAAATGAAGAAAGGGTGTCATTGGATCGGATGCTTGGACACAGCTTGAACACACAGGCAAATTGAAAGATGTTTCACTTTTTGTGGAAAGCGGTTAAAATAAAGTTCTGGAACTTACTTATCTTCTCACATCTCACCTGAAGAGTGGGTTACACTCTCCTCTGACCTTAAACATTAGCACTTGCTTTAAATTTGATTTTGAGGATTTGGTAGCTGCCATTTCAGAAAGTCTGCCTGGTAAAGCAGCTAGACCAGATGGCGTTCCCATGGACCTATTTAAATCCAATTTAAGAACTCTGGGACCCATTTTTGATCAACATATTGAACTCTGCCAGCCATTTGAGATTACTGTGTTCATGGTCCAATTCAATTATCATCTCTGTATTCAAAAAGGGTAATCAAAGTGGTCCAAAAGGCTATAGGCCCATCCTGTTAATTAATTATGTTCTTAAAGTGTCTGGGAGGGTAATTTTGAAACTAAATTAGCATGGTCTTCTGATAATAACGTTCTTGCTGACATCCAATATGACTTTATGGAGAGCTTGTGGACTGTATAATCAACAGCAAGTATACTATGGTAAAACAGGCTTTTATCTATTTCACTATAATGGATTTGAGCAGTGCTTTTGAATGAATCCAAGTTATAGCAGATTTTATTCTCTATTGATCTTGACGCATCACTAATTCACTTTCTCCACTGTTTACATACCGACTTACCTACTACTGTTAGACTTGGAGATTATGGTGAATGCTTCGATTTGTTCTGGTTAAAAAGGGAGAGGCGGAGGGTTGGTAGGGTTTTTTTTTTACCTCAAATGATAATCATTTTGTACATCAATAATCTCAATCCTTATTCTACCTCTAAGGGATAATATATGCCTCACTTTGGGCACAACGTCGTTTTACTTTCGCGTACTGCTAACAGTTTGAATAAACTCTTAGATGCTTTTGTCACCTTAATGGATAACCTAAATTTGGGTACTAATCTTTCTAAAATGGATATGATGATTTGTGGGTCAAAAACAATTAAGACCAGGACACTATGAGGCAGATGTACTAAGCCTTTGTGTCACGCAAAGCGACGTAGGGCAATGCAAAGGCTTATATAGGATTTACAAAGCCACACAAGGTTTGATTTGCATGAACTTGCATGGATGCATTAAATTAAATTTTTTAGTGATAGATATTTCATGGGTGGAGCATTCCGGTGCATCCACCCGTGGATTCCTCAAACATGCATTACTTCTTTTTCTTGTACCACTAAAAAAAAAACACAACTACAGCATGCCATCAGGAACAAGCTGGCTGACAGAGAAAAAAACAGTCTTTCTCTTAGGGTGGGCATTGACCATCCTCCTCCCATGAACTCAGGTCATGATGCATGGAGACGCATAAGTGGAATGGCGATGCTCTCTGGGTTATGCGTCACATAGGCCTGAAAGAAGTTGAAACCGCTCCAGCACGATGAGCCAGAGTTTTAGCAAAAGCGAAGGAAAAAAGAATAACAAGCAATACCTGAAGTTCGCACAAAAAATAAAGCTTCAGGATGCCACATCTTAAATATACCAGTTCCCAGCAGCTATAGTATGACCAACAAAATGACAGCTGGCCACTAGCAGGTCCTCGTGCCAGCTCTCCCTGTTACAGTTCTGCTATCCAGCTTAACCACAGTCCGTTACCCTCTGCTATCTGTCTACCTGCTGCCTATGTTTGTGCCTTCTCTGCTCGTTTCTTGCTCTGTTGGGCCTTCTCTACTCGTTTTTCTGCCCTCTGTTTTGCTTTCCTGCTCGTTTTTCTCCCCTCTGTTTGCCTTTTCCGCTCATTTGTCTGCCCTCTGTTTTGCCTTTTCTGCTCGTTTTTCTGCCCTCTATTTTGACTTTTCTGCTTGTTTTTCTGCCCTCTGTTTTGCCCTCTTCTGCTCTGTTTTGCCTTCTCTGCTTGTTTTTCAGTGCTCTGTTTTGCCTTTTCTGTTCATCTGTCTGGCCTCTGTTTTGCCTTTCCTGCTCATTTTTCTGCCCTCTGTTTTGCCCTTTATGCTCCTTTGTCTGCCCTCCATTGTGCCTTTTTTACTCGTTTTTCTACCATCTGTTTTGCCCTCTTCTGCTCTGTTTCGAATTTTCTGCTCGTTTTTCTACCCTCTGTTTTGCCTTTTCTACTCGTTTTTCTGCCCTCTGTTTTGCCCTCTTCTGCTCTTTTTTGCCCTTTCTGCCCTCCGTTTTGCCTTTTCTACTTGTTTTTCTGCCCTCTTCTCCCATCACCCAGCAACCTGCCCTCCCCCAGGACCTACTTAAGGGAGGTTGCAGCACAACCCTATTGAGCAGGTCCTCATGCCAGCTCCTCCTGCAACATTTTCCTGTTCAGCTTGCTGCTACCCTCTGCTGCCTGTCTACCTGCTGCCCTCTGTTTGCACCTCCTATTTTTGCTCTGTTTTGCCTTTTGGCTCATTTTTCTGCCCTCTGTTTGGCCTTTCCTGCTTGTTTTTCTGCCCTCTGTTTTGCATTTTTTTGCTCATTTTTCTGCCCTCTGTTTTGCCTTTTCTGCTCATTTTTCTGCCCTCTGTTTTGCCTTTTCTGTTCATTTTTTTGCCCTTTGTTTTGTCCTCTTCTGATCTGTTTTGCCTTTTCTGCTCGTTTTTCTGCTCTCTGTTTTGCCTTTCTGCTCAGTTTTCTGCTCTGTTTTCTCTTTTCTGCTCACTCATTTATCTGCTCTCTGTTTTGCCCTTTTCTTCTTGTTTCTTCCCTCTTCCCGCCGTTTCCTCAAGACCTGGCTTTTCGACAGAGACCTTGCACCCCAGTGCCCAGATATACCTAGGGGTGTCAGTGCCGTGCTCTACTGATGCTGATTGATTGATAGCAACTGGACAGAACAGCAAAAATGCTTTTGAGTGTAGAAAAACACATCCAACACCTTACATTGGTGTTTTCTCACCTCATCCCTATGTAAAACAGGAGTGATTTCTTACATTCTGTGAATTATCATTATTGCTGCTGCCAGTCTACTCAATTTTTTCACAGCTCTCACAAGTTTCCTTGTGATCCTGGGTGCAATTGAAATCTGTAGAACATCTAACCTGGAAAGCCGTTTAGCTTCCTTATAGTTCCTGACAACGCTTCGCTGGGCCTTACAGTGTAATCTCTTTGTTAAGTCGTCGACGATTTTTCTCCATTGGTCAAATGAACCTTTTATAGCTTACATGAAGCATTGAAAGGGAGAAAACATCAACAATACAATTTAACTTGTGAAGCCCATGTGACTCCACCATGAGGACCTAGAATCGCTGGATATGATTTAAGGGTTTTGGTTGGATTACCAGTCAATTCAGTACATAGGCTAACCATATGCAAATTCAGTAAGAACATTGCTCTAATAGGCAAAGTAAAATATCTCAGTTGGTTAAGATGCAGTAGAATGAGATACAGATTATGACAGCTACAATAATACAATAGCATATCAAAGTGAACAGGTGTTCCATGAAGAAACTTCCCTTCTTTACTCTAAGATGAGTCAAATATAGGATCATCTATCAATGGTCTCTACTTCGGGAGCATAGAAGAAGAAGGTGTCAGCATGATCAGACTCCAGTAGAATTTCAACAGAAAAGAAGATAAGTGTTTAGCATAAAGTTTTACACTTTCAAGAATAGGATGAGCAGAGAAGTCTGTACCACTCTCAGACTCAAACTATGGGAACACCAATATAAAAGTAAAAGGAGACTCAAAAACATCTTATTTCCATTCACACCACCAGGAACCAATCAGAGCGCTACTTGGGTGCAATGGCAACATAGCTCTGAATTCCCAACGCATCAAACTAAGGCTGCAATTCTCAGCCTTCCTTGTTCACAATGATTAAAGGCTTCTTTCGACCATTGTTTCTCCACATTCAATGCCACGTCTCTCTCAGGCCTCTCTATCAGTCGTCTAATACAGACAATAAGCCTTTCTCTAGCTAATGAAATAATAAACCTGCAAGAAAGGAAAAACATGCTTGCAGTAAAATGCATTTCAACAGAAGCCCGTAGTTGGGCTAACTTAAATGAGCATTTAAAGTGCAATTTCATTACATGGTTATAGATGCACTTGTGTAACTTTAAAGGAACTACAAAACGTAAGCAAAAGAATATATGTTTACACATGCAGATATAACTTGAAGTGTAAGTGTAAAATGTGGATAAAAAATACCTAATTAATGTTTAAACTGAACAGTAGGGCACACATATATAAGTCTCTAATTTCTACAGTGAATACATTTCAGTAGAGCATTTAAATGTTTCAAACACGTTATAAAAGTTAAGGCACACAATAAATATAATGTCAGTTGTACATACATAATTGCATTTCTGTGAAGTGTAAGGGGTGGAGCCTAAATTAAGCTGTTCCGGCTTCTTGTGATCGTGGGCACATTTCTTTCTGGATTTTCGCACCCACGGTGTCCGCTAGATACTGTATATAGGTTGTAAATATATTTTCAAGTCTGAACTCCAAGGTTCTTTCACAGCTGGAACTCCTTTAAAGTTGTGATCCACTGGCGTAGAAAGGGAGGGGTGGCACAAGTTTCGGGGGCGGCAGCCGCCGCAAAAATCATCGCCAGCACCCCCCCTTCCCCCAGCGCGGCAGCAAAAGGCAGGAAGGCAGGGACCGCCACGGGCGGCAGAGTGCCTAGCTACGCCACTGTTGTAATCAATTAGTGCAGCTCACGTTTTATCCTCAGGAGCTGACCAAAAGCTGCAGCTTCTTTTTTCACAGGGCTGCCAGGTGGGATGGCACTAGTGTGGTCATTAACACATGAGAGCAGCGCTTTTTTAAAGTCGGGTAGTGTGACTTGTTTTCAATACCTCCACAATCAAAGTACATCTGATCCATGCATACTTCTGGATTTTTTTAAGCTCATCGCCATTGTTTTAACTCAAGATTAGCGGTAGTAATTCACAGACATGTAGCTTTGTTAGTAGAGAGTTTATTCCAATTAAGATGGATGCATGAAAGACCCCACCTGGGGCAGACCCAACTTCCAGCTAGCTTGCAGTCTAGAGATACGATTTTGAAAGACAGCATTAGCTGAAAAATTATATGAATTTTTTGTGAAAAACTGAAGTACAACTACCAAGACGCTATGGGGTAATCGCGCTGTTACATGCATGCAGTGCGTTCCTACCCACTTTCACTGATAAAAGGCTCTCGTGAGCCACCCCAAAGCTGCCGAGCTTTGGAATGCCCGCACGCTATGAGTGGGATTATACCTGAGAAAATTGGCAGCATGTCCAGCAACCCGTAAATCTTCTCTACTGATGAGGGAGGAATCCCGAAACACTGGTATCTAGAGATACGATTTCGAAAGACGGCATTAGCTGAAATATAATATGTACTTTGCGCGAAAAACTGAACTACAGCTACCAAGACGCTATGGGGTAATGGCGCTGTTACATGCAAGCAGTGTGTTCCTACTCACTTTCATCAACTTCCAGCTCAGCCCAGTAACACTGGCTGTCTACCAAGCAATCCTCATTACTTTAGTATTTTAGACATCACTAGATCTCAAGACAGACTGTACTCCACATGTCCCTTCAGATCTTCTTGTAAACCCTATGTCTTTTTGGACAATTTACTTGAAATAATTGTGCTGCAAACTGTTCTTACCCTTGAAGGTCCCCTAGTCCCAAACTAGCTCCACTCAGTTTAGTATGGGCTAGAATGTGCATATTTTCCCTCATAACAATGTGAAAATAATGTGCATTATTAGGTGAGAAGTTAGTGCTGTGGCAGAACACGCATCTCATTAGTTGAGGCTAGTGAGCTGTTAAACAGTAGTGGTGCTGTTGTCATGCCATGTTACGTTATGTCATCTTGTAATATGTCAAGCTGTGCTATAGTATGTTATGTTGCCAGCATTTGTATAGTGTATTTCTACCATTTACGAGGCCTCATTACTCTTTAGGAATCAGGGCATCCTTCCCAGATGGTTCTGTGAGTTCCCTTTAGTTGAATTAATGGTGGAATATTGTTATTTTGTTTTGTCACAAAAGCTCAGAGCAGATTTTTGATGAATTGTTTAGTGATGGTGTACTATGTGTAGGGGTTCATGAGCCAAAGGAGAAATAGCTGCCATGTGACCGCACGTTGGGTGTAACACCTTCAGCCATTTCTCACTTTTTAGACAACAGGGGCCGAATTATTGTGCCCCGAATGTGCAGCAATGTTTGTGCCTGCTTGTTCAACCCGCTGAGACTTCTGCGTTTCAGAAGAGGATGCAGATGCTTGTGAGGCACCTTTGGTAACAACCACCAAATTTTGCATTAGCAGTTAGTGCTTTCAGTAGTGTGTGGTAAGGTGTCTGTCGGATTTCACCTGGGATTTTTGCATGCACACACAGACAAAAACACACACACTCACATTTGTTTTGAAAGCCCTAAAAAATTGTGATTATTTTACCAAATATTGTGTTTTTCTAACTTAGTGCTCCTACCAGACTGCATTCCTCTCCCTTTTCACTGCCTCTTAAGCCCCTCTCATGAGCCCTGCTTGTCGTATAACGAATTTTAACATAATATACCTGCGTGATTGCCAGGAAATATGAGTCTCACCCTCCCCCAATCTTAATGAACAAGCTACGACCCTGACTGTGCACCCTTTTCTTGTGGTGCAATGAGAGTGGTTTTCATTCTATGACTTGTAGCTGCAGTTTCCCATTTATAATAATATAATATAATATAATATAATATAATATAATATCATATAATATCATATCATATAATATAATATTTTGGCTCTGAGAGGGTAGTTTGGGTCATTATGGAATGTGGGACTGGAACTCCAAGAAAGTCAGTGTAGAAAAGTAGTAACACAGTGCTATATTAAAACATTGTAAATGATGAATTTTAAATAAAGTTTTTATCTTATTTAGTAGTCCATCAAAAATCACGTTCATATAAATTCATTGTGTATTTTACCAGTGGTGGCTGGCATGTACGGAGGGTGGTGGGCGGGTGGGACAAAAATAAAAGTAAATAAATAAGTAAAAAATATAATTACCCTTACCTCCCTGGCGCCACGTCCTCCTCGCTCATGTTTTCTCCAGGCAGGCAGGCTCCAATGCGGGACCTAGAAAACTGCAGTAACAAATCCTGGTGCTGCTCTCATGCAGCGTAAAAGAAGCATCAGGCTTGGAGGGAGTGGCCTCCTTCAGTGTTCCCGAGGACACTGGAGCCCTATGCTGTCTCTAACCCAGCTGTCTTAGACTGCTGGGTTAGAGAGGTTTAAAAAGTGCATGTCTAGTTGGCCGTCACAAGACGGCTGGCCAAAGAGACATGCACACTTTAAACTTATAGTGCCCTGCCCATCACTGTTTTCTGCTGCTGCCTGACTGGCAGCAGCAAAATCAGAAAGCCCCACCCCCGTCCTGACGCTCAGCTCAGGGTGGGGTTTTGAAAAGTA
This sequence comes from Calotriton arnoldi, assembly GCA_963921515.1. Lineage (NCBI taxonomy): Eukaryota > Metazoa > Chordata > Amphibia > Caudata > Salamandridae > Calotriton > Calotriton arnoldi. The sequence goes on along the minus strand of CAWUFW010011154.1, from coordinate 608,628 downwards.
AATTTTATTTTTCCATCTCTGGGGGCAATTTAGTTAGTGGGGCGACACTCCTCCGCCTTAACAGAGGATCTGCCCCTGTATTTTACATTATGGTAATTGAAATTGCCCTTAATGTGACCCTTGAAAAAGATACAATTTCTTTAGAGGGAAACAAATAGAATTAAAAAAAATCCCACCTTGCTTACAGGGAACTCAATAGAGTCAATTAGATAAGGTTTCAACCTAGACTCACTTTGCTGAGAAATCTTTTAGGAACGCTTTTAGCTATTGCTAGTTTTCATAGGTGATTGTATGTCCCAGTTATCAAATTCAGTTTATGAACATACTGCAGCATCGAGTTTACAAGACTGTTTTATAAGTCCTGAAACTGTAATGGAAATCTTTATGTGAGGCCTCTTCCTTGAAAGGCATTGTAAGGGACACGAGACTAGTTGCACTAGAGGTCTCTTTCACTTCCAAAATTGGGGGCAGATTTACAAGCCCCTTGCGCCACTTTTGCGCCGCCGTTGCGTCACTTTTGTGACGCAGCGGCGACGTAAACCATGCGCCACGTTGCGCATTATTTACAACGTGACGCATCTAGGGAGATGCGTCACGTTGTAAAGCCCTGCGCCACATGAAACCTGCGTCAGGTTTCATGTGGGCGTTCCTCCGCAGGGTGGGCGTTCCGTCGAAGGAAAGCCTCGTAAAGTGACGCAGTGAAATCTACAAGATTTCACTGAGTCACTTTTCCGACTGCGCTGCGACGAATCCTTACGCCTGCTTCAAGCAGGCGTAAGGAGTGGCGCACAACGTTAGGTATGGGCAGCCCACGAGCATTGCTGGAGTTGCGTCGCGCTTGCGACACGACTCCAGCAATGCGCCGCCCTTGCGCCACAGGATGCGACACGCATCGGCCTTTCCTTGCGCCACGGTGCGCCGCATTGTAAATGCGGCGCATCCGTGGTGGCGCAAGGAGAGAATTGCGTGTCGCAACTATTCTGGCGCATCCCTGCTGATTTGCAGGGATGCGCCAGAAGTTGTAAATCTGCCCCTAAGTTTTGATAAAATGACTTAGAGTGATGCCTACACCTCTTCAATGGATACGCAGAAAAAGATATATTTTAAACTATTTCATTGTGTGAAAACAGCACCCATTTATGGGATCACTTGCTACCTTTAGTGCATGTGAAGATCATGGGCGTAGATTCACCAAAATGCTAGGCGTAACGGAAGTGACATTATATACCTTTTGACCTTCATGACATCACTGTAAGTGACATCATATGAACATTGACGCTGGTTTTTTCCAGGAAGGCATGTCACATGACTCTAATCACAACAATTGACATCACTAAAGTTTCATAATAACTGCTTCATTAGTATAACAGCATAACATAGATACATATCAATTTAAGACGCCACCTATATTATGGTGCAGACTTGCTCTCTGAAAGTTTAGGGGCATAACACTTGCCCTGAATTCAAGAGAGCAATTGAAATGAGAAAGCTCAATCTCTACTAGAGGGTTTTTCCTACCAAGAAAAATTTGAAAAGAATGTGGTGAAATAGTGCATTTTAAAACACGATTTTCACATAAATTTGCTAAAATGCCATAAGAGCTAAAAGGGCACTCATTAAATATTCAAATCCTTTTGTGGTGCCAAACCAATGAAACCTGATGTTCCCCAGGAGTTGATGCCATTTTTTCAAAATGCGCTATGGGTGCCCCACATGTCAACACTTACCTCCATTGTACCAGGGCCAGCATTTTGTCATGGGTGTCCTCATGTGCAATGGATGCCCCCTTATATCAGTGCCATGGATGCCCTTATATCACAAATGACATTAAATATGCCAGTGCCAACATTTTGATATTTATGGTGTCCATATACCAAAGGTGACTGCTATGTCAAAAATCACCACAGTATATCAGGGCCAGCATTTTGACATGATTGACACTCTCCCATATATCGTGTTTTCCACCTTTATGCCAAGAATTACCTCTAATGTGCTAGTACCAGCATTTTCCCATTGGTACCCACTTGCCAAAAATGGCCGCAAGTATGCCAGTATTTTTGCATTGATGCCCTATATGCCAAAAACTACCTTTAGTATGCCAGTATCAGTATTTAACAATGGATGCTAATTATGCCAAGTATTATCCCCAGTGTGCCAGAGCCAGTATTTTGCCACAGGTGACTGCCATGCTTAGAGCTGCCTCAAGTATGCCACTGACAGTATTTTGCCCTGACAGTATTTTCAGTATGCCAGGGCCAATAACAAACTCGCAAGCATAACATCACATTCTCATTCACACTCAGATTTACTCACACTCACTCTGTCACATTCAAAATTAGTAATTCTCACTCGAACTCACTTACGCTCTCCTACACCCTAACACTCATTCATATTCATTCTCACTCACTCTCACACAGTCTTTTTCATGACCTGTTACTGTTCCCACTCACTTTCACTTACACCTACAGAGAAAGATGCTCACACATACACATGCTCTCTCCCACATAAACACACTCTCACCCACAAGCATGCACACAACATACATTTAAAATCATTTTATGTTACCTCAGCTGCCACCAGAGGTCCTGTTCCACCTAAGTGTACTTCATTTTTATTACACTAATAGGGAATAATACAATATTATTCACTATTAGTTTAATTAAAAAATGGACAGAACATAAGGAGTGCAGAGCCTCCCCTGTGTTTTTGGCACTGATTTTGCCACCCCAGAGGCAACGGTTTGCAAAGGCAGTGTCAGTGGGTCACAAGGTGCAAGCCAGGGGTCTCAGCTGCAACCCTTGGCCTCTCTAAATGACGTCCATAGTGAAGAGTCAGGAACCCATCATCATGTAATAATCTAGCCAACTGATTTTAGCTCATTTATCATTGTTTAAGGCTGAGGCTGTCTATTTAAATACTGATTGAACTGGATCTTGTTCATAAAGGCTGAAAATAGAATAGAATGTTTATTTATATAGGTGATGATTCATCTGAAAGGCAGGGGTAGTGGAAGGGACAGCATACACCCCTTGATCCGAAGATATTTGAGAGTTGACCCCTTTTGCCACTGTTAAGACCTCAACAGCATCCTATTTGCTGCTTAGAGTCTTGGGAAAGGACAGGGAAACCCTGGTTACTTTAAATTCCTGGTCCTACTTTGATGATCCCTACCCTGTTGCGGGGGAGGCAGTATGTACACAAGTAGACAAGAGTGGCACCAATGTACCAAAGGGCAAAGCAGGTGTAGCAGGTACTACCTCTGTCTACCCCTACTTGAGGTCCATGTTTATTTACCCAATAATTTCCACCTGCTGCTGCTAACGTATTTAGTAAATATTCAATACCCACTGAAGTAAGTATTTGTAACTTATATTTAGCTGGCTTCTCTTTACCTTCCCCTGACTGTTTGTCTTCTCTGTTGTGCTCACATGATAAAAGTCACCAAGGTGCCAGCGTTAGCACCTAGCAGCTATATTAGCTCTAATAGTCACGAGGATTGTTCCTGAGCCAATTCATCCATCTTGCATATGCATGCAAATAAATACAGTTTTGCATGTTTTGGATGCAAACAACGTAAAGACACATTGGTATAGCACAGCTTTTTCAAGAGTCACTGGCATATTGATTTGTTTAGTGTGTATACAAGTTTATGTTAATAGATTGGCCTTGTCCTATAGGAAATCTCTGCTTTCTGGTGGGTGACTTTGTGTGTGTTGCCACCTAGAAAGAAAATCCCATAAGGAAGCAACATCTTTGGCTACAACAATATGTAACCTGTAAGTTTCCCTTTATTGAAAAGACTGCACTAGGAGAGTTAAGTTGCACTCTGAGAAAAGAGTGTTATGAAAAGTAGTCAAAAGATGAAGTTTGCATTATAAATCGTGAACTTAAAAGGCATACATAGTAAAATATTGCATGCTAGATACTTTTGACAAAGGGTCAGTATTATATTTGTATCTTTAAGAAAGCCTGTATGTGAACATATCTTTCCTTTGTGAACAAAAACACTGTGGACTTGATTTACAAAGGTAAACTTACACCTTTCTGTAAGTTTACAGTTATTTGTGGTTTCACAAACTATGAGTTCAGACAGACAGACGACATCACTCCCCAACTTCACGAGGGACCTCAAAACATGGCTCTTCGATAGACCTCCTCCTTGATGGACAGGCCTCCATCCCTGCCCCCAACCCCACCGCCTTGAGACCCTTACGGGTGAGTAGTCGCGCTCAACAAACCCATGATTGATTGATTGATGAGTTAATATTACGTTTACGACTTTCTGAGATTCTGCAGTCAGGGTGTAGAACTTCACATATAAAAAGAGAGGACACGTCTATCTTTTTATGTGCAGATTTCTCTGCCCCCGACTGCGGAATCTATTACTATTAACTCATAGTTTGTGAATACCAAAATACTGTGAACTTATCAAAAAGTGTAAGTTTACCTTTCAGAATCAGTCCCTCTAAGTCTAACATGTTATCATGAAAGCAAAGTAAAGAAAATGAATGTGCAAGGGAATTTAGTGAATCGCACTGTGCCTTTATGATAGGCTAAAGCATTCAAAGAGCACATACTTCCTAAACAAAGGAGTCACAAAGCGCTAAGGCAGCAATTAAAATGTGTCTGTGTCAGCAAAGTAAATACATCAAACAGCACACTCTGCCTATAGTATAACAAAAAGGACTACTTGTTGCCCCATTACCATAAACCCTAATGTGAACAGAAATGGGACTAAGTAACAGCCCTGAAATGCCATGGCTTGGGTGGACATCTGTAATGTTATTCTTTGCTTCTAGTTCTTTCTCATCACCTTTTCCTCCTCCTCTGTTCCACGTCCCCTTGCTTCCCTACTTTTATCATCTGTGGAATGTTCTCTCTCCAAGGTTCCATGCGAGGTTGGTGATAATGTAGACGTTGGTTGAGTATACTAGTGAGCCCTTCCTTTGACTCTGATCTGCTTTATTTGAACAACAACCGATCCAAGGTAGGGCAAAGCATAAAAGACATACGAAAGCCAATGGCTGACCAGCCTGACTAAAAGCCCATTCTTTAGAATTGATAACATGAGACAGATAAAGGTGTCTGTAGATAAACCTAGAATGACAGATTACTAGTGGAATCAAATCCAAAAAGGTGTTTACATTGTCCGCATTTATCTTTAAAAAAATGATTTGGAAATGGGGTCACCCATGTCAATGCAGTAGTGCTAAAATAGGTACAAATGTAATTGTACTCGTATCAGCACTGGTGCTGCAAAAGAGCTGAACGCAAATTGTGTAGCTCGAGTTTTGCCCACTTATACCTAGCGGCGGCCGACTCAGGTCAGCGCGGTGGGCCGGGGCAGGGCATGGCAGGGGGGGGGAGCCGACAGACCACGGAATAGGTATTATTTATTTATTTAATTATACCTATTCCGTCGTCTGTCAACTTCCTGCGCCCCCGCCTCACCGCGTTTACCTGTGCCGGCCGCCGCTGCAGTTATACCCACATTTTAGCCAGTGATAACGACAGATGCTAAATGTAAAAAATTACACACAGCGTATGTGCAATGCAGGTGCCCAAACCCCCCTCCCCCCTCGCCCCCAATCACACAGATATGTAATAATGCGCCTGAGACCCAGCACACAAGTTATTTGTTCCGGGAGTATTCTTTCATTAGCAATTGACATCAGGATTTAAATGACTTTCTAGGGAGTACTTCAATTATCTTTAATATAGGTTATTATAGAAAATGTAATTTTAAAAAACCTGGAACATGAATTGGCGATGTTACTGGCTTGAGCTCAAAAGAAAAGGCCACATGTACATAAATAATTGTATGATCGCATGTCCAGCATGTTTCTGCTGAAAAACATGATGAACACGTGCATTCATTTCTTTGACAACATTGTCTAATTTGTCAGATATTAGCAGGCTGTGAAAGCCATTGCAGCTGCATAGTCAATTTTGACGATTAACAAAAACAATGAAGCCATAACAATAATAATAATTACAAGAGAAGATATATGAAAATCCAGTTTTCTCAGGCGGTCCTCTCACTACATAATAAATCATAAGCTGTGCATATATGTTAAGTATTTGTGGAGGGAAGGTTCTCCTAGGTGTCTTGGTGAGGAATGCAGGAATTAGGGGAACCTGCCAAAATGCTATTTAATTTGAAGAAAACAACCATATATTTCTAACTTGCTAGATATTTGTTTCTTCTCATGAGAAATGGAAGTGTGTTGCAGGCCTCGAAAGGCTTTTCCACCAGTTCTTCCCTTTTTGTCTCAGGCACACACATTAACTGTAGTGCAGATAATAAAGGGGCACCAAGTGAAAAGTGGCAGTCTTCCCACCGCCGTATTCGGAGATGGGCGGTGGGACCGCCACAGCCCCTCCACAGCCCCACCGCAGCTGACAGGGAACCGCCACTCCCTGGCGGTGTTGCGGTGATCAGGAGGCATCCATATGCTTGGCAAAACCGCCACGGTCCCTCCAAGCATATTAGGAGTTTCCTCTCCACCAGTGTTTTCATGGCGGTTCCTCCTTCATGAAAACCCTTGCAGAGAGGAAACAGAGGGGGCCCTACAGAGCCCCCTGTGCCTCTGCGCCCTGTGGATGCACACAGGGGGGCACAACATTTGCCCACCTGTGTGCATGCACAACAGTTCCTGCACGGCATGGACTTTTCAGTCCATGCTGTGCAGGAACTGTGTTTGGCGTTCCCATTGCGGTGCATGTTTTTAAAGGCACTGCTGTGGGAACGCCAAAAAAAAGCCAGCCAGACACGAGAAACACTTGTAATCTGGCAGGCAGCCCGACCACGGGTTTGGCGGTGCACCGCCAAACTCGTAATCGGGCCCTAAGTGTCCTAGAATGTCTCAAATGAGAACACCTCTCGGACGCTGAGACCCATATTGAAGGACCTATAGAGAAGGAGGAGGGGGACTCAGACCGGTATCGGACGGACTCAGAAGGCCATGGAACAGGGGAGACGGACATACGGCAGCTGATGAGATGATAGGGGAGGATGTACCCACCTGACCTACCAGACAAAGAGAATGGAGCTGGAGATTGCCAGACACCAGAAGGAGAGCTGGACCGAAGGGCCCCCACTTACCACCTCCTGTTTTTCCCCGTACCCCAACGCACATAGAGAAGGGGTGGCCCTTGTACACTCACCCCAGTAAACTCCAAACAAGATGAAACTCCCTCGAGACAATGTTAGCGGTTAATGGTTTTGTTTAGGGGTAGTATTTAGGGCTTATTATGAAATACACAGGGAGGAGAGGGACAACATACCAATGGCAACGCACACTTAGGGAAGAGACATGGAAGATGTATGATTAGTGCCATAACACATATGAGGGATGCAGCCCATCATGTTCTGCTCTGTTTACTGCTATGGTATAGGTTTATTTACTAAATGCCAATTAAAAGAAGTTATGTGAGTAGTACCAGAAGAGGGGCAGGGGCTTTAGCTCCACCCACATGTTGGGAGCCAGGAGTACATGTTATGATTGAACAGAAGTTGTGTGCTGCCCCCCAGACAGCTGTGATCATTTTGTTTACTTATCCAGCTGTCTGAGCTTGAACTTTCAGGGGTTCACACATGCCATTGCAATGCAATTAAAGTGTCTTAGATAACTAGATAATGTATTGCTGTTTTTCTCTGGTAGCAACACAGATGGGACGTGGCAGTGATTAACTTACATGGATTTTTGGGTCTATCTTGACAGTGCATTCATAAGCCAGACCTATTGGCATTGCCAAGGATTTTTTTTTTGCTACTTGAATGTTCCTGCTAGAACGTCTGAAATGTTTGCACATACTGATTTGTGCGGTGGGAACACAGAAGAAACTATACATCTCTGTGCTGCTGATAGCGAAATGAGTGAGACTACTAAAGGTGAGAAAGGGGCGAGTCTTCTGATCCTCAATTATATGTGGTAATCTTCACTCGTTCCAGAGGGTGTAAGATATACTGTTGATATAGTCGAGAATATGGGTCCACAAAAAATTATGAGAAATGAAAAATAAAAATATGTCCACGGAGAGCTTGCAATGGTGTTGTTATAACCATTTCAGAGGTTTGATCATGGTCAGCATTGCTCTTGTGAGAGCTGGATCCATAAAACATTCTCAAGAATCCACTGTCAATGTAAATAATGACTATGTAAATTAATTCTTAATCTGTTTTCTGCAGACAACCTGAAAATCGAGGATGATGTCAGCCCTAGTGAATCAAAGATGGACACCAATAACTGCCTGCCCCCATCTTCTACCTTAATAAGATTAGGATGACAGTTTATCCTTAATACCATTTGAATGGTTCTGTTGTGCTTCTGTGTCACTACCATTGTACCATCTTTGTAACCTCAAAGTCATGCTCGTTGATGCTTGACATAGATTCACACCTGATTTTTCTAGTCCCATTTTACACATCTGTGACAGTCAAACAGCTGCTAGCGCTTCTCAGTGTGCTAATGTAATGTTTGATCTGAGTATTTGTTAACAATTAGTTACAAAAAAATCTCACTTTGACTCTTGTTGACCTGAAGAATTGTTCCCATGCTGGCATTTCTTTTCAAATAAAACCACATATTCAATGTACCTGTCGTTTTTCATTTTTGAACAGTTGACTTTCTGTTTACAATAAATGGTAAGTCACCATAACACCTTCTTGTTTAAGCACAAGGTTGTTGCATTTACGCTGTAACAGTTGTATACCAGAGGCAGCCGACAAAGGTAAGCGCGGTGGAGCGGGGCAGGGCGGGAAGCCGACAGACGACGGAATAGGTATTATTTATTTATTTAATTATATCTATTCCATCGTCTGTCGACTTCCCCACCTCCCACCTGCCCTGCCCCCGCCCCACTGCCTCACTGCATTTACCTGTGCCGGCCACCGCTGTTGTATACATTCTCTTAGTGATCACTACTCCGTTTGCTGTCTCATCCAGATACTCCAAATCACATTTTGGCACTATGTGCACCTAACCCTGTCTCTATCACAGGTATAAGTGGGCAAGCAACTGAAAGCTCGAGCCTGTAGCCTGATCTGGCTCAGCTCGAGGTCCTCTTGGAACCTTGAGCCCACAGCGAGCCGAGCTTTCATATGGCTTCTGCCTGCCGTCCTACCGCTACCCAGGATGAGGTATTATTGTCAGAGCTACCGACTGTGGTACTGGGTAACCAAGCTCAAGTTTCAGCGTCCGCTCAACACCCTTTGATTCTAGACAAATCCCTTAATATCCCCATGCCTATAAACAATGCATGCAACCTTGTGTAATGTAACTGTTGCTCCTGTAAAGCACTCGGCCTTTAGGTCGAGCTCACGCTATGTTGAAAAGCTACATTAGGAGGTAAAACAAAGCCCTAACATAAAAAAGACAAATAGATACCCATTTACTGCCTGATTTGTACAAAGTAAAACCAGAAAAGCTAGATGAAATGCGGCTCCCCCTCTTAAACTGTGTGATCTTAAGCAAATGTTTTATTTCACCAAAACTCTTTTTTCTTCAATATCGCGTATGAAAGTACTTTCAAATATGTGGGTTCAGAACACCAGTTGAAACAATACTATCTCTTTTAATAAGTACTTATTGGTGCAACATGTTAAACAAAAACACTTTTTAGAATTTTGAAGAGCCTTCATCACATTTTACTGATAGTTGTTGTATGATTTACATAGCAAATATTTACAGGGCTCGGCTCGTGCAGAGGCTCTAAGATCTGAGCCAGACCCTTGGCTTGGCTCTGGCTAGGCTCTCCTTGTTAGTTTGTTGGTTCACCCACCTCTAATCACAAGTAGGGACAGTAAAGTAACTGATTCTTACACTTAGATGTAACTAGTCTGATGCATTGGCACAATTCAATTTACCAGGTTCAGGAACATAGGAAAGTCCAACTCATGCCTAAGGAGCAACTGTGCCTTTGAAGTTATGAGTGTCTGGTTACAGGACTGTACCACAAAGCACTGGTTGAATAAAGAAGCAAGCCTAGGAGGCTAGATTGAGCCTCTTGTGTTTTGTGCGATTGCAGTCAGGCTTGGCGGAGTATGATCCAGGGATGTACGTGACAATGTCGTGGTCAAAATATCGACCTGCAAAAATATCAGCTCCACATTATGGAGTACCACTATATTGTCATGGTAAGTATATGTAGGAAAGTATACATTTACAATTCTTGACTTCGCATCCACTTACTTTGATGATACAGTGGTAATCGATATAATGGAGTTGAAGTAATTGACAGAGAAGGAAGGTAGTGATAATTCAGGGTCTATTAGATTGAAATTGGTGTGTGTCTATGCTCATAAAGTCTTGCCTGTTGACTTATGCACACAATAGTGATACACAAGATAAGAGATGGCCCCTCAACCGTGGTCTGGGGTGGAGACTTCAATTGTGTCACTGATGTAGACGTGGATAGGTCGCATGCACCACTGGGATCCACTGCAAGTTACACAAATGCAATGGCCTTCAACAAATTGTTAGGGAATTGGAAGGTACAAGACTGTGGAGGGCCCAATATGCTTAGCTGTGAGAATACTTATTTTGCTCCCCTATACATGAGTTACATACCCCAATAGACAGATTCCTCATAGAAGGGGCGTATTCACAAAGGTAGATCTACATGTGTAGATTTACTCTTGCACTTTTGAGTAACTTCACAACTTTGAGCTTTTCAACAAATTTGATTGTAAAGTTACTCAAATGTGTAGACTTACGTCTCCACCATCCGAAACAGTCAGTAGGGCCAAATGTGTGAGTGTAAAGTTACTACTCCCAAAAAGGAGCAGTAGTAAGTCCAGAACTACAAGAACATGAACCAAAAGTTCCAAAGAAAGGACGCACTCCAACTGTGTTCTGGCTGATGAGCCCTAATAAGGGCGAAACCAGTCCTAGGCTGCTTGTGTCCTGGTTCAGGGAGGACATCCTGGCAGTTCGTCCTGGAGTGTTCACATTGGAGCAGGGTCAAGACGCATTTGCATATGGCTGGGTCCAAACTGAGGTGGCAAAATAAAGATGGACTGGTATGAGCCCTGAGTAATTACCGGTGGCTGAGATTAATTCAAGCATTCCATCCATCTCATTTTATATACTTCAGGGTGTCGTCCTAAGTGGGACAGAAATGCCCAGATGTGGGTCCCTTGCACATTGAGTCACTGGAACCAAGCTATACCTAGCTGATGAGGCGTAATCAGGGTAAACTGGTCCTGGGTTACTTGTGTTCTGGTTTAGGGACAATCTGGCATGGCCGTTGGGGCTGGACTGTTCCTATTGGAGCAGAGTCAGACTGATTTGCTTATGGCTGGGTCCAAACTGAGGTGACATGGTGTGCGAAATAACGATGGACTGGGATGCAGCCCGAGTAATTTCCAATGGTTGATATTAATTCAAGCATTCCATTCATCAATTGGTGTATACTTTAGTGTATCAATATTCATTAGGCAGGTAGCAATTTGCAACGCATTACACCTGGAAGCAAAGACAGGGATAGTGGTCTGCAAGGGAAAGCAGACCGTCATGCCTGTCTTTGCATTACAAAAGAGAAAATATTTTTTAAAGCAGTCCAACCGGAAAGAAAACAGGGCTGCTTTGGAAAAAAAAGTTTTCACTTTTGAAACACTTCTGTGAGAGTTGGCACTGGTCCCTATTCCCACTGAAATTTCCACCCCATTTAGCAAAGGGGAAAATGTTCAAAGGGCCCCCTTCCCTTTTGCATATGAGTTATCACCCCAACTTGGAAGTCAATAACTTTTCATGGGTTAGTATGTGGAATTACAGCCACCAACCATTGATACCCAGGGTACTGAATTGCAGTTTGGAAGGGACACCCTAAATATATCCCTTCCATTTCCTTTTCTAAACTCATTTAGAGATTCAGAAAAACGTTTCTGAATCACTAAAGGAGTTTCTACTTTAGAAAAACGGTTTTTAGCATTCGCAAACCCTCTGATTGACCTAATTGAATGGTTTCCAAACGTTAAAACCCTTTCTTACTTCTGGCTCAAAAAGTCCGTTTTTGTTTTCATTGTTTACACTGCATTAAGTATGCTCTGTGACTGGCCTTTTACGTTGGCTGTTGGCAGTTTACATTAGGACGTCACAACTCAACTGTAATAGCTTATTTTGGTTGATCAGCGACGTGATTTTATTGGTAGATGTGACTAGAGACATCACAACTAGACTGAAAAAAAGGAAATTAGAGGCATGCTTTTAAACAGGGTTTGTTGTCTCTGTTAGGACAGAATAGTCCCCTGCATGGGACGGACACGCACTCCTGCCCCGAGTGCCCCAGCTGCATCAATATTTGGATCCCAGGTACTGATTTCTGGTCATGGGTGAATACGAATCATGTGTGCACTCCATGACCTAGGCCTGTCTCACGTTGAACCCATCTGCTTCGTCCAGGAGGGGCACACCAAGTGCTACCCTTGTGAAGGTAGAGCGCTCCTGCCCTTAGCTGCAGTTAAGTGACATGAACGTGGTGGAGGCAGTATACCCCTTTTGTGTTCAGTAGAATCAGTAATGTGAACAGGCCTTTTTACCTAGGTCACTGGAGTGGGGCCTGCTGGCCCACTTGTTTAAAATTCTGTGGCTGTGTACATAACTCACCCTTCACTTGCGTGGATTGAGTGTAGCGACAGATAGGGCATGATGCATGTGTGTGCATGCTGAGTTGCAAGTGTGTGCCCACGGCTGGTACATAACATGGAGGCCTGTAGCTCCCTTGTAAGGGATCGGACGGAGGGAGGCTAAGCGTATTTTTCTACATTTACTCAATAAGAACACATTAGGTGATTATAATATCTTAAACTATATACCACTATATTGTGAACAGTATGATTGGAAGTCCGCCCTTGCCCTGAGACAGAATTACGATATTTTTTCTTATTTGACCTGGTTTACTGCCCGGCAAGGGGATTGTTTTCCGGAACCGGTGATAGTATCGCTGTAGAGTTAGAACATTGCCCTCGCTGACGTCATGGTTGGACCGAAGTGGGAACTGCCATCCTAACTGGTTTGAATGGCTGTGTAGCCCACCAGTTTCTGATTGGTAAGTTTGTATTATTTAGTGATCTGATTGACTCACAGCCGGTATTATAAACGGCAGATTATCATCTCGTTTTTCATCACTCGATTTCTCGCGCTGGGCCAGAGAGGACATATCGTCGGTTGGAAACCAGTAAGTGGGTGCGAGGTCTTAGTGAGAATGGAAACACTCGTATTAGTTGGTCTAGAGCAGTCATTCTGGCCATTTAGCATTCATTTGGCACTTTTGTGGTCATTATGTGTTGAAGTTGGATTTGTTAGGGACACATTTAACTTTTATTGTCCCTATGCTTGTCTCAACATAGAGTAAGTGGTGTGATTTTTTCGTTTGGGTTTCCAGATCCTCCAACACTGGAGGTTTAAATTGGATCACACCATTTGGACTGGCACTCTCTTATTTTTGGCCAATCCTGATAGTAAGAATAAATAAAGTAAGTATATTTAAGATAAATAGAAATACTTGACCCAGACCAGGAAGGGTTCTAATTCTCATACATTACTCTGAATTACATTTTTTGCAGAATCACACATGATATATTCTGAACAGTGAATAACAACAGAGGGAAGTAGAAGAATGATATACAGATATTTGTTTGAAGTGAGTAATACTTTAGACACTTGTTCATGATTTTAATTGAATTTAATCCCCGACAATTATATGAGAATAATCTGGTAATTTTTGTATAAAGGATGTTATCTATTCTGTGGGTAGAATCTGCTTCTCTCTAAGGCAACGAACCAGAGCTAATTGTAAATATTTCATGTTTTTGATGAATTATGGATCAAAACTTTAAGCGAACTTATATTATGTGCATTGTCAGTGAGTTTGTGGGTTTATGTAAAAACTATGAAAATTGACATGAAAAAATATATGAAACTATTGTATATAGGTGGTGTAGGTTGGGAGTATTGTTTAACATATTTTTTGTTATACATTAGTGATTGTTCTCACTTGAATTTGTCTACAACTATAAAATAGATGTGATATGTATGTTTTATATTTTTAAATTGCAGCCCTGATGAAGTCCTCACGGACGAAACTCATTGGCTGGGCTGAATGATGTTAAGTTCTAAAAAGAAATAAAAGAAAAATATACCGAATACATGACTCCCTAGTTATATTGTTCTTCAATGTTTCATGTACCTTTTTCGTATTTTGAATGAAAAGATAATGTTATTGGTGTTTTCCTGAATAGCCATACACTAGGATTGATAATTCAAAGATAAAGGCACTCCTGTTTTCATGTGTTTTTCAAATTTTTTATTATTTGATACCTGAGCAGTGGGTTCATTAACAGTGGAGCGCCCTTAATTCTGTATCAAATACATGGTCACACATACTAGTGCAACCATCTGACAGCCCACACTGCTTTGGCTGCTTGCTTGTTTACATTCTAAAAACATGCAAATATAGCTATAAGTCCTCCTGGAGACCAGGACTTGGGCAAGAGTGCTTCTAGACAGTGCAGCAGAAGTCACAATAGTGCATCAGATGCTTCCGAAATTTCTGGATGTGAATCCAACTAATGAATGTATACAAGTTGAAACCCTAGATAAACATGTAAATCCACCTAGTAGGGTTTACAACCTAAACATACAAATTGAAGGGGACATATCCCAAACCATTAAAGCAATCTTCTGGTCGCACCTATCAAATGATTATGATATCATCCTAGCCGAAAAATTCTGGCCTACGGTCTTTGTTGTTGAAGCAGCCCGGGGGAAGGAAGACATCAGAATATCTTTAGTACCTGAAGTTATCAGAAAAATTTATACCAGTGAATGGGCTGTGAAACAGGAACCGACTTTAAACCAAAACCAAGCAGTATGGGACAGAGAATTTGTTCCACATGTTCTACCTTTACGCACTGAGCCTCCAGCACAGGTTCAATACTCTTTAAAACCAGAAGCCAAGCATGGTATTAAAACAATATTGGATCAGTTACAGTATCAAAGCATAATAACACTTTGCCTCTCTTCAATGAACACGCTGCTTTTTCCCGTCTCTAAACCTTACAGCTCTTTTAGAATAGTCTTAGACTATAGGAATTTGAATTCTCATCCCTGAACATATGTGGTGCAGAACACGCATAGCACAGGTTTAATGACTAACCTGGTGTGGTAAAAATACAAAACTACCCTGGATATTTCCAAGGGATTTTTTAGTCAAAATATAGCACCTGAAAGTGAATATCTAACTGCCTTTAGTTTCGACAGGCTACAATTTTCATTTCAACGTTTGCCTATGGGCTATAAGAACAGTCCTGGCTTGTTTTCAGTGTACCTTATGGAGATCTTACAACCAGATCCTGAGGTATTAACGGACATTGATGATATCTATCTTACAGATGATTTAGATGTACACCTGAACCAAGTGGACAGGGTTGTAACCTTGTTAACCGCCCAGGGTTATAAAATTAATTTCAAGAAATTGAAGATCGCCTACATGATGGTGACCTTCTTAGTATACAAGCTATTCGATGAGGGCAAGGGTCTAGTTTCTGACTTTTTACAGAAGGGTACAACCTTGCAGCCTCCTGACACAATGAAGAAATTGCAATTTCTTCTGGTATTTCTCAACTTTGGGCATACTTACTTGCCTCACTATGCTGAGCGTGTGAAGCCCTTGTATGACTTGATTTCTCCCACATTTTCATCAAAACAATGAAAAGATGTGCACACTGCTATCTTGCATGCTCTTCAAACAGACATGCTTGAGATTAAATATTTACAAACTAGGGATAACAAAACTAACCTAGTTATCAGAGGCATACCTAGTCACTATGGTTATACCTATGTGACTTACAGTGTGGGACAGAATGTTCCCATAGCATACAAGTCCCACTTGTATTCACTAGCAGAAGCATGTTTTACTTCTATTAAAAGAACCCTCATGGCTGTTCAGACAGCTGTCTTGAAGGAGCACCCTTTGACGCAGAGAAAATACATAATTGTTGTTTCTGCCGTACCGGCGCTAGAGGCAGCCACCAAAACCTGCATTCCAAATTCTCATGCCTTATACCGGTGGTCAGTGCAGTGGGCCTCTTCCTTGAGTGCAGTGGATGTAAAATTCCATTACAATCCTACTCTTCTTATGCAAGCTTTTCTCCAATATGAACAACATGCCACTCGTACTGTATCTGTTTTACCCAATAAGTCTTACCAGACTGAAATATGGTGAGTTCCACTCCAGTGCACCCACATTAAAATATTAGGAGAAAGCACTGCACAACACGCAGAACTTCATGCCCTGTTGCTGCATTACAGAAGGCTGACTCATCAGTTCCCACACTAATAGTGTCTGACTCATCCTTCTGCATGTGATGTTACAATGTTGATTTACAGCATTGGCATTTGAATGGATTAAAGGATTCAAAGGGAAAGCCTATCAAGAATAAACAGCTCTGGAGAAAGGTAGCTGTCTTACAAGATAAGCTGCCATTGGTCCATGTAAGGCACACTTTGGGCCATCAGTGTGGCGGCATTCACGCCAAGGGGAACTGTGTGGCCATTTTAGCTGTGAAGACTGGGATTCAGACTGTTCAAGTAGCAATTTTAACTAGATCTCATATGAAGATCAACCCAGATAACTTAATAGCCATAAACATAACTAAGCAAGGTGGGAAGCCACCCATAGGCTTTCCCCCTAAATACATCCACATCCTTAATTCAGATAATGTTCCTGTAGTTACTCTTCCTAGAATAGGAGACAGGACAATCCTCAATAATCAATCTAGCATAGATTTAATCGGGGAAGCCCATGAGGACCTGGCATCTACTCATGCAGTTGTCAATGCAACCATAGCTATGCTACAGCAATGCTACTGGTAGCCTGGTTTATACAAACAGACTAGAGATTATGTTAGGCAGTGTGACATTTGTCAACACATTAAGCATTCTCTTGTCAAACGACCCTTGCCAGCCCCTCTTATAGTTGCACATTTCCCTTCCAGATGATTTATTTGGACCATATCGGTCCAATCCATTCCGTCAACTGATATTGATACATATTGGTTGCTATTGATTGATGTTCTCAAATCCTATGGGTATGGTCACAGAGAAATGAATGTGCTTTAACAGTCATACATGATTTGCAGTGTCTGGTGGTGACTGGGGCAGTTCATTCATTTGATTCAGTTCTTTTTTGTCTCCAAATCTTACAGGTATTCACTGTCAGTTCGGAGACTTTGTCTGCAATTCAGCAACCTGTTCAAAGCTAAACCAAACAGCATTGTTGGGAATGCCTGCAGCATGATTAAACAAGCCTTGACTGCTAGGGTGCTAAGTTCAGGTCTTAGTTGGTATTATCACCTGTATAGATGGAAGTTGAATAACTTATCTAGATGAATATTGGGAGGGCGCACTCTGTACGAGGTTCTCTTTGGAGTTCCTATGTATGTGCACCGCTTAAATAATCCTGGGAAAGTGGCAAATGAAGAAACATTTGACTTGAAGAACCGTTTGAGTGTTTTACAGAATATCCAAGATGTCAGAGACAAGCTGTCCAATGTGAACCACTCTGATGGCGCCACCTGCTAAGAGAAGTTTATAGCTGCTGCTAACTGGTGGGCTCCCGAAGCTGGAGACCTAGTCCAGGAGAAGATCCACAACAAACAAGCCTTTGAGCCATCCTTCCGGCCTCCCATGAATGTTCTTGGGGCAAAAGGCAATATGACTGTCCTTCTGCCTCCTCTACCTGGCTCAAGGAGAAACAGACAGGTGTTCATTGATCATGTGAAAAAAACACTATGTGGCCAGTCCTCTACAGCCGACCAGCGAGACTCCCAGAAGGATTCAGAGTAGCACATTTCAGCCTCTACCTACTCTGAACATAATCCCCCTCGAACACACAGCACCACTAGCTTGAATTACCAGCCTGGGATTGCTGAGCACAATAATCCACACAGAGCATTAAGTGCCTCAAACGAACCTGATACTGCCATCACCACTGTTGCTTATATTCAACGTGACTCCATGGTCTATTATAAACTCCAGCCTGACGTCATGTCGTTTGAGATGGAGCCCTTTCAACAGACCCGAGAGCCCACTAACTTTAAGAATGATTCTGGAGATGCTTCTGAAGATTTCACAACCCAATCTACAGCCACTCACTGCCATAGTCTGCTTCGTGCTTACCAGTGGTTTTGTGGAAGGTACTTGATTCCACCATGGCCCTATGTTTGGATTACTCTGGGACATTTATTTTTGTCCTACGGTTGATAACGATGATCATCATTCCACTACTACCACTAAATAGACATTTTGTCCCTAGAAAAGCAGTTGCATCTCCTGTAGTTTGTGAACTGCAGATGCATTCTTCTTCCCACAGTGCTCTCAAAGACCTCTACATGTCAAAATTACAGCTTATCCTACGCCTAGCTTGGGAATAGGTACAATATCAAATTATGGGGCCCACTGAGACATTGCAGTTACCATAGGTAATTAAGGTTCCAATGAATGATATTGTGATCCCTGGTTCTGGCTTAGGTGACTGAAGCACAGAAACTGTTTAATGAATAATGTCTGATTTACAGGCTTATTCTACTTTGAATAAAGAAGATTCTTATTTGAATTTAGCTAATTACCCAGAAATGTATTCTTAGCACCATTATGCACACTATTGCATGCATAGAACTAGTTATCCTCGAGAGGTTTACAACTACACACAATAGGAACATTGGGAGCCACAACCTCCTGATAGTCAACTTAATGTTTTAAAGAAATGCCTCTACTTTCAAAATAATGACAGGTCACAGCCGTCGGCTTTCTATTTTTCACAAGAGCCACAACAGTTCCAAGAAAACCTAATTACTACGAACAAACTAATTTACTCCATTGAGTTTAGTCAGAATCAGGCTATTCAGGGATATGAGTATTGGCAAAATAGTACTGATGAGAAAAGTATTTGTGGAACCAAACTTTGGCAGATCCAAGGAAAAGAGGCCCTGTTTCATGCATGTATAATTGCTAAGGAAATTATGTTTGTAAATAAAACCATCCTACAGACTACTTGTCTGGGCTTTGGATCAATGGAAGACTTAAAGAAACCCTGTGTACGAAAAGTCGATTTGACCCTGTTCAGTAATTGACAATCCCAAATAAACATGCCTGAATCAGACATAAATGATATTATATAAAATGGGACTTATAATTCCACTCAGTTCCCTCCTGAAGGGTTAGCCTTATGGCCCTATGATTCTGACAATGTGTCTACGCGGCACCCGGAGAGACCGATTAGGTGGTGGCTGACCACCCTTGACGAAAGTGTGACTACAGGGGGTCGCCCTCTACTCCCGTGCCTCTTCTAGCGCTCATCTCAATAAACTCGATGTCATTGATGAGTAAGTGTACTGGACTGCACCAAACTTACAGGTGGAGTAACTCTTAGTACAGTGGCAATACCAGTGGGATTTATGACAACAAGGAAAGTAGCATAGGGATCCCGTTTGTCCTTATGAATGCCGGTAGAGAGACGGAATCCGGCAGAAACATGTTGACCTCTATGCAGAACGGAGGGGTGGAGAGTGCATAATTCACTCACGCCACCACCATCCGAGGGTATCTTTTCACCCTTTTTTACTCCTGACAAGGGAATCAAGGAATAAATTTGTTACGACGATATTTCTTAGTCAGTTTTAACACTAATCGTCTGCACCCATTTAGGATCCTTTTCTTTTCCTGTTTGTAATTGTTTGTATTGTCTACCCCTCCCTATTGCTCCGCCTCTACCGTTGGTCTGCGCTGAGGTGTTTAGTAGCAGCCCTATGATGAAGCATGCCACAACTTGTTGTGGGTGAGGGCAGTTTTTACAATGTGAATGTGCTCCAGGCATTACTCCATACATACTTAAAATTTGCGACTTGTACTCATCTTACTTCCTTTTGTGTGTACCTATGATTCTGTCTGTATGCTTTGCTTTCTTTCCAATACTCTTGGACCTAAACGTAATTGGCCCAACCCACGTTATAACACAAAAAACACCTGTAATAGTTATTGCATACAGTATAGGTGAATTATGCCAAAGATGGCTGGAATATTCCAGTCTATCTGTGGTGAAAGATCATTTTCCCTGAATAAAGAAAATATGGAATTTTTTGATTTCCTTCTGGGGCCACATCCCAGCAGACGTAAACGGTTCCTGGCAACAGGAATATTTGCAACCTATAACAAAATAAACAAATACTCAGAAAAAAAGCTGCAGAATGCATTAGGCAAATAGTACAAGAAAATCTATAAACAGTTTTTAACGTTATTGACAATGGAATGCATACACTTTCCAAGAGAGTGCACTCGTTGAATCATATGTTGTCTTCCACCTTAGACCTCATGAGAGAAGACCTACATTGGTTACAACACGGGCAAGCTCAATTGAGCCCCCCCCCCCTTCTGGAATCAAGCTAAGGAAACGACTGTCTGGAAACGAAGCAACAGAAGATCACTGGGAAGGTTTACCGGCACTGTACCTCCATGCAAGCCGCTGGCCCTGATAGACCCGTACAGCCTGGTCCCTGGCTACAGGTCGGCAAAGGAACCCATCCAACCACTGGACTACTGCTGGGGGCCCTGCTGCACCGGTCGACGGGCTTTACAGGCCCCTGGAACCCATTATACAGCCTGGAACCCTCCGCTGGCTGCTGCACATGAAGGCACTACAAGCGGAAACCACAATGACTGGCACTGAGGTGAGCCCTGCTTCCGATGAACACATGCATTGTGACACTGCCGCAGCTAATACCAATGCAGCACTGAGGTGAGCCATCACTCCCATTGAGCAGCTTATTACCAATGCGGCGAGCCCTCTTTCCCATTGAACCCTCCCCTGTTGTCCTCATCCTTACGGCAGCCCCTTACTTCACATCAAGCAAGCTGCTGCATTGGAGGAGTTCACAATGTCTACTACTAAGTGAGCCCCCTCCACCCGCAGAGCACGGCCTTTATGTTGGTGCCGTAGCCAATGCCGATTCGGTGAGCCCTCTCTTTCGCAGTCTGAGCCGGCAGAAGGAGATGGCCACCTAAGCCGAGCGCCCTGTTCAGTGAATGTGACTCTAATGCTGCCTGATGCATTATGGAGGTCCAGAAATATAACGCAACTGGAACACAGTAGGGGAATATATCCAGCATAGAAAGGAGTACAGAGCAACATACCTTCTACCGTCCTACTTGTAGATCCCTCGAATTCGGGACTACCTGGCAAAATGGGGGCTCACACAGCTGGCCCTTTCATTCTGCGAAAGCCTGCTGCAATTTAAGGACAGTGGCGGCCGGCATGCTCACGGTTGGGGGGGCGGGCACAGGGGATCAAAGGGGGGTCACGAGTGCAGGAGGGAGCATAACAACAACAACAAAAAATAATAACTTACCTTTCCGCTGGGTCCCGTGTCTCTGCTCCTGCTCTCCTGCCTCTGACTTCAGGAACAGGAAGCAGGCAGCCAGGCTCCCTCCCCATAGCCAATCACAACGCTACAATGCAGCGTTGTGATTGGCCTGAGCGTCGTGACTCGGCACTCAGCCAGGGCTAGAGGGGTGGGCATGTTCTCCATGCAGACTGTAATGCAGCTTGCATGGAGAACAGGGAAAGTGCGTGTAGTGGGTTGGTCTTTTGGATGTCCCTGGACATTTTCCTGCTTAATAATACAAGACGCTGGAATCAGGGCAAAAGTTGTTTATTTGTATTATTATAGTCCCAATACTTCTTGGGGGGGAAAGGGGTTGTGGTTATCTCAAAACCAAAGGAGATGCGCCTTGTCTTTGGGCTTTTGTCTCTATCCTGGGCGTCAATGGAACAGAGGCAAAGACTGACGAGGTGACTGATGCTGTTGTCCCGTTTCTTGCTCCTGTTGTCCATGGCGTTGGGCTTGTCTCCTCAAGAGGGAACCGGAAAAACAAAACGGGGTCAAGGTTCGGCCCTAACGAAATCCACCAAAACAAAGGGGGGGGGTGTATGCACCCTTCACCAGTGCCCTGTCCTGTGTTGTGCCTAAGTGAAGGAGTACAGTTGTGACACTACTGCGGTGCAGCTTTAAACCCGCCCACCAGCCATTTAGTGCGAGTAAAGGTGTGCGGGGCACTTTCCAGAACCCACGATCCTCCAGGGCCGTGGGGAGGGGAGTAGCAGCCTCCGCTTCCCTTGTGGGAGTACTGGGCTCGAGCGTGTTGCTCCCTGAGCGGCTTCCTCCAGCGCAGTCCTCCTCCTCCTCCCGGGAAATGGTTCCGTCGTCCCTCAGCGCGTTTGGTCCATCCCGTAGGCGGTCCCCTTCTCTGCTACCTCTGGGTTTTCGTGTCTCCCTCAACTTGTCCGTCTTCTCTTCCTCCTCTCCCCTCTCTGTTGTGGGTGTTTTTTTATCGGCCGTTGCTCCGCCCTCCTGCACTCGGGTTGCCGGAAATTGACCCCCGGGCTCTGCTGGGTTTTGTGGAACGCTACCCTCACTTCCGGGCCAGGGCAGCGTGGTCGCCATGTTGGAGTTCTCGGGACAGTTCGCTGTAATGGCCTCGGATTGCTCACAATGCTCATGACTGGTTTTGGCGGCCCGAGAGGGCTGACTAAACAGTCATTGCGCACTTAGGAGTCACTGCGCACTACTTCAAGAGCAGAGCAGCCCCGCCCACCCGCCCGCCCGCAAAGCAGCACAAACATAAAATGATAATAACTTTCAGTTATTATCATTTTATGTTTTTGTTTCTTGCACTGCGTGAAAGCAGTGGAGCGACGCTCCTCCACCATAGTGGAGGAGCCGCCCCTGTTGAAGGATTACTCTGCAAGAAATTGGAGCACAACCTAAGGCACTATTAAAAATGCCATACAAAGCGCCCGCATTGCTGCTCTAAAACAAGGTTTTCCGTTCTAATTCCCATTTTTGTTTGGGCTACTTCCTCAGCAGGAATCCTACCAACCACACTTAATCGATCCTCTAATGCGTCTGTGGCAGAATCTGGTCCTACTCCACTATGGATATATACAATTTTTGAAACTTTAGGTCATGATCTCGCCCTACAAAACTCCTCCATTGTTGCTCTAAAATACGGTTTTTTATGTCTGTATGCATCCTTTTGCTTGGGCTACTTCCTCAGTGGAAATCATATCAACCATGTCATATCGATCCCTTTAACTGCTTCGCTTGGCCTACTTCCTGAGAAGGAATTCTACCAACCACGCTATATCGTTCTGATTAGTGCTTCTGCAGCAGCATCTGGGACCAGATGTATGACCGTTTTTAGTGGTCACAAATGGGAAATCGGCCCGTTTACAGCTGCTAAAAAGGGTTGTAGCATGTACCAAACATATTTTGTGAGTCGGTAACCTGTTACTGACTCGCAAAATAGGTTTTGAGAGTCGCTATTAGGAAGGGGCGTGCCAAGGTCATCCCTTCCTAATTCCGAGTCACAGGGGGATGTAAGGCTGTTTTGCGACTGCAAATTGCAAAACAATCGTATTTACCACCAATTTCAAATTAGTGGTAAGCCAGTTGCAAACAGGAAGGGGTCCCCTTCCTCTTTGTGATTTGCAGCAAAAATGTTTTTAAGAGCAGACAGTGGTCCCACAGACCACTGCCTGCTCTTAAAAAAAGAAACTAAAATGTTTAATTTTTGTTTTTTAAATGCAGCCCGTTTTCCTTTAAGGAAAACGGGCTGCATTTTTAAAAAACTGCTTTATTGAAAAGCAGTCACAGACATGGTGGTCTGCTGCCCCCAACAGACAACCATCCCTGTGAGTGCCGGCCATTCCCAATGGGTTGCAAAATGCGACCTGACTCATGAATATTAATGAGGCAGGCCCTTTGCGACCCAATTCGGAATCGCAAACAGTGTCTCAGACCCTGTTTTAGCACAAATGATTAGCACTCACTGAACAATCCCTAGAAAGATTGTGCATTTCATATATTTTAGGTTATACAATGCACAGACTCCATTCCAGTTTGTTTCTAAAAAAATTGTAATCCTTAATTAATGTTCCTCTTTTTCACACATTTTTCTTCAATGTAGCCAATGTAGTCAATATGTTTCATCTCTTCCAACAGATGTCTTCAAGGCTTTTCAATGTCCTTACACCTTTATATGGATTGTGAGCTTGCATTGCTGCTCTAAAATAAGGTTTGTCTGTCTGAATTCATCCTTTTGTTTGGGCTATCTCCTCAACCACACTATGGTGATCAAATAATGGTAATAAAAAGATGTTTTTAATTGGGCCATATTTTTAGTAGGACCCTACAGAGGCAACTCCAACACTCACAGAGCCCTCTTTAAACTTATTTCTTCATTTGCTGTCAACTGGTTTCCATAATATGTGATCCATCAAGTTACCTAGGGCAATTGGGGTACCTCCCCAGTCTTTGACAGCTACCCAGCAGTCAATAAGTTCTCTTCAACTGACCCCTACTTCATGTCTTAAGGTCCCAAAGTGTCTCCGTATATTCTCTCACACAGACAAATTCCCCCACACCCACAAAAGATATCAAGCAACAGGTGTCAGAAAATGCTTACCTCCACAACACCCCTCGTACATCCTCAACTAAACAACCTAAAACCTCATGGCCCGAACTCTTTCTCCATCACTTACCCCCCGACTACTCAGCAAATGCTACCAAAAACTTCAAACACAGAGTGCTCAAGCAGCACCCCGAAACACTCATAGCTGACCTCTACTCCAACACTTCCAAAGGTCATAAGAAGACTGACCTCATCTTCTACTCTACCCGCCTGGTGAAATGGAGAAATAACCTAGCAATCTGCCTTCGTATAACCAACATCTTTAAAATGCCATATGGTCACAAACTGTCGATCTCCAACTCACCCGATTTCAAACGCAATGCAACCATAACTATCTACAGAAACAAAAATATCATGATCCAAGCTAATGGCACTAACCTACGCTCTCTTGAATCCTTAATGTGTTTAATAGACAGTACAACTGTACTTTCCTGATAACTTGCATTGGTGTAAAATGCATTTGGAAAAAAACAAAACTATTAACGAGTATAACAAAATAAATCAAGCATCTTCCCCGTACTTTGGGAGTGTTGGAACGTGGGGATCCAGTGAAATATGGAGGTCATCTCCCTTGACATGCCATCAATTAAGCACTATGTTTACAGCTTTAGGCGTCTCACTTACAAATCATCTACATCATGCATTTAAGTCTAATTAGCTTAACTGAAGCCAACAGACCCTTCAACATTAAATGCATTAAAGTGCTTGGTGCGCGGCTCCCCTGGCTAGGTTTGATGGCTCCCCAGGGAGCCACGGCGCACAGTTTGGGAACCACTGCCTTATTCCCAACATTACAGAACGCCATATCCTACAATAATCCTGCATCAACCCTACCCTCAGATCCTATCGCACACTCGACACTCCCGAAACTCACTCACCATCTCCTCCTCCAACATTCACACTGCACCCACTCTGACTACCTCTATTTCTCAAGACTCCATTACATCCCCACACTCTTCTTGCCTAAAACCCTCAGCTAATCCCATCACATCCCTACGCTCACCCGACGTAAAACTCTCAGTCAACCCCAACCCAGCAGATACATCTGCACTGAACACCAACGCCGGCCCCGGACCTCAACCCAACAACTCCCCTATCAACTCTCCTGTAGGAAGGTGGAATCTGACTATATGGTTGCCCCCACTTTTTTTATGGTGTTTTGCTGGTTTATGACTTAGTTGGACTGGGATCCTGCTATTCAGGGCCCTAGTCTATCTGCTTTCTCTGTAAAAAGGTTTCCATGTGCCTTAGGCACATCTCTGATTGGAATCTGGAGTGCCCTTATAAGTCCCTAGTATATGGTATACTATGTACCAAGGGCATAGGTACCTCAGAGGCCTACCAGGGGCTGCAGCATGTATTATGCCACCCCTGGAAGGCCATCCAAACTGACACCACAGGTCTGCTACTGCAGCCTGGGTAAGGTGGTGCAAGCACCTCTTACTGTGATATAGGTTACCTATATCACGAAATACATACACACATATAAACCTATAAGTCACTCCTAAGGCAGGCCTTATCAATCCTAAAGGCAGAGTGCATGGTTCCTATGTGAGAGGGTGCCCCTGCACGAGCAGGGCCCCTCTGCAGCGTTCGGAGACCATCTCTGATGCTGTTTGTAGTGCAGCCTGACCATATACTCTTAAGCGCATTATATCCTCGCGGTAAAATGCTAACTTTGGAATGGCTGCACCTAAACATGTCGTGTTTGGTGTCAAACATCTTGGAATACTACCCCCCGCCAATCCTGGCGGCGGGGGTAGCATTCCACCCTTCTAGAGGGAAAGACATGTTAACTCTGACGAGTCCGGTAACTTCTTTCCAGAGCCCTGGCATCACAAAATGGATGCTGCTGCCACAGACACAAGTCTGGCCTCCTGCTGCTGGACGAAACTCCGGCAGGGGAGGCCTGGACAATAGGTTT
Organism: Calotriton arnoldi; assembly: GCA_963921515.1. Taxonomy (NCBI): domain Eukaryota; kingdom Metazoa; phylum Chordata; class Amphibia; order Caudata; family Salamandridae; genus Calotriton; species Calotriton arnoldi. Next base: position 582,174 of record CAWUFW010011154.1, on the reverse strand, counting down.
CCTGTTGCAGGGAGGTGTGACCACCTCCCCAGACAGGATAATGTGTATTGGGGCTGGGTGGGTGCACTCTTAGAGTGCTTTGAAGTCCTGCACTGGGGGAGCAAAAGGCTCCTCTGTGCATATGCCAGTTCAAACCAGCTCAGGGGCTACCTGCCCCTGCTCTGGCGCGAAACTGGACAAAGGGAAGTGGGTGTAGCCACCCCCTCCCTTGACCCTCCCATAGGTGGGGTCATAGAGCTAGTCCATCCCCTCTTTTTAGTATAAGAGGGGGAACCTTGCCATTGCAAAGCAGATTATACCTGGACGAAACTCTGAAACTGAATCCTGGACCTTCGACGCTCTACGACAAGATTAGAGGACTGAAGAATCTCCCTTGGGGTCAAGGAGTGACTCCCCTGCTTGGCAGGCACCAAAGAAGCATCTGTCCGGTTCGCATCACTGAAGCTCCCGTTGGACGCCGAAGTCATCGCATCACCAGAGGTAGATTCTCAGACTTCCCCGAGGCTACCCTGAGTCCCCAGCAAAGCTGAGGCCCGTGGCTATCGTGGGTGACTTGAGACCGTGACCCCTGGACACCGAGCACACTTGCGAGTGCACCATCTTCTGGGTCTCCCAAGAAGTCGTGCTTTGGGCTCCGAGTAGCCCTAGCCTCCAGCACCACCTGTACCGAAGATCACTGGCCTCCACTCCACGAGTGTCCTGTAAGCCAGCTCCACGTGCGGCGTCACAAGGCTCCTTCACGGTCGCTAGCCCGTTGGCTAGTAGCCCTTAACGAAGGCCAATCTTTCCTTTACTTGGCATCCTGGTTGCTCCAGGCCTGCCCTCACTTACCCTCGCTGGGTGAGTTCCCCAGACCTTGCTGGTCTGCATCATCGATGATCTTCATCTTACTCGAGACTTGCCGTTGCCAAGGCTTGTTGGGTCCAATCTGGTCGCCGACACCTCAGCACTCGACAGACATTGAGCCACAGCCCGAATCCTGCTCCTGGTCGCCGACATCACCTCCCGGACCTCGTGGCTGAAGAGTCAAGACGACCATCACCGCACCTGAAGCACTCGACATCGGTGGGCATCTGTCCATCGCCTTCCTGGTCACTGGCTAGTGACCCAGACTCTGTCCCCTCTGCTTTCAGGTTCTTCAGAACTCCGATCCACTCTTGGATCCACCCGGACACTTTTCTCCTGGTCGCCAGCAGCACTTTGCAGCAGATTGCCATAGGAAACGACGACGAAACCCGACCCCGAAAGGCACCTATGCACCCGGCTTCCCTGGGTGAGGTAACACGAGTACTCCGGTGCTCCCGTGGGTAGAGACTCTTCAAAGTCCTAGATCTCAAAGGGTTTTGTCCTAGTCCTATTTTAAGTGTCCCTTTCCTCTATTTTCCCGATCCCGACTTTCTCCATAGAAGTTAACGGCGTATCGCGGTTGTGTATTTACACTGCACGCGTCTCCCGTGGGTCCCCTGTGTCACTACCTTGGGTGGTTCCTTGTGGTCCAAGCACTTCTAGAGGCTCTAGGCCTAGTGTCTAGTTCAGTCGTGGTTCGCATACCACTTTATTGGTATATGGTTTGGTACGCCCCTAGGGCCCAAACGTGTATTTGTGCTATTACTGTGATTTAAGATCTTATAACCTATGTATTTCGAACTCTAGCCTCATAAAGAGACTAGAGGGGTGTGTTTAGTAATAAATACATATATTTTGAATATATACCTGGTGTGGTGCTCTTTCATTTGGTCACTCAAGAGATTATAGACTGGTAAAACAAGCTGCTTTACATTCCTTCAAGACTTAGCCTGAAGGCTGCTCTCCATAGCTACCACTAGGATAGCTTTCAATAAGGTTGTCTTTAACCTATCTACCATAAGAGTCGATTTGGACTGGTGCAAGGTGCCCACTATAATTAGTGGACAGCATATGCCAGGCCAACTTCTCACATTGGTGTGCAGCGTGTGGGATTCCAGCTTGCTATTGTTTTACCAGATAATCTCAATTGAATTGATCAACTGAAAACCACTAAAGGTACCTAAGGTACATATAATTTAAGCTTAGAATAACAGTAAGTTCTACTGAACTTAGAGTTGTGTGTTAAGGGATAGCACAACCCTTTCTACAACTCAAGAGAGTTTAGTAGGCCACACTAGAGTAGGTAGTGCATACACCACACCACACTAGTAATGTCTTTAAAGGGAGGATCCAAAGAATCCTTGCAGGAAGCCAGTGAGCTTCCACCCTCCAAGTATGATACACTCCCATTCTTGGAATTGAGAGCTTTATGCAACTTGAGAAAATTAAGGACAGGCCAAAGCCTCACCACCCAACACCTCAAGGAGTTGTTGGTGGCTTATGACCTTAGTAAGCCTGTAGGGACTGAAGGGGTAGGAGCTGAGGGTGGGGCAGAAGAAGAGGAGGAGGCCAGGGGTACCAATACCCCCAGCCCCCCTCTGAAACTGGCCAGGAGGGTGACAATGACCCTGACCTGGAAAACCAAATCCCTCCTGTGGATGATGATGAGGATGATCAAAATGATGCCCTCTTTGTCCCCCCAGGAAGGATTAAGAGTGTGCCCAGAAGGTCTAGGTCTCCTTCTCAGGAGTCTAACCACTCTGGCACCTCTATAGGGAGCTCTGTCTCATCTCATAGGAGAGAATCCTCTCATGAGAGAAGAAAGAGGCTAGTCCAGTATGAGGAAACTCAGCTGGAACTCAAAAAAAAGCAATTAGCTTTAGATAGAGAATCCCTAGATCTCCTCAGGGAGAGAAGAAAGTTGGGACTAGAGTCCCATGGTGGCAGCAATATCCCTAGAGATAGGGACAGGTCTTATGACCATAGAAACCTAAACAAGATTGTCCCTCCCTACCAGAGTGGGGATGACATCCACAAATGGATGACTGCACTGGAGAGGGCCTGTAAAGTTCAGAAGGTCCCCCAGAGGCAGTGGGCAGCAATCTTGTGGCTCTCCTTTGCAGACAAAGGTAGAGACAAGCTCCTCACTGTAAGAGAAGAGGATGCTGACAATTACACAGTCTTGAAGAGTGCTCTGATAGATGGGTTTGGCCTAACCACTGAACAGTATAGGTTGAAGTTCAGAGACACCCAAAAAGCTCAGACTCAAGACTGGGTTGATTTTGTAGATTGTGCTACAAAGGCTCTGGAAGGTTGGATACATGGCAACAAAGTGCAGGACTTTTTAGGATTGTACAATTTGATTATGAGGGAGCAGATCCTTAATAATTGTCAAAACCAGCTTTTGCACCAGTATCTGGTGGACTCTGATCTGACCTCTCCCCAAGAATTGGGAAAGAAGGCAGACAAGTGGGTCAGAACCAGAGTAAAAACTAGAAATCAGGGTGGTGACCAGAAGAAAGATTCTACTAAGTCCCAAGAGAAAGGTGGGGATAAATCTAAGGATAAGTCCCCTACAGGGCCCCAAAATTCCTCTTCTGGGGGTGGGTCCCAAACTCCTTCCTCTCCTGAAAAGAAACCCTATTGCCATGTCTGTAAAAAGCCTGGGCACTGGAAAACTGATCCCAGTTGCCCCAGGATTGGCAATAAAGAAAATGTTCCTCCCACAACTACTACCACCCCTCCTGGTACTACCAGTAGTAATCCTCCAGTTGGGAGTAGTGCACCCAAAAAGTTAGGTGCTTTTGCAAGAGGAACAGAGGTGGGCCCTAGTTTAGACAGGGACCCCTCAACAGACTCCTCAGACTCTGATGGTGGTATAGGATTTGCCACCTTTACCATGGGTCCCATAGCATTGGGCAGGTACAGATTGGAGCCAATAATTAATGGTCAGAAAGCTGTGGCATTTAGGGACACAGGGGCTAGTGTCACCATGGTGGCAGGGAAACTAGTCCCCCCTCACCAGCTTTTACCTGAGTTTAAATACCAGGTGACCAACATTGATGGTGTCAGAACAGATCACCCCATGGCCATAGTCAATCTCAGCTGGGAGGGGGTCACAGGCCCAAAAAGAGTGGCAGTGTCCCCAACCCTACCTGTAGATTGCCTGATGGGCAATGATCTGGAAATTTCAGCCTGGGCTGAAGTGGAACACCAAACCCATCTTAGGATGTTGGGCGTCCCTGTAAAGGTTAGTGGGGCTGTGATGGCCACAGCCCCAGCCCAAGAATTTGGAGAGATGGAGCCTGAAAGAATGGCCCACTCTCCCCCAAAAGAGAGCACAAGGGTTGAAGAAAAGTCTTCTTCCCCCAGACAGTAGGTAAGGGTCAGCCTCCTCAGGGAACTGACCCTACCCCTAGTGAAGGAACTGCCACAGAGGTAGTCAGGCCTGGCCTGGCCACACCCCTGATGGCAGAGGACCCTTCCAAGGTGGTACCCCGTCTGGAGCAGGTAACCTGCCCCTCTCTACCCTGCCTCAGTCAGCCCAGGGCTGCAGAGGTCAGGGAGGTCAGTGGACCCCCAGGGCCCCCTGTCCAGAGGAAGCCCCCCATCAGCAGATTAGGGGCACCCAGTCTAGTAGCCCTAGCCAGGTGAAAATTCCTCTACACACTGAGGGATCCCCCATACCTTTATGTAGGGACCTCCCCCAGAAGGACTCTGGTAGGCAAGGGCAAACCTGGGACCAGAAGGTTCCAAACCTGCCATGTCCCTCCAGTAGTCCATCCAAAGGGACCCAACCCCCAGCTGTAGGCAGCCAAAGGTTGACCCTTAGAGCAAAGTGCAACTCAGTCATGGAAAGACAGGCATACATGGTGACCAGTGATCTGAGGAAGCTGAGGCCAACATTCCTAGGGCCTCACTTCCCTACTCAGACACCTCACCAGCCTTGTACTTTACCTAAGCACACCACAGGTAGTGATTCCCCATGGTGGAGACCCTCTCATACCCTTAGGGTGAGGGATTGCTTAGTGGACCATAAGACAGGGGGCAACCATGCTAGTGCAGGTGCTTCCTTATATGACCACTTAGTCAATGAAGGCTCAACTGGCCAAGGTTAGCCTTATCTCCTTTCGTTTGGGGGGGTTATGTAGGAAGGTGGAATCTGACTATATGGTTGCCCCCACTTTTTTTATGGTGTTTTGCTGGTTTATGACTTAGTTGGACTGGGATCCTGCTATTCAGGGCCCCAGTCTATCTGCTTTCTCTGTAAAAGGTTTCCATGTGCCTTAGGCACATCTCTGATTGGAATCTGGAGTGCCCTTATAAGTCCCTAGTATATGGTATACTATGTACCAAGGGCATAGGTACCTCAGAGGCCTACCAGGGGCTGCAGCATGTATTATGCCACCCCTGGAAGGCCATCCAAACTGACACCACAGGTCTGCTACTGCAGCCTGGGTAAGGTGGTGCAAGCACCCCTTACTGTGATATAGGTTACCTATATCACGAAATACATACACACATATAAACCTATAAGTCACTCCTAAGGCAGGCCTTATCAATCCTAAAGGCAGAGTGCATGGTTCCTATGTGAGAGGGTGCCCCTGCACGAGCAGGGCCCCTCTGCAGCGTTCGGAGACCATCTCTGATGCTGTTTGTAGTGCAGCCTGACCATATACTCTTAAGCGCATTATATCCTCGCGGTAAAATGCTAACTTTGGAATGGCTGCACCTAAACATGTCGTGTTTGGTGTCAAACATCTTGGAATACTACCCCCCGCCAATCCTGGCGGCGGGGGTAGCATTCCACCCTTCTAGAGGGAAAGACATGTTAACTCTGACGAGTCCGGTAACTTCTTTCCAGAGCCCTGGCATCACAAAATGGATGCTGCTGCCACAGACACAAGTCTGGCCTCCTGCTGCTGGACGAAACTCCGGCAGGGGAGGCCTGGACAATAGGTTTCCTGTTGCAGGGAGGTGTGACCACCTCCCCAGACAGGATAATGTGTATTGGGGCTGGGTGGGTGCACTCTTAGAGTGCTTTGAAGTCCTGCACTGGGGGAGCAAAAGGCTCCTCTGTGCATATGCCAGTTCAAACCAGCTCAGGGGCTACCTGCCCCTGCTCTGGCGTGAAACTGGACAAAGGGAAGTGGGTGTAGCCACCCCTCCCTTGACCCTCCCATAGGTGGGGTCATAGAGCTAGTCCATCCCCTCTTTTTAGTATAAGAGGGGGAACCTTGCCATTGCAAAGCAGATTATACCTGGATGAAACTCTGAAACTGAATCCTGGATCTTCGACGCTCTACGACAAGATTAGAGGACTGAAGAATCTCCCTTGGGGTCAAGGAGTGACTCCCCTGCTTGGCAGGCACCAAAGAAGCATCTGTCCGGTTCGCATCACTGAAGCTCCCGTCGGACGCCGAAGTCATCGCATCACCAGAGGTGGATTCTCAGACTTCCCCGAGGCTACCCTGAGTCCCCAGCAAAGCTGAGGCCCGTGGCTATCGTGGGTGACTTGAGACCGTGACCCCTGGACACCGAGCACACTTGCAAGTGCACCATCTTCTGGGTCTCCCAAGAAGTCGTGCTTTGGGCTCCGAGTAGCCCTAGCCTCCAGCACCACCTGCACCGAAGATCACTGGCCCCCACTCCACGAGTGTTCTGTAAGCCAGCTCCACGTGCGGCGTCACGAGGCTCCTTCGCGGTCGCTAGCCCGTTGGCTAGTAGCCCTTAACGAAGGCCAATCTTTTCTTTACTTGGCATCCTGGTTGCTCCAGGCCTGCCCTCACTTACCCTTGCTGGGTGAGTTCCCCAGACCTTGCTGGTCTGCATCATCGACGATCTTCATCTTACTCGAGACTTGCGTTGCCAAGGCTTGTTGGGTCCAATCCGGTCGCCGACACCTCAGCACTCGACAGACATCGAGTCACAGCCCGAATCCTGCTCCTGGTTGCCGACATCGCCTCCCGGACCTCGTGGCTGAAGAGTCAAGACGACCGTCACCGCACCTGAAGCACTCGACATCGGTGGGCATCTGTCCATCGCCTTCCTGGTCACTGGCTAGTGACCCAGACTCTGTCCCCTCTGCTTTCAGGTTCTTCAGAACTCCGATCCACTCTTGGATCCACCCGGACACTTTTCTCCTGGTCGCCAGCAGCACTTTGCAGCAGATCGCCATAGGAAACGACGACGAAACCCGACCCCGAAAGGCACCTATGCACCCGGCTTCCCTGGGTGAGGTAACACGAGTACTCCGGTGCTCCCGTGGGTAGAGACTCTTCAAAGTCCTAGATCTCAAAGGGTTTTGTCCTAGTCCTATTTTAAGTGTCCCTTTCCTCTATTTTCCCGATCCCGACTTTCTCCATAGAAGTTAACGGCGTATCGCGGTTGTGTATTTACACTGCACGCGTCTCCCGTGGGTCCCCTGTGTCACTACCTTGGGTGGTTCCTTGTGGTCCAAGCACTTCTAGAGGCTCTAGGCCTAGTGTCTAGTTCAGTCGTGGTTCGCATACCACTTTATTGGTATATGGTTTGGTACGCCCCTAGGGCCCAAACGTGTATTTGTGCTATTACTGTGATTTAAGATCTTATAACCTATGTACTTCGAACTCTAGCCTCATAAAGAGACTAGAGGGGTGTGTTTAGTAATAAATACATATATTTTGAATATATACCTGGTGTGGTGCTCTTTCATTTGGTCACTCAAGAGATTATAGACTGGTAAAACAAGCTGCTTTACATTCCTTCAAGACTTAGCCTGAAGGCTGCTCTCCATAGCTACCACTAGGATAGCTTTCAATAAGGTTGTCTTTAACCTATCTACCATAAGAGTCGATTTGGACTGGTGCAAGGTGCCCACTATAATTAGTGGACAGCATATGCCAGGCCAACTTCTCACATCTCCCACCAACCTACCCCTCCATAACTCCTCACCCACACTCTCCCACACCATGCAGGATAAAAACCAAGAGGCAACTGCCCTGAGAAACCCCAACTTGCCCTTAATCCGCACCCTCACAATGACTGAAAAACCACAAGGGTGCACTCAGAAATCATACCCTATTTCCACCCCCACTGAGGATGAAACACAGAGCAACTTTAACCACTCTCCCAATGTCATACCACCTCCTAGCCCGAAACGACACACACAAAACAACTTGCCCATCAACTCACCCAATTCTCGCCATTAAACCGCACACCCTTGAACGACCCAACGAAACTCCAAACTCGCAATGAGAGACAACTTGAACCTCATTCTCCACTGAAACTTATAGACATGACAGACATTACTGGTCGTTCAACTCACATTGAAAATCAGCTCTACAAAGTAACACAGGGTATCAACAACATCCTTATGAACCTTATAACCTACCGTACAGGTGATCGACACTCACACCTTTCCTACTCCATCACCAGCAGTCAACCCCCACGTGTATCCCAGGCCCAACTGAACAGCTGGCACACAATTCGTCTTAACTACTCATATCAGTGACCAAAAAGAATGTGCCCCCAGATGTCCCAAAGCAAGGCGACGGATTTAGAGAAAACATGCTGCCATACGACACCCATTGACACCCACTCCTCTAAAATACAGGTGATCACTGGAATGGGTAGACACCTAAACCCTCCTCGGACTGCTAGACCACCAGCCCAATACATCGAAATTCCTATGGCACCCCCCTCTCGGAATCTCATTAGCACAAGCAATATGAACTGCATGCTCATAAACTGCAGGTCAGCAGCCACAAATGCAACAGAGCTGGCTGAAGCAATCCTCAATCACGACATTGACATTGCATTCATCGCAGGAACTTGTTTAAATGAATCCTTGTATCCAATCCTCGACCTTCTAGTACCCACAGATTTCTCCATTATTAAGAAAGACAGAGGAATCAGTCAATGTGGTGGCATTGACATCATCCACAAAAAGAACATCATCATAACAGAAACAATCTCCCTCCTCTACCTCACCTTTGAATGTCTTAGCACTTCCATAACACTAAAAAACAATAAAGAGACGAAGTGTCACCTCCTCTACCACTCACCAGGAATCACGCTCTCCTTCAGTGAACACCTGTTGGATCTAATAACACAATGTTCTCTCTCCAGCACTAATAACATAACTCTAGGTGACTTCAACCTCCATTGGAATGATGAGAAGGACACTCTAATCCAATCTCTAAATGAATTCATTCACAGCAAAGACCTCACCCAACACTGCAAGGGACTAACTCACAACAAAGACTCAACCTTGGGTGCCAACATAGCCCAAAATGAAGCGGTAAGTGTAGATAACATCCTTCCAGTTAACTGGTCAGCTCACCACTTCATTCTACTCAATCTGAACAAGCGGAGGCAACCCCAAACCAATCTCACAAAACTCTCAATTGGTCAAGAAACATCACCCAGATCCCCCTAACCATTCTGAAAGAAAAAATTATGTCTCTACTCCCCCTACACGCAGACAACCTTACAACGGACGAGTTTACAAGCCACTACAGTTTAACGATGAAAGCCACCCTAGATAAAGTAGTCCTATTGAAACTAAAAAAGATGAGAAACACTCTGTCTAGAACATGGTTTAACAAAGACCTCAACGCGGAAAGTAGACAACTAATATTAGCGGAAAGATGCTGGAGAGCCAGCCCCTCTCTAACCCATCTTTACCAGCTAAGAGAGGAATGCAAAAAGTACAAAAACCACAAAATTAAAGAGAAAACTACTTTTTTCCGCAATACACTAGACAAAGCAAAAAATTGCCCCAAAGAGCTCTTCAAAATCATTCATCAACAAACCTCTAAACCAACCAAAAAAGCCCCACCTGTGGCAAAAAAACGCTGTGATGACTTTGCCAAATTCTTCAACAATAAAATCTCAAAGATTGAACTTTCATTAACTGCCACCCGCAAAAGCCCCATGACAACCCTCCCACCACCACAGAGGTTCAAATCTCCCCAACCCAGTCCTCGGCCCGCCAGCAGAGGCCTATGTCTCAATGATCACCAGACCCGACCATAGCCAGAAGCTGTAAGGCTTTAAACCTACTCACAGAAGAGGACATAGACAAGGTAATTGCTAAAGCCAAACCCTCCTTCTACTATGCAGACCCCATGCCAGCCTCCCTAGTGAAAAGTCTTAAACACACCTTAACCCCTCTCTAGACCAAGAGAATAAACAGCTCCCTGAGCAATGGGGTTATGCAGGACTGCCTCAAACTGGGCTAGATCACCCCACTGCAAAAAAAAAAAAAAACAGACACACACCCAGAAAACCTCAACTATTTCAGGCCTGTCTCCAATCTTCCCTTCCTGGCAAACATTCTTGAAAAATGTGTTCTCGCCCAACTCAACCAACACATTGACACCAACAACCTACTTGACTCTCATCAATCAGGTTTCACAGAAGGGATGCAGCATGGAAACTGCTATTCTGTATATAGCAGACGCTATACATAATTTTCTGGATGCAGATAGATGCTGCCTGCTCATCCTCCTAGACCTATCAGTGGCCTTCGACACAGTCGACCGCAAGCTTCTTCTGAATTCCCTGCACCAATTGGAACAGACGGCACAGTTATGCAATGGTTGGCGTCATTTCTACACAACCGCTCGCAACAAATCAAAATAAACAACTCAACGTCCTATTCTACCGCCGCCACCCGAGGTGTCCTCCAAGGCTCTGTCCTCTCACCTACACTCTTCAATATATACATGGAACCCCTCACTGTAATACTTAAACAAGGTAACATCGCATACCACCTTTATGCAGACGACATACAACTTTACCTGGAAGTATCCTCTCTCACTGACATACGCCAGCTGAACACCACTCTCAAAAAGGTACAAAACTGGTTGATTCTCAACCACCTCAAACTCAACCAAGAAAAGACAGAAATTCTCCTTCTATCTAACCACAGCCAGTGCCCCCAGATACTAGAATGGCTAAATAATCTAGATGCTCTAAACTACAAACTGACTTTGGCAGATTCAGCCAAATCCCTGGGAATCACCCTGGACTCAAGTCTAAACATGAGCTCTCACATAAAGACTACAATCAATCAATTTCTTAATTCGGATAAATACATATCCATAAAAGCACAAATCTTATTTCAGCACATAAAAAAAGAGTACGTCATAATAAAAAATGTATAAAATCAGGTAGATTAAAACAGTGTTCATAAAGACTACAGCAAAGAGTGCCTTCTACAACCTAAAACCTCTTAACAGTATGAAGCTCCATCTCCCACCAACTGACCTAAAAACCGCAGCACAAGCTCTGGTTCTGTCCAAACTGAACTATGGGAATGCCACCCTCTCAGGCACCCCGAACTCTCACTTAGCCCTACTGAGAGCTACCCTAAATGCAGCAGAAAGGATAGTAACCGGAGCAAAGAAATACAAACACATTTCCCCCTCACTTAAAAGTCTAAAGTGGTTACCAATTGAAGCTTGCTGTTGTTTCAAAACTGCCTGTCTCACACACAAAGTTCTTCACACTGGCAACCCAGCCTACCCCTCAGCCAAACTCACTAAGGCAGGCCAAACAATAAACCTAAGAAGCTCCAACACATTTCTTCTCATCTCACCCAAAAAACATAAGCAAAAACCCTTTCTCGCTCCTTCTCTGGCAACGTCCACAAAATCTGGAACTCTCTCCTGGTACATGTCAGATCTAACTCCTCATTCACGATCCTAAAGAGACAACTAAAAGAATTCCCCCTCAACCAACACCTCAACCATCCTTGAAAATACTCTTGACTGTCCCTGGAATTACCACCTCACTACATGCTAGTATCTCCCAAGGACTCTATACTAGTTCAACTCTCGACACTTTAATCAGAACTGTATTTTATTGACAGTCAATGCCTCTGGTAATGTTATAAAGTACTACTATTGATTGATACTGCCTCATAATTGTTTAAAGCGCTCTGATACCCTTGGGTCTAGCTAGCGCTGTAGAAAATTTTTAAAATAAAAAAATGTGCAAGCCATTATACATTTGAATTGGGCATTTCAAACACGTAAATCAGGTTTTGTGCCTTAGCAATTTTTAAACAAAACAGCCACCTTTGAACCTTATAATTTGACATCAACCCAGAGAACAATGGTAAAAAAGGAGTCCACATATTCTCTATTAAACATAGAGCAAATAAATTAGAACCCTTCCAGGCTAGTGACATTCCACCTATCACCTGGTTAATATATGGTATCATTTTGGTGCCTATTGCTACAGTTCATTTGCACAATTGTCACAAGAACAAACCCATAGGATGGTATGAAGCGATGCAAAATACACAATTGTTTCACTCATGGAAGTCTCCCTTTTCTCACATTTGTTTGAATGAAGACGAGAATGACCCTGTGTCTATTAGGGATGACCCTATGATTATCAGCACAGCTAATTGCAATAATCCTTTGGGACACACCCTTCTGTGTGACTCTATAACCCTGCATGGCATGTGTAGTGCTTCTATGCCAGGGTTTAACTGTATCTTATCTGTAAACCCCACTATGTCCATCCCTGCACATCATTGTTGGACCTGGCCCTTTTTGCAGGGTTATCCCCAAACTTTTTGCCTTCTTCCTCCTATTTGTTCTGACCTGCTTTTTTTGGCTTTAGGACTCTGGCCACTTTACCACTGATAACTAGTACTAAAGTGCATATGCTCTCTGTCTAAATTGTATTTGTGATTGGTTAACCAAGATTGGCATATTTGATTTACTAGTAAGTCCCTAGTAAAGTGCACAAGATGTGCCCGGGCCTGTAAATCAAATGCTACCAGTGGGCATGCAGCACTGATTGAGCCAACCACATGAGTAGCCCTACAAATGTCTCAGACCTGCCACTGCAGTGTCTGTGAGTGCAGTTTTAAACTGCCATGCCAACCTGGCAAGTACACCCACTTGCCAGGCCCAAACCTTCCCTTTTTTTTTTACATGTAACGCACCCCTAAGGTAGGCCCAAGGCAGCCCCACGGGCAGGGTGCAGTGCATTTAAAAGGTTGCACATGTACTGGTTTTTTGCATGTCCTTATAGTGAAATACTGCTAATTTCGTTTTTCAATATTGCAAGGACTATCTCTCCCATAGGTTATCATTGGAGATGCCTTGCAACATCTTACAAGTATAACTTCCAATTGGGAACAAATAGAGATTTGGAGTTTGGGGTCACTGAACTCAGAATTTTAAAATACATCTTTTAGTCTAGGTAGTCTTTATAATGCGTGTTTGATAATGCCACTTTTAGAAAGTGAGCATGTTCTTGCTTTGTAAATCATGGGCGGTGAGATGCACCTGTATACTCCAGAAGTATTTCCGAATTATTGGAGTCTGGGATTTAAGATTTACGATGCTTTGGATGTTAGGGGTGTTGAACAGGGTTTGTTATGGAAAACGATGAGTGCTGTAATAAGAAGAACAGTTAGGCTTGATGCTGTAGTGTTTCACGGTCTAGTTAACTTAGAGTCAAATGGATGTTTTTAACTTGTCTGTTGTATAAGAAGCACTATAACCGAGCTGATGGTTGTTTATTAATTTTTGTATCCTAGATACCCCTGAGGAAGGGAATATCCCGAAATGCATTGGGTGATTTTAAATAAAATCGTGGCATGTGGAAACATATAATTCTCCTGTGTTTTTATGAAAAACGTGTATAAAATAGTGAATGAGTAAAATGAATTGAAGAAAACTAAAGGAAAAAAGGTGAAAAGTAATGGAGTAAAATGAAGAATAATGAAAAGTTAAATATATATTTGATTGATTGGATTCATTCGCAATGGTCGTGGCTGTGCAGCTTGAATGGGATCAACTGTGGTTCCTTCATGTTCTTGCTTTACCATTCTGTGTCTCTGCCTGCCTGTGGAATCCACGTCTGGTTTAGACTGACAGTTGGGCTGTCTGTGCATTCACTCCAGACAGTCACACAAAGGGAGCTGAGGTGTACCCTGCATATCCTGATGGCCCATCACCAGGCTGATTGGCTTTCCTGAACTAGAGTGGTGGGAGGAGTTGTCACTGACACCTCAATAGGGCTGTGCCTGTCCTCACACAAACCTGTCTCCACCCTCCTGTAGTGTGTCTGGAGCCAGGTCAGCAAAAGGCAGGGTCTTGTGCACTACAAAGACTATCCTTTGAATTGTGCCTACTTTAAAGACAGACACTGGTATAAGTACTGAAGCTGTGACACCAGAACTTCAGAACACTTCTGGACTAACAGGAGATTCTGCCAAGAAGAAGAGATGGAGAAGCTGTAGGAGGTGAACTGCCACTCTGCCTGTTGCTGTGTTGTGCTGCGCCTCCTGTTAAGAAGTCTCAGGGCCATCAAAGACTTCATCTGCAGCCCATGAACTCCTCTGCTGGGAGTTCTGACCTGGCAAATGGTGTCAATTCCAGTTCTGGGCCCTTGGTGGTGGTTTTGCTGCAAAGGACTGAAGAAAATCCCCACATTGACCTCCAGCGCCTATTTTTCCTGATGCTGAGCTACCGTGCGGTGGAAAAACCAATGCATCGCCGCAGTGTGGCCGAAGAATCGACGCCACGCCTGCTATGCGGCTGAAAGATCACCGCAGCCCGAGTCCCGAGCACTCTGTCACCAACTCCGACGCAGGCCCTGCTGTGCGGCTGGAGAAATTGATGCATCACCTGCTTCACAGCTGGAAAATTGACACAGCGCCTGTTTCTCCACCACCGCATTGACCCAACGAGTCTGGATTTTTTGACGCATCGGACCTGTGCGCCAAGTTCTTCATCAAAGTTGCCCAGCAATAAGGAACCGAGGCCACGTGACCAGAAACCAATGCATCACCTCCCCTCACAGCAGGAAACTGACCCATCACCTCCTCTACACTGCAGCAAGGAATCGACGCATCACCTCCTCTGGCAGTAAGGAATCAACGAATCACCTCCCCTGGGAGTAAGGAATCGACACATCACTTTGTTTTTCAGCCCCTCATCTCCCTTGCGCCTGTTTTCGTCTTTGATTTTGACGAATCACAGGTACTTTGTGCTAAAAAGTGACGCATCCATAGTTTTCTATGGACTGAACTATTTGAACCTTTTAAAAGTGATATCTTTGCTTGTGTATGTTGGATTTTTGTTGTTTTAGTCTTGTTTTATTTAGATAAAGATTTGTCATTTTTCTAAACTAGTGTGGTGTCCATTTGTAGTGTTTTCAATGTTTACTGTGTGTTTAGTGCAAATGCTTTACACATTGCCTCTGAGATAAGTCTGACTGCTCGTACCAAGCTACCAAGGGAGTGAGCAGGGGTTATCTTGGGTGAGTAACTCCCTTACTCTGACTAGAATAAGAGTCCCTACTTTGACAGGGTGCAAACCACTGCCAACTAGAGACCCCCATTTCTAACAATCATGAACTATTGAACAATGGTTCTTATTTATTTTTAGCTAATGTTACTTGCTGTGGCCTGGAACCTGGCCAACCTTACCTGATAGCATTTTCAAAAGCAATATAGTGTACTGGAAAGACTTTGGGGCCTATTACGATGGCGGTCGGGAAACCTCCCCGACCGCCATGGTAGCGGGAAAAGACCGCCTGCATGTACCGCAACATCACCGCCGGTCGAATTACGATGACCCGCTGTCGAAATCCGACCGCGGCGGTCGGATCGCGGGCATTAACATTGCGGCGGTTGCTGCTGCCCGCAGCACCGCCGCAATGCCGAAAGGAGCATGTCCTGCATTTCCCTGCACTGCGTGGCAGGCACTGCACAGTGCCTGCCACCTGGTACAGGGAAAGTGCACCCACCCCCCCCCAACACATTGGGGGCCCACAACGGGCCCCCGGAAGACAATCATCGCATGCCTTTCAATGGCGGTCTGACCGCTGAGGAAAGGCTGGCTACCGCCGGCATCATAATCCTGCCGGCAGAGCCTACTCTGCACCGCCACCATTATCGCGGTCCTGCTCCGTCCGCCAGGCAGGAGTGCGGATGGCAACCGGCGGTAAAGCGGTGGTCGGAATTTTCCACCACCGCAGTCACCACCGCCATCCTAATGTGACCAGCGGTTTTCCTGGTTGCGATGGCGGGCGGATGTCCACCGCCAGTACGGCAGGCGCCACCGCCGGCACGGCGGTGGACATCCGACCGTCATCATAATAGACCCCTTTGTATCTCCTCCCACACACGTAATCGGAAATGTTCCTTGGCCTTGTATTAGTATGAAAGGCATGCATTTTCATGACCTAAATAAACTATTTTCAGTCTTATTACAAAAAGAAGTTCCTTTGACTTAAGCGGCCGAGGTACATAATCTGCAGGCAGCCAAAACCATTTCATAAATATAGCAGCTGTTGTGCATCGAGTACCCCGTGCACTTTGCTGATATCGTGCAAACGATATTCAATTCATCTGTAACAACTGGTGCGGTGCATTTTTTTAAGAACATCGGATCTAGTTTGGTGACTAGATTCAAAGCAGTGTTTAGACTGATTGCATCATTTTTTCTCTCCCTGTTCTCTAGTATTTTATAGAAGTCCCAATCTTACTACTGCTCATGGGCTGTGGCATCATTGTCTTCCTGCTATTCTGTCAAAGAAACAAACAACATGTCACAAATGTATCAAGCTGACCACAAATGCAGAGAAATTCTTGCTCATTACATCAGACACCCTTGGCTATCTAAACTAAGTGAGAACTGGATGCTAACCTTCCAGAAAATGGACGCATTACGAGTAAGATCTGTGTTCTGATGCATACACTGTCTGACTAAGATCATCCTGGAATTATCACTGGAAGAATTACCTGAACTACCTATTGCTTATTTTGCTACGGAGGTCATGATTCCGTTATTACTTGAGTTCCAGAGATGATGCCAAGCACTGCTTCTGTCTCTACAAACTGGAGAGATGTATGACAGAACAAGTTTCCCCTTGGCACTCTTCGATGTCTGTCTTGACCAGTGGCTCAATGAAGTGTTAGCATTTGAGCCCCCCAAAGTCGAAATTCCAAAATCAACCAGTGCTTCTATTGAGTCGCCGAGTGCTGACCCATCAAATTTGCGGGTGTATAAATATAGCCACACATTACCCAGCCCCCACAATGACCACACCTATCCTGCATATGTAACAGGGATATTGACATGCTCTCTGAGGAGAAGGAAAATGAACAATGATTTTCTTTTTTTTTTTAAATACTCGATCTCACATTGATTATGGATCATGGACTGGGAAGATGTCTCTTCTCCTTTAATATTTTCAGGCCCATTCCATTCTATCACTGGTATATTTAGTCATTAACATGCATCTCCCCTAAGGTAACTATGCTCTAAATGATTGAAACTGTGCAAGGCTTAAAGTAATCATGCTTCGCATAAAAGCAGATGTTATTTTGTTGAATTATGTTGTATTTTCTTTATGTAGAAATAATGTCACCCATAGAGTGATGTGCATTTAAAATAGAGAGCATAAATCTCGGTATACACTAAACACATTGATCATCTCCCCGCTCAGGATAATACATCTCTGTGTCATTGTATATGAACGCACAAGCCAGGGATGACATAAAGTCCCTAAGACCCAACTCCACTCCTGTCAGACCCTCAAATCCATCACGGATTACACTCCTCCCAAATTCTGTCATATCTGTTATAAACAATGAGACCCTAAATGTTGTCCGCCCTTATCACTTGTCGAATGGAGAAAGGGACAGAAAGTGCCAAGATGTTCCTACAATGATCCAGATATGACACCTGATAAGACACTCAGGGGCCGATTCCGATCTCAGCCGGTAGCGCACCGAATCGGATTTGGCTTAACCGGATCCGATTCGGAGCCCTCTTTTCCGACCGATTCGAACGCACGTCAGGCCGAGCAAGTACGATGCGAGCGCACGCGAAATCGCCGACCGACTCGTTCACGGGTCCGAACCGCACCGACCGACTCGCTCGGACTCGACTCGCACCGCGCGATGGAGACGTTCCCCGGCCGGGCAAGTACGATTCGCGCCTTGAGCAGTCCGACCGACCCGCACCGTCCGGCTCGAAAAAGCTGTCGGAGCCGGACTTTGGGGGTCCGTGTCGGACCCCCCTGTATGCGTAGCCACGCGAGTCGCACACAGGGGGGACCCATGGGTCCCCCCTACCTGTGCGTGTGCGGCGCGAACCGCATCGACGTGAACCCGCTGTAGGGGGTGCCCTCGTTCGCCTCGCACCCATTGAGTCAATGGGAGCCCGCGTACGCGTTGTACGACCGGCTCCCATTGACTTCAATGGGAGTCCGACCGAATTGAGTCCGATAGCATGCGTGCGCATCGTACTCGTTCGGTCGGACTGCTAGAGTCCGATTCGGTCGGAAATCTCTCCGGGTCCGGCTCGGTCGGGGAGATTTCCGGCCTGAATCGGAATCGGCCCCATAGTCTGGAACAAGTGTTCCCTCATCAATATGTCAAGGCCACAAAAGAAACAACCCTAGATAAAATTATCAAAGAGGTGTAGTCCAAATTGACGTACCCTCGGCTCCCATTTTCTTAGAAAAATGTCTTGGACCCCTTCTCTGGTGCCTGAAATATATACATCACATTCCTAAAACTCTTTCAGAAGTCTTCATCCCTGATAACGTTTATTATTTAAGGACCGCCACTCAGCCCCTTAGGTAGAGAGGTCCTTCGTCCCAGATTATCCTGCAAAATACCGTCCAAAGATGATCTTAGCTATTGCTGGCAGTTAGAGAAGCTGATGCATACTGCCTGAAGCTGATAACAGCCCAGTACCCGAGGAGAGCTGCTACTGCAGGGAACACTTCCTCCACGGCTCTTCTGATAAAGGCAGCCCGAACTGTCAACAAGGTCTGCAGTGTGGTGCTTCTTCCTAAGAAACTCTAGTCCGCAAGTTGTTATATTATATGCTCTCCTAAGGTAGTGCATAGAAGTAGGTTAAGGGTGTTAGGCCTTTAGATGACATTGTAACCATGTTAGAAATGTTAATTTTATTCTCATTGTTTGCAACGTGCCTTCTTGCTGTTTTTATGATATCCTGTGTGATTATTTTAGATGTACTAAGAAATAGGTTCACCGTGTTGTAATAAATACTTTTAGTTGATAGTGTCTGTTCTTCTGCTTAGTACTGTGTGTGTAATGCTGTGGAGAGCAAAATAGGTTTGCCATTACCATGATGGCCTTGATCCCTTTTTGGGTATTGTTAGTAACCCAAAAGCAATGATTTCACTTCCACTATGCATTGTGTGGAGTTCTGTGGGGCTACAATAATCTGTCTTTCACATTCAGCACTAGTGCATTGAACTACAGTCTCATAGGTCACCCGTGGGTGGGAAAGCAAACCTTGTAGAGCTACCCCAGAGTAATAGCTTATTCAGCAGTAAAATTGAGCAATACTGGTACAAGACGCCAGAAAATGAGACAAAAAGTCTTGAATGGAATTGAAAGAAATGCAACAGATTTTGGGGGATTTTGAAAAAATTACCTTCCCTACACATCTCTTATGGTACTGTCAAAAAAGTACATAAATTGTGCAGATGATATTCTAAATTCTATTGATATTAAATTTACTATTAAACTCCCCAGGAATCTGGCAGCTGTCTTCTGGGGCTGCTGTATCTTGGGGCCTTATCTTTGAACTTCCCTGAAGGAAAATACCTTGCAATAGCACTCAGTGTAAGTTAATTGAAGACTGCAAAATGGTGCATCATCAAGAGATTTGATTTGCAGAATGTTATCTTTTGGCAATGAACAGATCACCATGACTATAGACCACAGCATGGTCTCTTTTGATGAACACTGTCCTGCATTTATGAATTATCAAAATGCTGAATATAGGGGCCTTCCTCACCCACCATACTTAAAGGTTTTCCACATTATTCCCCCAGTAATTACCCGATTGACCACTAATGAGGCTGACATATAATCACTGTGGAAACCTTCTACTCCCAACAATGGGTCCTCTCGCTATGATGAGTTAGCTCTATTCAACCACAGAAAACCCAAAGGAGCAGCGTTTAATGTGCAACACCTTCAAGGGAACAGTTAGCACTGTCAAAGTGAAACCATCAAGTCATGCCAAATAAAAATATCAAAAATAGAAAATGCTGCCTCAAAATGGAGCACAGGAAAATGACATCTCGGTGTTTTGAAGAAATGAATACTGAACTCAGTGACAGTTAAATATAGAGATGAAGAAGCTAACACTGCCTCTTCTTTTTTAAAGTTTCTAATTTTAATCTCCTGTGATACTCTGGATGATCCTGAACTCGCCATCTATCTCGAATAACAGTCTGTCTAGTGTGTACCACCCACCTATGTATGCAAATAATACTTAATTTATCAATATCACCCCAGCCAATACACACTGATCAATGGGGAAACTTTCCTTGACAGGGAGACTTTCATGGAATATTTCACCTTGCCAGGTTAACCGTCACAAGTAGTTCGAGTATTTTCGAAAAATTGTAAATTTCATATTAATTCATAATTTCAACTATAGTAACTTAATTTCAAGTTTTTACAACTGTGTGACACTTCTGACGCCTACTAAAATAGAGATACTCATGGCTTAAGATCTGAATGTGTTAGTATCCCCTAGACGTTTGTATTGAAAGCACAAGAATTAATATTTATATAAATCTGAATATGATATCTGATATCCTCATTCTCAATATATACAAATAACTATTTCTTCTGGTTGTGTGCACTTCTTACTAAGGGGTCGATTCCGATCTCGGTCGGAAGGCCTCCGAATCGGATTCGGCTTTACCGGATCCGAGTCGGAGGCTTTGTTTCCGACCGAGTCATACAGAGGTTCGGACGCCCAAGTACGATGCGAATGAACGCGAAATCGCCGACCGACTCGTTTCCGGGTCCGAACCGCTCCGTACGACTCAGTCGCAGACGAACCGTACCGCGCAATGGAGTCGATTTCCGACCGAGCCAGTACAATGCACGATTCGGACAGCCGGATCGTGTCGGAGTCTCCGGGACAAAAAAGCTCCGGGAAGCGGACTTCGGGGGTCCGTGCCGTACCCCCTTCACCCGTAGCCTAACGAGTCGAACACATGCATGCATGTACGGTGCGGATGGCACCAATGCGTACCCACTGAAGGGGGCGCCATTTTGCGAGACGTACCTATTCAGCTGATGCGAGGCCATGCACGCGTCGTACGACCGGCTCCCATTGACTTCAATGGGAATCCAACCGAGCCGAGTTCGTCAGCATGCGGCAGCATCGTACTCGCTCGGTCGGACTCCAGGGGTACGGCTCGGTCGGAAAACACTCCGGATCCGGCTCGGTCGGATAGCTTTCCGACCCAGATCGGAATCGACCCCTAAGTGTCCTTGAATACATTAACTCTACCTGTGTTCTAAGTAAGCCTTTTGTTTAATTGGGATCACAGACAAAATATCGATGTAAAAAATATTGATAACAAAAATATCGATGAAAAAATATAGAATGCAAAAATATTGACTCTCTATACTTAAACAGGTAAGTACAAAAATATTGAATCATAAATATCGAAGTAAAAAAATAGATGTACAAAATATCAATTCAAAAATATATGGGGCCCATTACGATGGCGGGCGGAAGCACAACCGCCGTGCTGGCGGATGCAAAAAGCACCAGTTACCGCCGGCACGCAGCAGTCCACACGCCCGCCCAATTACGATGCGAAAGCAGGCCAAACACCGCCGGCAAGCCAGCAACACCGTCCGCCATCAAAGTGCGCCCGTTCACGTAGCGGCGCAGCACAACTGACACACACCGTCCGACGAAACACGCCCCGCCCGGCGCATAAATTACGATGCCGCAAACAAACGGCTCCCACGGCTAAGAGACACCGCACGTGAAAGAGAGGCGGTAACACGGACGCAGAGCACGGACAACGAAGAAGCGGCACCCCGAGCATGAATCCAGCACTGCAGGCCCTTCCCATGCTTCTGCTGATGCACCACCAAGGACGCAACGTACCGCGGAGACGCAGGTAGGCACACACACAACAAGTGCACACAAACAGCGCACACAGTGCAAGGGCGGAAAAAGCGGACAACCCCCACCAGCGCGTGTACACTACACATCCACCATTGCATCCACATATGACACACAGGCCAAATCGTAACATCGCGGAACACATGTGTACACACCACCTGGGACCAGGAACCAACCACCCCGTCACGGCCCCAAAGCGGCGATGACGCCGCCACACATGCGCACAACGCAGAGGCCAACCGCAGCGCCATGCATGCGTCGCACACAGACACAGGGACACAACCAAGCAGCACACACATCAGCCCCACCCCGAACGCACATGACACGTGACAGGCCTGCCACAGACATGTCCCCAACGCCCAATTCACGGACAACACCCAACGCCACACAACCGACGCACACATGTCAGTGAAGTCACGCAACAGCAGGACACACCCCAGTGTAACAAACATGGCGTAGCACACAGCGGCGGCAACACCAACTAGGAGAAGCAGGGCTCCTTCGGGAAGAGGAACGCCAGTACCACACTGAAAAACCCATACCACCCTGCACATATGTACAAGACATATAAAACGGAACACCAAAGAGCACGGGGACCGACAACAGGTGGCCCAAGAATAACATTCACACACAAGGCCCAACGCAGAGCGGAAAGGCAGCCTGCCGCCCACACAAGGGAGAGCAGACAGCACTGAATGACCTTCCATTCCAACACCGAAACCACAGCCCTACGACAGAAGCCGGTGAATACAGCCATTGTCCAAGAATAGACCAACACAGGCATGCCGAGGAGACCGACCACAGGGCAGATAGCGCATATCACAGAAGCACACAACGGACGGGGAAGAAAGAAGAAAACACTCCCCATGTCGGCCACATGCAAGTTAATTGGAAGGAGTCACACAGCACTGACCTTGAACTGTCTGAGAAGCATGTGGGAAGAGGGCCCGTGTCCTCCAAACAAGCCAACAGAACACAAGTCCTGTCTCCCTACGACTACACAGAGCTCACAGCAACCCCGGAGCGTGCACATTGCAGACTGCACACACAGCCGGAGCACGCCACCTCAACGAACCGCTGCGAAATGGCAACCGCAACACACCTACCCAACTACGCCGAACAGCTCAAGCTGTACAAAACCAACCTGTGCCATACATTGGGATGCGATCTCCTGTCCCTGCTGAACGTAAGTTACCGACTGACTTACCGCATCACATTGTTCAGCTGCGCCATGCCCGTCTTCTACTGTCGGAGGTGTCCCTACCAGCATCCCGTCGAGATATGCCTCTCCAACCCGGCATGTCTGAAGGCGGACCTGCTACCACTACTCCTCCCTCTGGACGCACACGACAGGGCCTGCTCTGCCTATGGGGGCATGGCGTATGTGGCCAACATCGCACCCGCACTGAAATGGGACCACTGTGCCTCCACACGACGGATCATCGATAACAGCTACATCGAATGTCACCCAGCATGCCCCATCATGGTCCTCCAAGGGACAACTTACGAACAACACCTTGACAGCCACCATCCGCTACATTGGCTGGCAAACATGTACACCACCAATGACATGGAAGCCCTGCTGGACGGCATCGCATACCTGACAACCTGTAAATACGTCGGACCACAACGCAGGTTCCCCGAGTGACCTATGATGTCCAACCCCGCACCCATGCTTAGCTTCCGCACGGACTGGCCAGTCACCACCACAACAGCCATACCAAACGACCGGCAACTGTAACCACACCATCAACGACATCGCCATGACATCGGATATGACCGGGACATGCACACTGTTCCCCATCACATCCAGGAACACCGCATGCATCGTGGGAGGCAGTGGCATGGGCTCTGTGTATCGCACCCACATGGACGGAACTGCACGAACAACCAGGACACGACATGGATCCAGCGCCCATGGACACACACACCGCTCAGTGGACATGAATAGGTCGCCTGGAGTCTGTGGGTGCTGCACCCTCCCACCCCCGCCCCGGGAATCCCATACCAGGACCTTTGCATGGACGACAAGTGCATACAACAACAACACGACCCCAGTGACTGTGACATGTCCAGTAACCACCACAGTGCAACAACAAGTGGCACGCCGCTGCATGCACGCAAGCACATGCCCTGATGTCATCTCACATGCACGCGTGCATGAGGAACAACCGCAGCAAACCTGTCACATGGAACTGAGATGGACTGTGCCCATGATGCCAAGCGGTCTGGTAGGCTACATGTATACCGTCTGTGTCAAAGTCCGCAGCTCCGCAGCTATACGTAAATGTACATTAGCACAGCCTTGGCCAAGCAGATGTCACTCTGAAGCCCACATCCCACATGCAACAGCCAATCACATGTAACCCCACACCCTATCCCATTTGCAATCATGCTCAGTATATCCTCAACATGTATTCCGCTGCCAGTAGTGTCCACTATACTGCATCACAGAGGACAGAAGACTCAATATAATGTTTGAAACCAAAACTGTCTCCGCTGACTCATTTCACAAGTACGAATGAGAGAGGATGAGAGTATGTGAAGTACACGGCAGTCGTGACATGACCATGTAGTCCACTGGTATTGGATGTCAACGCAAATGAGTAGCACAACTGTGGAAGACACACATGTGTCGTGTGAAGTCGTATGGACGCAGTGCTCAGGTGGGTGGGTGTGACGGGTAGATGCGCACATGCCAAGTTGGAGCACGCCGTGTTGGGAGGGGTCATGAACAGTACACCACCGCTTCCCTGGGCATTGTGAGAGGACACCTGTCGGGGGAGTGAACACGTGTGTGCACAGCAGCCGGGCACACGTACAAAGCGGTACCAGGCGCACCTCAGCCCACCCTCTGTGGACAAGCTGGATCCTGTTGTGCGCCCGCCATGCCCCTTGACAAGGCACACACAGCCCCAGTCGACCAGGTGTAACCCCAACATAGTCAATCCGCACAGGCGATACAGGGCACGGGATGGCAGTGGAGCATGGTGTGTGAGAGGTCTCCTCGCGCTCCTCCTGGTCATATCACGCAGGCAATAGAACCTCAACGTCTAGCATGGCACAAGTCAAATGGAAGTGTAGGGGGACGCACCACAGCACGAGCAGCACTGACGTCACGGGAGGTGGCTCGCACCATCCCATCCATTGCCCATCATACCAACCACGCCACATGCCATTGCGACTAAGTGCAAGCGCGTGCGCCACCACCCCCGAGCCCTCCCCAGAGAGGCCAAAGAGTGAATGTGTGGGCCATCAGCCACAGACGGACGCGGCCTGGCCGCAAGGGCAGCCACAGCCACTGGGTGTCGCAGGTGGCGGATCCGGAAGGCGAAGACTGTGATGCATAGTCCATGCAGGCCGGGTCTCCATTTGGGGCACCACGCAGGTGGACGGCGTCCCGCCACACATCATACCCTGAGACAGCCCACTCGTGCAACTGGACCCACACATACACTCCTTGCCCTCTCTGGTGCGAGCTTGGGGCTGCCTGTGCAAGCGCTAGCCTCGCAGGTGAGCATGCATATTGGGGGGCGAGGGTGGACATGAGGGCTGGGGCGAAGATGACTGTATCACTGTCAGTTAGTACAAGGGATGACCCAGATGTGGAAAGGAAGAGACGTGTCCCGTGTGTACTGCAACTAGTCGCCAATCCAACTACCCCCCATGTCCGGAATGTAAGCCCGCACCTAGGCCCGCCCATCCGCCACATCGAACATACCACCAGCACGACAACCTTCCCATTCGAAACACTGACTGGGGGTGGCGACCAGTGAACAATCATGTGTAGCCTACCCACGCGTACATGTGGGCCCTCCATGATCCATGTCACCTGCGGCAAAGACATGACATGCGCAATGAGGGAAGTGAGGAGAGCTGTCCGCCCCACGCACAGAAGGTGCATCAGCTCCACAGACCCAGCAGCGAGTCCAGCAGGGGTCACATGTGCAGGGGCAGCTGTGCCTGGTGTGAAGGCACATGCATATAGACAGCACATCGACCAATGTGTAGTCTGCCCACATCCACAGTCCATCATCATGCGGACATAGGAATTGAACACAGGGCAACACATCTTAGTTGGTGCACCCACCGTGACCAACAATGCGCAATCATCGACGTACCCGCCCTGTGCATGGCCCCCACCCAACGGAGGCACATCCAGTGCCACCATCCCACACACACAAGCCTTCCACGGAACATGCTGTGTCCAATGGTCAGTACAGAGTCAGCGCCCATCTGGTGGATCCTGAACAGGAGACACATGCACACACATGCCAGCTCCCACTATGTACGTCTGCCACCTGGCACGTGCAATGTAACCTCTCACCTGTGACGTGTGACTGCAAGCACACAGCCGTCTTGGCATGGGGCTGTCAATGTGGACACCTGTCAATGTTTCGGGAGGTGTGATCCGTACAGTGCTGTACATAGGGTGCAGTGCTGACACCTACTACTGTCTCATATCCCCTCGTGCCACAGGTCCCACTTGTTTTGGCCGCTCAGCCTGTGCCCACATCGTCGTCGTCGCCGTGTGCCATACTCATCCAGCCTCGGAAGCAGTTCCATGCTCAGCAGACACTCATGTTGCCGTGGCGTTGCCGCTTGACGAATATGCAGTCAGTCCCCATCAGCACGCCCGCAAGTCATTGGGGCCTAGATCCCCATGTGCATGCACATGGCAGTGGTATGTGTCACTAGCCATTGCCATTGTTGGGAGACCTGTGTAAGTGTATTGTGGCCGTGCCGTCCCAGCTTGACAGCTGGGCTGTGGCTCATGTGCTTGCTCAGTCATGTCAGTGATGTGTATGCGAAATTGCTATGTGTCGTGTTGCTTTGACATGTGTCCTCTGCAATTTCCCTAGGCGGAGACCGAACATTGACCGCCCATACCAATTGCTGGTGGACATGGACGATACAGAGGTTATTAGGAAGTTTCAGCTGGACAGGCCAACCCTGCATCGACTGTGTGCCATGTTAGAACCCCATC
The DNA here is from genome assembly GCA_963921515.1 of Calotriton arnoldi. Classification (NCBI taxonomy): domain Eukaryota; kingdom Metazoa; phylum Chordata; class Amphibia; order Caudata; family Salamandridae; genus Calotriton; species Calotriton arnoldi. The sequence continues at coordinate 555,393 of CAWUFW010011154.1, read as the reverse complement.
TCCGTCCCCGCAGGGTGTATCCGACTGCTGTCACCCCCACGGCTAAGGTGATGGCCGCCATGCATTTCTTCGCCACTGGGTCATTCCAGCACACAGTGGGCAGTGGAGGAGGGATGTCCCAGCCCATGTTCAGCAAGGTGCTGAGGGATGTACTGGCAGCCATGATGCTGTACCGAAACAGGTACATCCGCTTCCCCAGGGCTCGTGAATTGGCGGCAGTGAAGGGTGCATTCTATGCCCTTGGCAGAATCCCACACGTCGTTGGAGCCATTGACTGCACACATGTTGGCCTTGTTCCACCACAGGCCACTGAGCACCTGTACCGCAACAGGAAGCACACGCACTCCCTGAATGTGCAAGTGGTGTGCCTTGCGGACATGGTGATCACCCACGTGTGTGCAAAGTTCCCAGGCTCGGCCCATGACGCACACATAATGCGCAACAGCATCTTGCCACGACTGATGGCCAATCTGCAACAGGATCGTGGCTGTATTGTCGGTGAGTATGTGGAGTGGTGTAGCGTGCTGGTTGTGCGATGCTGTCCCCTGTCCAGTTGGAATAGCAACGGTTCTCTGTGTCCCTCACACCCAGGTGACTCTGCGTACCCGAATGGGGCATGGCTGCTCAGTCCATTGAGGAATCCTCGCACCCCAGCAGACGATCGATACAATGAGGCACATGGGAGGACCAGACGTGTGGTCGAGCGTACCTTTGGCCTCCTCAAGTCCAGGTTCAGGTGCCTGGACCGCACCGGGGGTGCACTGGCGTACTCCCCACAGAAGGTGTGCCAGATAGTGGTGGCGTGCTGCATGCTGCACAATCTGGCCATTCGGAAGCAGATCCCCCTCATTGTGGATGACGGAGATCAACCAGGGCCCCAGCCCGCAGACCAGGACAGCTCGAGTGAGGAGGACAGCGGAGAGGAGGAAGCTGGGAATGTGCGGCAGCAGCTCATCGCCCGCTACTTCACTTGACGGTGAGTGTCCATGTACGACGGCTGATGTGGCTGTATCTGTGCAGGTGTGTGTGTGCTGTGTCAGGGTGGCCGCTTGTTCACTACGTGCTGTGTGTCAACGCTCCATGGCCAGGGTAGTATGCCACTGTTGGTGACTGTGGCATTGTGCCCTATTGCTCTGTGCGATGTGTGTACATTGCTTGTAGTTGTTGACATGTACTGTGTGATGGGTGTGTGACACACTCATTGAATGTGCTCCTGTTCTGTCTCCCACCCCTAGGTCCCTACAGGCCCTCCGGATTCCATTGCCATGCCACGCATCAGGTGCCTTTCCGCCCAAGGTGGCCGTTGTATTCCGTACAAATAAAACACAGGGCACAAACAGCAGTTAGTGAAAAAGGTGCATTTATTACAAACTGTGACATGTGATTGTGTGTAAGGTGATGACAAAAGTGGTGCGTGCAGTGACAATGAGCTGTCGGTCATGGCTGCGTGATGCTCAGGGTGTACCCACTGGTTCTATGTCCATAGTCCAACACACACATGCCATCCAGATGGCTGTGTGGAGTGGGATCGTAGTCCAAGTCAATGCAGTGGCTGGTCAAGGAAGGCTGGCGGACGGCTGGCTGGCTGCCTCACTTGCGACTGGAGCGTGCGAAGTCCTCCCGGGAGATCTGTTTCCTCTTCGGACGGCCCCTTCCACGTTTGCGAGGGGGGTGCCTGCTTGCGACATGCTGGTGGTTGAGGTGTGCTCACTGGCTGTGGACGCAGGGGAACTGGACACTGCTGCTCGACCCTGCGCCCCGGCAGGTGGTGGCGGAGGGGGAGCTGCTATCCCTGGCCGTGTCCTCACCGCCACCACCAGCTGGCCCATGAGGTCCACGAGTTGACCTATACGGGCGTCCATGGACCTCAGCACCCCCAGCACCTCCCGCGTGTCTGAAGCAGACCTGACCCATTGTTCTTGGGCCTCCTCATAGGCCCCAAGGACTCTGGCCATTTGAGGCAGGGCATGGCTCCCAGGGGAGGCTGGCGTTTCCCTGACCCTGCTCCTCCTACCAGTCCTGCTGCCACCGGCCTGCCCACTAGCCACATTGCTCACCACGGTCCTCGCTGTGGCTCCCAGGGTGGATCCAGTCGGCCGGGCCACCACCTGCGCTGGGGCTGGTGCCAGCGAAGACGTGGTGGTGGTGGCGGCGGTGGTGGTCGGTGCGGCGATGGTGGCGGTTGCGGCAGTGGTAGTGGCCGCAATGTCCGTGGGTGTGGCCGCAATGACGGTGGGTGTGGCCGCAACGACAGTGGCAGCAGGGGGCTGGGACTGTTCAGCAGCCCTGGATGATGGGTTGGTGGGTAGGAGGGGTCCTGGGGAGCGGCTGGGCCCTGCCACACCAGATGGGCCTGCTTGGTGGTCCGTGTCCGAAGAGGAGGTGAGATCCTCCACATCCGTGTGTCCTCGTTGGGGGCTTGTGGGCTGGCTGTGCTGGCTGCTGTCTCCATCCCCAGCATCCGGCAGTTCGTCACCTGTGGAGAGAATGAGATTTGTTATTGTGTTGCACCTGGCGAAGTATGTATTTGTCGTCTGACATTGGCAGTTCGTGCAATCTCGTACATGGGTTTCCCGGAGGCGTGTGTGTGGCTGTGGCATTTGTAGTTGTGTGTGCTTGGCAATGGGACTGTGTGCTGTGCACATGTGGCATGGGACGGATTGGCCATGCCGATGGGTGTGTTGCTGTGCCCCTACTCATTGTGACTCTGGTGTATGCGGGCTCCTGGCCCATCCTGGGTCTGGTTTGTACTTTGCTTTTGGGGTACAAATGGAACGCTTAGGAACGCATATGGCAACATGGGAGCCATGCCCCAGATTCGCATTTGGGAGGGAATATGCTTTGGGGTTCAAATGGAACGCTTAGGAACGCATATGGCAACATGGGGGCCATGCCCCAGATTCGCATTTGGGAGGGAATATGCTTTTGGGGTTCAAATGGAACGCTTAGGAACGCATATGGCAACATGGGGGCCATGCCCCAGATTCGCATTTGGGAGGGAATATGCTTTTGGGGTTCAAATGGAACGCTTAGGAACGCATATGGCAACATGGGGGCCATGCCCCAGATTCGCATTTGGGAGGGAATATGCTTTTGGGGTACATGCTGTGAGCCATGGGTGCTGAACGTGACATGTGTTGTGGCAGCATGACAGTGCATGGTTTGAGGTGTGTGCATGCTTGACATGGCCTGCATATTTGCTGTCTGTTGTGATTACTGGACATGGCATTGGACGCATCGTTATGAGTGAGTGATGGTTGTGTGTGAAAGCCAACGTATTGCAGTTGTCCCATCTCCTTGGTGTGCGTGCTGCCCTGTGCCATGTGCATCACTGCAGTGCTCGTGGGGGTGTGGCCCATGTTGTGTGTTGTTGCTCACAGTGTGACGTGCGCTTCATTGACTTCTGGCACATGGTTGGTCATGGGCATGTATCTTAGCGTGACTGCTGTATGTGTGGCAGCTGTGCGGATGACATGCCTTTCATGAGACTGGGGCTGACGGATGGGATGGATGGTATGTTGTATGTGCATGGTGTGTCTGTGTGTTTGATGGGTTCAGTGGTGTTCGTGTGCATTTCTGTTGTTCCGCTCTGTTGCGTCTTGTGTTGTTTGTCTTACATAGGCGTAGTTGTGGGGTGTGTGGTTGACAGGCAGTAGGGGCTACATGGACAGGACTTCAATGGTGTTTCGGTTGTGTGTGATGAGTTGCACAGTGGCTGCCGTGTGGTACTATTTTCAGTGTGGCTTGTGTATGCAGACGTGGCTCCTTGGGTGTTGCTATGTCTGTGATGGGTCATGTGGGGTGTGAGTCTGTTGTTCATGTCCGTGTGCACATTGTTCACTTGTTCGTGACGGTGGGCGGTGCTGCGTGTTCGTCTGCTACGTGACATGTCCCATGTGTTGGTCGTGTGCCGGTCCTCATGCCTCCAGTAATCCAGCCCTGTCCAGTTTCCCACCTGCAGGTTGTTCGTGCGTGCACTGTACTGGATGCCACATGGCTCTAAGCGGGGGTGCTCCATGTTGCAGGTCTGTGGGGGTGGGGGGTGTTGTGGGTCGTGGGGGTGGCTGGACACCCACTGACACCGATTGCTGTGGACCGTGATGTCTGCCTTTCGGCTGTCGCTGTGCACTGCGGTGGCTGACACGTGGCTGTGGGGTGTGGGGGATGCTCCTCCTTGCTGTGCTGTGGGACTAGGGGCCTGGTGTGTGTTGTACTTGTGCTGTCCACCGTCCCACCCACTGCACTTTGTGTTCCTGCCACTTACCTGTTACTTGTCGGTTTGTGCAGCTGTGGCGGACACATGGGTGTGGTGGGTGCTCGTTGTGGCGCTTCTGGCATATTTGGGGACCTGTTGGTGGTTACGTGGCTAGCTGAATGTACACATGTCCCCACGCATCTTACAGTTGTTCTGTTTGGGCTGTGTGTGGTGGTGTCTGTTGCATGTGTGTGTCGTGTATTGTGTGCTGGACATGGGGGTGTTTGTCCCTGGGAGCTGTGGCATGGTGGTAGTGCATGTGAGTACATAGCGGTGTGCTGGTATACATTAGTTTGTACTTACCAGCCTCCACTCCCCTGCTAATCCGGCGAGGATCTCGGGATGTATGATGACTCGCACCTTCTCCTCCCACGCTTTGAAGGTCTTGAAGAGCGCGGGATTCCTCCGCCAGTGACGGCAGCCAGCTCTCTGTTTTTGCCCTCCTTCTTCTTGACCAGGCTCTTGACGTCATTCCACCGTTTGTTAATTTCGACTCTGTTCCTGGGCAGGGTCCCGACTGCATTGACCTGGTCTACGATCCGGTTCCACATTCTGTTTCTGGTGGCTAGTGGTGTGTGTTGGACCATGTTCCCATAGATTTGTGGGTGCACCTTGATGATCTCGTCGACCATGACCGTCAGCTCAATGGGCGTGAACTTGGGCATTCTTTGTGGTGCCATGGTGTTTGTGGTGCTGGTGCGGTGTGTGTTGTGTAATGTGCAGGGGGTTTGTGGTGCCGGTGTTTGGTGGGTGGTGGTGGTGGTGGTGGTTGTGATGTGTGCGTTTCTGTGGTGTGCTGCTGTCCTTGCTGTGTCACTGTGTCCTCTCCTCTCCTCTCTGGTTTGCAATGTAGCAAGGGGTTGTGGTCTGTGGGAGTGCTGCTTTTGTACTCACCTATGTGGGTGTGTCCTCATGGTCTGTTGTTTTCAGGTGTGTTGTGTCTGGGGTTCTGGCCTTTGTATTTTTTGTTTGTCCGGGGGTGTTTTCGGGATATGTACTGTGCTTGTGTATTTGTGCGTGCCTTGCTGTGTGGACTTGTTGGCCATGTTGTGTGCTATTGGTTTTGTGTGCGGATGGTTTCTGTGCAGGTACGTGGGCGCCATGGCTTCTGCCGTGTCGATTCTCATCGGCGTTGTTTGCGCTGGCGGGCGGTATATTTGTGGTTTTTCCGCGCTCATGTCGGTGCGATCGTAATTTCACGTGCGGTGTGTCGGCCGTGAGGGCGGGCGGTTTTGTGTTGTCGTGCGTGTTTCCGTCCGTGGCGGGCGGTTTGTCTCCGACTCGGACGTTGGCGGGCGGTATTTTGTGTGCTTTTTCCGCCGATGGCGGTATTCGGTTTGTGTAATCGTAATGGCGTGGTCGGTGTTCAGGCGGTGTGTGCGGGCGGATTTTTGCCGCTTCCATGCCTGGCGGAATTATTTGCGCCGGGTATCGTAATGTGCCCCTATATAACATAAAATAAAATATATTAAATATTAATATTATTTTTAACAAGATAAATTAAATTTAATATACATTTTAGCTAAATATAACAAATAAACTTAATTAAAAAAAATATAAAAACTCAAACATAATGATTTATACATATACATAGATTTACTTATAAATAATTTATTAACTATCTTTATTTCATTTTTAAACTTTTAAATTATATAAAAATAAAATATATACTTATATCAATAATTTAAAATTAAAAATAACCATTTTATAATTAATTCAAACATTTAACTATTTAAAAAAATTGAAACGTAATTTCGCAATACAATAAATACAACAGTAGGGAAAATGTTGTTGTGGAATAATTGAATTTACTATTTCAACTCCAGTGAGTGCAACAGTAGGGAAATTGTTGGATAGCGGGGGAGTAAAAATTACTATTCCCACTCCAGTGAGTGCAACATCAAGGAAAGTATTGGATAGCGGAGGGGTAAAAATTACTGTTCCCACTCCAGTGAGTGCAACAGTAGGGAAAGTGCTGGATAGCGGAGGGGTAAAAATTATTATTCCCACTCCAGTGAGTGCAACAGTAGGGAAAGTATTGGATAGCGGAGGGGTAAAAATTACTATTCCAACTCCAAAGAGTGCAACAGTAGGGAAAGTGTTGGATAGCGGAGGGGTATAAATTACTATTCCCACTCCAGTGAGTGCAACAGTAGGGAAAGTGTTGGATAGCGGAGGGGTAAAAATTACTGGGCCCGATTCACAAAACTAACTTAAGACAAAATCCTAAACTTACTACTATTTTGGTATTCACAGAAGGCACTTACTCATTTTGGTATACACAGAAGGCACTTACTTACTCATTTTGAGTAACTTACTATTTGGTATTCACAGAAGGCACTTACTCATCAATGAGTAAGTGCCTTCTGTGAATACTCAAATGAGTAAGTTACTCAAAATGAGTAAGTAGGTGCCTTCTGTGAATACCAAAATGAGTAAGTGCCTTCTGTGAATACCAAAATGAGTAAGTGCCTTCTGTGAATACCAAAATGGTAGTAAGTTTAGGATTTTGTCTTAAGTTAGTTCTGTGAATCGGGCCCACTATTTCCACTCCAGTGAGTGCAACAGTAGGGAAAGTGCTGGATAGCGGAGGAGTAAAAATTACTATTCCCACTCCAATAAGTGCAATAGTAGGGAAAGTGCTGGATGGCGAAGGGGGAACAATTACTATTCCCACTCCAGTGAGTGCAACAGTAAGGAAAGTGTTGGATAGCAGAGAAACAAATATTAATGATAACATTTAAACAATTGAAAAAATTTAAATAATCTTAAAAATAAATAAACAATATTTTACAAATATCAGATTAAATATATTAAACATTAAATATATTAATTACATAACAAAATGGTACTATTATCTAAAATAAATTAATAAATACATTTATAAACAATATTTCTTTAAAAGAAGCAAATATTAACAAACACATTTTTTTTTAAAAACATAAATGTATTTGTTTTATTTCCTACCCAATAACACCACACCAATAAAGAAAACGTCAACATTTTTATTTAAATTCATTTCCATAATTAATAATGATTTTAAAATTATTGTTAATGAAAATAATTAATAAACATTCATTGAATACGCATTCTTTAGCACTATATTATGCACAACACACACCTAAAATGAATTACACAATTACCATAATTAAATACTAATTAATTAATTGTAATTAATTAACAACTAATTATTAATTCATCAATTAAAAATAAATTACTTCATACCCTTCCCACCATTTATACTTATAAACACCACAACACACACATAAAATTAATTAAACAATTACGATCATTAATTACTAATTCATTAATTCAAAATAATTAACAACTAATTATGAATTCATCAATTAAAAATAAATTACTTCCCACCCTTCCCACCATTTTCACCTATAAACACCACAACTCACACCTAAAATAATCACACAATTAACATGATTAATTGCCAATTAATTAATTAATTAAAATTAATTAACAACTAATTATTAATTCATCAATTAAAAATAAATTACTTCCCACCCTTCGAACCATTTTCACCTATTAACACCACAACACACACCTAAAAATAATTAACATAATTAATTGACAATTAATTAATTAAAATTAATTAACAACTAATTATTAAATAATTAATAAGAAATTAATTTACACATTTAACACTATAACATCTCAATTCAACAAATATTATTAAATAAAAATTATTCAATAAATTTACTATAATTAAATTACTTCCCACTCTATTCCCCTATAAACCCACAACCCGCTACGGTACTAAAAACGCAAAATTCAAATAAAAAAAAATAATAACTACTAAAAATAATCAATAAATTTACTATAATTAAATTACTTCTCACACCAAAATTCAAACAAAAAAATGACTACTAAAATTTTAACACATAAAATAAAAATACAGACAATTCTTATACAAAAAATACATGCATCACACACGTTTAAAAAGATACTAAAATACATAACATTAATAAAAAATTGATATTTTTAACATCTATATTTTTGAAAACGATATTAAACACTTTGATATTTTTTACATCGATATTACTTACCCAAAATCGATATTCTTGACCACGATATTTTGTCTGTCGATATTCTTGACCCACGATATTTTTGCCACGATATTTGTGCAATTCGATATTTTTTACTCGCTATTCTGTCTCTGCACCATTTAATTGCTCCACCCAGAGCAGAAACCAGCAGAACCCGATCATTTATTTGATAACTGACCTTTGACTTCCCCCATATGAGTTCTGAGCAAGAAAGCTTCAGGTATCGGTTTGTGAGCAAAATGTAGTGTTTTTCGATCTCTCTTAGGGGCCGATTACGATGGCGGACGGACTTGAGTCCGTCCGCCATCGTGGTGGTGATCGTGACTGTCAGCAATGCATGCGGCAGTTCCGCACACCAAATTAGGATGCGACCGCCACCATGGCGGTCGCATCTTGCATTTTAACATTGCGCGGGTGCTGCTGACAGCAGCACCCACCGCAATGTTGAAATTGCATGTTGTGCATTTCACTGCACTACGTGACAGGCACCACACGGTGCCTGCCACTTAGTAGACTGAAATGTAGGGAGGCACCATGGGTCCCCCCCAGTGCACAAACACCTCCCACCAACACATTGGGGGCCCGCAACGGGCCCCCGAAACCAATCCCTGCCAGCCTTTCCATGATGGTTTCGCCGTCATGGAAAGGCTGGATTTTGCCTGCATCGTAATTTGGTGGACGGTGCCTGTTAGGCACTACCACCATTTTGCGCATGCAGGCCGCTCCGCCAGGCAATCAGTACGATTGCCTGTGGCGGTTCCGTGGCGGACGGTCTTTGCGTCCGCCACGGTCGCAGTCTGGATCCGCCCGCCATCCTAATCTGGCGGGCGGTAAATCCACGTTCGATGGCGGACGGATCGCCACCGCGCGGCTGGCGGTGGCGGTCCTTCCGCCATCGTAATTGGGCCCTTAGTTTTAGGAGAGACTCACTGTATTGGGCAACTGTAGCATAAAATACTAAATTATGCGAGTGCACCTCCCAGCTTAACCCAAAGTTGATCTGGGGAGCCCATTTTTCTATTTTCAAATCATACATTTTCCAGCAGTGTTCGTCCTCATGATAATTTCGAAATTAAATCCAACAACAGGGACTGTATTACACCTGGAACCTTTATTTCAACGATCAAACAATAGTCTACTGTATGTATTTTAGCATGTTAGCTTAACTATAAATATTTCATAATAACCACGTGCACTACTTGTCAGTTCATCTTGAAATAAATCAATTAAGCATATAGCAAAAATTCACCTGAATACAGCGTACATGAATATAATCCAAGCAAGTTAATTTAACGGGTACCAAGATTGCATTATTAGAAGAAGGATATGGAAAACAAATTCAAGCCTAGTTTCCATAAGGGAAACTCCTTAATGCTAGCTAAGATTGCGGACAAGCTAGGACATTCAAAGGCAGCAGGTGTCAGCAAATATAGCATCGAAAGAAGAACCAGATAAAGGTTCCGAATAGAATGAGAAAAAATGTACTCGCTCTTGAAACTCTCTCTATGAGCAGAAAAATTAGAAGCATTTGGTCTGAGGAGAAAGAGAAGCACCAGCCTGCTAAGGTGGACAGTGGACAGTGGTCTTGCTAGCTAACAAGCTTCACATAGTTAACACATAGGGCCGATTCCGATCTCGCTCGGTATGCCCTCAAAGAGCCCCTCATAGGCTTACCTTCCGAACGGCACGTACCGGCGGGCGGTCCATCCGGGCAAGGAAGTACGATGCGCAAATGTGCTCAAAATCCGAACGAGCCATACGCTCCGATCCCAGCTACAGTTCCCGTACGAGCCGGATCCGTAAACGCTGATTCGAGTCGCACGGAAGCAAATACACAGCAGTTTCCGGCAGGACAAGTACGATGCGCACTTCCTACGCGCCGAACGGGTCGCCACCTCCAGCACGTCACAGCATCCGGGAGAGCAGTATTATAGGCACGATTCACGCTACAACACGACCCACTGCTACGAGACGGACCAGCTAGCAACGGGTACGAGACTGAGCAACAATCAGCGTGTACGAGACGAAGACAGCATGAATCCCATCGCGCAGGTCATCCCACTACTTTACATCTATAACCTGATCAGGAACCGATGGACACGTCGGAGACAGTAAGTCAGACACCCACCACAGAAACAAACGACACGTACCCGCAATAATTCACACATACATAGGGATGTTGATATGCCGTACACTAGCAACAGCTCTACCATAGGGGCATGAAGCCCAGCACCACCAGTACCCCCTACCCATAGGGGGCTGGATGCCTAGCACTACCAGTACCCCATACTCCAAGGATGCTGGATGACTATCACTACAACCATCCCCACTCATAGGGGGCTGGATGCCTACCACTACCAGTACCCCCTACTCATAGGGGGCTGGATGCCTACCACTACCAATACCCCCTACCCATAGGGGGCTGGGTGCCTATCACTGCTACCATCCCCACTCATAGGCGGCTGGATGCCTATCACTGCTACCATCCCCACTCATAGGGGGCTGCATGCCTAGCACTACCAGTACCCCCTACTCATAGGGAGCTGCATGCCTACCACTACCAGTATCCCCTACTCATAGGGGGCTGGATGCCTATCACTGCTACCATCCCCACTCATATGGGGCTGGATGCCTATCACTGCTACCATCCCCACTCATAGGGGGCTGGATGCCTATCACTGCTACCATCCCCACTCATAGGGGGCTGGATGCCTACCACTACCAGTACCCCTACTCATAGGGGGCTGCATGCCTACCACTACCAGTGCCCCCTACTCATAGGGGGCCGTATGCCTACCACTACCAGTACCCCCACTCATAGGGGGCTGGATGCCTACCACTACCAGTACCCCCTACTCCCAGGATGCTGGATGACTATCACTGCTACCATCCCTACTCATAGGGGGCTGGATGCCTACCACTACCAGTACCCCCAATCATAGGGGGCTGGATGCCTACCACTTCCAGTACCCCCTACTCATAGGGGGCTGCATGCCTACCACTACCAGTACCCCCTACTCATAGGGGGCTGGATGCCTACCACTACCAGTACCCCCTTCTCCCAGGATGCTGGATGACTATCACTGCTACCATCCCCACTCATAGGGGGCTGGATGCCTACCACTACCAGTACCCCCTACTCATAGGGGGCTGGATGCCTATCACTGCTACCATCCCCACTCATAGGGGGATGGATGCCTATCACTGCTACCATCCCCACTCATAGGGGGCTGGATGCCTACCACTACCAGTACCCCCTACTCATAGGGGGCTGCATGCCTACCACTACTAGTACCCCCTACTCATAGGGGGCAGGATGCCTATCACTGCTACCATCCCCACTCATAGGGGGCTGGATGCCTACCACTACCAGTACCCCCTACTCCCAAGATGCTGGATGACTATCACTGCTACCATCCCCACTCATAGGGGGCTGGATGCCAATCACTGCTACCATCGCCACTCATAGGGGGCTGGATGCCTACCACCACCAGTACCCCCTACTCATAGGGGGCTGGATGCCTACCACTACCAGTACCCCCTACTCATAGGGGGCTGGATGCCTAGCACTACCAGTACCCCCTACTCATAGGGGGCTGCATGCCTACCACTACCAGTACCCCCTACTCATAGGGGGCTGGATGCCTACCACTACCAGTACCCCCTACTCCCAGGATGCTGGATGACTATCACTGCTACCATCCCCACTCATAGGGGGCTGGATGCCTACCAACACCAGTACCCCAACTCATAGGGGGCTGGATGCCTACCACTACCAGTACCCCCTACTCATAGGGGGCTGCATGCCTACCACTACCAGTACCCCCTACTCTTAGGGGGCTGGATGCCTACCACTACCAGTACCCCCTACTCCCAGGATGCTGGATGACTATCACTGCTACCATCCCCACTCATAGGGGGCTGGATGCCTACCACTACCAGTACCCCCTACTCCCAGGATGCTGGATGACTATCAATGCTACCATCCCCACTCATAGGGGGCTGGATGCCTATCACTGCTTCCATCCCCACTCATAGGGGGCTGCATGCCTACCACTACCAGTACCCCCTACTCATAGGGGGCTGGATGCCTACCACTACCAGTACCCCCACTCATAGGGGGCTGCATGCCTACCACTACCAGTATCCCCTACACATAGGGGGCTGGATGCCTAGCACTACCAGTACCCCCTACTCATAGGGGGCTGGATGCCTACCACTACCAGTACCCCCTACTCCCAGGATGCTGGATGACTATCACTGCTACCATTCCCACTCATAGGGGGCTGGATGCCTACCACTACCAGTACCCCCTACTCCCAGGATGCTGGATGACTATCACTGCTACCATCCCCACTCATAGGGGGCTGGATGCCTACCACTACCAGTACCCCCTACTCCCAGGATGCTGGATGACTATCACTGCTACCATTCCCACTCATAGGGGGCTGGATGCCTACCACTACCAGTACCCCCTACTCCCAGGATGCTGGATGACTATCACTGCTACCATCCCCACTCATAGGGGGCTGGATCCCTACCACTACCACCAGTGCCCAGCCCATAGGGGCTGGATGCCAACCTGGACTAGCATTAGCCACACACAGGATGGGGGATGCATAACACTACTAGCATCCACACACATAGGTGAGTGTGTATGCAAAACACACCATCATGGCAATAGTGGGTTAGCCCGTGTCAAATGCCTACAACAGTGAATCGGACAGTGAACAGACAATGTACTTCCCATCACATGTGTGACCAAAACCTGAGTGTGTGTTTCACTATTCAAGCATTACATGATCACTGTGGCAATGGGGTCTGGACCCCCACTCACCACAGTGACCAAAAGGCCAGTGTGGCTTGGGAAACCACTGCAGTCTATGCTCACTGTGGCAATGGGTTCTAAAGCCCCCATCAGTACAGTGACTAAAATGTAAGTGTGGGGTTCAAAACTACACCAATCCATGATCATTGTGGAAATGGGGTCTAAACCCCCACTCACCACAATGAGCAAAATGTGAATGTGGGGCTTAAAAGTACAGCACATTTTGCACATTGTGGTAATGGGGTCTAAACCCACACACACCACAGTGAGCTAAAGGTGAGTATTGTCATGAAAAAAGTTGCAACTGCCAAACAGCATGTATGATTCCTGGTCCAAAACCACAAGCACGTGTGAGGCAAAGTAGTCGTTGTGTCCCATACAGACACAGATGTGGTGAGGCAAAGATTGCTGTGCAAATGAAACACCCTCTGCCATGTGCAGACAAGCATCGCCCATGGGGGCTGAGAATGCCTCCAGTGTCCAATTGGACAATGACAGAAGTGGCCATCATAATGCAAACATACATACCTGAACAAACACATACACAAACTAAGCATTGCGTGGTTGCTGCAGCTGTTAGGTCACAAAGTCCCAGACCATGGCAGCTATGGGACATACCAAACATGATGAATGTGCACACTGATGAGGCAAGAGTTCCAGGGAAGTAGGGAAGAATCTCCAACCAACATCCACCCAATGGCCCACAAAACACAAACCAATGCAGTGCTGCAGATGCACAGACAAAGCCAGCCAGACTCAAACTGCATATCAAACACAACGTGTGTGTGTGTGCCAGTGTCCCCAGGCTACTACATAACACATGAGGGGGGCAGAACTGCAATCACACAGATGTGTACACAGTGACAAACTAAGGAAACTCATTGATTCGGCACACCTTTGTGGTCAATCACACATTGTAAGATGAGTGGGATCCCAAAAGATCAATGTGACACAAGCTGGGTGGAACAGCAACCAACACAGCAAGAGACACAACCACCACAGCACTACCCTCAGGGACCCCACAAAGTGGTGACAGTAACATGCATAGTAATTCCCCAGTGATGACAAATGTAGATGTTGCACATACTGTGAAGCACAGTCACCTGTGCACACTGGGTCATGATTCCTGACCAACAAACTGCCATCACACAAACAGAAACCACAGGGCATGGCCTGTAATGCAAGGCCCAAATGGAGGTAGGGGCCTAGCTACAACACAACTCACATTTGGCCACTCCAAATACCACACACCTGGATCTGCACCAATGTGCATCAGTGAAGCCCACATGGACTGGTGACACTGCACATGCACCCATGACAATCCCAGGGGTGGGGGTGGGGATCTAAGGTACCCATCATTCATCACACGTGCCCAGTCAACGACCCTCGTGAATGTCTGACACACTGCACAGTATGCGGGACATTGCCATGAGCTGAAATGTACTAGAATCATTGGGATCCCTGCCACAGTCACACACCAATTATGAACCCAAGGAGACCCATATTGAACACATGCTGACACCTTCCAACATTGCACCACTGTACCTGAGGAGTGGGAGCAGTCACACACATACACGTGTCACAATCACTGAAAGATACCACATAGACATAACAACATGATGGCGTAAACACAAAATGGCCTTGGGGAATCCTGAATGTGTCCCACGTGCATTCGCCCACATCCCAGGACCTCACAACAAACACACCTAGGGATGACACCCTAATGACCAGTAGTTAGCCATGTACCAACAGCCAAGAAAACCCTGTCCCAAGCTGTGATATGAACACAGGACAACTCAGCAAGCACCACAAACTGGAACATCTGTAGGGAATACAGCCTGTGTAGCAAAAAGGAATGGAAGGAAACACACACAGACATGCTCACAGAACAAACACCATGGGCTCAGGCAATGTCACGGAATAACACACTGCTATGAGGTGACTCCACTCCTGTGGAAGGTCATCTGTGCCAAACGTTGTCTATGCAGGGCTCTGTCATGTCACCATAAAACTTGGTCACTGAGCCAACATTTACAACACAATGAAGGCTCTGGTCACATCAGCCTGTGTATGGGGGTGTCCCTCAAATCATCTGCACATACTCAATACACATGTTTAGCAAGTTGCACTGATGACAGTAGACTTCCACATCATTGATGCGC
The DNA here is from genome assembly GCA_963921515.1 of Calotriton arnoldi. Classification (NCBI taxonomy): domain Eukaryota; kingdom Metazoa; phylum Chordata; class Amphibia; order Caudata; family Salamandridae; genus Calotriton; species Calotriton arnoldi. The sequence goes on along the minus strand of CAWUFW010011154.1, from coordinate 540,090 downwards.
AAACCTGCATGTCCAGTGGAGATGGGCCCACAGTTAGGGAGATAGACAAATTTAGCAATGTTGAGCCCAACAGATGTGCATGACTGCAAACCACAAATGTCATCTGGCAACTGAAAGATGAAAATCCCTGTGCCAAATTTGGTAATCATGACACACTCAGATTGCTGCTAAGTATGACATGGATACAGATCCCAATTGGACACATATCCCATGGGCCACATGGAGTCCATCACACCAACACTTCACTTTCCTGATCTCAACAACAGTATTACAACAGCAAATGCATGATAATACTCAACAACATCATGTACATCAAAAGCAAAACCACTAGATAACAATAGAGGCTTTATTCAGCAATTGTAACCTTTAAACTGGGAAGTCCAAAGTAAACAAAGGCCAATGGCCAGTCCATTCACATAGTCCAAACAGGGTGAAATGTGACAAATGTCACACACTGCTTGCCTGCACTGCCACCGACAGGGGACATCCCCCCTTGGAGGGGCATACATATGGGCCGGCCAGGCACCGCAGGGACAGATCAGGGGATAGCAGAATGAGGCAGGGGAGGGGTGGTGGGTGCAGGAGTGTCACTGGCAACTGCAGTGGAGGTGTCTGATACAGTGGACGCCGTCACCACTGCAGGGCTCAAGCCAGATGTGGTGGGTGACAGCACCATGGCAGAGGGCAGGTCAGATGTAGTGGACGGGTTCTCCACTGCAGTGCCCAAGTCAGACGGGGTGGATGTGGACTCCACTGCAGTGCCAATCTCCGAAGGAGTGGAATGGGGTGCAGATGAGGTGGCCAGGACAGAGGGGGGACACACGGTCTCCACACCAGTGGCAGGAACAGGCTGAGCGTGTGGGGTGGGGGTGGAAGTGCATGTGCCAGGGGGGGAGGGCCTGATCATTTTGGGGATGTGGTATAGGTGTGTGTGGGAACCTGGGGCACAGTGTGGCGGGGGAACCTGTGGAGTGGTGGCCTGGGGTCTGGAGGATAGAGACTGTGTGGTGGCACTGTGTGATTTTGGTGGGGTCTTGCTCTTCCTGGTCCGGGGGGATTTGCGTATGGGGGCCTCAGTGTTACTGCGCCTGGGGGAGGGTGTCCGTGTGGCAGGGGAACTCCCCTCTGTGCGTGGTGACTTCCTCTTCCCCTTGTGAGTAGGATCAGATGGATCTGTGGGGAAGAGGCCAAGGTCACAGAGGAAGAGCTTCTGGGAAGTGGGGGTTGCAGGTGAGCCAAGGGAAGGGGTTTTGGAGGGAGAGGCATCTGAGGACTGCAGAGTGCTCATGGATGCCTGTGTGTGTGTCTGGGCCCCATCCCCTGTGTGTGTGGTATCAGTCCCCTGAGTGTGCGTGCGTGTGCGTTGGGATTTGGGCTTGCGTGGCCATGTGCTGCTCGTGTCTGTGGTGGTGCTTGCCTGTGCCGGTGTGTGTGTGTTGGACAGGTAGGGGAGTGGGGATTGTGGATGGGGCAGAGGTAGGAGGGGTGAGCTACTGTTGGAGGAGGCTGCTGTCAGTGAGGAGGCCATGGACTGAATGGTCCTCTGTAGGGCAGACATGTTAGATGAGATGCCCTCCATGAAGGACACCAGTTGTGTCAACAGACTGGTGTGAGCATTGAGGACACTCAGCACCGATGTCTGCCCTACATGGAGCTGCTTAAGCAAGTCCACAGACTCCACACTCAGGGCAGCAGGGGAGACAGGGGCAGGGGTGCGGTGCCTGGCACAAAGGAGACATGGGCCCCAACACGGGACCCTCCACGGACCGCAGGGATGGGAGCAGATGGGAGGGTGGTGATGGTGGTGGTGGGGACAGACTTGCTAGCTGGTGTCTGGTGGCTGCTGACACCCGCCTCCACAAGGGAGTCATCATCCGAGCTGCTGTGTTCCTCAGCTGAGGTGGATGGCGCTGAGGTCTCCTCGGTGTGGCTCCCCTCACCCTCCGTGCCACTGGGTTCCCCCGACTCCCCGGCAGCTGACCCAGTCTGGCTCTGCGGCTCCTCCTGGTCCGTGGAGCTGTCTCCTCCTGTGGCCGTAGATGTATCTGCAAACAGATCAACATCAGTCACCTGTATTGACCTGACACACCACAGTAAGTACAGCACATTACAGATCAAGCCTTGGCATCAGTTGCTAAACATTGCAAAAAGTGCTGACACATATTTGAACTAGCCACTTGTCGGCCTGCCACTCAACCATGCCCCTCATATCCCTCAAATCCATGGAGCCATCTATGTGGTGCATGTAGGATGTAAACAATCATGTGTGCACACATGCACCACATAGACCGTTGTCCAACTTCCAAGAGTTAAGATTGAAATGTGTCACTACACACATATCCCTTCTCCTGCCAGTTACTCAGTACATGTGTCAGGGAAAGGGATAGGCAGAGTCATTGCCGAGATAATGGTCCGTCACTCATCACCAGACACCATGATGGCGTCATGTCTTGATAGGCAATGTAAAAATGGGGTGCATGCATGACATCTCACAATACTGCAGGATACACCTTTGCAAGTCGTATGCCATGGCACAGCCATGTCTGGCAAATCAGTCATCACTGGCTCCTGTCACAGGGGCAGTGCATACCAAAAACAGCAGTCTGCACTGTGCCACCATCATCAATGTTTTGGGATTGCAACCCCGGTAGCTGTCAAGTGCACATGTACCCCCCCTCCTACCCACATCATTAGGACTCTGATGCACCCACGTCATTCACATGTGACATCTGAGTAAGTGCAAACACAACTCTGTACACATGTACATATCACAGGCTGATGAGAACGATAATGAGCTGCTTGCACTTGAATGTTTAAATGACCATTGGGCAAACTCAAGTCATGATGCACACATGTTTTACCCCATGTGCAGACTCAACAGCCACATCTCAGATTGCTGCACACCCCAAACTGTGTCACACTCCAGTAGTCCGAAAAGCTAGGCCAGTACACAATGACACAGAGGCAGTCACCTGAGTGCACATTACACAATGTCCAACATGTTGGATGACACACAGGAGTAGGAGAGCAGAATGCTAATTATAGCCGGAGAGGGTATACCTGTCCTGGTCCCTGTGCAACATGGGATTACCCTGAACACTAGGCAGGTGGCTATGCATGTGTGACACACATGATGTACATTCTTCTGTGGCCCCAACATTGGTCTCACCTGCTGCATGGGTGTGTTGTAAATACCCCAGACACATGTGGTGAGTCAGATCAGCAGTTGGACACATATAAATGGACCACACACAGTACATGTCAGATTTCGGCAAATGTGCAACCAATTGACCCAGTCATGAAGCCCACAACAAAGTCCCTGTAGCAGATGCTGTCCCCAACTTCAACCTAAGTCAACAGCAAGGACACAGAACCCAAGTGACAGAAGTCACAGACTGAAAGGGCCACACCTGTGTATCAGATGAGGATGGGGCATAACACAATTGAGGAACATGACTCTTGTTGTAGCACACAGATGCACTGTGGGAGTGTAACCAGCCTAAAGGAGTGCAAACAGCATGTGAGACAAAGGTCACAGAAAAGGCTAGCACTTACCCCCTCATTGCTGCTGTCCGGCCTTCAACTGCCCATCCAGGTCAGGGAAGACCAACGCCAGTAACCGGAGCATGTGGGGTGTCAGGTGGCGTCATCCGCCCCTCCAGCGAGGAAGCGACAGCTTCAGCTGGACCCTTGCGATCCGCCGGGTCCAGCCACGAAGGTCCTGCCACCTCTTCTGGCAGTTGCGGATGCGGCGCCTGTAGATCCCCACAGATCGTACTGCCCGGGCGATGGTCAGCCAGATCTCCTGCTTCTCATGGGCATCAACCTGTGAGGATGACAAAGTCAGAAGAGCATCACTACACATGCAACATATTCGTGCATCACACAGTTGCAAATACATATCTCAATCACAGGGGCACAAGATGTACACAGGTAGTGCAACCATGGTAATGGACAGTTGTCCAGCAGTTACAACATGCAAACATTGCCTGGGAATGACAAACTACTCAATTTACACTCTGTCAGCACAGTACCTGTTCAGTACATGTAACTACACACTTTGGGGGTGACAGCTACTCAGTGAGCATGCTAGCCACTGGTGTACAAATGCTAGTACTGCTAGTCAGACAACATGCACAATGAGAGAGGATGTGGTTTGCACACTCACCTGCTCCCCTGGTTTCCCATACAGCTTGCTGTACTGTGGAAGGAGGCTGTCCAGCAGGGCCTGGTTCTCCTCCTCTGTGAAGGCTGGGGCCCTCTCCACAGTACGTGCCATTCTTGAAGCCAGAGGATGCAGAGACAGCAGCAGTGGTAGCAGAGATGTCAATCTGGAGCATGTAGTGCAGGCAAGTGAGCTCTCAGGGCCACACACAGCCTTATATCTGTGCTGCAGAGTCAGAATCTGCCCCATGCGTACAATGCAATAGGTCCGACACGTTTGCATCTAATGAATCTGGCCAATCCATGGAATTGCACAAGTCGTACACGCCTTCCGCATCGTTTGAAATTTCAACTTCAGAACACCATTGAAATTGCAACATTGTTATGGTGAGCCAACTGAATTTTCGGCTCACGATTCGTACAAGTTTCGAATCCGTGTCCGTATCCATGACAGGCCATAGCCAATACGTGCACAGGGCTTGGTCCCCGGGTGTACAACGCGTATCTTGAATAACAACACGCACCCGTCTCCATGATAGTCCATAGCCAAAGCGTATGCACGGCTCGGTCCCCGGGTGTACAACGCGTATTTTGATTAACAACTCGCACCCGTCTCCATGATAGTCCATAGCCAAAGCGTATACACGGCTCGGTCCCCGGGTGTACAACGCGTATTTTGAATAACAACACGCACCCGTCCCCATGATAGTCCATAGCCAAAGCGTATGCACGGCTCGGTCCCCGGGTGTACAACGCGTATTTTGATTAACAACTCGCACCCGTCTCCATGATAGTACAAAGCCAAAGTGTATGCACGGCTCGGTCCCTGGGTGTACAACGTGTATTTTGATTAACAACTCGCACCCGTCTCCATGATAGTCCATAGCCAAAGCGTATGCACGGCTTGGTCCCCGGGTGTACAACCCGTATTTTGATTAACAACTCGCACCCGTCTCCATGATAGTCCTTAGCCAAAGCGTATGCACGGCTCGTCCCCGGGTGTACAACGCGTATTTTGATTAACAACTCGCACCCGTCTCCATGATAGTCCATAGCCAAAGAGTATGCACGGCTCGGTCCCTGGGTGTACGACGTGTATTTTGATTAACAACTCGCACCCGTCTCCATGATAGTCCATAGCCAAAGCGTATGCACGGCTCGGTCCCTGGGTGTATGACGTGTATTTTGATTAACAACTCGCACCCGTCTCCATGATAGTCCATAGCCAAAGCGTATGCACGGCTCGGTCCCTGGGTGTACGACGCGTAGTTTGAAAACTCACCCGCGTCTCTCCCCATTACAATCTATGGACCAGGCATACGCACGGATCGATCTCGTACTGTACGACGCGTCTTTCCTGAAGTCACCCGCGTCTGCCACTGTTGGTGTCACTGGATAATGGATGCCACCCACTGTTACTTGGCAGGGACTCAGGTGCACACCTGCAACACCACAGCCTGTGACACAGTGTATCCAAAGGCATGTAAGGCTGCATTACCTGTGTGTGTATGGGGGTCTACATATGATTTATTGTGAAGCACTTTGTGGCAGCCACTCCCAGACTGTGCAAGGGTTCATGGGGACAGCTTCCTTTGTGTGTTCGTGCACATTACCACTGTAATAGACAACTGTACAGTTCAGAGCTTGAGGCATGTACACAGTTCCAGGGGGACTTTGTGTATGACATGTTACATGCACCCTGACTCTTAGGTGGGATGGTATGTGTGTCACAGGGTGTGCCAGTGCCACAATTGTGATGTACATCCACAGTCTGTGTGCTTATTGTGTTTCTGATGTCTCAGATCCCATGTGCCCAATGGTAAACAGTCTCCACATCCATGTGGTTTGTGCATGCACATTGATGTTGTGTCTGTGTGTCACAGATGTCCATGTAAGTCCTGCAGAGACATCAGGGGCCACTTCCTGTGGGAGTCATGGGCGTGTAGTGGCGTGTACATGATACGCCACATCATGCCAGTGTCCGTGTGGCAATACAAGGTCCCTGAGTATCTGCCTGTCAAGTAGCTGTGATGCAGGGAAGACATTTGTCCTCACTTGTCACTGTGGTGTGTGTTTGGTATGTGACATCAGTACAGATGTACTGTGACACAGCCCATTGAGTTGACACAGCACAACATGGAACTTGTTGTGTACACATGTTGAGATGAGATGTGAGATGATGGGCATGTAGGTGACATATGTGTCCATACACAACAGCACACACATAAAGCACTTGTGTCTTTTTATGATGTCTCATGTGAAATTTAGCATGGTCAGTGCCACATAGGTAAGGGAACTTACTATCTTCCTTTGCTCACCTATGTACTGCAGGAGACCAGCTGTCCATAGACCGTTCCCTGACCTTGCTACCATGGTTGAACGTGACTGCATCTGACGGTACCGCTTCACCAGGCCACTGATTGAGGATTTTGCGGAGCAGTTCGCCCCACATTTGCAACCTGGCTGGCCATACCCTACAGCGCTGACCCTCAAGGTGAAGGTGATGGCTGCCCTACACTTCTTTGCCACCGGTACCTTTCAATACACTGTGGCGTCTGCTGGTGGGATGTCACAGACTATATTCAGCCGTGTGCTGCGTGATGTGTTGGAGGCAATGTTAACTTTCCTGGACCTCTACATCCATTTCCCTAACTCACAACAACTCACTGACATCAAGAATGACTTCTATGCACTGGGGAGGATGCCACATGTCATCGGCTCCATTGATGGGACACATGTGGCTTTGGTACCACCACATGCACATGAGCTGCCATACCGGAACCAGAAACATTTCCATTCAATTAATGCTCTGGTGGTATGTCTGGCGGACATGTCTATTTCACATGTGTATGCACGATTTCCCGGTTCTGCGCACAATGCGTACATCATGAGGATTAGTCGCATCCCGAGGATGATGGCACAGATGCAGAACCAGCGTGCCTGGCTTGTCGGTGTGTACTGACTGTTTGACATTGTGTGTGTTTGGCAATGTTGTTGTCCACGCTCTTTTCAAACTCAGCTAATGTGCAATTGTCTGTATGTAGGTGACTCCGGATACCCCAACATGCCGTGGTTGCTGACACCCCTCAGGAACCCTGTGACACCAGCATAGATGTGCTACAATGAGGCACATGGTCGGACCAGGAGAGTGATCGAGCGGACCTTTGGTCTCCTGAAGAGCCGCTTCCGCTGCCTGGACAAGATAGGAGGGGCCCTCCCATATGCACCTGCTAAGGTGTGCAAAATCATCATAGTCTGCTGCATGCTACACAACCTGGCAGTGAGGAAGGAGTTGCCTCTCACCGGATGACGATGACCAACATCCGCCACCTGTGGAGGATCCTGGCCTGGGCCACGATGCCAGTGATGAGGATGATGAGGGTGATGTCCGCACACAGCTCATCAACAACTTTTTCGCCTGAATGTGAGTATACAGGGATGTTTTTTCAATGTATTGTGTTTGCCTGATATGTGTTGGTGGTGCTCAGTTGCTGTGTGAGTGTGGCTGTGTGCTACTTGACTGGATGCGTGCAGAGATGTGTTCTTTCAGGTAGTCTGTACTCCTCAACAGTGTTGACATGATTACGTGGTTTTGTGTGGGTATCTTGTGACATGTTTCGGGCATGTGTATTGCTGTTCTATCGTGTTCTTCTGTCCTTCACAGGGTACTTTGGCTGTTTGGTCGACTCTGACCCCCGACTCCCAGAATCCAGTTCCAGGGTGGAAGTAGTCATCTACCAACAAGTGATGTGCCACACACCCCTGGACTTTAATTATTCCACACTTGGTGACTGTGTGGCCACTGTCACGTGGGATTACCTTGCATCTGTGGTGGCATCAACATGTTTCAGATGTGTAATAAACCTGTGCTTCACTTTGGGATGTGCGTTGTCGCTCTCCACACATCCAACATTCATTTGCATGCTGTACCTGTGGGCATCTTGCCACAGACTCAGGAAGGGTGTTGTGTATATGCATCTCACTGCATTGTCTGTTCACATAAGTTAGGACGATGAGTTAGATGGGCATGGTAAGTATGTGTTGTGTTGACGTAGTGGACTGTCTACCTCATATGTGTCACATCACCATGACTCACATGACTGTGTTTACATCGCTGTAGTAGTTCACATGCACAGACATCTTTTCACAGGTCATCCTCTCAATAACACAAATCAAGTTTCAGTCACAACAGAGGCATGTATTGTGTTATAGTGAATTTATTTACATGCATGTGTTTGTAAGTTATACGTAGGTGAAAGTGCTGTACAGTGTAATAGGAATCCAAAGCTCACAGTGCAGTTGGTAGTGTTGATTGTTGAAATTTATAGAGTAAAGTCCACAGTTCTTTGGTACATTGGTCCAACTTAGACCCTCCATCACATGTGTGGGAGTTTAGCGACAGTCAACAAGGTGAACGCTTTGCACACATTGGATGATGTCTAGAACAGGTAGTCATGTCCTGGTGGGTATGCATGGCCATCTACCTCTTACTTGTCCTTCTTCGGACGACCCCTCTTCTTCTTCTCAGGGGGACCCTCAAGTTCAGGCTGCTGCGGTGTAGAGGACTCTCTGCCAGAGTCCACCTCCCTCCCTGTGGCAGTTGCTGATGTAGTGGCAACTGATGTAGTGGGCACACAGGGAGGTGTGGTAATGTAGTTGGCTATCTGACGGAGGCATGTCAGTATGTCCCTATGCACAGCCGTGAGTTCATCAATTGTGTCCATTTTGGACTCCATCCGGGTCATGTGGAAGTCCATTCTGGCATGATGTGCAGCCTGCTGCTGTTGCATGTCCCTGAGGATCCCCACAACCTGGCCAAATCCTCTGGTGCTTTCCTGGTACGCATCGATGATGCGTCCCAACTGCGGATCTTCCTGCAGTCCAGCCCCATCTGCAGGCCGTGGCCTCACCCTGACCACCCTCACACCACCCCTGCCCACACGGGCAGGACCTGCCCTGGCAGGCACAGGCAGCACTGGGCCCCTGTCTGTGTTGGCACTGGTGTTGTTGTCCGTCAGCTCCTGGGTGCCCTGTGTACCTGTGCCATCGTTGTCCTGTTGCCTTGGTCTGGCTGTGTTGGCAGGGGTGATTGAGGTGTTTGCAGGTGGTCCAGGAGTGGTGGCAGGGTGTGCTGATGTTGCAGCTGCTGGGGCTGGGAGCGGGGCCACACCGGAGGTGCCAGGTTGTTCATCCTCGTCCGAAGAGGACATAGAGGCATCCACACCGGGGAGGTCAGGGTCATCCATAGTCTGGGGCTGGGATTCATCTTCTGTTCTTGCTGGGTCCACAGCATCCCCTGTGGGTGTAAGAGACACACAATGTATGTAATGTTTCTGCACACATCAACGGTTCGCACACATCAGTTGCCACTGCACATCATGATGAGTGTATTTACTTTGCATTGTCCTACATTGTCAGTGACGGGTGTCTATTTTAGTTTAGCACAATGTCATTTGATGCTTGAGCATTTTGAGGGGCACGTAGGGCTGTGTGCATGAACATCTCATTTCATGATTGTTTGACTGTACATAGGCATTGCTACTCATGTGCCCTCATGTGCCTGACACAGGTGTGTCCCTCCTCTCAACATTCGTACTTTAACAATGACATACATGCACTTCCACTTGCAATGTGTAGCACGTTTGGATGTTGTGTGCTGGCATTTGTGCTTGTATTTGTGAGTAACATTGTTGTGTCTGAACAACATGGTCACAGTACGGTATGGCTGCTTTCACGGTGAAGATACTATTTTGTGGTGTGTGTCCCTAGTTCACATCTCATTTCACACATTGGATGGTGTTATCCGTAGCTGATGATGTTGGGGCAGAGTTCTGTGCGTGATGATGTCATTTATGTGGTCAATGTCCTCCATGGTAAGGGGTATTCACAACGGCAGATCGCAGACTATCTCATGCTCATGAGAGTGGGCCAGAGGTTTGTGTGTTTGACTTATGCTGCTGTGAGTTGTATGCCTACTCCTGCCCAGGCCAGGTTGCTCCTTGTGTTGCAAGTGTCAATGGCAGTGAGGGGATTGTTGTGAGAGGGATGCAATCAATGCTGCACGATGTAGGAGTGGAATGCAGATCACCACAGTGCCTTGTGTAAATGACACCATGCTACGGTGTCAGCTATGTTGCTGTGGCCATTCCATTCACTATCATGTGTCACCTGTGAATGGTGTATATGTGGTTTGGGGTGTGGCTTTTGGTATGTGCTATGCCTACTCCTCCCCAATTGTCATAGAGGGCACACACCTTCCCAACCAGGCCAGGGGGCACCCCTGCCACACTGCAGGACCAGACAGTGAGAGGATACATACAGTTGCGATGGCTGTCAGTGTGAAGGGGTTTGAGGGGGCAAGTGCATTGGTGTGACTTGTAGCCAATTCATACGTCTGGACAATGTGTCAGGCATCTCGCATGGGCATTTACTTTTTGTGTGAGTGGTCCCAAGTGGTGTATTTGGTCCTGCTGTGGAGATGTGTGTATTTGCGGAATTGCTGGTATTTGGTGTACTTGCAGGCCCACCTTCTCCCATAGGGGCCAGCTAATCCCCCCTGTAGGATGCTTCCATTGCAGGGAGTCCAAGTTAAAGTTCTGGATGTCAGGCAGTGGTGTCCTGGTGTTTGTTGGAGCACAAGTCCCAGCAGGGCCCTGTGCTCCCCACAGCAGAGCCCAGCGTCAGCCATCTGGGCAGTACTTTCCCACTCCCTGTGAGGTGAACATAGTTCAGGGTGGACTTGATGGACCATGTGTGAGGGCGTCTGGTGTCTGTGACTACAATTCCCATCAAGCTTTTGGCTACACCCACCCTCCCAGCATCCCTGACCTTCCTTCCTGTGACTCAGCTTCCCTGTGAGGTGGTGTAACAGTGCTGGCAAGATGACTGACAGTGGTGTCCTGGTGTTTGTATGAGCAGTACTCCCAACAGGGCCTTGTGCTCCCCACAGCAGAGCCCAGCGTCAGCCATCTGGTCAGTACTTTCCCACTCCCTGTGAGGTGAACATAGTTCAGGGTGGACTTGATGGACCATGTGTGAGGGGGTCTGGTGTCTGTGACTGCAACTCCCATCATGCTTTTGGCTACACCCACCCTCCCAGCATCCCTGACCTTCCTTCCTGTGACTCAGTTTCCCTGTGAGGTGGTGTAACAGTGCTGACAAGTTGGCTGACAGTGTTTGTTTGTGTTTGGGGTCAATGCCTTGCTGTATTTGTAGTTAGGTTTTTACATGTTATGAACTAGTTCGATATTACTCTGAGATAGCAGCTGTTGCGTTTGTGTCACTGGCATACACATCACAGATTAAAAAAAATTCTGGCTTACTTTGTATTTGCTGACGCTACTTGTTTCCAATGTCCCCTTGGCAGTGATGTGTGTGTGTTGCCACACAATATTGACTAGATTGGTTGTGTACTCACCAGGCTCTGGTATTCCTGTTAATCCATGGATGCCCTCCGGTGGGAGTATGGCCCGCACTTTCTCCTCCCAGGACGTGAAGTATGTTGGTTTTGCAGGTGGGCCACTGCCAGTGTGCTGGCTCAAGGCATGGTCTCTGCCTATGAGCTTCTTGACCCTCCTGTGCACATCATAATACCTGTTCTGGATGTCATCCTTTGTGCGCAGGCAAGGTGCTTGTGCGTTCACCTTGTCGACGATCCTCTCCCACATCTTTGTTTTCTGTGACATGGGGGTCTGTTGGACCAAGGTTCCAAATAAATGTGGCTCTACTCGGAGTATTTCATCAACCAGTACTACCAACTCACTATCTGTGAACTTTGGATTCTTCTTTGGGGGCATGGTGCTGGGTGGTTGTGGTGGTTGATGTGTGTGTGAGGGTGTAAGTGAGGGTGAGTGGGTGTCAGTTTCTCTTGCTTGTTGTGAGTGTGTTTAGGAAGTGGTAATGGTGTGGATGTTGTGTGGTGGGTGAGGTGTGGGTGTTGCTCAGGGTGCTGTGTAGTTGTCTCCTCAGCTGTCATGTGTTTGGAAATAGCAAAGGATCATGGGAGTGGATTTGGGCCTTTATGAAGGTGGAGTTGTGGGTGTGTCTTAGTTCCATCTTTTTTTATTTTTTTATTTATTGGCTTTGTCATTGCTTGTTTGGTCCTTTTTTGGTCTTTTTTCCTTAGGCTTTGGTGGGCGGGATGGAGACGTTCATTTGACCGGGACGGACGCTGCCTGTAGCTCTTGCGGGGTAATCCGAGTCTGTCACACTGACATTCTGCTGTGTTTCTTCGTTGGCGACCGAGTTGGACGCAAAGGAGTCTAATGTTTGGTAGTCACTATTTTCTGTACGTCGCGGTCTTCCGGATTGTGCTCCGTGCGAGTCGGTCTCGTTTTACACGCATTGCATCGTATTACGCGGTTCGTACAGTGCGGGTCCGTGTCGGTCGCGTCCATTCCTGATGCGTGTCGGTGGGTGCGGTTCCAGGTCCTTTTATTGGCGAATCACTGTTTCCCGTACGGTTCGGTCGTGCTGCTTGAGTTCCGTACGAGTGGGTTGTAATTCACACGCATTGCATCGTACTGTGCGGGTCGTACGGCGCCGATACGTGTCGATCGGTCTCCATTCCAGGTCTGTGTCGGTCGGTACGGTTTCCGACCCGGATCGGAATCAACCCCATAAAGTTACATCTAATTTGTACATTCCACCTTTTCCAATCAACGAAGACCACTCAAAAGTCAGTGTTCATTCTGCATTCGGGATCAGCCTCCTTTCCACAGATAATACAAGGCCAACTTCTTCCACTGTTACAACCTTCCGGATATCTCACACAGGAGTATTCATCTCTTCTCCTCCAAGCCTGCTGGTAAATCAATATCCAAACGAATTATTGGCTATGCTATGACCTTCAAAATGTAAGCTAACAAGAAATAACATTTCTAAATGAGAACACTATGATTCTTGTGCCTAAAACAAAATAAGGGTTTTACACAACAAGCAGAAATACAGCATTCATTTCAAGATGGAGTGAGGCACCTCGGCCCACTCATGTCAACTTTAAAATGCACATCCTAAGTACAATAAAACAAAATCACGTTATCATTAGTGTTCCTAAAACTAAGTGAAAATAATGTTTGTAGACATATATACACTAAGTAAACGTGTTACAGGTAAACATATTATTAAAGAAAAATAAATTAAGGTGACTTTGCGTCCACTGGCCTGCTGCTCTGACTCTGCTGACCTTGTCTGTGTGGAAGTCCCCAGGAAGCATACGAAGCCCAGAGATGGGAACACAGCTTTTTGAACCATTCTATACCCATCCCCAGACCCAGCCAGTGGCGGTTGGTAGGGAACGGGGCCGGGGGGAAGGGGAGGGAGGGGTTAGAAAATAAAAAATAAACACAATTTTTTTTAAACTTACCTGTTGGTCGCGCCGCCAGTGTCTGCCTCTCTGTCGCCTCTCCTAGTCGCAGGGGAAGCACCCGGGCTCCCAGGCTCCCTAAGCTAATGACAATGCTGCAAAGCAGCATTGTGATTGGTTCCTCTAATTTCCCCTAAGCCAATCACAATGCTGCATTGCAGCGTTGTGACTGGTCTGAGCGCCGTGGTTCGGCACTCAGACGGAAACAGGGAGCCTGGGCATGTTCCCCACCAGGCTGTGTAATGCAGCATGGTGGGGAACAATCTCTGCACCTGCTTATTTTTTCTTTCTTCATTTGACCCTGCTGCTATTGTGGGTTCAAAACGCATTTGGCATGCAAGAAATCCCGATCAAGAAAAACCTTTGTAGCCTAAAGCAAGTCTTTGGACTGGCAACCACTCCTGTGTGTCAGGCTGCATTCTGCCTCCTTTATCATTGAGGATTCCCTCCACCAAATAAGGAGCACCTAACCCAGAGCCTCGAGAGTTCCAAGATAGAGAACAAAGAACCTATTTTAGGCAAGTAACAGCGTTATCCAGGAGATTAACTTACATTGCTTGACCCAGTAAGCACATATTGGGAACCCCAAGACACAGTCCCATGGTTGTGTAGGTTACTCATTCCACTGTATATGCATTTGATACCTATTTGCCCTGTTTCTGCATGTTTTCCGATGTTTGTAAACACAAGGGCTGTAAACAGCAAAGATTACAAACATGTAACAAAGCATCTCAGTTTTGGCGGCAGGGATTTCAATACTCCATTTTACAGTGTGGTGATCGTAATCCACTATTTTACAATCAGTTGGCAACTGCGATCTGCATGCGCTTGCAAATATTTATGAACTATTCCAACATTGCCTTAATTGCTTTATTGTATTGTCTCGTCTCTTTCAGGATTCAGATGATATTAGTATCCATTGAGTGATTGTGAACATTATTTAGCGTGCATAGCCAGTGCCCCTGGGTTGGGTACTGTAAAGCAATGGGTTCCGCCCATCAAATCCACCGTCATTCTTCACTTTTTGATCACAATGTTTTTGACCTTCTAACTGTGGGTGAGCCTTACAACTGGTGACTCACCCATGGTTAAACTCACAGTAAGTGGACTGCGCATGTTTACCACCAGTGTACATCTTTTTAAGATAAGGCCACTGCAGCGCAGCAAAGGTAAGGGGCACTTGGCTATTTACACATGAACATATGTGCACACGTGTGAGGGCTGCATGTGTGAGGCTTCTGTTGTGCGCAGCCTGGTAACTGCACACAGGTAGCCTGTCACAGAGAAGACTCTGCAAGATTGGATATTGGCCTGGGGTAGGCCTCATAATGTTAGTGTACACTCATAGGGAAAGTCAGTGTGTGTTACTGTCTTGTCTTGAGTGACACTCCACTATACACATATGAGGAAGACTGCCTTAGAGTGCATTTTGACTTCCCTTTGGCCTACAGAGACCAGTGACATATCGAAATGAGGTGGAGCCTATATGCCAAATCTAAATCTGTGAGTTCCAAGACAATGGGCTCGATTCACAAATGGTCGCCACACTCGTAGAGAAGGCCACACTCGTAGGACCTTCTGCACTGCAGTTTCTCATTCATGAGTGCTAGGTGCCTGCCACGAGGGCGGCCCCCGCCACGACTGGGGGGCCTCTGCCATGAGTGCGGAGGAACTTTGTGAATTGGGTATAATATCTGTACAGGTTTTGGGTCATCCAGGGTTGTCATATTTCTTTGGCTCAGCTCATGATCAGAGCCCAACCTTTTTGTCACCCTGCGTTGCTAAGCTGATTGCATTTCTCTCCAGCAGCAGGAACAATGGTCTACCCACTCAAAGGGAGCAATTAACAGTGCTTCACTCAGATCCTGAGGAGGAAAGGGGTGGGGATGAAGGATCTGCATCAGTCAATCAGCTGTTACACTGTACCAGGGATGGGCCAGCAAAGCCCACTGAACAAAGGAGTAGCCCAGACCTCTGTAGCCAACACAGGAGGGGCCTACCCTTTGAAAATTTGGTGGTAAAGGCCCTGGCAGTGATGTCAGTGGGGCCAGAGCTTGGGCCCCAAGAGGAGATGTGACTAGTGACTCCTGGGTGACGCCATTTTGAAGTGTTTCAGTATGCTGCGCAGGAGTGTTAGGACAGGGGGGAGAGGTGATGTGGCACTCTAGGATAGGCCAGAGGTCTTAGCTTCTAGAACCTTTTGCCCCCACTTAAAAGGTCTTGCACAAGGGGGAGAGCTCTTTCTTGGTTGTGTTTTTCTTCTGTACACTGGGACTGGTGGCAGCAGCCATGCTGGAGATAGCAAACAACTAAAATGAGGAATCCCCTGAAGGCCATCTCGACTAAGGACCCTGACTACAGTTGCCCCAGCACCAGTGGGGCTCTCCCGAGAACCAGCCAAAGGTGGTCCACTTACACCCCCTGAGGACTAGTTGGGGGAAGAACTGAACTTCTGTGGGTAGAAGCCCCAGAAGAGAAAAAGGAGAAAGGCTGTTGCAGGGGGCCAGTGGAACCAGCTCCCTGCAAGGTTTGCCACTTTAGAGGCCAGGAGGCCTGAGGGACGTTCTTCAGGTGGCAAGGACTTGCCACTAGGAGCGAAATGAGCCCCAAAGCATGCTAAATCACCTAATGGGGCTCAAGATAGGCCCAGGAGAAGGATTTGACCTTTGACCCCCCCCAGCCTGATCCCGGGAGCATGTGGAGCTCCGCCACCCAGCTGCTCAAGACCTTCAGGGTGGGCCAGAGGACTTTTTCATTTTGGATCCTGGGAGGGGGCGTGTGTGGGGCACCTTATCCAGGGTTCGGAAGGCCTGGGGATTCCAATCCCTAGGCCAGTTTATGGATTGGGGGCTCCGGACCCCTAATAGTATTCACGGCGAGGGAGTGCTGTCATGCTTTCCCTGCGAGAGAGAGAGAAGAAGGCGGGCCTGGGATCCCAACTCCAGGCCCCGAGGAAGTGAAGAGGGACGGGGCAATGACTCTGCACTTCTCCTATCCATGGTGGGCCTGCCCTGCTCCACCTGCCCGCAGTGGAGGCTGGCAAGGAATGGGGGTGGTTGGGCGGGGGAAACAGACAAAAAAACACCTACCTATTGCCGTCCGCCGTCTCTCCTCCTCCTCGGTCCCTTCCCACGCCGCCTACTCCTCAATTTGGCGGAAGCAGGAAGCACACAAGCTCCCTCCCCTAAGCCAATCACAACGCTGCAATGCAGTGCTGTGATTGGTCTGAGCATCGTGTTTTGGCACTCAGACGGGGAATGGGAGTATAGGCATGTTCCTCACCCGGCTGTGTAATGCAGCCTGGTGGGGAACATGCAAATTGCGCATGACTGTTTGGCCGGTCCAAGAGGGCCAGCCAAATAGTCATGCACTTTTAGTGAGTGCAAACCACTCCTCCTCCTGTGACCCCAGTCCCACCCTGCCCTAACCTTGCCCCTTAGTGAAAAATAAAATGATAATAACAGGCTTATTATAATTTGATTTTTACTTTCTCCTGCTCTCAGAGCAGTGGGGCGACGCTCCTCCGCTTTAGTGGAGGAGCCGCCCTTGCCTGCCCATGTTTGGTGATGTGGGCGGCCACCACCAATGCAAGTACCTTGCACGCAGGTGCAGGTAGGGAGAGAAGAGTGCTGCAGGCTTCTGCAGCAGCAGATAAGAGGCTGCCACATGGGGAGCCGGCTAGGGCAGCCCTGGGGTGGGCTCCCTGGTTGCCCCCAACAAAGTAAGGCATTCAGGGTGCCCGGGTGGGACCGGGCACCCTAAGGCAACCCAAATAAAGGGAAACTAGTTGGTGCCAGGCCGCGCGGCAGTAGAGAAGATTGGGTATGCACGCTCCCAAGGGAGCGTCCCATAATGCCCTGCGGGCTTGAAACTGATAACGCTATTTGTTTGCTATTGTTGTGGCCCTAGGATGGTGGGACTACCACCAACGGGTGCCAGCACGTATCAGGAACTGCAGAAGTGCCAAAACTCCACCCCGAGGGAGCCCCAGGCTCCTTTTTAAAAGTACAGACCCGAAGTACAGATGGTCTTTAAAAGGAGGACCACCACAAGGCTTGCCTAAAGTTTCCGAGCTCTTCCCAAGCTAGAACTGAAGCTCTACAGCTGGGAGTGCAGCACCCTCTAAGGGCTGAGTTTATGGCTGCAGGTTATGTGGCCTAATGGTTGTCAAGACGTGGTGTTTTGAACATTCTTTATTTAAAAGTATTCTCCATGGTCTAATGTAGTGCTTTATTCAAAGATGTCAACACTGCTTTACTTGAAGTTTTGTTAATGATGACAGTAATTTATATTTCCAAGAGGGTGCAATGTTTTATTAATGATGATGGGAGCACCTTATTGCAAAGCTTGGTTACTTATAAGTGCAGAAGGGGAAGTCATGCTTTATTGTTGATAATGCCGGGATGCCATGCCTTATTACTGGTAATGTGGGCACATGAATGCAATGCTTGACTATTCCTAATAAATGCCGAGGGAATATTGTTACTGAAGTCAGTGACGGGATGAAATATTATCATAACAAGTGATTCCAATCTTGAAATGGGACGACATTGACCTAATGTAAACTGACACCTCTATATATGGTTATGTGCTGTATTGTACATGAAAGGGGTGTACTGTGAATTTGGAAGGCATGACACTTTAGGGGGCAAATGTGATGTCTCCAAAGGTATTTTCACCAGCCTTATGTATATTTGTAAATTACTGCTTAGAATTGGGAGTGTGTGTGTGTAATAAATGTACTTTTCCTTTTTCTAAAGAAAAAGCACAGACTGGAAAATTATGTATTGAGTGTTATTATTACGTGCCAGCGAACAGTGATTACTAGCCCACACCCCCTCCCTTGAGTAGGCCTTGGACTACTCTGCTCTGCTACCCTGCGAGAGTCAAGCGCTACAATGGGAGTGTTTGGTTCCCAGTGGAAGGTGAATGTCGACCCATTGCTTGTGCAGGCCACACAACTAATGGCCCATTTCCTCACATTGGTGCTCAGCGGCAGGATACATAGTATCCAGTTCCGGAGCGCATTGATGGCATTTGATAAGTTCAGTTTTGCCACACTTTACATATGCATTAATGATCAAATATCTGGGAGCAAGACTCTGAGCAGGGTTCAAAGTTTCATTATGTGAACTAAAAGTATGGAAAAGGAAAGCCTGCACACATATATATCATATAATGACTTTGAGGCTTAATGTTTAAGCTGTGTTGTTATGACTGGTTGGCATTCACAAGAGATGTGATAGTGGGGTGGGGCTTTCAAAGAATGTTTCTATGAGATTCTTCCAGGCCATAGTGTCCCTTTGAACCCCAACACTAAACACACCAGGCCTGTATGAGGAGGGTTCTTCTCTAGGGGTTTAGGTAAAGCAACTGGTACCCACACTAAAGATTTGAGATGTAGCAGTGGGCCGTGATTCTCAGGGTGTGGCAGGGGATTAGGGGGCTCCAGGAAATCCCAGTGCTTGTCAGGTGCAGAGCAGGTTTCCAGAGAGGGAACCCAAAGCTAGTCATTCTCTCCACATACATTTTTCCACCATTGGCAGAGGCCAAAATCATTGGAAGGGTGAGGTGGGAGGTTTCCCAGACGTAGTGGCACCACTAGGGATTCCCCCCAGGGAGGGTGCTAGAAAGTTGTGGTTCCCACAGTCCCCATAGGCTATCTGGTGGGGAGGGTGAGCTATCCAAGAGTGACCCATGGTGGTGGGTAGTCCCCAAGGAGAATGGTTCCCAAGATGGGAGGTGTAGTGGTAGGCCCTAAGTTCCCTAGGTGGGCTAAGTGACTAACCCTGAGGAGATTTGAGGGGGGTGGTGGTCTCTCTAGAATCCGTGGAGGGTTAGTAGTGGACCCTGAGGAGTCAGGATAGGGTAGGTGACTGCCCAAGGAGAGTAAAGGATGGAGCAGAGAGACACTGGGACCGGGGGACCACATATCCCGGCATTCCCTGCGGTGCGAGTGCCGCCAACGATTCCCTGCCGCGCCTGGAGGCGCGTAAAAAGGCCTGAGGCTCCCGCAGCGTGGGAGAGAGGAGCAGAGAGACACCGGGACCGGGGGACCACATATCCCGGCATTCCCTGCGGTGCGAGTGCCGCCAACGATTCCCTGCCACTCCCGGAGGTGCGCAAAAAGGCCTGAGGCTCCCGCAGCATGGGAGAGAGGAGCAGAGAGACACCGGGACCGGGGGACCACATATCCTGACATTCCTTGCGGCGCGAGTGCCGCCAACGATTCCCTGCCACACCCGGAGGCGCGTAAAAAGGCCTGAGGCTCCCGCAGCGTGGGAGAGAGGAGCAGAGAGACACCGGGACCGGGGGACCACATATCCCGGCATTCCCTGCTGCGCGTGTGCCGCCAACGATTCCCTGCCGCACCCGGAGGCGCGTAAAAAGGCCTGAGGCTCCCGCAGCGTGGGATAGAGGAGCAGAGAGACACCGGGACCTGGGGACCACATATCCCGGCATTCCCTGTGCCGTGAGTGCCGCCAACGTTTCCCTGCCGCGTCCGGATGCACGTAAAAAGACCCGAGGCTCCTGCAGCGCGGGATGCGCGCGGGCGTGCAGGGCCGCGCCTGGGCATAGCCCGGGCCAAGGGCAGGCCCGTCTGCGCCCGTCCGCTGCCGAACAAGGCCAGGCTGGGCCACCCCCCTTGGTTTCGTGATCCTGGTACTGTTTATTCTATCTATACATACTTTTGCCCATGATACACTAATGCTCTGGGTCCTGGTAACAAGTAAGGAAGACGGATATCAACAAGGTGAGGACCGCTAGTGATTAAAGGTAAAGCAGTGAGACTTTTTAACTTATAGACTGTTTAGCGCCCACCGCAAAATATTGGTACAAGTTATTGGTGTAAAAGAATAAGAAGACGGAAACAAATCACGTAGGATTGAATTCTTGTCTGCCAGGATATTATTTACTACACCGATTTCAAGGAGAAGAGCAAGCTGGACTTGCACCTGGGATTTGGACCTGAGAAGTGTTATCCACAAATTTTTAACTGATTTGATTGAGATCTGCCTTAATAACAGTATATTATTATTATTTTTTTCTTAAGTGTTCAACTAAATCGGCTTGGCTTTAACAACCCTGTTATTCTACTAAACTTCCTTCTATTTGCATTTATTGGCACCTTGCACTTTTAGAATTAGCTCTTGTACTTTGCACTTTGAACCCAGCAGTTTGCACCTTGCACTTTGACCCTAAAACTTTGCGCTTTGCACCTTGCACCTGGTACTTTGTATTCCCATCCCATCTAATTCTTTTTCAAAAGAACTTAGCTGGTAGCCCTTTATTCCAAGCTACTTTCGGGCTGGACATTATATACCTCATAAGGGATGGAAATGGTTAAGCGCAAGATGCAAAAATCTGTAACAGATAACCCACGCACTACAATCAACTCCTTTTTAGTACGAGCGGTCAGTGCGATTACTGATGCAATAGATAGAACAGAACGCCGGCTATCTCTGGGACCAGGCATGGTGATAGAAAGGTTGGTAGGGGATGGTATTGGTTTAGCGCAGGAAGAAAGCATACAATTAAGGGAAATAAACCATACTGAGCAACATGGGACCCCTAGGACTACTGAAAATACAATAGAACCAGACCAAGGACCCCATACACAAATTGACCCCCCAGGTACGCATACACCTGATGGTTCACCAACCCTGAAAAGGAAGAGAGGGTGCAAGAAGAGTCAAACAATGGTGGGGAGTAATAAAGCTAGAAAAAGTCCCTCACAGAACCCAACAGCTCAAGTGTGTAATAGTTTAACTGACCAAGGCACCCTTCTAAATGCACAAGCCACACAAATTGTAGCGCTTGTAGCAACAAAGGTTGAGGAATTGATAACACTTTGTGATAAACTTGATAAACTGATCAATGAAGTATCTAAGATTAGTGGCTTGTTAAGGAATACAAGTTCTAGCCTAGCGTCAAAATGGGATGCAAGAAAGGAGGGATCATTAGATCGCCCGCCCCAGGTAACTGCAACCAAAGATAAAGTAACAAGCAAGGAGACAGGCAGAGTCCTAGCTGGGGGATCTCACGACAAAGCAACTCCAGGGTGTAATAATGGAAGTAGCGAGTTAGTCTACTCTGTGCCTCCAAGACAACAGGTCCCGCCTGACCAATTCCATCAAATCAGAGGGGCTGGGCCTGAGTTGGAACAACCAACCACAAAATACACCAAGCCAAGAGACAACATGGCTTATGAGGGAGGAGATGATATATCCATAAATTTACCACCTGAATGCTGTCCTTATGTTGCAGTCATGGTTAATGTGCCCCCCTTGCAGCTGGGATAATGGGAGACACATGATACCCAAAAAAACAAAGTGCTACACTGGCTTAATAAGAACTGTGGCTACCCGGTGGCAGGAGCAAGTCAGATACTCCTAACGAGAAGAGTAAGGTGGATTGACCCCTTACGAAAGAGTCTTAAAGGGGATTGCATAATTATTAATTTTAGAAATCTTAGCTGGGCTAGAAATACCCTGGATAGAGCAATCCCCCCATTGCAATTTGACCAGAACATCTCATTACAACCCCTTGTTTTTTTTTATAGGCATTTAAGGCCGACACAATTTAGGGAAGCTGACCAAGGTCATTTTCGTACGATATCTGATCAGACCCAATACGCACTATCAGTGTCGAATAGATACCAAGCTTTGAGTACTCTACAAGATAATGATTGACAAAAGGGTGCCCGTCCCTCCTGCATGGAGCCCCCTCTTACCGGAGACGGGATAGCTGATTATGGAGCTGGGGCACCAGTAGCGGTTAATCAATCAGATAATGAACAAATTGCTGCCACAAATATAGACAGCATATCTGTAGAGATCCCATATATAAGTATAGATAGTGGAAGTAAATGCGAGTGCCTTAATGGCAACCCAGGGAAGATAATAGAAAATGGATATATAATTGCAACTTGGAACATCGCCGGCTTAATGAGCAAAAAGGATTCTATAGGATGGCTAGATTTCATTAACGATCTCGATATAATTTGTATGCAAGAAACCTGGTGTACTGATCCCATTTACATAGAAGGGTTTACCTCATACTGGTTACACGCAGTGCCTTCCCCTGCAGGAAGAGCGAAAGGAGGGCTCTTGGTGCTTATCTCAAATAAGGTACCGGCTGTTGTTAAAAGAACTGTTACAGTAGGAGCCCACTCTCAGATCATGTGGTTGCACTGTAAAGATGGTAGGGATGTGGCTATGGTTAACTACTATAATAATATATTCGATTTAACTCACAGTAATATTGTATATGAGCTAGAAATGGGGCTTGATAACTTTCTAAGCACGATCAACACTAATATTGCGATTATATGGGTTGGGGATTTTAATACACAAACATGCCTGTTATCTATGACTAAAGTTTGTGGTAATAGGAATGATGAGGATGATGATTGTATACATTTCCCACACAATGATTATGGGGGAGCCCTAAACTCCATGATGGCTAAATACGATCTCGAATTGTTACAGTGTGCTCGTGACACTAGTCGTGGTCTAATACCAACTTTTATAGGCAGGAATGCTGCATCTGTTATTGATCACGTGTTAATTTCAACAAGTATTAATTATATGTGTTCTACTCCAATGATTACTGAGTTGGTACTTAGTGGCCATAATTGCATTATAATGTCAGTACTTGTTTGGGGCGTAAAAGTTGCATTACATCAAAACACTATCACTAACATCGCCTCTATTAGACCGAACGGGACACGAATTAAATGGGAAGGGGTGGACCCGCCAAAAGTAATGCATGAAATTGTTATAAAATGTGGTACGGAGATTTCATATTGCCTTAATGAGGATGCCAGCCCCCCCCCAGTTGTTTGCCAATTTTAGCAAAATTAACACTGTTATTGAGGGGATATTGACTTCCCCTTCAGGGAGAAAGGTAAACAAGGTAGGGGGTGGTTTGATCACACCTGTACTCAGGCCTTAAATCAACTGAAACAGGCGTTACATAACAAACCTAGAAATAACGAATTAATTAAAAATTTACGTTTTAATTACAAATCTGTCCTTAAAGTAAGGAAAAGAGAGTTACAGGAGTTAGCGTGGGACAAGTTATCCATGGCAGTAGACACAGCTAATAATAAGTTATTCTGGGAAACTGTGAACTCGCCATTTTTAAAGTGTGATTCATACCCCGAACTACTATCCCATGTTAATTGTGAAGCATGGGTGATATATTTTTCAAGTATTTTTAATCCACCAGATCATGAAGCATCCAGGGCCCAAGGACCAACACAGAGTAAGTGGCCGGTTATACCTTTACATATTACAATTGATGAGGTAATGATAGGATTGACGGAAAGCAGGGGAGGGAAAGCACCGGGCCCAGATGGGGTCCCAGTAGATGTTTATAAAGCAGCAATAGATTTATGGGGGCCATCCTTACTAGAGTTTTTAATTTAGCAGTAATAGAGTATATACCGTCGACATGGGGTCAACCAGTCATTATTCCTATTTTTAATAAAAAGGTAACAAATCGGAAGCCAAAAATGATCGCCCGATTTCGCTACTAGATTCATCCGTAAAGGTAATGAGCAAAGTATTACTGGTGAGACTGTAAGAGTGGGCCAACAAAAATGAGATACTCTCCCCAGTACAATATGGTTTCAGGAAAGGGCTAGGCACGCTTGAGCAATGCATTAATTTAGAAGTTTTAATAGGCAAATATACATATGCAAAGCAGGGGAGATTATATTTATGCTTTGCAGACCTTAGTAGTGCCTTTGACCTTGTTGATCATACCATCTTGTGGCCAACTTTGCTTAACCTTGGGGTCCCTAAACCTATAATTTTTTTCCTTGCAAGGATATATGAGACATTGTCATGCAAGGTTCGATACGGACAGCGTGGCGAGTGCACACCAAATTTTGAAGTTAAACGTGATATTCGCCAGGCCTGCGTCTTAGCACCACTGCTATTTTCATTATTTATAAACGAGGTTGACAAAGCCCTATGGTCGGTGCAGGCGGATGCACCCCAAAT
This sequence comes from Calotriton arnoldi, assembly GCA_963921515.1. NCBI lineage: Eukaryota > Metazoa > Chordata > Amphibia > Caudata > Salamandridae > Calotriton > Calotriton arnoldi. The sequence goes on along the minus strand of CAWUFW010011154.1, from coordinate 515,550 downwards.
TGATGGCAGTCCGGTACCAGTCCTGCTTTACGCAGATGATGCTGTGTTGCTCTCTAGAACCCCGGTTGGCCTGCAACGATTAATGGATAAGTTTAGGATTTTTATTACTAGTAGGAAATTGCTAATCAATAAAACAAAAACTTTTACTATGGTGTGTGGCCCTAAACCCAAGAAATGTAAAAAAATATATATTGCGAGCACCCCAGTTGAAACCGTTAATAATTTCTGCTACCTGGGAGTGACTTACCCAGGCATTGGGAACTGGACGCATGAACTAATCAACGTTCGGGCTAAGATGATTAAGAGTGCACATGGGATTTTTAGATTTGCATCAAATTTAGGCGACCGCCGTATAAAGGATATGATACATATATATATAAGGCCAGATGTGTTGCCATTGCCTCGTATGGTGCAGGGGTGTGGGGTCACAATTGTAGTCAGATTTTACAACAAGAAGAAAACTCCTTTTTAAAACGTCTTTTAAGTTTACCCCCTTCAGCATCTACTGAAATAATACACCAAGAAGTAGGGTTAGATTATCTATCCGATTTGATAGCTATGCAGCCTCTACTGTTATGAGATCTATCTGGGCCAAAGATTAAACTAAATTCACACAAACTATTATTAAGGATTGCCTACTCTTGGATAAAAGTTCACGTATTCCCTGGTTGAAATACATTATTGATTCATATAGTAAATTATTTAAGTTCCAGATCTATGTAAACCCAGGACACGTGATAACCATACCAGAACAGGATATAAATTATATATTTTTGGCCCATAAAAAAGAGATCCGCATGAGAGCCGTAGGTAAACAATCCACTTTTTTATTTTATCAATTAATTGAACAAAGAACAGGTTTTCAAGATTATCTGTCTACAGTTACTAAATCCTCACAACGCTTTGTTCTGATTAGACTGAGACTAGGCATTGTACACCACTTAGTTGCTTTCCCTACAATGAAAATGTGTCCCATTACCCCGTGCCACTGTGATGAGAAATCTAAACAAAGCACTATGCACTTTATGCTTTTTTTGCCATTTTTATCTGTATTTTAGGCGTTTGTATTTGAAACCACTTTTTACAAAACATAATGTGAGAACAACCCATGCTGCTATGAAACTACTTGTTACTCTCAATGACTCAGGGATATATTTTTATGTTGCGTCATATATCCAAAAAGCAATTAATGTAAGAAAAAGCATTAAACCTGTGAACTGATTATATATAACTAATTGGATCATTTTTATGTATGGCAGATACTGTTTTCTTATTAAATTTATTTTAAACTTGTAACTGGTTTTATGGTTGTTGTTTATACCGAATAAAGCTTGTTGAACAGAACTGAGTAAAGGATGTCATCCTAGAGTGGCTGTTTGAACCTGAGGTGGTGGTTGGGACGGTGCCTAGCTGAGTGACCACTCGGGTAGGTACTGTGGGGTTAGACCCCAGGACAGGGGGGCAGGAAGCCACATCTATTAGGAAATATATTCTGAGATATTAAAGAGGGACAGACAGCACAGGCTCTGCCTTAGCGGACTCCTGCCTGGTTCACTTTAAGTGGACTAGCCTTGGGGTGCATATCTAGGGCATGTTTAAAGAGACTTAGCCAGTGAGTGCTGCACTCAGCAAGGTGCAAAAGTTGGTTCTTCCCGCACAACGAGAAGGCCAGGTAGGGCCTATTTTAAGTGAAGGGACACTGTGCGTGCTTTGGGCTAGGTTGGTGTAGTCATCTCTGTCCTGGACAATCGCTCTGAGCTGCCAGTGGGGCCAGCTGCAGAGGACTTTGCTTGGCAGGCTTCTGAAGGGTGCATGGTAGGTGTACTGAGTATAGGGCAGATGTCCTAAGGTGAAAGGTGAGAGCATGTGCTTATAGGGTCACCTGTCGAATTCCAAGGAAGGGGTCTTTAGGGTCCATAGAAGGTCTCCAGTTAAGCTGCTGGGAGGCAGAGAAGTGGCTTAAAGAGAGTGGGTACGGGTGAACCTGACCCAAGACCTATGGGCGCTCCTGAGTAACCCTGAAAGATAGAGCTAATTCCTGGGGAAGGCAGGGCTTGAGGCTCCCAGAAGAGTGGTGCTGAGTTCCTAAGGTTGGATGCATAAGGCCCTGTTCTTGCAGTGGAGAAAAAAGATAGGGTTCCAGGTTCCCGAGGCCGTTTCCATGTGGAGCTACTTAGGCAAGTGTGCTGCAGGGTTGCCCGACAAGGCAATCTCAGCCCTCCAGACACTGCCACTGTGGTGGTGAGTCACAGGCTGGATTCTGGTGTCTCAGCTGGGACCCAGGCCAAGGGCCCAAAGGTGCCTCTCCGCAAGGAGGGTACCAATTGTTGTGAGTGAGCTGTTCTTTCTATAGGAAAGACAGTCATCCTGAAAGAGTGTTAGCAGCTATAGACCCCAGCATACATGCTGTCAGTGAGGGTCAAGAGAGTCTACATCTCCAGGATGTAGAGACCCAGCTGAGAGGGAGTACTGGGTTGGGTGATCTACAGAGGTGGAACAGCCTGCGACCCATGGGATAGGTTCTAAACCTGTCAAATGCTAAGGCATTCATACTGAGGCACTGAACCCTTGTCAAAGAGAGTGTGGTAGGTGTAGTGTTGTATGACCCAGGGCAGGGGTAGATCTAGATCGGCTCAGTCCATATGGGCATTTAGTGGCCTAGATGCATCCAACCTAGAACCAGGATTGTTCATGATTCAGTCAGTATTCCCTATAGGGAGAGGTGGCCTCATGGCTGGGTGAGTAACGTGGTCTTGGGCAGCAGATGGCTAGCGTAATGTATGTGGGTAGTGAACAACTGGTGAGAAGGGTGTCTGGTCAGAACCCCTCATCACTTGTTGTTGCTGACTAGGCGAAGAATACCCATGCGTAGTGGCTAATTCTTCCCTGTAAGACTCAACTGGTGGTGGTGTGTAAAGCGATGGGTTCTGCACATCAAATCCGCCTGGATTTTTTGCTGTTTGATCACATGGTTTTTGACCTTCTTACAGTGAGTGATCTTCACAACTGGTGACTCACCCAAGGTAGACTCATGGTACTGCACATGTTCACCGCCAGCCCCAGACTCCTTTTTAAAAGTACAGACCGTAAGTCCGGATGGACGTCAAAAGGAGGACCACCACAAGCCTTGCCTAAAGTTTCCAAGCACTCCCCTCGCTACAGCTCGGAGTGCAGCATCCTCAAGGGGTTGAGTTTATGGCTACAGGTTCTGGGGCATAAAGGTTGTCATGAATGACACAGAAACATGGTGTATTGAAAATGCTTTATATAAAAGTATTCTCAATAGACTGATGCAAGCTTTATTCAAAGATGTCAACTTTGCTTTACTTGAAGGGTTGTTAATGATGACAATAATTTATATCTCAACTTATATTTTCAAGAAAAAATTACAAGAGCGGCAAACTCACCACGAGAAATATTTAAAATTGCTAAAGCTCTCCTCACACCTCCGGCTCCTCCTATTGCTTTGGATAAAGCCCAACTGCGATGTAATCAAATAGAGGATTTTTTCTTTGAAAAAATTCAAGCTATATATAAATTGTTCCCTTTAATCGCAGACCAACATTCTTCTTTATCAGGAAATGTAGCCACCTCGGAAGCCCAAACCTTGTTGGAGGATTTCCCGCCGTTAGATCTTTCTACCCTGCAAGGGCTTTTAAGAGATTTAAAATCAGGCTCTCCCTTAGACCCTGTCCCTCCTGTTATCCTTCACAAGATTTGCGAGGTCGTGTCACCAGTTATACTTGACGTCATTAATATCTCTCTCAAGTCAGGTATAGTGCCGTCTTCCTGGAAACATGCCAGGGTCAAAGCACTTTTGAAGAAACCTAACCTTGACCCTGAAGACTGGGCTAACTATCGACCCATTTCTTTATTACCAGGACTAAGTAAACTTGCAGAGAAATATACGAACTCTATCTTATCAACTTTCCTAGAAAATAATAATCGTCTCCACCCTACTCAAACTGGTTTTAGACCTCGACAGGGCACTGAGACTGCCCTCATTGCCGTGGTTGAAGAAACTAGGAAGATTCTTGATGCAGGAGGCTGCGCTGCCTTGATTTTATTAGATCTTAGCGCAGCCTTCGACACGGTAAATGATCACCTGATGATCCAAAGACTTAGGGAAGCTGGAGTGGCCGGATTAGCACTAAAATGGCTACAATCCTTCCTGCAAAATAGGGTCTTCACAGTCTTTGAAGAAGAATCTTCCTCAAAACAAATATCTTTGACATGTGGGGTTCCTCAGGGATCCTCCCTTAGCCCCACTATGTTTAATATATACCTACGGTCACTGGCAGAAACAGTATACCTTTCTGGCATACAGATTGTCACATACGCTGACGATACTCAATTGATTGTTTCTCTGACTCAACAATTCCAACAAGGCCATAATCTAGCTGCCTGCCTTGAGAAGGTTTTTCATTGGATGAATAATTCATTTTTAAAACTTAATGGAGCTAAGACTGAACTTATGCTTCTGGGGAAATCTGCCCCTTTAAACATTGATTCCTTTTGGCCCAGCTGCCTAGGCCCTCCCCCTGTTCCTAAGCGGCAAATTAAAAGCTTAGGGGTCTGGCTTGATTCAAAGCTAGACTTCAATGAACAATCATGCAAAGTAGCGGCTTGTTGCTACAGCCTTTTAAGAATGGTTCGGAGGATTCTTCCTTTACTACCTTTCACTGCTAGACGATTGCTGGTCCAAGCTCTTATTCTCTCACGGCTGGACTATGCTAATGCAGTCTATTTGGGAGCCCCGCAATTCACGACTAAAAGACTTCAAACAGTGCAGAATTGTGCGGCGCGCATGTTGCTAAATATTCCAAGACGCACCTCGGCTAAATCCGCTCTTACTACTCTGCACTGGCTCCCTGTTTGTCGGAGAATTCAATTTAAAGCTATGTGCATTGTACACAAAGCACTTTCTGAGAACGGCTCTCTTCTGATTCGTTCATGGATTCAACCCTACTGTCCTAACAGACCCCTTAGATCGGCGAACAAAGGCCTTATTGTAGTTCCTAAGATTAAACGCTCTCGGAGTGGAGGCCGACTGTTCACATATAATGCAGCCAGGCTATGGAATAATCTTCCCCTCCACTTACGGTCTGAACCTAACCACTTTAAGTTCAGGAAACTTTTGAAAACTTCTCTTTTTCTTTGATCGTCTTATAGCATTATTGATGTCACAGCGCTGGGATGCCTTCGGGTAACCATGCGCTCTAGAAATGTTCCTTCATTCATTCATTCATATCTCCAAGAGGCTGCAATGTTTCATTAATGATGTTGTGAGCACCTTATTGCAAAGCCAAGTTACTTATAAGTACAGTAAGGGGTGTCATGCTTTATTGTTGATAATGTCGGGATGTCATGCCTTATTACTGGTAATGTGGGCACATGATTGCAATGCTTGACTATTCTTAATAAATGCTTAGGGAATATAATTACTGAAGTCAGTGATGGGATTAAATATTACCATAACAAGTGATTCCAGTGCTGAAAATGTGACAACATTGACCTAATGTAAACTGACACCCCCATATATAGCTATGTGCTGAATTGTATGTGAATGGGGTGTACTTTGAATATGGAGGTCAGGACCCTTTAGGGGACAAATGTAATGCCTCCACATGTATTTCCACCAGCCTTTATGTAAATTTGTTGATTACTGCATAGTATTTAGTAGAGTGTGTGTAATAAATGTACTTGTCCTTTTTCAAAAGAAAAAGCATAGACTGAACATGTATTTTTTTAGTGTTATTACTGTGTGCCAGTGAACAGTGAGCACTAGCCTGCACCACCTCCCTTGAGTAGGCCTTGGACTGCTCTGCTCTGCTAGCCTGAGAGAGACAAGCACAACAATGGGGTGTTTGGTTCCCAGTGAAAGATAAATGTTGACCCATTACCTGTGCAGGCCACACAACTAATGTCATGTTTCCTCACAGGCACTAAATTGTGTTATATAGCATTTTAATTGTATATTGTGTTTTGTGTACTCTAATATGTGAGTTGCCATGAGTACTGTAAATATTTTAGAGTTATTATCAAAGGGTTTTGTTCTCAGAGCTCTGACTGGACTTTCACACTGTCATTGCAACTGTGATAATTGTTTTTACTGTACTTAGGCTTGCCCTTCACTGCCCCTAATGCTTTAACCACGCCTACCCTGAGAATTTATAAGCCTTAGTGAATCTTCTAACATTACGTTGTAGATAAAATACCTACATTCCTAACACTCTCACCTCTTATAGGGCTTAGTATTCCATGCGTCCAGGGCGTAGCTACCATTTGTGCAGCAGGTGTAGTGGAACTGTGCCAGATCCCTGAGGCTCCCATTGAAACCTTGATAATTGCTCTCTTTTATTACCCCAACAGCATTCAAAGGAGCCATTTTCCTTGCTTGCACCAGAGCCCATGGCATCCTTGCTATGCTACTGCCTAAGACTACATGGACTTGGTGAAAAAAGCCTGAAACATGTCTCATGAATTTTATTTGAGCAGTTTAAATTATGGCTGGGCTACAGTGGCATTGTGAACACCCCATATTTAGCAGCTTAGGTGAGGGTGGTGTTGAAACAAGCGACTGATTATTTATGCAACTGATTATTTATGACCTTGTTTTGTCTGCACCTCTGCAAACCAAACATTTTAAAAAACAAAGTAAGAAAAAACTGAAAAAAAGAGAGATATGTAAAATCAGTCATAGTAAGGGAGGTCCAGAAGTAAAAATGATGAGAAAAGGAAAAGGAACAAGCAAGGGACAGCAAGAAAGAAGAGTGCAAGGAAGAAACTGTGACAAGAAGGAAGGGTCTAAAGCTGTGTTTCCCAAACTGTGGGCCGTGACTCATTGGTGGGCTGTAAGCCAATTGTTGCTGGGTCGTGAAAGTCCAAGCAATAAATAATGATATCTGTAAATTCTGTGTTTATCTTGTCACACTTGCTGAGCTTCAAAGACAGAGGTCAAATGTCAGACTATGGGCCTTATTTAGGTCTTGGCTGGACTACCATCGTCACTCTGCAGCGGAGTTTCCAAGTACTCCATCAAGCTGGTGGAATACCGCCTGCCCTATTTAGATATATGCAGGCTGAATCTCTGTCTGCATCGACAGAGTGCTTCCTGTGCGTAAATGGCTCACTGTTTCTGACACGGCCAACTTCTCTGCTGGCTAACATTACTTTGTCGCTGTAAGGGTGGCGGTATTGCGTCGACCGTATTGAGATATCACAGTTGTGCTGGCGGTGTTCTAGCGGCGGCTTGCCGACAGAGTGATGCTGTCGCAGGACATGGTCAACAGTGGACTATTCCTTTGGCTGTAGGATGGATGCTAGCATCACACACTTGATGTGTTTACCCTAAGAGTATTCAGGTGTTTTATTTTGCTCTCTCGGTTTTCTGTGCCTTTTTCATTTTCTTTTTCTTTTACTTGTGTGTTTACAAAGTCATTTAATTTGATTTCATTATAATGGCAGGGAGGGAAAATCCCCATTTCACAGAGGGAGAATTGTCAGTCATGGTGGATGAAATTATAAAGAGTAGAGCCACAATTGTTTGGAGCCCAAATCCAAAATGCAACCATATTTCAGAAAAGACAAATGTGTGTCATAATATTTGACAGGTTGAATGCTATAGCAAACACCCTGAGCACACAGGAGGAAATTAGGAAGAGGTGAATGACCTGCGGGGGAGAGTTCATTCCCTGGCCTCCAAGCATCACTTGGAGGACCAGAGGACTGGTGGTGGTTCTCCCAGCCACCCATTACAACTCTTTCCCTGGAAAGAGAAGGTATTTATTGCAAATCCTACATCCTGAAGGCTTGACAAGAATCCCTGGCGGAGTAGAGAGACTAGTAAGTTATACTTTCAATGTGTCACTGAACCTAAATGTCCTGTTTGTTTTGAAGTTAGCTATTGCTAATGTCTTCAGCACATTTTGTTTTACATCGAAACCTCAATATATCAGTAACATCTTGTTTGGCTTGTTTGTTTAAATGTATGGTATTGTGTTAAGATTACAGATTTCAGTCTCCATTCCATTTCACATGATGTGATGGTGCTTGTAAGTTTTGTACACCAAATAACAAGTACCATATATGTTTCATATAGTAAATGTCTGCTCTCTGTTTACTGCAGATTTTCACTAGGTATGTTCAAGTTACAATTTTGCAAGTGTTGTGAATGTTTCATAGAAATAACTACAATTACCATGACGCATTGTTTCTGTTTTGTGAAAATAATATAGCAATGTAATTTTGCTCTTTCTACCTTTTCTGTCATATTTTCACATATTGTAAAGTGTAATCTATTGATCAATCTCTATTTAATGATCTCTTTTGAAAATTGTTTGCGTAGAATTTTGTATGTTGTATTTTTCTTGTCATGTAATTGCATTGATGTCATCAGTTTCACATATCAAAGTTTTTTGACCTACATTTTAAGGTATGTAAATTTGTATGCTGAATATAAGTGGTATATGTGAAAAATTTACTGTGCACTGTTAATATGATGACTAATGCTAAGCATTCTTCTAAATTGTGTAAATGTCTGGGTTTTTTTTGCCTGCTAGGCCTTGGATTGGTTAATTTCACATTTCTCCTCTCCTCTGTTTTGTGTTGAATGGTTGATAAATTTTATATATTGTTACTAATTTGTTTTTTCATTTTAGGACATCTTCTTACCTGTTTATTTGAAGCAGTTTTGTCTGAAATGTAAACTGTTTGTGTAATTAATTACATTACCACTGAAAGGTATAATCATGATAGTCAATTCCTTTTCCCTTTTAGGTTGCTACATCTTTTGCTTAAATCTTTTTTGATGTGTAATCCACATTTTTATAATGTATTTATTTTTTGACATTCATAATAGGTACAAAAGCCAGAGCACATGGCCAAACATCTGTCACTGAGGAGACCTCCACTCCTACCCAGGATCAAGCCTCCAGGGAGTACTTCACTCCTGAAATTCCAGATGAAGAGGAGCGGCCTGGTCCATCTGGTCTGCTGGGGCAGACGGCGCCAGTGAGTCTCACTCGACCCACACCTCCCACCCCCGCTGTTACAACACCTCAGCTTACGAATACCTCCACTTACTGTGTCCAAACCAACATCACACCGATTTTGTGCCCCCCAGTCCTGGATGCTGTGAGATACCACCACCTCCAGTTCAGTCAGGAACCAGTGGGATGGGGCACACTGGGTCAAGGACACAGGGTAGTGGGGGTAGGGGTTGTTTGAGGGAATCTGTAGGCCAGCATAGTGAGGCCACTGGGTTCACCGTCACCGTGGCCAGCATCACCCATCTCTTGGAATCCATCCATCTGGCCCAAGACATGATGGGCCAGGTCCTTACAGAGCTCCAGGACATGAAGCAGTTGCAGAGGGAACAAAATGTAGAGATGGAGAATCTGAACTCCAATTTGGGCACCCTGACTGGGGTGCTGCATGACATTTACACCCATATGTGTAGGGGTTTTCCAGCACCTCTTCCCTTTTCTGTGGTCCAACAACACCTGGCCCAACTACATCTGCTCAGCCACAGATAGGGAGGCCCTGCCACAAGAGGAAACACCTGCACCCAGCTCATGCCCTGCTACTGTGGATCTGCCAGCTCCCCACAGAGGCACACATTTATCTGTACCACCGGGAGAGGATGGCAAGACCACCACCACCAAGAGGTGCAGAACCTAATTTCCTTCAGTGTGTGACCACCCTTCACTCTGTGGACTATTTTCTGGACACATTTACCTTTCTGATGCCAGTTGTATTTTGGGCATTGGGCTTCAAACAATTTTGGCTCTTCAGTAATGGTTTCACTCACCATGACTAACTTTTTCCTTTTTGGTTTGCTTTTTGGTTTCATCCTGTTTTAATTTATTTGGTTTTGTTTAATAAAAGCAAAACTAACAAAGTCAAAGACTAGCGTTGTAGTTCTTTTCTGTATTTATTCATTTTTTCCTTACATCATATATTTTTAAGTGCGCATAATTAAATGATTTTTATTTATGAATGAATTGCAAGTAGGTAATGTTTGTCAACTTTTTCTTAAACATAACAAACCGTACAAAACACAAATACTCAGAGCCATTTTTACATTTCCAGTGCCACACCTTGCCACCATGGCCGAAGGGGATACAATCAAAACAATCATATTCAATAGGCAAAATACTATTAAATTATGTCATCAGCTGGTGCCAGATCTTCTGCCTCACAATAGGAATAGCACAGCTATAACACCAATAGTCACAAATCATGGCAGTACTCAATTTTGTGGCCACAGGATCATTCCAATACACTGTTGAAGTATCTGGGGGAATTTCGCAACCAACTTTAAGTTGTGTGCTACAAGAAGTTCTTTCGACAATGATGAGACACATCAACAGCTTCATACACTTAACACAAAATGAGCATTTAGCCAATGTGAAGTGAGATTAGTATGCTTTGGTTCGACTACCACATGTGGTTAGAGCAATTCAAGCAGCACATATTGGCTTGGTGCCAACATTCAACAGAAAACAAGTCTAATGTAATTTTAAAAACTTCCTTTCAATCACTGTGCAAGTTGTCTCAGAACAAGATATATACACCTAAAGTATGTGTGTGTCTTCCACAGGATTAGTCCTTGTTCCCTTTGTAGTTCCCAACAGCAACATACAACTGCAAATGTCACAACTTTGAAATGTCGAAATAAAGATGACATGGTGAAGGGTCCTAACACAGATAAAGACAAAAACAACAAAAGGCATTACAAAATGGACACCTTATAAATGAATATTTTTGAAGACACATTTTCTAAGAACAATCAAAGGTGAACAATGCAAATGAACACAGTATTCAATGTGTCAAAACGTTATTCAACAAACATCTTTGCCCTTACAAATCCCTCCACGACCAAAGACCCGCCTACATGAACCACCAACTGAACTTCCACCTACCTTCCAGGAACCTCAGCTCCGCTCATCTCGCCCTTGCTCAGATACCATCTGACGCTGCCGCACCAGAGGACACTCCTTCTGCCACCATGCATCCAAGTCCTGGAACGCCCTTCCCCTCCAGCTCCGTACATGACCCTCGCTGACCCACTTCAGGAAGGGACACAAGACCTGACTTTTCGACTAACACCACAGCATAGTGCCTGGATACCCTCTCGGTTGAGAAGCAGCACTATATAAGGACAGCTTGATTGATTTGCCCTAGATGTCACTTTACTTGGCCTTTCTAAAAAATGTCCAGCACAGACTTTTATCCTCATTATATCAAAGGTTGGTTTAACATTTAACTTAATAAAATGTAATTATTTACTTACACTCATGTGAAGAAGTTCTCAATGACATCTTGGCGTATTTCAATTCCTTCCTCTTCACCGCTATCATCTTTATTTGGCATTTCAACATCCTCACCTGCTGGCTCTTCATGGTCTTCTTAATTGGCAATGTATGGGATGTTCAGTCGCAGGGCTATGTTGTGCAACATGCAGTATGCCATGGTGTCAGTCAGTCAGAAAAACTTTGTTCGGTTTATAAAAACCATAAAAGCAAACAGATAATATTTAAACAATCATAAAAATGTGTTACCGCGTAATGGTGATTTTGCACACCTTACAGGGTGAGTAGAGGAGGGCTCCATCAGTCTTGTCCAGACATCAAAATCTGGCCTTTAGGAGCCCAAAAGCCCGCTCCACTTGCCTCCGTGTTCTTCCATGGCCTCATTGAAGTGGACATCCCCTAGCGTTGTTGGATTCCTAAGCAGTGCTAACAACCATGGTCAGTTAGGATAAGCTGAGTCTCCTGTATGGGATGAAAAAAAATGAACCAATAAATGTAACACAATTATAGATCATTACACTTTACATTAACCAGACAATATAATAACAGATAGTACTTACCAACAAGCCAGGCACTCTCAGCTCCAAGTTGTGACATTTGAGGGGTATGCTGCTGTTCTGTAGTACAAAGGAATCATGGGTTGATCCAGGAAAATGCGCACACATGCTTGTGATGTACAAATCTGGTAAGCAGACAACTTGCACATTGATAGAATGGAAGGTTTTTCAATTGTGGTCGACTTGTTCTCTGGTGTGTCGTGGCACTAAGGCAATATGGGTGCCATTAATTGCTCCAACCACATGTGGTAGGCTACCTAAGGCATAGAAATTGCCCTTCACATTAGCAAAATTTTGATTTGAGGGAAACTGAATGAAGCTGTTGATGTGTCTCATCATTGAAGAAAGAACGTCTTGTAGCACGCCACTGAAAGTTGGTTGTGACATTTCACCAGATACTGCCACAGTGTATTGGAATGATCCTGTGGCCAAAAAATGGAGTGCTGCCATTATTTTGACTATTGGTGTTATTGATGTGGGATTATTATTGTGTGGCAGAAGATCTGGCTGTGGCTGATGACATAAATGAAGAATTGTTTGCCTTTCAATCTGAATTTTTTGATAATATCTTGTTCTTTTCTTCTATGGTGGCAAGGTCTGGAAATGGTCAGAACACTTGAGGCTGTCATCTCCTCCCTCTCCCTGGGTTCATATGTCTGCAAAAATAAAAAAAATGCTGTAAATGCTTGCAAACATGTTTTAAAATCAGTAGTAGCTGCTACCAAAACCAAGTGGTGGGGCAGCGCTGGGTGGGCGGGTTTGGGGGTCAGTTAATAATATATATAAACAAAGGACTTACCTACCGCTGCCGGAGTCCAGCTTCTTCCATGATTGTGCACAGGCTCCCAGGCTCCCCACCCAATCCAGATGCTGCTCTCATGCATACAAATTAAAATGATGTTTGCTATGTGTATTATCCCACAAATCACTCAGCCTAGATCAGGCGTCTCCAACCAGTCGTTTGGGAGCTACCAGTAGCTTCCAGACACCTTCATAGTATCTCATAGCCTTGAGTTCATTTTCAAATGAGCACAAGGTCATATTTTAATTTCAAAGTTAAGGGAAGGCTGTGTTCATGTGGCATTATGATCATCAGGCTGCAGATAGCAGGGCCTGACAATGAGCAGTACTCAGTCAGATTCGTGGGCCAGACTGGGGCTGAGTCACAGAGGTGAACAACTCAAGCATTCAGGTATTGGACTCTTAGAAAAAAGTCCTTGTCAACTCAGAATTGAAGTCGTGAACAAAATGAAGCTTCTGAATGCTTTCAAATGAAAGAAAAATAAAATGGAGAGGTATTAATTACACAGTTTACATTTCACAGGCTCACAGTCACCATTACAAATATATCCCCTTCATACGCCCACATGTTCATATATCCCCAAAGAGCACGCTCTCTCTGACACACATGGCAGCCCTTTCATAGTGCCCTTAGTCATGGTATTTAGTTTAAACCATGGTATCTGGTCCTATGAACACTAGCCTTTAAGTCAATGTGGCGGGCGTGGAGGTGTCTGGTAACAATGCACAAGTTGTTTAGCCTTCAGTATTTCACAATGATATTCACTAATGAGAAGTAGCACTCATTACAGAAAATGTTGGTGCCCCCTGACCTTCATTATGTCACTGCCCTTGATTATTGAATGACGAGGTATAAGGTACAAGGTGTAAGGGTAGTCAACAGGTTACAACAAAATTATTATTTATTGTTTTATTTTGGCAAAATGGAAAACAAAAGTATATTGTGTAGTAACCCTTGACTAATGCTTGTGATTGATGTAGTAAAATTGTGTTACATCAATACAGACAAACAACTGTCAGATTCTCATCTTGTTTTTTCTGCAGGAGCGACAGGTAGACATGAAGCTAATTCCCAACTTCGCCTCTGTACTAGGAAACCCAACTTAGTCAAAGTTTTCCAAGCACACCAGGGAAGAGGGGATGGAAAGAGAAAAGACAATGTCCCTCATAGGTGACTTCTGGAAAGAGACTGCCTACGTCTGCTAGATGAGGTGCTTCCTAAAAAAGAGATAATAGAATATAGGAGTTTGTACTCATATAGTCTAGAATATAACCTTAATAAGTGAGCTCATTCATTTATACCTTGTAGCTCCCCTCTCCGCTCTTGGTGGTGATTTTGTATAAAGACCTTTTCAGTAATTATATGTGTTGCTCTGAAAGAAAAAAACAGTATAGGTAAGAAATTGGACGATTAACTGTGCCCTTAGTATAGTCTAGTTGTAATCTCATACCTTGCCCTCTACTTTGTCACAAGAAAAATAGACCCCATCCAGATATCCCTGATTATTTCTTTAAAACATTCATTACACCATAAATGTTCATGAAAGTTCAAAAAAGAAAAAATCAAATAGTATACTTAGTTTCAAACACCACGTTTACTAAATGGCCTTCAGTTAATGTTTTCTTCTCATTTGCTGGAGATGAATCAGCAAATCAAGAAAATCTCCCCTGGAAAATCTGAGCTGACTTAATTAGATAAGTACACTATATATTAGGCATGGAAGCGCTAAGCGCATGTAACTTTTGTCATAGTCACCGATACCTAAAGCTTCTTCTGTAACTCTCCTCTTTTGTAGAAATATCCGACTAGAATGCAGGAAAATCTCTTCCAAGATCAGCCAGGATCACGAGGAAAGCAGTAAAAGAAAAGCCAACGCTTCAGGTCTCCCGTCGTAGAGAACGCTGAGATACATCGCAGGAGAGTTGAAGGACCCGGAAGAGGTTTGATCCAGATTGCAGGAAGTGCAGGCATGTGAACACTAGCACGCGAAAGCCAAGCAGCTTCCTGCCGTGACTGCTCGCTCGTTGTGCTAGACAGCCCTGTCGCGCCCCCAGGCTGGAGCATGGTAGGCTTGACAACAAGTCACATAAAGTTCTTTTTTGCTTTCTTTTCTTGTATCTATACAGGTCAACTCCATCAGAAAAAAGTATTTGGAAGGCCATTGCCAGGAAGATGCGGACCCTGGGGTTCTACAAGCGTCGCAGCATTCACTGTCGAAAGAGGTGGGAGGACCTATGGCGCTGGACCAAGAAGTCATTAGAAGTTCAGTTTGGCAAGTCCTACCAACGTGGGAAGTGCATGCAGCACTCCCTGACCCCCCCCCAATGGCCTGCATACTTGGGGTGGCCAATCCGGAGCTTGATGGGCAGTTGAGAGCCCAACAGCAGCATCAAGGGGGTAAGTTCTAGTGTGAGTTCAACATGTTAAATAACTAATTTTTGTTACAGCAACTCATTTTGCCATCAACATTAAGGTAGACACATGTCCAACGCAAAAGAAGAGTTCTTGAAGGTGTAAGTTTTGCACAAGGTTTATGATGATGTGTTTTGTATATGAATTTGTGGAAAAGGATGCCACCTAATTTCTGTTCACTACCAAAGGACTGGTTTCAGCAGACACATGCCTGACTAAACAACAAATATTCATCAGGTTGCATGATATTATAAGGGACTGTTGTATCAAACAGGCCACTAGTCTTTATTTTGTCAGGTGTGATGCTGCTTCACTATTGTGAATAATGTAAGTTTAGCCCAATTAAAGGTGACATAGCTTAAAATGCACTTATGATGCAGTGGATGTTCCAAACATCACAATGGCAAGTAGGTTCTGTACACAAACAAGAGTGAGCCAGTAATATCAGATTAAATGGCTACATTTTGGATTCAAAACATATCCCAAATGTTTTATTTATAAATACTATTTCGTTCATGATAAAAATGACAGATTTGCATGATGTCTTACTCCTTTACAAATGTGCATGTAAGCCAGTCTGTTTTTTGAAAAATATTTGTGACAGGCATACAATTTTTGGAAAAACACAGACAGGAATGTGCACACATTGGTGACAGAGTAACACATACCCAAAACCATTTTCCAATGTCCTTTGTTATCTCCAGATGATAAATCAATGATGGAGAAAAATGGGTTTCTTAAAGGGTCTTTTGCAGATGGAATGTTCCATCACATATAAAGTTAGAGTATCCCATCTGGAAAACTCAAAATCAGGCCCAACACATGACTCATTAGGCAAATGTAGAAATGCATCAAGGTGTAATATGTTGCATATTGTGAATTACATTTGAATATTTGATGTAAAAAGTATACATGACTCAGTGTATGTAATATTTACTGTGATGTTGTACCAATTAATGCCTAACGTGAAAGCCAGCATATTTAGTAAGACAATTTTACAATGGTAAAACAAACTTCAAATAATTAGAGATATTTAGGAGTCAAATGTGAAAATGCTTTTGCTCTGTACTGAAGTGGATTAGAAATGTATCAAGGCCTTTGTATTTACATATGCTGTAGAAGTCATTTGTCAATCAACCCAAAAATATTTTTCTTAATTTCTTCAACAGTATAGGTTTCTACATAGTGCGTGATATGCAGATATTCTACTTCAGAACAGAATCCATACAATATTTTTTACATTTGAAATATACTTTAGTTACTTGAAGTAGGTGTTGCTATTTTGAAATGGATCAACGAACCTAGCCACGGGAAAAGGGGGTTCACTTAATGAGTGAAACACATACCTGTCTTGAGAAAAGAAAATTATTTTCTTGAGTCCCCTCACTCACCAAAGGGTTGCCCCTAGGTGACATGCTTCATCATAATTAGACTCGTAGTATTTATTTATAGGCAATAATGAGCCTCATGGTCAGCCAGGGTGGAGGGGCCTGTAGTAACCTTGACTCAGAAACCCTCCGTCATTATGACCTGCTCGTTCCCAGGCGGACTACGAGTCTAATTAAACAGTATGTATTTTATTTTGATGCCCACATATTAGGTGTGCATCTGTATTGATTGTATTACAGTATTCTTTATTATAGGTTTGTCACGGAGTGGTACACATGGGGCTGGTCCCCATGTGGTCCTGAAGAAGAGGTTTAGGGGACACCTCGAAACATGTCAACTAAATATTAGGGACTGAAACACATAACAGTTACTTTTTCCCTATTATTAACCCCCTTTTTAATCCTTACCAACTAGGAGCAAGAATAAAGTATTAGCTCACTAGCTAGGTAACTTTTAACATCACTTGCACCACTCCCCCTACACTGCACTACACATATTTCAACAAAAAAGTGCTCCTACGCAAATCCGCAAGTCGCAGCATGCCCCAGACAGTAGATGTTTGGGATGGCCCCAATGATGAAGCATGTCACCGAGGGGCAACCCTTTGGTGAGTGAGGGGACTCAAGAAAAGAATTTTCTTTTCTCAAGACAGGGATGTGTTTCACTCATTAAGTGAACCCCCTTTTCCCATGGCTAGGTTCGTTGATCCGTCAACTACGGATTATTGTTCACACTAAATATTCTTAGGAGGGTGAACCTAGCATTTAACCTCCTTCTCCCCCCATTTTTGTTTTGTGCTATTTTGAAATGCCCAAACAAAGGAAACTGCCTTTCAGTTTATCCTTTTTGGTGACATAAGTTCACTATTTTAAACAACAAAGCCCAACCATTCAAAGGTGTTAAACAGTTTCCGGAGAGAATTAAAAATGGGTAAGAGACAAGATCATACATGATATAGGAGTTATCATGGGAAATTTCAAAACTGTGACCAAATTGTTTCTGAAAATGATGCCTACATGCATGAGCTTATAATAATGTAGAACCAAAGTTTGAGCGCCTTGAAATAGGTGAAATATGAAAACTTGGAACCTACCACCACACTCACCACCATGCACACCATGACTACCACACCCTCAATCACCACACCCACCACTACAACACTCACAACCACCACCACCACACCCACAAGCACTACACCCACCACCACTACATCCACAAGCACACCCACAAGCATCACACCCACAAGAACCACCACATCCACAAGCACCACAACACCACCAACCACCTCAACAGCACACTCATCGAAACACACACCTCCATGTAAAACAACACCCCAAACACAAACGCACACACTCACCTGACCAACATACACCTGCCGAGAAATCCATAAAAACATACACCAGACCCACATGCAACTACACAACAGACACACACAAATCACACACTCTAGCTCCCTCTACCTCCAAATCCCAGTCCTCTCCCATTCCTCCTACCTTTTATCCGAGTTCTGCTGTTATTTCTGCTCCGATCTTCACCCCTTCCAAATGCAAAACCACCCCTCCCAAACACAAACCCACCCATCCCCAAATCCAGCCTTCCCACCACTTCCCACCACTTCCGAACCCACCCCTCCCAGACACACACTTCCCAAACCCAAATCCACACCTCCCAAGAAAGATCATTGAGGTGCCTGCTCTGTGCCCACTAGATGCCCTACCTGAGGAGGTTCCCCTTGTCAGTAACATAGGAGGCAGGTTACCACCAAGGGCACAGCATTAAGATACTATTGGTTCTCGTTTTTTTATTAAAGTTATTTGTTGACAGAAGTATCTCATGTGGATAATAAAACCATTATTTTATTTTCAACAAGTTTTTCCTGACATGAATTTTCCTTTGCAATTGTTTGATTCCTAGAAATGTTTATGACTAAAATGTGAAGTGCATATTTTTATTTACCATTATGTCAGGATATGTCAGGTTATCTCTACTTTGTTAAATTCATACACTGGTTAAAATTGTTTGTCATGGTCATTTGAATTTAGGTGCAAGGATTCATCATGATAATGGACACTTGCATCAACAAATAGATGTTTTAATTATTTTTTAAATTGTTAATACAGGTGTGTTTATTTCAACTTCATAAGTAATAAGAATAAACACATATGCATTACACCTTAAACAAGCATTGGCATAGCCAATAGGTCTCGCCTTTGGGGCCTTATAAGTGTTTAGCCAGAGCTATTGACTTTGCCAATGTCTTCAAGCTGTGCTGTAGAGAAGTGTGGCTGCTGTGCAGCATGCTGAAAAGTTATAATAAAAAAGTGGCAGAAGCATTTTTGTTACTTTATATATGACCAAGAAGGCATTATGTAAAACTGAACGACCATATTAAAAAAGTATTTACAATAAAAAATTTCCTCAGTTTTCTTTTGTTCTTGCAATGCTGGCAACTTGTTTCTGCCTATTGCAATGGTTGTTTGTTAAAGCTTTTTTTTTGAGGGGGCATAAACAATCGGAGGGTGAAGGTTGGGAACTAGTACCTGTATTATAACACTAGCAGCGGCCAGACGCTAGGGGAGAATCAACAGATGCCAGATTCCGAGAGCAGGCTGAGGTGGTGCTGAGTGATGCTGAGGTGGTAGTGGTGGTGGTGGTGACTGTTGCGGAGACGATGCTGAGGTGATGCTGAATGATACTCAGGTCTTGCTGAGTGATACTGCTGTGGTGCTGAGTGATGCTGTGGTGCTGAGTGATGCTGTGGTAGTGCTGAGTGATATTGTCTTGGCGCTGAGTGATGCTGTGGTGGTGCTGAGTGATGCTGTGGTGGCGCTGAGTGATATTGTTGTGGCACTGAGTGATGCTGTGGTGATGCTGTGGTAGTTCTGAGTGATGCTGTGGTGATGCTGTGGTAGTTCTGAGTGATGCTGTGGCGGCGCTGAGTGATGGCGCTGAGTGATGCTGTGGCGGCGCTGAGTGATGCTGTGGTGGCGCTGAGTGATGCTGTGGTGGCGCTGAGTGATATTGTTGTGGCACTGAGTGATGCTGTGGTGATGCTGTGGTAGTTCTGAGTGATGCTGTGGTGATGCTGTGGTAGTTCTGAGTGATGCTGTGGTGGCGCTGAGTGATGCTGTGGTGGCGCTGAGTGATGCTGTGGTGGCGCTGAGTGATGCTCTGGTGGCGCTGAGTGATGCTGTGGTGGTGCTGAGTGATGCTGTGGTGGCGCTGAGTGATGCTGTTGTGGCCCTGAGTGATGCTGTGGTGGCCCTGAGTGATGCTGTGGTGGTGGTGAGTGATGCTGTTGTGGCGCTGAGTGATGTTGTGGTGCTGCTGAGTAATGCTGTGGTGGCGCTGAGTGATGCTGTTGTGGCGCTAAGTGATGCTGTGGTTGTGCTGAGTAATGCTGTGGTTGCACTGAGTGATGCTGTGGTTGCACTGAGTGATGCTGTGATGGCGTTGAGTGATGCTGTGATGGCGTTGAGAGATGTTGTGTTGGTGCTGAGTGATGCTGTGCTGGCTCTGATTGATGCTGTGGTTGCGCTGAGTGATGCTGTGGTGATGCTGAGTGATGCAGTGGTGTTGCCGAGTGAGAGATAGAGTGAAGATATAATGCCCAATTAGAGAGGGTGGTGAGAGAGAAAGAGAGAGAAAGGGTGTACATAGAATAAAGAGTGGAGCGGGATAGAGAGAGAGAAAGAAGGGGAGAGAGAGTGAATGAAGGAGTTTGAAAGAAACAGATAAAGGGGTGAGAGAGAATGAAAGGCTAAAAAAGATAGAGAGGGGAGAGTTAATTAAGTAGAGAGAGAATAAGAGAGAGGAAATAGAGAGAAGGAGAGAGACAATAAGAGTGGGGGGTGTGGAGTTTAAATAGAGTGAAGAAGTGACGCGGAAAAAGTAACCTTAAATATAGCTTTGTGCTTTGCGCGAATAAATATTTTTTAAAAAACAGAGTGAGACAAAAATACTGGTAATTAGGCTGTGACTCCCAATATAAAACAAATAGCGATATAAGGTGAAATCAACCCACCGAAGCAATATTTCTAACTAGACAAAAAAAAGCTTGCATTTCAATGCTAATCGCTGTTGTTTTTCATGTGACTGTAGTCCAGGGCCGTCAGTTGGTAATGTGAGCTGCTGCTGCGATTGAAACATCAGAGTCCAGAGAGTTAATGAGCCATGACGAGGAAATGAGGAAGAGATAGGAAACTCAGATGGCAGCTGCGCGCGTGCATGCCACCGTGAACGCAAGCTGGTCGCCAGCCGAAAGCCAGTGGGTTTGCACTTCCAAAACCCGCTTACTAAAACTCTCGGCCAGACCAGCGCAAGCGCTGGTGCAGGCCGAGACCTAAAAATAATGTGACAATTGAAATTTGATAAAATACAGGAATTGCACTAGACAAGGGAAAATGTTGTATCGATTAATATGTTAACGGATTCAAGTTTGGGACTGACAGGTATTTAAAAATGTAAACGTTACACCTTGTCTAGTGCAATTTCTACATTATGTTACATTTCACTTATCACAATGATATGTAATGCATATGCTTTTAATTTGACAATTTACGCAATTTATTTCAACACACCTGAATGGTCACTTTTAGATTTTTGGATTGATGTCCTTTTTTGTGTAAGTGTCTATTTTGTTGAAGGCAGCTTGCACCAAATTTAGAAATACAGTGTTTTTCTTTAAATTTCTTAAATGTCAACATTACACATATGTGCATTGCACATTGGTGTGCTATTGCTTGTGAGACAGAGTTTAAAACGCATCAGTCCATAGCTATTGTAAACAGGCAAGTCAAAAGATAACAGGGAAAAGTGGAGCTTACCGTCGATTACAGCAATGACGGGGCTGATTTTCTTCGTCATCAAGCAGCAGCAGAGGCAGGGCTTGGAAGATCAGGTCCATGGCAGAAAAGGAAGTGTGAAAGTGAAGAAAGGTGAGGTTCTGCCTTATATCCCTTCCAATCCACCAACTCAGGTGTGGAGGTTTTGCCCCAGTGGACAATATGCCTGTCCACCCTCCAACAGCCGATTTTGCCAGTGCCGCCATCGATGTGGGTGAACGTATCTACTGGAGTCGGGGGCACTCCAATGGTCTTTCGTCCATAGACCGGCCTTTGTCTAAATAGAGCGGGCGGACCGCCTAGTAGGAAAAGCGATGGCAGGACCATTACCACCAAGATCTAAATCAGGCCCTTTGTATATTTTTTTACAGACATGTTTATTGGTATTTAAAATTATTGTCTGATACAGTGCAGTTGTGATTTTCAGACTGTCCGCAGTATATTTTTAACATTACAACTTTCATGAGCCGCATATCACATTGTGTATTATCTCTGATCAGTGGGTAAGGATTAATGCATCGATTAGTAACATAAATATACATCACTGAGGTACACTGAGGTACAGAGTCACCAATCCTAGCAAGTCAGTTATTCTATAGTGTACAACCTATAAATGCTTACCCCATGTCTTGCAGCTAGAGAATTTTGATGTATCAGTTAAAAGGGCATTCAGCCTCACCAACTAGTTTTTGTTCCAATCCGTGCAGTTGGAGGCCATTAGTGGGGGGCAGAACCAGGAGGAAATCATAACCGTTCAAAATATAAAACTGAAGTAGAGAAAAAAAAACTAAGGGAGGTGTCTCTGCTACTGTGCTGTTGGGGGTGGGGGGCATGTATTTATTATCTATAGGAGTGTGTGCTCATGCGCCTGCGCCATCTGGCATCAGGAAGGTGACTCAGGTCTTGCGTTAATGGTGCCCGGCATGTCTGGGTCCAGGGTGGGGGCCACATTCGTCAGGGCCTATACTATGGGTGTGATCAGTAGGGACTCCATCTCAAGGAATGCGGGGTGGCCAATTTCGATCTCTTATGTATCATCACACCTATACCGCCATCCAACCCTACATGTCTGTTTGTGTCATGTCTCTCAGGATCTCTTTCTCCCTCTTATCTGTGTCTTCTGGCTCTGCGTCTGAGTCTGTCTACAGGTGTACACAATGATTCAAGATCTCTTGTCATAATGGCACCAATAGGAGCCTGCGCAATCCCTGGGCATCCTGCTGCCTCTACCCTGATAATGATATCTCTCTCCCAGGTCTCAATATCAGGCCTTCTGTCAGACTTCTACGCCATTGCTATTCTATGTCACGTTAGGGTCAGGGTCAAGTCAAAGAATTGTGAACACACTTTCTTTGCCTTGGAAAGCTCCCTATGAGGCAAG
The DNA here is from genome assembly GCA_963921515.1 of Calotriton arnoldi. Classification (NCBI taxonomy): domain Eukaryota; kingdom Metazoa; phylum Chordata; class Amphibia; order Caudata; family Salamandridae; genus Calotriton; species Calotriton arnoldi. The sequence goes on along the minus strand of CAWUFW010011154.1, from coordinate 492,850 downwards.
TCTGTATCTTACAGGGAAGAGTGTGTCCCAGTATGATTTGAAGTCACCGCACCACTGCAATCCAGAAAGCCTGGAGCATGTGGCATCCCCAAGTCATATGACAGAAGTCTGCGTCAAGCACCCGAAAGCGTAGACAGCTCCGGGATTCACCCCATATATGATCTGTAATCTATACGGGGCGAGGTAGGTCATATGTAAAAAGTTACATTGTATGTATTTCAGCCTAGTGTTATGTGAGACCCTCTTGGGGTATGTCAGTACCCACCCCCATTCTTTCTCTGGGATGTCTTGCCCAGAATAGTATCCCATCTGGCTTTCAATGTCTCTAGTGTACCCCTCCCCATCTCGTTCAACGTCCGGTAGAACCATGTCATCAAGTGGTGAGCAGAGCCCATCGAAAGAAGAAGCTGAACGAACATGTGTGTTGGTGGTTCTTCCCGTCCCTTGGCTCATAGGTCCCTGAACCTCTGCACTAAAGTTCCTTGTGTTAGAAACTGACCCCTGGGTAGAGCATGGGTTTTGGCCAAGTCTTCAAAGGGTACAAGGGTTCCCTGCAGGAAGCAGTCCCCCACCATCACAATTCCCACCTCCGTCCACCGGAACTCCATGGGGGAGGCCTACAAACAATAGCGCTGGCGCATACAGTGGAGCCCTATGGGTTTGTACAAGGCAGCAACGCCAGCACTGTAAAGCCACATGAAGCAACACTCCAGGCTGCGGAATGGCTACCCCAGGGCTCAACAAGCGCACCAACAGCAGTCTCCAATAAAGGGCCATCCCCACGAGGTCCACATGGTGTGTATGATCTGTGTCAAGCCATTTAGCCACCCACTCAAGTTGTGCAGCCAGATAGTATAGTTCGAAATCTGGCACTCCCAGGCCTCCAACATCTGATGGGCGTCTCATGGTCACAAGGGACACCCTATAGTGGCCTCCATCCCATATTAGGTCGCAAAGAAGGGTAACCAGGAGTCTGAAACTTCTCACGGGCATCTTAACCAGTAGGTTCGTAAAGAAATACAATAGGTGGGGTAGATTCACCATCTTGACAAGCAACACCCGTGCCTTGAGTGGGAGGCGCAATAACCTCCAAAAGACCACACAGGTCCAAAGGGTCCAGAGTGCCTTTCCCAGGTTCACCACTTGTATGTCCGCCATGTCTTGATACACCCTCACTCCTAAATATTTAAAGGATGTGAGGACCAGACAAAGCCTGGCGATAAATCCAGAGGTGGAGGGGTCTCACCCACGCAGGGGAATACACAAGTCTTGGCACAGTTAACCGCCAAGCCCGATAGGTGCCCAAAGTCTTCCAGGAGGTGGGAAGCTCTACGTGCTCCAGCTGCACCACCAAGGAGGTATCAAAGGAGATCATCAGCATACAAGGAGATGATGTGTTCCTGACCATCTATCACTAACCCAGAACCCCTACCCTCTATCTGGAACAGTTCCGCCAATGGTTCTATAGCCAGGGCAAAAAGGAGAGGAGACAGTTGACCTGTCTAGTACCCCGAAACACACTGTATGAGGCGGAAAGGGTGCATCCGGTCTTCACCCTAGCCAATGAGTCCGTATAAAGGAGGGAAACCCATTTGGCCCATCCCACCCAATGCCATCTTATGCATGACTGCCATGAGAAAGTCCTATCTAATAGAGTTGAAGGCTTTTTCTAGGTCTATTGACATGAGAAAGGCTTCCCAATCTGCTTGTACCTCAGGATGGTAAAGTATGTGAAAGAGTCTCCAGAGGTTGAGCGACATACTGCGGCTGGGGATGAAACCGTTCTGGTCTCTGTGTACCAGAGTCTGCATGAGAGGGAGCAATCTATTTGCTAATATTTTGCTGAGAATTTTAAAATCCATGTTCAACATGGACAGAGGGTGAAACACTGTCGAGGCGCACCCACCGTATCCATCTTTGGTAAGAGGACCTCAGTAGCAATCCGCATGGACTCTGAAAGCCGTCCCACCCAAAAGGAGGCAGAGTAGAGTGCGACCAATTTGGGGGCCAGTGAGTGCCTAAAGGCAGAATAAACTTCTGCCGGGAGCCCATCAGGTCCCGGTGTCTAACCTGTGGCCATGTCCTTTATTGTGGCACGCACTTCTTGAATCATCACAGGGTCCCCCAGCTCCTCTCAAGCCACAGGAGGCAGTAACGGAAGGGTGATATGGTCCAAGAATCTGTTCTGTGCTCCCTCAGGTAGTATCTTCGGTCTACCATATAAGGATTCATAGTACCTACAGAACTCGTCATTAATATCCCCCGGTGTGTATATATGTGTGACCCAGTAAGGGAAGTGAGGTGAGTGATCGGTGCACACCTATTGTCTGGGCAGATCAGCCAGGCCAGTAGTTTCCCGGATTTACCCTCCTCCGAGTGTGCTCTTGTCATGTAGTTTTTGTAGTCGTGGCATCGCTGATGTTCCAGGGTAGTATTATATCGTTCTTTCGTGTCTATCAGTTTTTCTTTGGCATCTGGATCCGTCCCAAGGGTGCCCTTCACTGTATGGAGCGTGGCATCCAAGGTGTTCAGTTTCGCATGTAGTTCTCTAGTGACCCCCACCGAATGGCTCATGCAATGTCTGCGAACCACCACCTTAAACGCCTCCCCCTCGGTCAAGGAAGATGATGTAGAGCCCTGATTGGGTACAAAGTAGTCAGTAATGTGTGTTTGGAGGGATTCTCTGTAGCAGATGTCATCCAGTGTCTCTGGCTGAAGTCGCCATGTCGGGATGAGAGGTCTGTCATCTAGGGGTTTAAATCCGAGTAGGAGGGGGCAGTGGTCGGAAAGGGTATGCCCGAGATATTCAATAAAAGATGCGTAGCCACTCAGCCTTTCTGAGCAAAGGAACATGTCAAGTCTAGTGTGCAGTGTGTATATAGATGAGAAGTAGGAGTAGTTGCGCATGTGACCATGCTGAGTGCGCCAAAGATCTGATAGCCCCCAATGCCGCATCCAGTCTCTAAAGCCAGCTGTCACTGTATGAGTAGTGGCTCCTAACGGGGAGGTAGAGCGGTCCAGAGTAACATCAGCCACACAGTTAAAATCCCCTCCCAGCATCACATCACCCCCTCGCGTGTGTCCCATCAGTGCTGCGAGTGAGTGGAAGAAAGCCACCTGCTCATGGTTAGGTGTGTATATGCTCCCCAATGTAATCTCTTTCCCCAGAAATTTACCCCTCACTAAGATATAGCAGCCATCCTTGTCAATGAGGGATTGCAAACACTCAAAAAGGGTTCTGGCTCTCAACTAGATCAACGTGCCTCTCGCACATCCCAAGAATGACGTGGCATATAATTGGCCCCTATCACACTACCGACAGAAATGGGAAAGAACCCTCTCCCAATGTCGTGAGGGCCGAGAGGAAAACTCATAAGGGAGTACACCCTCCCGTGTTTACAACACTGTACCACACAAAGTACTCCTTAGAAGCGAAGATGATACCCGCGTCATAACAATCCTAAAAAGGTTTAGATGGGAAGTCCTGAGATGAAGAGACCCACTACGGAGTGGGGAAGGAAACAATTCCTAGTAGGACTGAAACATGTCGGCTGAAGGGTCATAGGACCATAAATACTCCTATTCTGACCCCTGTTTACATATTTTTAATAACCCTAACGAATCCAATATTAAAGGGATACTGGGATTTGTTGGTGGTTTTTTAATTTTTTTCCCCCCTGGTCTTATTATTCCTAAGAGCTCCCTGAAAAAACGGTCGAGCCCACCCTGACTTTTAGGCGTTAGGGTGACCCGATGATGAAGCATGACACCACTAGGGTGTGTGAGGGTATTTAAAACAAAAGGAATTGTTTCCTTCCCCACTCCGTAGTGGGTCTCTTCATCTCAGGACTTCCCATCTAAACCTTTTTAGGATTGTTATGACGCGGGTATCATCTTCGCTTCTAAGGAGTACTTTGTGTGGTACAGTGTTGTAAACACGGGAGGGTGTACTCCCTTATGAGTTTTCCTCTCGGCCCTCACGACATTGGGAGAGGGTTCTTTCCCATTTCTGTCGGTAGTGTGATAGAGTATTGAGCAGCGTATAGCTGTGGGGCTTATAATGGATAATATCCAATAAACATATTTTTGTGATCACACACTGTGCGATCAGACGGTATCATCCAACTTTCACTCTCTCTTTTTATCACCATCAATCACCTAGAAATTCTTCTCACACGTGTTTTTTAGCCCACACACTTTTGTAGATATCACCCATAATGGCCGAAGCTTTAGGCCTGGGGTATTCGGATGAGATAGCAACAGCCATTCTGGCTGGTCCATCGCTGCTACCGGATACTAATATAAACCAAAACCTAAATCAAGCCCAGAATTGGGACGAACTTAAGGAATTAAAACGTACCCAAATGAAGGTTCTATTACATGGAGCCATCATGACGGAATATTTGAGGGGTAATGCAGCCCCCACTGGCCTCTTAGTTGCTAATGCCCCGAGGATCTTTCTGGATGATCCACTTTTTAGGAAGGAGTGGTCGCTGATCGCGTGGCGATGTTCACGAGATTGGCTGATCCTTATCATTAATACAGCCAAACGCATTTCAGAAGCAATACAGATAAAAATAAAAATTAGTGAAGATGCTTTGATGACTGAAATTAAAATCACGTTATTCAAGAAAAAACTTGAAGAAGTGAATAAAGACATCGGTGAACACAAAGAATATTTGATGTTGAGCAAAATCAACAAATTACAGAAGGACCTTAAGAAATTTTCCCATGAGAAAATATACCCCTACATCAAAGAGGATTACAAGGGTCAAGAAAACTCAGACTCAGGGTCCTCGTACCAGGGTGAATCTAGTGCCTCAGACAATGAACAAGATGATTGGTCCAGTGACGGATCAAGCAAAAGTTGGAGGAATAGATCAAGACGATCCCGAAGAGCGAACTTCAATCAAGGCTTTGTACCGCCACAAATATATCCTTGGCCTGGCCCCTTCGGCCCTCAACCTTTTCAGGGACCACCCCAATATCAAAGCGGACCTTACTTCCCACCGAATTATTATCCTAATCGTTTTTTAGGACAGGGCGGAAGAAGAGGGAGACGCGGGAGAAAAGGCAACAACAGAAGGGTCCAGTGGGAAGACGAGAGGACACCCGTGAATACCCGCAGCCAGACCAGAGGCCAACAACCGAGCACGAGTGGAACAAGGGATTAGTTGTTAATTTAACTGAGATCACATTAAACACCATAGAACTAGCAGTGCTCAACAAAGGATTGGGATTTGTCCCCACAGCCTTTTGGATAAATTCCAATTACGCTGTGAATTAAGCGAATTTTTTCGTAAAATTCGGATTAAAGCGTTTTTCATGGATAGAGACAAACCGGAGAATGACGACAACCATACGGCACTACGTCCCAAGTCAAAGTTCTATCCACCAGCATCTCTTATGCCTCCAGAAGTTTTGGCGTTTGAGGAAAGTGTCACTAAAGAAGTGGAACAACTACAAACAAAGGGCGGCACTTTCAATAATTTGAGCAATAAAGAGAGGTTTGCATTAAAATCCCTGAGTACTAGATTAGACATTGTAATAAAACCAGCTGATAAGGGTGGAGCAACGGTCATTCAAAGCACCAATGCATATAGAACAGCTTGTATGAGTCTCCTGGCTGATGTCAAGTATTACAAAAAAATCAATAGAGACCCCACAGTACGTCTAAAGAAAACAATAAGATCTTTGACCATTGATGCAGAGGACCGCAATTGGATCACAAAAAGAACATGAATTTCTGATTACAGATGATCCCAGAGTGCCCCTGTTCTATACTATACCGAAAATTCATAAGGGTAAAAATCCTCCTCCCGGAAGACCGATCGTGTCGGGAGTTGGGTCCCTTCTTGAACCATTGTCCAAGTATACTGACTGGTTTCTACGACCTCTTGTCACACGTATCAAGTCATATGTGCAAGACACTAAACATCTACTTAATCTGTTGACAGACATTGATTATGACCCAAGTGAAAACACCATGGTTTGTCTAGATGTGGAAGCGCTGTATACCAGCATTCCACAAGAAGAGAGTATTCGAGTGATAGAGGCACTGTTAAGACAGGAAGAATGGCAATGGGAAGCACCGGTGAACTGGGTCATTTCTCTCATGCGCATAGCCCTGATGGAAAATTTCTTCTGCTTTGAGGATCAGATGTATCTACAAATACATGGCACTTCCATGGGCAGCACCTTTGCGCCGAGCATAGCGTGTCTCTATATGGGCCATTTTGAAGATCAACACATTTGGCCCAATAACCCTTACTCCAATAACATCTGTAAGTGGTTCAGGTATATCGATGACATCTTGGTCATCTGGAAGGGAGATAATTCTGATTTGAATAACTTTCTCATCTGGATTAATCAACTGAATCCACATCTAAACTTCACCATGACCACGAATAGTGGAACAGTTTCTTTTTAGATGTGAACTTGATCGCTAGTGGCGGTACCCTTATTAGTTCATTATATACCAAACCTACAGACAGGAATAGTCTGTTGCACTTTGATAGTGCACATCCTCGTGCACTCAGGGAGAACTTACCAGTGGGCCAATTTCTCCGGGTCCGTAGAAACTGTACCAACTTACAAGACTATAAGAAGGAAGCAGCCCTCCTTACTATTAAACTACAACAGAAGGCATACCCAGAAAAAATCATTGAACGGGCTAATAAAAGATCGCGTAACACCCCACGTGAGGCTTTGCTCGAAACCCATGAAAAACCACGAAAGGATATGTTGATATGTGTCACTACCTATAACTCCTTGTCTAACAATATTAAAAAGATTATAAATAAAAAATGGCCGGTATTAACATCTAACAAACTTACATTTGAGAAACCTATGTTCTCTTTCAAGAGGAATAAAAGTTTAAGAGATACACTGGTCCATACTAATATGCATAGACAAAAGACGCTGAATCAGCTTACACTTTTTAACAAGCCACCAGTTTCAGGTCATTATCCCTGTGGGTCATGTGTGGCTTGCCCTCTTACGGAACACACCAAACAAATCGATCTTGGTATGACATCACCTTGGGAACAACGCTCACATACTAATTGCAATAGTGAAAACGTTGTATATGTCATCAAGTGTCCATGCCAACTTCTATATATAGGCATGACTGGCAGAAAAATAAAAACACGAATAGGTGAGCACAGAAGCACGATTAGGAGGGCTATTACAGCTACCAAACTCACTGCTCACTATCTTGAACAAAAACACAGTGACACAGATATTAAATGGACAGTCATAGAGAAAGTGAGTGGCACAAGTAACCTCAGCAGTAGATTACTGGAACGTGAGCAACGTTGGGTTTACCGTTTGAGGACGCACGTTATCGGCCTGAATGATTCCATTCCGTGGAATCAAATATATAGGAGGTAACACTTGTGCGTCCTTCTATATGTTGGGTGATCATTCTTCCCATATTGCATTGACTCCTAGATGTAACACAGCACGGCAGTTACTGATACTTTAACAGCAACAGCCCTTAATACTAGGACTAGCAATATTGGGTGTCTCAATAAAGTTTTCCAGTTTGTTTTGATATTAGAATGCCCTGATTTGGATTTACGAATAAGACTTATTTCACCAGTGTTGGGTTGCCAATAGGTTCAGTATTCTCCAAACGAGTCCGTTTGTTTTTAGCTTTGGCCGCCAGTCACTAGCACTTTAACTGGTAATGTGCTAATAGAATTGGCTTTCGTTCATTAAATCTTAGTAGGTTTGAAATTTATTTAATTTACACAACTTGGCACTCTACTTATACTTTATACGGGCCGCGACGGCATCTGTTGGATGACGCGCACACTGGTATATGTTGTAGTCCATCCAGTACTGCGCATTCATAATAGACTTGTTAAAATACTACATTTCCCAGCATCCTATTCACAGATGTGACGCTGCGCGACGGCGCCTGACCTGTAGACGCACGCACGTGATCGCTCCAATTAGTTCTGTTGAATTAGTAATGGCGCGCCCATTAGAGGTATTTATACACTGTATACCTGGCGTCTCCACACAAAGGCCCGTGGGACCCGCACCGAGTAGGTGAGAGAGCGGGGGAGGACCCTTGATGACGTGAGTAATTCTAGCACTGAATGGGATTACAGGTATGTGCGCGCCTGCTTTCAAACATGCATTTTGAGTATTTCCTTCTGCTCACAGGCTATGGTGATTTTATCTTTCCTTTTTTGGTGCGTTACTGCTTGCCAATATGCAGTGTTTGACAACAGGGCTTCCCCTAACTCTGCGAGGTGCCCGGAGAAGAGTTCCCTAGCCCATGTCTGGGTAAGGGTATAAATCTGAATGTTGTGTATGAGAGACTAAAACACGGTGATTGATAGCAGCCTAGTGCTGTAGTGTGAGAGTGACACGGGTGTATACACTTTGAGACCACAAACACGAGAGTGTGAAAATCAATAGGATGCGACAAATATCGCCACTACACCATATTGTGCCACCTATGAGAGTGTGGTAAAAAAAATTAAACTATATATGTGTGTAATAACCACGGATCCGCGTGGTTACAAGAGATGATGGGTTTGTTGACACCAAGTTAATGACACTGGTGCACTGGCCAGCACATCACTATTGGGAAGTAATTTAATGTACTCTTTGAGTAATATATGTTGTTGGCCTTGTTTGTCTTTGTTTGTTCTTACAGATGGAGCGTTAACAGGATCAAGAAGATAAATTATCTTCAAATTAACTAAGGAGCAGCTATCTGCCCTTAGAGAAACAGCAGTGTAGGGATTTTCCTCTTGCGCTGTCCAGGGAGGTTGTATTGTTGCCCTGAAGAAAGTCCGGGACCTTTATGGCCCTAGTAGGACTGAAACATGTCGGCTGAAGGGTCATAGGACCATAAATACTCCTATTCTGACCCCTGTTTACATATTTTTAATAACCCTAACGAATCCAATATTAAAGGGATACTGGGATTTGTTGGTGGTTTTTTAATTTTTTTCCCCCTGGTCTTATTATTCCTAAGAGCTCCCTGAAAAAACGGTCGAGCCCACCCTGACTTTTAGGCGTTAGGGTGACCCGATGATGAAGCATGACACCACTAGGGTGTGTGAGGGTATTTAAAACAAAAGGAATTGTTTCCTTCCCCACTCCGTAGTGGGTCTCTTCATCTCAGGACTTCCCATCTAAACCTTTTTAGGATTGTTATGACGCGGGTATCATCTTCGCTTCTAAGGAGTACTTTGTGTCATATAATTGGCCCCGCCATCTGCAGCACAGGCGTTCCACTTTCACCCCCATAAGATGCATTTAGTGGAGCATAGCAATTTGTACTCCCCTGCGATTGGTAGTGGGCCCCTTCCCTCAGACATTTCATGGTAGACATTTAAAATCTTGGGCTGTTGTGGCCTTGACTATAGTACAGGTAATGACGACCGCCTAACATGTGCACTCGGTTCCGCATCCCATTTCATCCCTCCCATTCCCTCAGTAGAGACAAGCAAAAAAGAATAATAACGCATTCCCAACATTGAACTCCCTCTCCCCAGGGCAGATCAGCAATGGCTGTCCGTCAAAACATCACACAACCTTGAAGTATTGACATTAGCAGAGTCCCACCAGACTCCAAGAGGGTGTCAGATGATGGGGTAGGCAATCCCAATCTAGACCAATTCCGCCTGCTCCTCCACAACAAAGGCAGCCCAAAAGGGAAAAGAGGGAACCTCCGGCCCCAACCCACCATGATCTGATGCACAGTTTCAGTTCTGTAACAACCGGTGCCCAATCTATCTAACAAATTCTCATTGCATCTAAATAAAGGAACCACCATCCATTCACACGTGGCCAGTCTACTAGGCAAGGCCAGTACTGATACTATTGTACCACGTCACCAGCAGCTGCTCCTAGGCCACTGGTGCAGTCTCCTTCCGGTTAGGTCGACTCCAGGCACCTCCCAGAGAGACACCAGTGAACATCCACAAGGTCAGAATCAGAAAGGGCCTAAAACAGGACCCCCCCCCCCTCAGTTAGCTATTCTCCTGATCACCAAGCAGAGATCTGTACCAGGGTGTCTGCCGTTAGTCACAAAGCCTGTCTGCACATCAAACCATGCCCTCGATTGATTGAGGAGTAACCGCAGGGGGGGGCCATCACCATCCACAAGTGAGCTCTCAGACTCTGAATCTCTGGCTTGCCCTCTCAAGCGTGAGTCATTGCTGGAGTCCGCCCCGCCTGGGAAGCGAGATCCACAGCCGCCTGAATTTCCTCAGCCCTCTCCAGCTCCGTCTGTTCTTTTGTGGGTTTCCACTGCGTGCTTCTGCTCCTGGGTCTACGGGTCCATCTTCTGCGTTTAGGCACATCTTCCCATGATTTTCCCAACCCGGCCTCCCGTGATGCTCTCGTTTTGGTGGATTCCAGCCAGTCCCACACTTACTGAGGTTCTTTATAGAAGTGGGTGTTGCCATCTAACATGATTTTCAACCTGGCCGGGAAAATAAGTGAGTATTGTACACCCTCCTCTCTCAGCGTCTTTTTCACTTCCATTTAGGATGCCCTCTTGGATTGCACAGCAAGGGTATAAGCAGGAAATAAAGTGACCCTCCTATTCCCAACTTCGTGAGGGCACTTATTCCTAGCATTCTGCAGAAGGATATCGCGATCCCAAAAGTGGAGGAGTTTGGCCACCATTGGACGAGGTGGTCTTCCCAGGGCCAGAGGCTTTGTCGGGACTCTGTGCGCTCTCTCAAATGCAAAATAGGAAGTCAGTTGGTTCAGCGCAACTACAGTCTTCAGCCAGTCTTCCAAGTAGGCCACCATGATGTCTCCCTCTGTTCCCTCCGGTAGACCCACCACTCTGACATTGTTCCGCTTATTACGGTCCACTGCATCTTCAGGACGACGTTCCAGGATGTGTACCTTACTTGTCTGCGTTGCAACCTGCCGGGCCAGGTCGAGATGCACTGGCCGGAGTTCTTCGAGTCCCGTTTCTACCTATGTTACGTTGTCTGACAATTTATTGTGGTCTGCTCGCAGCAATCCCAGCCCCACTAGACAGTGCCAATCTCTTGTTGCAGTGTGCTTTTGGTGTCTGCTATGGCCGCTAGGATTCTGTCAAATTGCAGTTGTATAGGGGGTGGCATAGTGTCTGAGATCTCGTTCCCTCCGTCTGCCATCATGGACTGTTCTGAAGCACCCACCTGTGTGCTCGTTTGTCGGGCCTTTAATTTTCCCATAGTCTTACAGGATGTCAAAAGTGTAGGCGGAGATAGTAAATATAGAGGCCGTGGTAGAGTATTCAATTGTCAGACTTCAGGCCTCCTCAGGAGTAACACAGGAACACACCTTCTCCTCCACCAGCCCCACACGGCAGTAGGTGATGCCCCCGATGATGTGCAGAGAGGCCTCAGATGGGTGAGTGCAGCCACGCCAGCACTGGGAATAAAAATCATGCCACACACCGGCTCTTCAACCTGCATTGACAGTCAGGCCCCCCTTTTTTTGTTTTTGGGGAGAAGCAGCAGGGTCTGTTAGTTCAGAGCAGGCATACCAGATCCTATCGATTTTAGCAATCAAGTTGTGGACATGGGGCCAAGCAGAGCTCCGTAAGTTACAAAATCCCCAGCTGGGTGCTGCATCTCCGGCAGGCTGTCTCAGAACATAGGCCAATGTGCCAGTCTCATCAGGATTCCCCGCTCAGTCTTGAAGTAGGCCCACGAGGGGCCCGCAACATGCCACAGTTTCAGGGGTCAACAGGGCTTGCCATAGGTAGAGAACGGCCTCAACCCTGTCCCCGACGGAAGACCTCCGCTCGCGGAGGCCCACAGGGACTTCGTGCTATCACCGTTCCAGCGTACTCTTTATGGCCTTGAACTCCGCACAGCCTGCACATCCTGACTATGTCTAATGTTCGGCTGTTCTGGCAGGGGTTGCTTCCCGGGACTGGTCCATGCGCCGTCGCCTCGTCTCTCACCCCAGGGCACTCACCAGTTCTCCTCTTGCATTGGGGCCCATGCCCAATCTTGTCCGATCGCACCGTTCCTGGGTCGCAATCGCAGCAGTGCATTGGGGCCCATCGGGGTGTCTTATGATGTTCCAGGAGGTTCGAGCCACCTTCCAGGTGGAGCCTGGCTGGCTATTCCGTGCAGGTCGTCTTTGGGGGGTCATAAGGGCCCCCCCCCCAGCCACCATGTTACAGGATAAATGTTTGGGGAAGCAGAGCAATACGATCATGTTTCCGCCATGTTCAGCGAGTTGGCCAAGCCCATCAGGCCCTATGTCTTCTGACAAATTGCTACTTATTTTGTAAACATGGGCATTGGTGTTTACAAACTCCACTCACTTTGCAGTCAGAGAAAGAAGAGTAAAGTAACTGTGTGACAATCTTGCTGGGGTACAGTGAGTGTGAAAGGAAACACTGTAGTATGTAATTTCTTTGTAACAAACAAGAAAATGTAAATACTTGTAAATGAACTGTACACAGTCAGCAGTTAGGAAAGCAAAAATGCGGCACATTTTTTGTAATTCTGAAATGTGATGAAAAAAAATATTATAATAGGACCAAAACAAATCAAGATACTTTAATGGTGATGCGCAAAAAATAAATGTTCACTGAAACCCGATTTCCACACATTATCATGTGTGTACAATATTTTTTATCAGTAAAATTGTAAGTCTGTGCAAATGTAGTAGCAATTTCCTACGGAAAATATGCTGTCTGTGAATGACAGAGCGCTACCACAGGATGCTTTAGTTGCATTAAAAAATTGCCCGTATTATGTCCATCAAACGGTCACGAAAGTTTGTTGTTTAAAAAATTGGGTTGTGGTTCTAAAACATTTGGAAAGCACTGGTCTAAAGGACTGTAGGATGGATGCAAGTGAAAACGGATTGATGGATGGAAGGGTAAAACAACATTTGCATGGGTGGGTGAAAGAAAGAATGACTGGAATGATGAAAGACTGGATGGATGGGTGGTTGGATGGCTGAAAAGCTGTCCTGAAATGTGAACGGATGGATGGGTGGAATGATAAAAAAGGGTGAAATGATCGATGGAAAAAGGATGGATGAATGGTTGGAAGTGTGAGTAGAAGGGTGGCACTTGCACCAAAAACATTTACTAGTAGCCAACCATTTTAAGAAATATATATATTGTAACATAACATAACTTATTATGACATAGAATAACAGTATCATTTTGAGAGCTTGCCATGAGACATTTTAGAGAGATAAAAAAAAAATGCGAGGATGAAGAGAACAAAGGAATATAAAGTGCATGGCCAACTGAAAAAACTGAATAAAAATGCATGGTCAGAGGCCTAAACACCGATCAGAATAGCTTATAACAGTGTTTTCCAAACTGTGGGTGGGTCGTGAGCTTATTTTCTGTGGGTGGTGAACGTCCAAGCAATAAACAAAGATGCCTTTAAATTCTGTATTTATCTTGCCACATTTGCTGCACTTCACAGACAGAGGTCAAATGGCAGGCTATGTCTTCTGCTGCTTATTTTTTTAACATGGGGACTGGTGTTTACAAACTCCTCTCCCTTTTCAGTCAGAGAAAGTAAAGTAAATTATGTGACAATCTTGCTGAGGGACCTGAAGTGTGAAAGGAAAGGTGGAAGGATGTAATTTTTTTTGTAACAGACAACGAAATGTAAGTACCTGTAAATGAACTGTACACACACAGTAGTTAAGAAAGCAAAAATGAGCACATTTTTTGTAGTTTGAAGTGTGATGGAAACAAAGGGCCTGATTTATGTTTGGGCGGATGGGATCCTCCATCACAAACGTGATGGATATCCCGTCTGCCGTATTGCAAGTGGATTATATCGTATGGCACTTGTAATACGGCGGGTGGGATATCCGTCACGTTTGTGATGAAGTATCCCTGTCCGCCAAACTCTAAATCAGGCCCAAAGTTTTTAATTGGATCATAACAACTCAGGACACTTTACTTGGAGACACACAAATAATAAATATTCACTGAAACCTGATTTCCGCACATAATCATTAGTGTGCAATGTAGTTTTATCGGTAAAACTGCATGCCTGTGAAGATTTAGTGACCACTCCAATGGAAAATGTGCTGTCTGTAAATGACAATACAATGTGCTACGACATGAAGCTTTAGTTACATTAAAAAAATTGCCCGCCTCAAGTTAATTAATGCTGGGTTTGTCGCAAAGGTTTGTCATACTAAAAAGTGGGTCATGGTTCTAAAAAGTTTGGGAAGCACCGGCCTACAGATTACCCTACTCAGATTTTTCCTCTCAGAGCTTTCCTTACTCATACAGTAGTTCCAGGAATTGACTCACAATATTAACACATGGAAAATGAAAACATCAACAACAAAAATGACAAACACATTAAATATATATGCAAATAAATTCCTCCACAATTTTAAACAATCTTTGCAACTATTTTTAACAACAGTTAATCACCTAGCCTTTGGAGCACGAAGAAACGACTTTCTGATTGAACTGTGCACGAAAAGGCAATTTTTAAAATCACACATTCGTTAATCACATAACATTGGGAGTCAAACTCACGTGAAGAAAATTAATTAATAGTTATCATACCCTGTATCAAACTCGTACTTAAAATATTGCAAAGTAATCAAGGTTGTAGAGAATTCACTGCAACCCATTAAGCAACCACCGATCTTAGCACAACACATTTTTTTAAAACACATGTATTTCCATGTTCCTATCAATTCTCATACGCTAATTCCTCATTGTGAGTACTATGGTAACCTGATTTTCTGAAAATATGTGTTTGAACCAGTGCTTTAAATTGAAATATGAAAGTGTAGGCAGTCCCTGAATACCTGTTTGCTACTGTGCAGTTACTCCCAGAGTACATATTTGCTACTGAGAAGTGCAGGTACTCTCCTAGTAAAAATGCTTCACTGTACTAAGAAGTGCATGTATACTCTCCATTTCAAATTAAAGAAGTGCAGGTACTGAGTACCTGTGAGTACGGTAGGAAAGTGTCTCTTTTTGAATGGTTACCCCCCACTTTTTGCCTGATTCTGAGGCACTTTGACTGAGTGTGCACTGGGTCCCTGCAAACCAAGTTCCCAATGCCTGTGTTCTTTCCCAAAACTGTACCTTTGTTTCTACGATTGGCACACCTCTGGCACACATATAAGCCTCTTGTAAAAGGTACCAGTGGTACCAAGGGCCTTGTGACCAGAGAGGGTCTCTAAGGGCTGCAGCCTGTATTGTGCCACCCTCAGAGATCCCTTACCAACAACATACACATTGCCATTGCAGACAGTGTGTTTCGGTGCAGCTAAAACTGAAGAGTCGACACGTCACACATCCCTGTGTGCCATGCCTACAAAACACTGCCTGTGGCATAGGTGAGTCATCCCTCTAGCATGCCTTATAGCACTATGGCAGGCTGCTTTATGCCACAGGCGGTGGCATACCTGCATGAGCAATGTGCCCCTACAGTGTCTAAGTCCATTCTCAGACATTGTAAGTGCAGTGAAGCCATATCGAGTAAATGGGCTGGGAGTTTGTCATTAGAAACTCGACAGCACCATGGTGGCTTTACTGAATGCTAGGAAGTTTGGTATCAAACTTCTCAGCATAGTAAACCCACACTGATGCCAGTGTTTGATTTATTATAAAATGCACTCAGAGGGCACAAAACCTACCCAACCACTAGTGTGTAGCTGACTGGTCTGCACCAGCCTGCCATTCTCAGACATGTTTCTGACCCCATGAGGTGAGAGCCTTGTGCTCACGTCGGTCAGGAACAAAGCCTGTTCTGGGTAGAAGTGCTTCTCACCTACCCCCAAGCAGTGACAGCATTCAGGGCGGTGAGCCTCAAAGGCTTCCTGCCCTCTATTATGCTAGCCCGAGGCCTCTCCAGCTAGTGGAGATGTCAACCACCCTGACCAAGACCCACTTTGGGCGGCAAGGTCAACAGAAAAATTAGTAAGCAGGAGAGATGTGTCTCCTCTCAGTCAGGACCACCGCTAAGGTGTCCCGAGCTTAAGTGACCCCCCTCCTTAGAAAATCCTCCATGTTGGATGGAAGGATTTTAGCCAATAGGATTAGGGAATGCTCCCTCCCCAAAGGGAGGGGACAAACAAAGGGTGTAGTCACCCTAAAGGTAAGTAGCTCATTGAGTATTTAGTGGCACCCCTGAACCTTGATCCTCAGATTAGTGGCGACCTAAAGAAGAAGGACCGAAGATCCATGCAGCAGTGAAGACTCCAGACAACAACTGACTTGGCCCAAGCCTTACCTGCCTGTCTGCAGCCCTTGAAGAAACCTGCTTCGAAAAGCGGCTCACCCTGCAAGCCCAATGACCTCCACAACCCTGGGAGAACTGCCTGCTTTCCCTAAAGACCAAGAACTCCCAAGGACAGTGGCCCTGTCCCCAAAGAAACCACCACCAAGGACTCTCTTACCTTCAGGAACCGCGATTTCTGCCCACTCTGCACCCGACGCCCACAGCCCGAGTCTGAGTGGCCCACCGGTCTAATGAAGTCTCCCCAGCGATCCTGACGTCGAATCCATTGGTGGCTGACCTCTCCTGGACTCCATGAAGACACCTATAGCCGCAGCTCGAAAGGTACCCAAGACCGTGACTGGCTCCGATGAAGATTTCCCAATGTCGAAAGTCACCACTGCATCCTCAGCCCCCCGCCCTTGGGAGCCCCAGCCGATTGTGCCCCAGAGTCCACTGACATCTCACCTTAACTGCCCAGTCATTGGTCACCTTCGTCCAGCCTCCTGGTCCGAGCCTGCAGCCACTTTGTGAAACCGAGTTCACCAATTCGCTTGCATTGGGCGCCCAACACTGTCTTTGCACCCTGCATCCGGCCGCTGGTTGTGTATTCTTGGTTCTGCCTCGTGGCCCATCCTATGCTTGCCTAAACTCCCAGGGCTTGAGCCCTGAAACAACGGGTGCTTATCTGCAAACCATGCTTCTCCGATCACCCCCAGTCTCCATAGACTAACATTGGGCCCTCGACAACAACTTTGACCTCTGCTCCCAGCCGCCCCTGTGCCGCTGGTGGTGCGACCTTGATGACCACTGGAACCTTTCCTGTGTTGGTCGTAACCCCTGAAAATTGAGGTAGTAAGTCATGTACTTACCTGTTAATGGGCATAACTGTTTTCCTTCCATAGGATTTCATTGTATTTCTTCCTATTTGGACTATGTGTCTAATTTCTACATTGCTAAGTTATTGCTACCTCAAAGTATTTCTAATATTACTGTAAAGTATTTCTTAGACCTGGCATCTTTTGGCATGTTTCCCCTGTCTTTTTGCTTTCTGACTGTGAGAAGTTGGCCTGGCATATGCTGTCCACTAATTATAGTGGGCACCTTGCACCAGTCCAAACAACCCCTTATTGAAGATAGGTTAAAGACAACCTTTATTGAAAGCTATCTGTTGTGTATATAGTTGCTATGCCTTTCGGCACGGACCCTCTATTCTCTTCTCATTCTAGAGCTTAGGGTCCGTGCCGTTCTCTTAGGTCAGTTGGATGTTGGACACTGACGGAATTGGATGCCCTCCGGTGATGCTGTACGAGTTGAATTAAACTACGTCTATTCTACCTATGCCTCCTCTCGTACTTGACAATTGGCGACTGAGGTTGGTACAGCATCACCCTACGGACCTGCGTGCAAATTTTTTTTTCGATTCCTAATTTTGAAAGGAAGGGCGTTTTACTACCTCCATTCCGACCTTCGTACTTCGTTGGATTTGTGTCTGTTTTTTGGAGTTTTCCGGCGATACTGGAGATTTTGTTTTTTTTAATGGGATGAAGGCTGCCTTGCATCGTTTTTATTCAACCGTCCGCATTGGCCTTATTTTAAAAAGTACCTTTGCAGTTGAAGTATGACGAAAGCAGCAGTTCTAGGCTGACGACATCTCAAGAATTCTTTCTTCCTTGGAGTCTGGAGTGCGGACGAGTCTCCTACCGACGAAGCTTCTAGCGTCTCCAGCTCCCTGCTCTTCTGAATTCTTTGTCAAGCCTTACGTGCACATCACGTCGTTCGTTCTTCAACGTGAGTCTACATCATTACGTTTTCTCACGCAACGTGTGGCCATTTTGTTTTGGACACGTATCCTAGCAACCACAACTCCCGAGATCGCCGACTTCTGTCCAACTCAGCGCTTCATTTTTTTTTGCTGTTCCTTCTTTTGCAATCCCCTAGAGCTTACGGAGATATGGTAACTTACCGAGTTAATTAACTGAGTGCTTATACTTTTGTTTTCTTTCTACTTTTACCGTGTGGATTACGTGCAGAACCTTTTAACAGTGCTCTTCTTCTCCTCTCCGCTCTTCGTTTATTTTACATTTCATTCATTACTTCACTATACTATGTCTACTCAACATTATAACTTGGCTCCACCTCAGTGTTTTTGGCCTGCAGGTTCCTCTCCATGCATGAAATGGGCTGAATGGAAGGCATATTTCATTAACTACATTGACACTCTCGATGTTCAAGGGAAAATGTCTCCAGCCCATAAAAAAGGAATTTTTTTACATTCTGTTGGACCTGAGGGACTTAAAGCCTATAGTCAAATGGTTAGAATGAGTGGGGGTAGCGATGAAAATGTTTTTACTGCTGCTTTGAATGATTTCGATCGCTACTTTTCTCTTAAAGTGTGTATCGGTATTACTAGGTATAAGTTTTTTCAACGTAAACAAAACGCTGAGGAATCCATCGACACCTATGTTTCTGCCTTAAGAACTTTATCTCTTGACTGCCAATTTGGGTTATTACAAGAAGACCTCATAAGGGACCAAGTTGTCATGCATGTTAGGGATTCTTCTATCCAAGATAGATTGTGGATTAATGGCGATGCTAAACTAGACGATATTTTAGCTATAGTTAGGAAAGCTGAGATGTCGTGCAGGAGTGCCAAGGAGGTTAGGGCAGATGAAAAAGTTAAAGCAGATTCAGTTGTAGCTAAGGTAAACAATGCTAATGTCTATACAAAAAAGCAAAATACTTTCAAGGAACGTAATGTTTTTCCTGACAACCATAAGTTTATTTGTTATAGATGTGGCAGTAATTCTCATTTGGCTAACAACAAAATGTGCCCTGCTTTAAAACAAAAATGTTCTGTCTGCAAATTGGTGGGACATTTTTCAAAAATGTGCAGAAAAGTCAAAGGTGATAAGATTAAGTGTGTTGATGGGGACGACCTAGGTGGAGGTGATAACGATGATAATAGTACTGACTTTGATAGGTCTTACTTGTTAAACATTAGAGATTCTTCTCATGTAGTTTTGAATATTGACAATTTGGTCATCAAAAAGAAACCCATATGCAATATGACCATTGGAGGTATAGATATACAAATTTATGCTGATTCTGGATCTCCATATTCCATTGTAAACGAGAATATTTGGAAATCCAAATTTGTAGACAAACTTGGTTCGAGTCTGGATTCTTCCGATATTAATCCTGAAGGGTACTCAGGTGAAAGAATAGATATTATTGGTTCTCGATTACTTATTTTCAGGTTCAAGGACCGGGAATGTATTGCAAGGTTGTATGTTTCAAAAAAGGACCGTCTGTTTTGGGATGGTTTGAACAGGGTAAACTAAATATTATCCTTAATCCTAATAATCCTGATCCCGTCATGGTTATGGGAGATTCTGATGACTATAGTAAAATGTTATTGGAGAAATTTGCTGATGTGTTCAGAAATGACATTGGTGAATTAACAAATTTCAAGCACAAGATAATTTTGAAGGATAATGCATGTCCAAAAATTTTTAAAGCTAGAAATATTCCCATTTCTGTAAGAGATGAAGTAAAAAAGGAACTCGACAAATTGATGGAGAGTAAGATTATCGAAAATATTGAATCTTCAGAATGGATTTCCCCCATTGTGGTGGCCAGACGGGCTAATGGTAACATTAGGCTTTGCATTGATTTGCGCCATCTGAATAATAATATTGTTATTGACCAATTCCCGTTACCCAGGATTTCTGAAATGCTGGCGCTTATAGGCAAAGCGAAGTTTTTTTCATGTATTGATCTTTCCGCAGCCTACCATCAAATTGTCCTTGATGAAGATTGTAAGAAATACACTGCATTCGTTACACCTTTTGGATGCTATCAATTCAAAAGAATGCCCTTTGGTCTCGCCTCTGCGGCAGCCGTATTCCAACGCATCATGCATAAAATTTTTGGAGATTGTAATAATGCAGTGTGTTTTCAGGATGATATCCTTGTGTTTGCCGACAACAAATCTGATCATGACCACTCTTTAGATCTTGTTCTGGGTAGATTATCTTCCAATGGTTTAACTGTGAAACATTCTAAATGTAAATTTGGAGTTTCCTCTGTGACTTATCTCGGTCATGTATTATGTGAAGATGGCATCAAACCTAAACCTGAACTAGTGGAGGCAATTCGGTTTGCACCTTCTCCTACTTCTAAGGATGACGTAAGGTCATTCTTGGGATTAACTGAATTTTACGCTAAATACATACCGAATTTCTCTTGCAGGGTGTACAATATTAGGCAATTACTTAAGAGCAAAAGCAAATTCGTATGGAGTGAGGTATGCGAGAAGGAATTCAAAGATGTGAAATCTGAAATTGGAAGTGCCACTGCCCTTAGTAGTTTCGACCCCCTCCTTCCCTGTGTTATTACCACAGATGCCAGCTCCAAAGGTCTGGGAGCAGTTCTTGCACAGAAGTGTGAGAAGGGTAAAGAAACGATCATAGCTTATGCTTCTAGAACTTTGACGCCATCTGAGGTGAAGTACTCCACCATTGAAAGGGAAACCTTGGCTTGCGTGTGGGCGTTAGAACATTTTAGAGTATTTGTTTGGGGCAAGGAATGTGAGATCCGCAGTGATCACAAACCTTTAGTACGTCTTCTCACCACGGATGGTATGATGAATGCCTCGGCAAGAATTGCCAGGATGTCCATGAGGCTTCAAGACTTTATTTATAGAATGGTGTATGTCCCGGGTAAAGAGAATGTCACTGCTGATTTCTTATCTAGACTTCCTGTACCTCTTAAAGAGCACGTTCACAATCCCTGGGAGGATTTTCAGATTGCCTTGGTACATGATGAGGGTCCTCTTCCCATTAAAAAGAAGTGTGGTCTTCTGAATACTTAAAAGACCATATTTTGCAAGGAGTTCAGAAATATATCCTGGAAGGCTGGCCTTCCAAGAAAAATTTCCCTCCTGAACTTAAAGCTTTCTGGGAGGTAAGAAATGAATTATCATCTACTGATGGTACCATTCGGAGAGGAGACAGAGCCGTACCTCCTTCTGGCGTAAGACGTTCCATTGTTCTTCATGGTCATGAAGGCCATAATGGGATTGTGAGAACAAAACAATTTATAAAAACATTATTTTGGTGGCCTGGCTTAGACATGTTTGTGGAGCGTATCGTTAGAGATTGTGTCACTTGTGCCAATGCTGACAAGTCCTTAAAGACACTTAGACCCAATATGAGTGAACACATTGTTCCCAATGGACCTTGGGAAACTATTGCCATGGATATCATGGGTCCTATAGGACCCATGAACAAATACATCATTGCTGCTATCGACATTTTCTCAAAATGGCCTGTTTTAAAAATTGTAGAAAAGGTTAACACTGATTCTGTTTTGCTATTTCTTGATGAAACATTTACCTTAGAAGGTTTACCCATCCGTGTTATCTCTGACAATGGTGTGCAATTTGTTTCTAACAAAGCCAAGGATTATTTTCAAAAGGTAGGTGTTATACATTGCACTACATCTTTGTATAATCCTACTGGTAATGGTATCATTGAGAGATTTAATAAGGTTATCAAGAGCACCATACAGATTACTGGAGTTGAAGATAACAGATGGGAATTTTCGGTGGTGAAAACCATGTGGAGGTATAGAACTACTCCTAATGATATGACTGGATGTTCTCCTTTTGAAATAATGAGGGGAAGATTACCGAGAACTAAATGTAACCCTTCGTGGTTAGTTACTTCCACTAAAAGCCGTGTCAATTTGGATTTAGTTAAAAAGAAGATTGAAAAACTCATTTGGCCAACAAAAGTAGATTTGACCTTAAAAGAGGTTCTAAAATCGATCCTGTTGTCAAAGTTGGTATGCTAGTCAAAGTAAAAAACCTTGGAGAGTTCCAAAGGGACAAAGCCAATTTATGGGACCATTTACTATAAAAGATGTTTTGAAAAATTCTGTTAGACTGTCTAATGGTAAGGTATGGAATCTCAGTAGAATTGCTGTACTTAAGGGTAACAAGAATATGTATCGTGAGGTCAGTATTTCTCCCAAGTGCAATTTTGATGAAAATGATGTGGATACCTGTCCTGGAGCCCTCGAACATAGTGAGGAACAAAGTCCAGACAATCTTGATTCCTTTGCTCACACTGTATCCACAGACTCCTGTTCTTCGCATGTTAATAACAGTGTATCTGTTCCTGAATTGTGTGAAACCAAGCGTCTACGCAAAAAACCTGGATGGCTTTCTGATTTTGTTACTTTTATTAGAGATAAGCTGTAAACTTTATTTTTTTTGTTTTGTTTGGTTAGTTTTTTTTTAAAATTTTCTCTGTTTAAGGGGGGAAGATGTGTTGTGTATATAGTTGCTATGCCTTTCGGCACGGACCCTCTATTCTCTTCTCATTCTAGAGCTTAGGGTCCGTGTCGTTCTCTTAGGTCAGTTGGATGTTGGACACTGACGGAATTGGATGCCCTCCGGTGATGCTGTACGAGTTGAATTAAACTACGTCTATTCTACCTATGCCTCCTCTCGTACTTGACACTATCCTAGTGGTAGCTATGGAGAGCAGCCTTCAGGCTAAGTCTTGAAGGAATGTAAAGCAGCTTGTTTTACCAGTCTATAATCTCTTGAGTGACCAAATGAAAGAGCACCACACCAGGTATATATTCAAAATATATGTATTTATTACTAAACACACCCCTCTAGTCTCTTTATGTGGCTAGAGTTCGAAGTACATAAGTTATAAGATATTAATTCACAGTAATAGCACAAATACACGTTTGGGCCCTAGGGGCGTACCAAACCATATACCAATAAAGTGGTATGCGAACCACGACTGAACTAGACACTAGGCCTAGAGCCTCTAGAAGTGCTTGGACCACAAGGAACCACCCAAGGTAGTGACACAGGGGACCCACGGGAGACGCGTGCAGTGTAAATACACAACCGCGAACGCCGTTAACTTCTATGGAGAAAGTCGGGATCGGGAAAATAGAGAAAAGGGACACTTAAAAGAGGACTAGGACAAAACCCTTTGAGATCTAGGACTTTGAAGAGTCTCTACCCACGGGAGCACCAGAGTACTCGTGTTACCTCACCCAGGGAAGCCGGGTGCATAGGTGCCTTTCGGGGTCGGGTTTCGTCGTCGATTCGAATGGCGATCTGCTGCAAAGTGCTGCTGGCGGCCAAGAGAAAAGTGTCCGGGTGGATCCAAGAGTGGATCGGAGTTCTGAAGAACCTGAAAGCAGAGGGGACAGAGTCTGGGTCACTAGCCAGTGACCAGGAAGGCGATGGACAGATGCCCACCGATGTCGAGTGCTTCAGGTGCGTTGACAGTCGTCTTGACTCTTCAGCCACGAGGTCCGGGAGGTGTTGTCGGCGACCAGGAGCAGGATTCGGGCTGGTACACGATGTCTGTCGAGTGCTGAGGTGTCGGCGACCGGATTGGACCCAACAAGCCTTGGCAACGGCAAGTCTCGGTGAAGATGTAGATCGTCGATGGTGCAGACCAGCAAGGTCTGTGGAACTCACCCAATGAGGGTAAGTGAGGGCAGGCCTGGAGCAACCAGGATGCCAAGTAAGAAAAGGATTGGCCTTCGTTAAGGGCTACTAGCCAACGGGCTAGCGACCGCGAAGGAGCCTCGTGACGCCGCACGTGGATCTGGCTTACAGGACACTCGTGGAGTGGGGGCCAGTGATCTTCGGTGCAGGTGGTGCTGGAGGCTAGGGCTACTCGGAGCCCAAAGCACTTGCAAATGTGCTCGGTGTCCAGGGGTCACAGTCTCAAGTCACCCACGATAGCCACGGGACTTAGCTTTGCTGGGAACTCAGGGTAGCCTCGGGGAAGTCTGAGAATCTACCTCTGGTGATGCGATGACTTCGGCGTCCGACGGGAGCTTCAGAAATGCGAACCAGACAGATGCTTCTTTGGTGCCTGCCAAGCAGGGGAGTCACTCCTTGACCCCAAGGGAGATTCTTCAGTCCTCTAATCTTGTCGTAGAGCGTAGAAGGTCCAGGATTCAGTTTCAGAGTTTCGTCCAGGTATAATCTAAAGTCCTAAGGACTGGGTTCCTACCTTTATTCTAAAAATAGGGGTTGGACTACTCTGTGGCCCCACCTATGGGTGGGTCAGGGCAGAGGGGTGGCTACACCCCTTTCCTTTGTCCAGTTCGCGCCAAAGCAGGGGCTGCAAGCCCTGATCCGGTTTGAACTGGGGTATGCACAGGGACACCAAATGTGCCCCCAGTGCAGGACTTCAAAGCACCCGAAAGTGCTCCCGCCCAGCCCCAATACACATTATCCTGTCTGGGGAGGTGGTCACACCTCCCTGGGACAGGAAACCTATTGTCCAGGCCTCCCCTGCCGGAGTTTCGTCCAGCAGCAGGAGGCCAGACTCGTGTCTGTGGCAGCAGCATCCATTTTGTGATGCCAGGGCTCTGGAAAGAAGTTACCGGACTAGTCAGAGTTAACATGTCTTTCCCTCTAGAAGGGTGGAATGCTACCCCCGCCGCCAGGATTGGCGGGGGGTAGTATTCCAAGATGTTTGACATCAAACACGACATGTTTAGGTGCAGCCATTCCAAAGTTAGCATTTTACCGCGAGGATATAATGCGCTTAAGAGTATATGGTCAGGCTGCACTACAAACAGCATCAGAGATGGTCTCCGAACGCTGCAGAGGGGCCCTGCTCATGCAGGGGCACCCTCTCACATAGGAACCACGCACTCTGCCTTTAGGATGGATAAGGCCTGCCTTAGGAGTGACTTATAGGTTTATATGTGTGTATGTATTTCGTGATATAGGTAACCTATATCACAGTAAGGGGTGCATGCACCACCTTACCCAGGCTGCAGTAGCAGACCTGTGGTGTCAGTTTGGATGGCCTTCCAGGGGTGGCATAATACATGCTGCAGCCCCTGGCAGGCCTCTGAGGTACCTATGCCCTTGGTACATAGTATACCATATACTAGGGACTTATAAGGGCACTCCAGATCCCAATCAGTGATGTGCCTAAGGCACATGGAAACCATTTTAGAGAGGAAGCAGCTAGGCTGGGGTTCTGATTAGCAGGGCCCCAGCCAGACTAATGTCGAAAAACAGTGAAGCATCAGCAAAAAGTGGGGGTACCCATGTGAAGCAGATCCTACTCTCCTACACAACCCCCCCAAACGTAGGGACATTAAACTAACCTTGCCCAGTTAAGTCTTCATGTTCTAAGTGGAAATACCTAGAGAGTCCATCTGCATTCGCATGGTTACTCCCAGGCCTATGTTCCACTGTAAAGTCCATCCCCTGTAGGGAAATGGACCACCTAAGCAGTTTGGGGTTTTCATCCTTCATTTGTTTTAGCCATAAGAGGGGCTTATGGTCTGTCTGAACCAGGAAGTGGGTACCAAACAAGTATGGCCTCAACTTCTTCAGAGCCCAGACCACAGCAAAGGCCTCCCTCTCTATGGCTGACCAACGTTTCTCTCTAGGGGTCAGCCTTCTGCTAATAAAAGCTACTGGCTGATCCTGACCTTCTTCATTCAATTGTGACAGTACAGCCCCTACCCCCAATTCAGATGCATCAGTTTGAACAATGAACTTCTTGGAGTAATCAGGACTCTGCAGAATTGGAGCAGTGCACATGGCCTGCTTGAGGTCATCAAATGCCTTTTGACAGCTAACTGTCCACTGAACCTTTTTGGGCATTTTCTTAGAAGTTAAGTCATTCAGGGGTGTCACTATTGATCCATACCCCTTGACAAATCTCCTATAGTACCCAGTCAGGCCTAAGAAGGCTCTCACCTGAGTCTGGGTAGTTGGAGCAGTCCAGTCCATGATGGTCTGGATCTTGCTCTGCAAAGGTTGAACCTGGCCTCCACCCACAAGGTGGCCCAGGTACACAACCTGACTCTGCCCTATCTGGCACTTAGTGGCCTTGATAGTCAGGCCTGCCTTTTGCAGGGCCTGTAAAACATTCCTGAGGTGGACCAGGTGATCCTCCCAGGTGGAGCTAAAGACAGCAATATCATCTAGATAAGCTGCACTATAGGCTTCCAGTCCTGTGAGAACTGTATTCACCAACCTCTGGAAAGTGGCAGGTGCATTCTTCAGACCAAAGGGCATTACCACAAATTGATAATGTCCACTAGGGGTCGAGAATGCTGTTTTGGGCTTTGCAGTATCAGCTAGTCTGATCTGCCAGTAGCCAGCTGTTAGGTCAAATGTGCTGAGGTATTTGGCAGAGGCCAAAGTATCTATGAGCTCATCTGCCCTGGGTATTGGATGGGCATCAGTCCTAGTGACTGCATTGAGACCCCTGTAGTCCACACAAAACCTCATCTCTCTTTTTCCACCACTGGTGTGAGGTTTCGGTACAAGGACCACTGGACTAGCCCAAGGGCTATCTGAGGGTTCAATAACTCCCAATTCCAACATTTTCTGGACTTCAGTCCTGATACAGTCCCTGACATGGTCAGGTTGCCTATAAATCTTGTTTTTAATAGGCAGACTGTCCCCAGTGTCCACTTCATGAGTGCACCAGGTGGTCTGACTGGGTGTCAGTGAAAACATATGTCTAAACTGATTGAGGAGTTGCCTGCAGTCAGTTTGTTGCTGGGTAGTGAGGCTGCCTGCCAAGGCTACACCATCAACTGACCCATCGTCAGGGTTCTGTGAGAGCAGGTCAGGGAGAGGGTCACTCCCTTCCTCCTGCCCTTCATCAGTAGCCATGAGCAAGCCCATGTCTGCCCTGTCCACATATGGTTTTAACCTGTTGACATGGAGAACCCTGTGGGGACTCCTGGGTGTTCCTAGGTCTACTAAATAAGTGACCTCACCCTTCTGCTCAACAATAGTGTGGGGTCCACTCCATTTATCTTGGAGAGCTGCTGGGGCCACTGGCTCTAACACCCACACCTTCTGTCCTGGCTGGTAAACAGTCAGAACAGCCTTTTGGTCATGCCAGGCCTTTTGAAGTTCCTGGCTAGCCTCAAGGTTTTTGGTTGCCTTTTTCATGTACTCAGCCATCCTGGAGCGGAGACCAAGTACATAGTCCACTATATCTTGCTTTGGGGGCTTGAGAGGTAACTCCCATCCTTCCTTCACCAAGCACAGTGGACCCCTCACAGGGTGGCCAAACAGAAGTTCAAAAGGGCTGTAACCAACCCCTTCTGAGGCACCTCCCTATATGCGAATAAAAGGCAGGGCAAGAGTATGTCCCATCTACGCCTAAGCTTTTCTGGGAGCCCTTTAATCATGCCCTTCAAGGTTTTGTTGAATCTCTCAACTAAACCATTGCATTGTGGGTGATAGGGTGTGGTGAACTTATAAGTCACTCCACACTCCTTCCACATTGCTTTTAAGTACCCAGACATGAAGTTAGCACCCCTGTCTGATACTACCTCCTTAGGAAAGCCCACTCTTGAGAAGATTCCCAGGAGGGCCCTTGCCACCACAGGTGCTGTAGTGGTCCTGAGGGGAATAGCTTCTGGGTACCTGGTGGCATGATCCACTACCACCAGGATAAACCTGTGCCCAGAGGCTGTTTGGGGATCCATGGGACCAACAATGTCAATCCCTACCCTTTCAAAGGGCACCCCACCACAGGTAGTGGTATCAGGGGGCCTTTGTAGTGCCACCTGCTTTGCCACTGGCTTGGCAGGTTACACAGGAGCGACAAAACTCCTTACTGTCTTCAGACATGTGGGGCCAGTGAAAGTGAGGGACAATTCTGTCCCAAGTCTTGTTCTGGCCCAGGTGACCTGCTAAGGGAATATCATGGGCTAGGGTCAATAGGAAGCCCCTGAACTTCAAAGGTATTACCAACCTCCTGGTAGCACCAGGCTTGGGGTCTCTACTCTCTGAGTACAGGAGTCCATCATCCCAATACACTGTATGGGGACCACTAGCTTTCCCAGCAGCCTCAGCAGCAGCTTGCTGTCTGAGGGGTTCAAGGGAGGGGCAGCTCTGCTGCTCCTGGCTCAGATCTGCCCTAGAAGGTCCCCCTGTCCCCAAGAACTCAACCTGGTCAGGTTCAAGTTCCTCTGGGACAGTTCCTTCTTCAGGGCTGAGATCATCCCCCTCAAGGGACTGATCTTCCTCCTGAGCCAAGGGGAAGGCACTGCCTTAACCCTACTACTCCTCCTCTTGGAAGGCACTTGGTCCATTCTTCCAGAATCCAAGGCCTGTTCAGTGCTAGACATTTTGGCTTGTGACCTGGTCACAGCAAACACATCTGCAGGGATCCCCAGCATTTCTGCATGGGTCCTGAGCTCCACTTCTGCCCAAGCAGAAGTCTCTAAGTCATTGCCAAGCAAGCATTCGACTGGTAGGTTTGCACTTACCACAACCTTCTTAAGGCCAGTTACCCCTCCCCAGGAGAAGTTAACAACTGCCAGAGTATGGTCTGTTCTGACATTGCTAGCATTGGTCACTTGGTACATCTCACCAAGCATAACTTGCCCAGGAAGCACAAGGTCTTGTGTCACCATTGTGACACTTGCCCCAGTGTCCCTAAATGCCAAAGCCTCACGTCCATTGATTAAAGGCTGTTGTCTGTACTTGCCCAGATTACTGGGACTCACAGTGGAGGTCACATCCATGCCTCCATCACAGACTAACACAGCCTGAGTCAGTTCTCTGACTAGGTCAGAGCCCAACTCAGTTCCCAGGGTGAACCCTACTAAACCCTTTGCTGGAGCACTTCCACCAACTGTACTAGGGGGAACAGGTGCCTTAGGGGCATTGGTGGGTGCTGGACTGGAGTCTTTGGACTTGGTGCAATCACTGGTCTAGTGGGTCTTTTACTTACAGACCTTGCACCATGGTTTTCTTTGGCCTTTCCCTTTGGTAGACTGTGAATCCCCACCAGAAGAAGATTTTTGGGGGCCTGATGAAGACTTTTGATCTTTACCCTTCTCCCCACACTTGTCAGAGTTCTTAGCATCTTGCTTCTTGGTTTCCCCACCTTGGTTCTGTACCTTCTGCTTCACCCTGGTTCTGACCCATTTGTCTGCCTTCTTTCCCAATTCTTGGGGAGAGGTCAGATCAGAGTCTACCAGGTATTGATGCAACAGCTGATTTTGACAGTTATTAAGAATCTGCTCCCTCATTATCAGATTGTACAATCCTGAGAAGTCACACACCTTACTGCCCATCAACCAGCCTTCCAGAGCCTTGGCAGAACAATCCACATAGTCTACCCAGTCTTGAGTCTGCGCTTTTTGGGTGTCTCTGAACTTCAACCTGTACTGTTCAGTGGTTAGGCCAAACCCATCAATAAGAGCACTCTTCAAGACCTTGTAATTATCAGCATCCTCCTCTCTAACAGTGAGGAGCTTATCTCTACCTTTGTCAGCAAAGGAGAGCCACAAGATTGCTGCCCACTGCTCCTGAGGGACCTTCTGTACTCTCCAATGCAGTTATCCATTTGTGGATATCATCCCCACTCTGGTAGGGAGGGACAATCTTGCTCAGGTTCCTATGGTCATAGGACCTTTCCCTGTCTCTAGGGACATGGCTGCCACCATGGGACTCTAGTCCCAATTTTCTTCTCTCTCTAAGGAGATCTAGGGATTCCCTATCTAAAGCCAATTGCTTTTTTCTGATCTCCAGCTGAGTTTCCTCATACTGGACCAGTCTGGTTCTCCTCTCATGAGAGGATTCCCTCCTGTGAGATGAGACAGAGCTCCCTATAGAGGTGCCAGAGTGGTTAGACTCCTGAGAAGGAGATCTAGACTTCCTAGGCACACTCTTAATCCTTCCTGGGGGACAAAGAGGGCATCATCTTGATCATCCTCATCATCATCCACAGGAGGGATTGGGTTATCCAGGTCAGGGTCATTGTCACCCTCCTGGCCAGTTTCAGAGGGGGCTGGGGGTATTGGTACCCCTGGCCTCGTCCTCTTCTTCTGCCCCACCCTCAGCTCCTACCCCTTCAGTCCCTACAGGCTTACTAAGGTCATAAGCCACCAACAACTCCTTGAGGTGTTGGGTGGTGGGGCTTTGGCCTGTCCTTATTTTTCTCAAGTTACATAAAGCTCTCAATTCCAAGAATGGGAGTGTATCATACTTGGAGGGTGGAAGCTCAATGGCTTCCTGCAAGGATTCTTTGGATCCTGCCCTTAAAGACATTACTAGTGTGGTGTGGTGTATGCACTACCTACTCTAGTGTGGCCTACTAAACTCTCTTGAGTTGTAGAAAGGGTTGTGCTATCCCTTAACACACAACTCTAAGTTCAGTAGAACTTACTGTATTCTAAGCTTAAATTATATGTACCTTAGGTACCTTTAGTGGTTTTCAGTTGATCAATTCAATTGAGATTATCTGGTAAAACAATAGCAAGCTGGAATCCCACCGCTGTCACCAATGTGAGAAGTTGGCCTGGCATATGCTGTCCACTAATTATAGTGGGCACCTTGCACCAGTCCAAACAACCCCTTATTGGAGATAGGTTAAAGACAACCTTTATTGAAAGCTATCCTAGTGGTAGCTATGGAGAGCAGCCTTCAGGCTAAGTCTTGAAGGAATGTAAAGCAGCTTGTTTTACCAGTCTATAATCTCTTGAGTGACCAAATGAAAGAGCACCACACCAGGTATATATTCAAAATATATGTATTTATTACTAAACACACCCCTCTAGTCTCTTTATGCGGCTAGAGTTCGAAGTACCTAAGTTATAAGATATTAATTCACAGTAATAGCACAAATACATGTTTGGGCCAAAAAGTGGGGGTACCCATGTGAAGCAGATCCTACTCTCCTACACTGACCTCCTGTTTTTTTTATGGTATGCTAGACTTTGTTTTTGCTGGTTTAGTGCTCTTTCACACTGCTGTTCAGTGTCAAAGTGCAAGTGCTCCTACTGTAAATAGTGTCATGATTGGTTCTCCATGATTTGCGTGTTTGATTTACTAGTAAGTACCATGTACAGTGCTCTGTGTATATCAACGGCCTGTAAATCAAATGCTACTAGTGGGCCTACAGCACTAGTTGTGCCACCCACACAAGTAGCCTTACAAAAGTGTCTCAGACCTGTCACTGCTGTGTCTTCGCGCAGTTTCTAACTGCCATGTCGACTTGGAAAGTGTACCCACTTGCCAGAACCTAACTTTCCCTTATCTTACATGTAAGGCACCCCTCAGGTAGGCCCAAGGTACCCCTGTGGGCAGGGTGCAGTGTTTGTGAAAGGTGGGACATGTGCTGGTGTGTTCTACATGTCCTGGTAGTGAAATACAGCCAAGTTCGTTTTTCTCTATTGCAAGGATATCTGTCCCATAGGTTAACATGGGAGCTGCCTTGTAACATCTTACAAAAGTAACTTCTCATTGGGACAAGATAGAGAAATAGAGTTTGGGATTCCTGAACTCAGAATTTAAAAATACATCTTTTAGTGAAGATGATTTTTATGCTGTGTGTTTGAAAATGCCACTTTTAGAAAGTGTGTATTCTTGCTTAACCATCCCGTGTGCCTCTGTCTGTTTGTGCATTCACCATCTGGGTTTAGAGTGACAGGAGCTAGGGATGTGCATTTACACTAGACATACACAAGGGGGAGGTTGAGGTGTGTCCTGCCATCCCTAGGTGACTCATAGCAAGGCTGAATAGACCTTGCTGCATTCAGAATAGTGGGAGGAGCTGTCGCTTGCACCTGAATGGACTGTGGCTGCCTCTCACAAAGCTGTCTCCCTCTCCTGGAGTGAACCTGCCCTGAGCCAGGCAGAACTGGTTTATTTATGCCAGAGGAACGTTGTTGTAACAATTTCAAAGGGAAATGTGGTATAAATATTGGTACCCTGACCCCAGGATTTTAAAACTCCTTAGGATCGAGGAACCTGCCAAGAAGAAGAGCTGGAGAAGCTGTAAGCAGAGACTACCACTTTGCTGTGTGCTTTGCTGTGTTGGACTGCAGTGGCTGCTTCTGTCTTGGGCAGTGAAAGGACTGGACGGACCTTTCTACAACTTCTTTTTCTGAGTATCTCTAAGGGCTTGAGTTAGAGCTTGCCACCTGTTCAAGAAGTCTCAGGAACAGCAAAGACTTTGCCTTTCTCTGGGTACCTGCATCTGGAACTGTGTGTTTCAGCTGCCACAGAGAAAAAAAGCAAACCGATGCTGACAACGGCGCCGCTGCTGGCTCCTTGACCTGAAGGCACTGCAGAGGGCACTTCTGCACTTCGCACCACAACTCTGATCTCAACGACGACGCAGTCCGATGACCCCACCGAGCTGCTGCTTGCACCGCGACCTGTTGGCACGGTACTCAGCACTGCCTCACTTCACATCGCCGCCCTGTTCTCACCGACAATGACGCTGCAAGCTGACATCGATGCCGCTGCCTCCACCGTGTTTTGTGGGCACCACTCTTTAGTTACACGACACACTGCCCCATCCCACACCGCAGTCTTGGCCCATTGACGACAGAACAATCGACTCCAGATCATCAACCGATGCCGCTGCTTGCACCGCGACCTGTCGGCCCCGCACACTGCAGTGCCCTGTCTCGCACCGCAGCTTTGGGTCTATTGATGACAGTGCTTCAGCAACGACGACAACGCTGCTTGCACCATGACCTGCCAACACCATGACGAGTACCGCCCAACTTCGTACCACAGGCCCTGGTCTCACAGACGACCTTGTTCTCACTGGACGACCGTCACCGAGTCGCTGCCTGCACCGCGACCTGAGGGCAATGCACGCCGCACCGCTCTATTTCACACCACAGCCTCGACGCCTGTTGGTGCCGGTGCTCCTTACTTCAACCTCACGGAGTTTGACCTGCACGGGTGTGACTTCAAAGGCCCGACAACTCCTGCTCTTCAGAGCTCACCTCAAGGTCCCCGACGCCCTGCATTTCTAATGGTACTATTTTGCAGGTCTTTCAGACACCTTAGCTGGTCCGCGACGCTGCGGCCGGCCTGAACCATTGGATTTGTTTGTTCATGATGCTGTGATAGGCCCAGACAGAGCTATCGACTTCAAGGAACTGTATTTAAAGTCTGGTTTTGCATTATTCGTATCTTGGCAACTGTATGTTGGAATTGTATCGGTTTGGTCTTGTTTTACACAGATAAATATTGGCTATTTTTCTAAAACTGGTGTGGTGTCCTTTTGGAGTTTTTTCACGGTCATACTGTGTGCTATGTGCAAATGCTTTACACATTGCCTCTGAGATAACCCTGACAGGTCTAGCCAAGCTACCATGGGGATGAGCAGGGGTTATTTTAGAAGTGTAACTCCCTTATCCTGACTAGGAAGAAGGGTCCCTACTTGGAAAAGGTAACAACTTGCAAACTAGAGACCCCCATTTCTAACAGTATTCCTATTGCTATTTGCAACACAGTCCTACTGTATCTAAAAGTATTGTTATTTCTAAACTGGTACTTACCTGCAACTGAGTTCTTCTTGGTTCTAAAATAAAAGCAACAAAGTAATATTTTATACCAGCATTGGACTTGGAGGTAGTCATTGAGTGTGTCCCTCATTTCTTGACTGTGTGTGTAAAAGAAATGCTTAACACAACCCTCTGATAAGCCTAACTGCTCAGCCACATTACCACAAAAGAGAGTAAGGTATTATCTACTTTAGCCTCTGTAAAGCCTCTGGGAATCCACTGGACTTAGTGCACACTATACCTTACTTTGGTATAGTATATACAGAGCCAGCTTCCTACATTGGTGGATCAGCGGTGGGATCTACAACTTTGCATTTGTTGGACTACTAAGCCAACACCTGATCACACAACTAAGGGGCTGATTACGATGGCGGAAGGACCGTCACCGCCAGCCCGGCGGTGGCGGTCCTTCCCACATTGGACCGCAATTTTCCCACCGCCAGATTACGATGGCGGTGGAATCCAGACCGCGGTGGACGCAAAGACCGTCCGCCATGGAACCGCCACAGGCAATCGTTCTGATTGCCTGGGGGAGCGGTCTGCATCCGTAAAATGGTGGCACCCTCCTCCAAATTACGATGCGGTCTTCCGCCAGCCTTTCTGCGGCGGGTAAACCGCCATTGAAAGGCTGGTGGAGATTGGTTTTGGGGGCCCATTGCAGGCCCCCAATGTGTTGGGGGTGTGTTTGTGCACTGGGGGGGTACCCATGGTACCCCCGACATTTCACTGCACCAAGTTGCAGGCACCGTGTGGTGCCTGCCACGTAGTGCAGTGAAATGCTCGACATGCAGTTTTAACATAGCGGCGGGTGCTGCTGTCAGCAGCACCCGCCGCAATGTTAAGAGTGCAAGGTGCGACCGCCATGGTGGCGGTCGCATCCTAATTTGGTGTGCGGAACCGCCGCAGGTTTTGCAGGCGGTCCCAGTCGCCACCACCATGGCGGACGGACTCCAGTCCGTCCGCCATCGTAATCGGCCCCTAAGTTCCTAAATTGCCTTTAGATTCAATTGATTTTTAAATTGACAATTTTTACAAATTAAAAAAAAAGTCTTGTTAGGGCCTTGGATTAGTCCCTTTAGTATTTAAAAAAAATAAAAGCCTACTGTAGTTAGGGGTAAAAGTACTTAGATGTTTTTTTGTCATTTTAAAAAGCCCCAAACTTTAGTAAAATAATGGGAGATACAGAAAATGTGGTTGTGGAACTCAACCTGACCTCTTACCTCCATCTTGGCTGGAAGGAGCGTAGGGTCCTCGGTAAACTTAAAAAGAATTTAAACGGCTCCCAATCCTACCAAGGTTAAGCTCCAGGAGCTCTTGGCAGAATATGCTAAGGAACACCCTTCTGATCAGGAGGGCCTCTCTGAAGAAGAGGGTAGTGATGAGGAGGTCAATTCCCAACCCCCTCACCTACATAGAGAAGATATGGCCCCTGCACCCATCTACCGAAAAGTAGTGATTAGGGTACCTTGCTCCCACACAGGTGGGACAGGCACCCCAAACAACATTGAGGACAGCCTCAATGAGGACATCTTTTTAGTAAGGTTGACTCGAAGACTAGCCCTGGGGGATTGACCCCTGGCTATAGAAACGGAAAGAGCGGAAATGGGTCTAGCACCCATATATGGTGGCAGCAATATAATACCTAGGGACAGAGAGAAATCCCCAAAGTGATTGTCCACAAATATGAGGAAGGTGATGACATCACAAAATTGTTCACAGCCTTTGAGAGGGCCTATATATGGAGACATGTGAAGAAGTCACACTGGGGAGCATTGTTTTGGGAACTGTTCAGTGGTAAGTCCAGGGATAGACTCCTGACACTCACTGGGACAGATGCTGAGTCCTATGACCTCATGAAGGGTACCCTGATTGAAGGCTTTGGACTCGCCACTGAGGAATATAGAATTAGATTCAGGGAGGCTCACAAAAACTTGAGTCAGCCCTGGGTTGACTACATAGACTACTCAGTGAAAACACTAGATGCTGGCAGCTGCGGTTTCTGGGGGTGGGCGGATGGGCTCCGCCCTTCTAATTGCAGCTTAAATTACGGTAATTGCAAAGGTAAATTACCATCTTTATTGCATTATAATAATGCCACTCACTCAGTGCCTTACTTAGCCTGCCTAGTCCACACTCCGTTCTCCAAAATGGACGTCAGGCAGACCAGGCAGGTTTCCATTGCACATGCACTAGTGGGCTTGGGCCAGTTATATGGCGGCCGTTGCAGCATTGGAATGTTAGCAGCCTTTGGGCTGACATGCTGCTAGCTTAGGTCTGTAATACTTAGGGTCTTCAGGGACCTCCCAGCTATGACGCAATGCAGCGTCACATTTTAAAACAGCCCCGGGCGTGTACAGTATCAGCCCTGTACTCCTGTGGCTGCTTGTGAATCAACTACAGTTGCCTCTCACCACCCCTCCCTTTCCCAGGGGAGGGGTTGCAGCCTTTGAAAGTCGGCCAGCGCAAGGATTTCTGGAGCTGCCAACTTCTGAAACAGAAACGCCGTCGAGTAACTACGTCTGCAACACCAACTGGACGACAAAATTGTTTGGGTAAGTAGTCACCTCTCCTTCACTCTATATTTACTCTTTCCCTCCCTTCGGCTCTCCCTTGTCCTTACTTTTCTTTTTCTCACTGTCCATCTCCTGTTGCTCACTTCTCCTTTTCCTGCTATTTATGTAAATAAAGCAGCAGGAAATAAATTAGGCACTTGCTGAGGCTTTGTCAGCAAAAACATTATAAGTTGTGCCAGGCTGAGAAGAAATAAACAAAGCTTCTAAAAGTCATATATCCAGGACTTTTACGTTCTGTTTCTAGAAAGTATGTTACCTAGTTAAATTAAATTAGGCAACTTACTTTCTAAACACAAAACGTACGTGCTGGATAAATGAACATTTTTCAGACACATCATCAACTTTTTTCAGAAACATTGTCTTGGTTGCTTCGCAGTCTGGCAGAATTTAGAATGCTGCCTCCTAACGTGACCCCTGCTTCAAATAAATGCCCTCCCCTTGAGCACATCGATTGGAAAAATAGGACAACATTCACACATGTCACTATATCCCCAGTGCAATGTAAACTCTATACATGGCCCACATTATTATAGAGGAGCATTATAGTCCAAATAAATCAAACAAAATCAGTTTTCATACAACTGGTATTCTGAACTTCCATATTTGATATTGCTTTCATTTGTGATTATGTATAAAACTGAGTTTTGGTGAAATGCAATATTTGTCTAAGATCACATAATTTAAGGGTGAAGCCGTGATTCATCCAGATTTTCTGGTTTCACTCTGTACAAATCAGCCACTGAATGGGTATGTAGGTGTCTTTCGTTGTGTAAAGGCTTTATTTTTAACCTCTTTGTGCAGTTTTTATATAGTGCAAACTCAACCCGAAGGTATTGAAGTACTTTCCGTGAGCACCAATTACATTACACAAGGTCACATTAATTTTTCATAGGCTCAGGGGAGAGTAAGTGATTTGGCCCAAATCACAGGATGGTAAGCCAACACCAAGTATTGAACCTGGTTAATGGCTCCCCAGTTCCAAACTCGGCAGCTCTGGCTGGAACCCACATCTTAGGTAAAGGGAGGATGGCGGGCCGAAGCCAGTAAAAAAACTGTATTTTTTGCACATTTAGCACATAGTGCTGAAAGTTGCACCAAAATTCAAAATGTTCTCAGGAAGACACCTCCCCGGAACTCTCCTCTCAAAATGTCAGGCTTGCTCACTTCGCTTGCGTGCACTATACTTCATTCATTGATCTTACGACTCACCAGTTTCAAATTTCACCAGCCACCACTGGTTGCTGGTTAACTGGAAGTGAAGTTCATGACTATGATGGGCTTTATAATCAGTTTATGAAAGAACACATATTAAGTAATTGCCTTAGTGAAAAGTTGCATCAGTATCTGCTAGACCTAGGTCCAATTTCTCCCCAAAAATTGGGAAAGAAGGCAGACCACTGGGTCAAGACTAGGGTGAGCAAGAATACCACAGGGGGAGACCAAAAGAAAGGGGTTACAAAAACTCCCCAGGGGAAAGACCTCTTCACAATTCAGCAGTGGGTACAAAGGTAAATATTTTGATCCCCTTAAAGCCTGGTGTAAGAAGTTGGGACACAAACTTGGAGACCCTGTCTGTCCCAAAAAGAATGCCCCCAGTACTACTCCAGTTAGCATTGGTATGGCAAGTCTCCAGGTGAGATCAATAGTGTGCAGAGAAGCAAATCAGGGTTCACACTGAAGCTATTTAAGTCTCTGAGGGTGGGGTAGATTTGGCCACTCTTGCTGTCTGGTCCCCTAGTATGAAGAAATACCAGCAGCAACCCTTGAATAATGGGATTAAAGTAGAAGCCCTGAGGGATACAGGTGCCAGTGACACCATGGTGAAAATAACACTGGTTTCCCCAGGACAATATTTGGCTGGAAAAACCTACACAGTCACCAACGCTGATAATGTCACTACAATCTACCCCATGGCTATGCTGTCATTAGAATGGGAAGGGGTTACTGGCCTGAAACAGGTAGTGGTCTCTTCCAAGATCCCAGTTGAATATGTGCTAGGGAATGATCTGGAGACCCCAGCATGGGCTAAGGTAGAACTGAAAACCCTTGCAACCATGCTGGGAATCCCTGAGTTGATGTGTGTAAAAAAAAAGGGCACAGAGCCGAGTACAGGGTGAAAACGAAGTGTTGGAGTCTGGAATAATGGCCAACCTTCCAAGAGGAAAGGTAAGAAGAATGGGGAACCAGCGTCTGTACAACCAAAAGTTCAGGACCCCTCTCCTCAGAGAGAGGACTTGTCAACCCCAGCGGGAACTGAGCCTATGGAACTTGAACCTTACCAGGTTGAGCTCCTGGGTCCAGGGGGCCCCTCTAGGGAACAACTGTGCCTTGGACAGAGGACCTGTCCAACTCTTGAAAGCCTGCGACAGCAAGTTGCTTCACGGGAAAAGGGAGATGTCAGTGGCTCTAACAGGACCTATTGGGAGGAGGGACTCCTTTACACTGAGGCCAGAGATCCCAAACCTGATACCACTAGGAGAGTGGTAGTGCCTCAGCTGTTTAGAGACTTCCTCCTCACATTGCCCCATGACATCTCCCCTAGCTGGGCATCTTGGCCGGACTAAAACTTGGAATAGGCTTGTCAGCTATTTCTACTGGCCAAACATGTCCCAGAAAGTAAAGGAGTTTTGCAGCTCCTGTGTCACCTGTCAAGCCGGTGGCAGGACAAGTGGACACCCAAAGGCCCCCTTAATTCTACTACCAGTCCTTGGGGCCCATTTGAAAGTGTAGGTGTGGACATATTGGGTCCACTCGAACGTTCCATAGCATCAGGAAACAAATTCATACTGGTAGTAGTGGATCATGCTACCAGGTATCCTTAGGCAATTCCCCTTAGGACTACTACAGCCCTTGCAGTAGCCAAGGCCCTCATTGGCATCTTTACCAAGGTAGGGATTCCTGAGGAGGTGGTTTCAGACAGAGGTGCAAACTTCATGTCTAGTTGCCTGAAGCACATGTGGAATGAGTGTGGAGTGACCTTTAAGTTCACTACACCTTATCATCCAAACATCAATGGCCTTGTTGAACGGTTCAACAAGACATTGAAAGGTATGGTCATGGGACTCCCTGAAAAACTCAAAAGGAGATGGGATGTCCTTTTGCCATGCCTGCTTTTCGCCTACAGAGTGGGGCCTCAGAAGTGGGTAGGGTTTTCCCCCTTTGAACTTCTGTTTGCCCTTCTTGTTAGGGGACCACTTTGTCTTGTGAAGGAAGGTTGGGAGAAGACTCTCCAAGAACCTAAGCAAAATATTGTGGACTATGTACTAGGCCTATGTTCCAGGATGGCAGAGTACATGGAAAAAACATCCAAAAATCTTGAGGCTAGCCAAGAGCTCCAGAAGCCCTGGTATGACCAAAAGGCTGCACTGGTGGAGTTCCAACCAGGGCAGAAAGTATGGGTTTTGGAGCCTAAGGCTATCCTTGAGAAGAAAAGTGAGGTCACCTACTTGGTAGACCTGGGCACTATCAGGACCCCTAAAAGGGTCATCTATGTGAACCGCCTCAAACATTTCTGTGGCAGGGCTGATGTAACCATGCTGATGGTTACTGATGAGGATCAGATCAGGAGACAGAGAGTGAACCTCTCCCTGACCTCCTCTCTTACAGTCCAAAAGATGGCTCAGTGGATGGAGTTGTCTAATACCCTCTCTGCCCAACAGCAGACTGACTGCAGGCAAATCCTACAGCAGTACGATGAGCTCTTCTCCTTTATCCCTGGACAGACGCACAGGTGTACCCATGATGTGGACACTAGGGACAGCTTGCCTGGCAAAACAATGATCTATCAGCAGTCTGACTAAGTTAAGGAAAGCTTCAAAGCTGAAGTAAGCAAGATGCAGGAGTTATGAGCTATTGAACCCTCTGAGAAAACCTGGGCCAGCTCAGTGGTCTTAGTCCCCAAGCCTCACCTGCAGGGTGGAAAGAGAGAAATGAGGTTTTGTGTGGACTTCAGAGGTCTCAATGCTGTCACTAAGACAGATACTCACTGTATACCGACGGCTGATGACAAAGTGGGTGCAGCCAAATTTCTCAGTACCTTTGACTTAACTGCAGGGTACTGGC
The DNA here is from genome assembly GCA_963921515.1 of Calotriton arnoldi. Taxonomy (NCBI): domain Eukaryota; kingdom Metazoa; phylum Chordata; class Amphibia; order Caudata; family Salamandridae; genus Calotriton; species Calotriton arnoldi. The sequence continues at coordinate 452,637 of CAWUFW010011154.1, read as the reverse complement.
AGATTGGCATGGCCCCAGGAGCCAAAGAAAAGAGAGCATTCTCCACACCAGATGTCCATTATCAGTTAACTGTTATGCCCTTTGGCTTAAAGAATGCCCCTGCCACCTTCCAAAGGTTGGTGAATCAAGTCCTTGCTGGGTTGGAGACCTTTAGTGCAGCATATCTAGATGATATTGCTGTCTTTAGCGCCTCCTGGCAGGATTACCTGCTCCAACTGGGGATGATTTTACAGGCCCTGCAATCTGCAGGCCTTACTATCAAGACATCCAAATGCCAGATAGAGCAGGGTACTGTTGTATACTTGGGCCACCTTGTAGGTGGAGGCCAAATGCATCCCTTACAACCCAAGGTCCAGACAATTCTGGACTGGGAATGTCAGGATTCCTGCCACAGCTCACTTCTCTTGACTATGACAAATATACTGGCATGATTCATATTGTTCCTCCCAACACTTATAAATGACAAACGTCTTGTACCCTGACTTCTGATCATATTCCATGCTGTTGGTAATAGCTAGCTGCAGCTGGTGTTCCACGGTTTGTTTGAAAAGGCTTAATAGCTTTTACAAATGTTTTACCATGCATATATGAGGTCAGGTTTCAGGCGCCACGGAAACATCCAGAAATTCCACCAGAATAAGTATCAAGCAACCGCATAGATGACCTCAACGTGAACCTTCCGGAAGACAGCCCTCATCAAAATAATCACCTGCACATGTTCCTTGCTATAAGCAAGTAGAACGCGACCTTTGTGAACATTCTAAAGCACCTTCTAGAAGAAAGCCTCATCAAATTAATCATCTGCACCTGTTCCTTCTATAAGCAATTAGAACGCAAACTTTGTGAACATTCTAAAAGCACCTTCTAGAAGGTAGGCTCATCAAGTTAATTATCTGCACCTGTTCCTTGTTACAAACAATTAGAATTCAACCTTTGTGAATGTTATAAAGCAGTGCAATTAACACTCTCATGCAGAACAAAGACAAGCTGTCTTATTTAAAGACCATCCACACTCCTCCCCTTCGCTTAGCCTCTTCACTTGCCACTTACCTGTTTCCCTGCTTACAGGACTCTGACTTGCCAGCTCCCTTGTTCCTCCCACTTTGACCTCACCACAAAGAATGTCCCGCATTAGTCTCACACCTGTATGGAAAAAATGGGAAGAAAATGAGAGGCCCATTAACAGACTTGATTTCACTAGGTGCTGAGCTCAGTCGCAACATCGTGCTGCAAACAATGCTAACCAGTGTTTTTGTTCAACCTTGTACATACTGTTGGCAGGGCTCTGCCAGAGAGGACTTGGGTGAAGCTAACCCTGTCCAAATTGCTGTGGGTTTGATGCTGAAATCATACTCACTACAGTTTTTGAAACTTTGATGAAGGGGCCTCTAGGGACTATCTAAATAACAAATGACAACAAAAGCAAAGGTTGGTTGAGATTTGAAAAGCTTTCCTGAGGCGATACCTTAAGAGATATAGTTAATACTAGACTAAAGCCTTATTATTTGTTTGTTTATAGGTACCATATCTGCCGGTACTATTCATCAGACTGGTGTGAATGCCTGCTGCAGTGTTGCTGTTGAGTAGATGAGCCACCGCATCTTTTGACTCTACACGCTCTCTCCATCCCAACCACCATACCCCTGGGACTTGCCACCGGAGCAGTGTCTCCTCCTGTAAACTGAAAGAAAATCTCAGGAGGATTCAGGAACTAGCGTCGCCACCCCATTGGAATCACCTGGGATCCAGGTAAGTGGCTTATGATAGAGAAGCTCCAACAACCCCTTGGCTTGATTGGGTACTACAGGAGGTTTGTGAAGGGGTATGGATCCATTGTGATGCCCCTCACAAAACTCACCTCCAAGAAGATGCCCAAGAAAGTAAACTGGACAGTTAGTTTTCAAGGTTCACTGATAGAATATCGACCCCCAAAATATCCCCATACACAAATATCGAGTTATAAATATCGATATCAAAAATATCGACATCCTATATTTATAATGGTAAGCACAAAAATATTGAGAGAAAAAAATATCGATGTAAAAAATATAGTTGTGCAAAATATCGATTTTAATATATATTTAAAAAATAATTTTAAATAAAATTAACTTTAAAAAAAATATTTAGATTTAATATACATTTTAACAAATATAACAAATAAATGTAATTTAAAAATGTAAACATACATATATAAAATGTAATATATATATATATTTACTCTAAAACAATTAATAAACTATTCATTTTAATTTATTTTATAATTTTATAAATATATAAAAATTTACAAATAAATATTACCTACTGGCGGTCACCAGTAGGTAGTTATAGTTAGGACCTATTTTCCATAGGAAATTCACAACATTCTATTCCCAATAACTTTGACGCCGGTCGACGAATCTTTGCGAAATTTTCAAAACTCGTGGGGCGCTCCGGTCCGCTCCTATCTTGAAAGTTTCGGGGTGATTCAGAAAGCGGGGGCCGAGAAAAAAGGGGGTCCCAAAACGTGTTTTCTCCATGTTATTTTCCATAGGAAACTTTAGACAAAGCTACAGCCCGAACTGCTGAACGGAATTACACCAAATTTTGCAAAAAGGTAGCCCTTGGTTCAGAAAGAGCCCTTTTTGTTAAATGGTGTAAATCCGTTCAGTAGTTGCTGAGAAATTCAAAAAATAAGAGTCAAAAAATCAATTTCCTATAGGGAACTTTGTGCAAGGCTACAGTGGAAACTACTGAACGGATTTACCCCAAATTTGGCATAAAGGTACTGCTTGGCTCAGAAAGCGACCTTTTCAAAAATGGTGTAAATCCGTTCAGTAGTTTTTTAAATATTAAAGGAAAAAGAACTTTATATATCTGGGCGGAGCCTAACCACACATGTCATCGTGAGATCTGATTGGCTGTCAGCACTTCATCCAAGAAGTGTTGGCAGCCATCTTGGGACCAATATACATGATAGCACCCCAATGAAATGCATTGTAGTGAATAGAAGATTTTGAGGGTCACCAAAAGGAGAACTATAACGGGTGATAACAGACTTTAGTTACATTAGAATTTATTTGCTGATGGTACCACACTAATTTTAGGAATTGTGGTGTGTTCTAGGGTGATTTTACCCTGTGAAAAACCTTCTGCTGGGATTTCATGAATCATGTTTGAGAGAAAACAATTTTCACATGCTTGTCCCACAGAGGTTTGGAAGGTGCTCCAGAAGCTAAAATGAGAGCATATTTTCTGTAAATTCACATTATCTTTCTCAGTCATGTGAGAATGAAGTCTGACATTCTCAGTAAAACATGTAAATCCAACAAGGGCAGAGACTGTCAGTTGATTCCTTTGTGTTCTACTGCAGCTTCCCAGAGTGTTCTTAAGAACAACTAGAGCGCTAACAGCCTTACCTATGACAAAAGTATGGCACACCTGAAGCCATCTTGATTGGAATAAACCGGTAACATTTAAAACATTTAATTTAAAAAGGAACAAAATGAGGGGGTTCATTTTGTCATAGAAATTATGGTTAGTGCTGTAGAAAGAAAAATTAGGACATGTTTTAAGTGAGATTACAAATATCTTACTGTTATATTTCAATAGGAGCAGCCTGCCAGTTGATTCCTTTGTGTTCTACTGCAGCTTCCCAGAGTGTTCTAAAGAACAACTAGAGCGCTAACATTCTTACTTATGACAAAATTATGGAACACCTGAAGCCATCTTGATCGGAATAAACCGGTAACACTTAAAACATTTAATTTAAAAAGGAAAAAAATGAGGGGGTTCATTTTGCCATAGAAATTATGGTTAGTTCTGCAGAAAGAAAAATTAGGGCATGTTTTAAGTGAAATCTCAAATCCTCTTCTATTTCATTAGAAAATTCTGACATGCAGACTGAAACAATCACTTTCAATACCAGCAGTAGACTTCCAGTTAACTCCCTGGCGAGCAGTTGCTTTACTACAGTGATCTAATGAGCAACTAGAGTGCTAACATTCTGAATTTATGGCAAATGTGTGACACATCTGAATGCCTTCTTGATGGAATCAAAGTAAAAAACTGAAAGCATTTCCTACTGAGGAGACTGCAGTAAATGAGGAAATTAGGAAACTTCATAACAAATAAGTATTCCAAGATGGCCACCAGAGAAACAAAAGCCCAAATGTAGCACAAATATCACCCACATGTAGCCCACATATAGCCCAATGACAGAGGTGTGGAAAACACTTTTTATTTTTAGTTTTTTTGCAGTTTTATATAGTGCAGACTGGTCAGGTATTGGAGCGTTGCATCTTACTTGGACCCCTTATTGCGTATTTTGCACGAAGTACATGAGATTGATCTTGCGAAACATTGAACTTTACTATTCTGTTTACCTAAAGTTGCTCTGAACCGGGCTTTGTAACACCCGTTTTTACCTACTGGTTTTAATTAATTCTCACTGTATTGTATTAAGAAAGAGGATTTACTGTTTTTATGTACACTTTTATGATCTATGTTTCTAAATCAGATCGAATAAAGTTTAATGAATGTAATTGAAGTCTCCCAAGATGGCCACCAGAGAAAAATGAGCCCAAATGTAGCACAAATATCACCCAGATGTAGCCCACGTATAGCCCAATGACAGAAGTGTGGAAAACACTTTTTATCCTTTGTTTTTTTGCAGTTTTATATAGTGCATGCTGGTCAGATATTGGAGTGCTTTACATGAGCATTGGTTACATCATACAAGGACAAACTCATTTTTGTTGTAGGCATGGGGAGATTAAGTGATTTGACCAGAATGACGAGCTGAAGCAGAAACTCCAACTTGGTAACACCACATTTTCTCCCCTAAGCGTAACATTTAATCAAGTGGTCAACTGGATAAAAAAACATAGAGATAACAAATAATTCAAAAGTGCTTTGTCGCTATTTGAGAACTGCTTGGCTCAGAAAGCGACCTTTTTAAAAATGGTGTAAATCCGTTTGGTAGTTGCTGAGAAATTGTAAAAAAACAAATATCGATATCTAGAGGCGCGGTGGATCCGTGAACCCTCCCGACCACGAGCTTCATTTTAATTGGCTGCCAACACTCTAAACCAGTAAGTGTTGGCAGCCATCTTGTGACTCGGTAGAACCGAGTCACAAGAAAACAGGGAAACAAAGGTGAAAAAGAAGAAAAGGGGGCAGGGTAGAAACACCCTGACCCCCTAGGCCTGCTCAGGGGGTCCCACAAGGACCCCCAGGGCCAAAAAACGCATTTTTTTAAAAAACATTGGCGAAATTCGCGCTGGGGTCACGAATCCCGCCGAAATGTAAAAAAAAATGAAGCGCGGGATACCGCGCTTCATTTAATTGAGACCCCGGGAGGGCCAGGTCCCGGGGGCATTGCCAACAAATATATGCAGGGCCCGCGGGGGCCCCCGCAGCCCCAGGGACCGCCACCTCCCGGGGCTTGTTTTTTTAATGTTTGGGGGGCCTCCAAGGCCCCCCCAAGCCCCGGGGACCGCCACCGCCAGGGCTTTTATCAAATAGGGACCCTCAGGATTCAAGGGGAATTAATCCTCCAACTTACCCTGAGCACTACTGATGCAGTCCAGCCATCGCCCTGTCACTACCCATGCACTCCTCCAATCAACCAGCGAGCACCATGTACTTATCCAATCACTCCGCCAAAACACAAGCACTTATAAATTCACCATCCACTCTCCTTGCAGTACTCTAATCATCCAGTCAGTACCCATGTACTCATCCAATGACCCAGGCACTAACTCATGGCAAATACAGAGGAGGTCATGCTAATCACAGGGGTACCCCAACGCATAGTGTTCCCTAGTGTATGTAGGTGTTTTCACTGTATTCTAAGTGTCTTTTACCACCAGAGACAGAGTCAGTTACCACCAGTACCCATCAGCAAAAAGTTGGGGGCACAGGAGTACTTTCTACTCCTCTGTTGGTTCTTTCTGCACATCTCTTCCTTCTTCTTGCACTTTTCTTCGTCTTTCTGGACTTCTGTTGCCTCTTTCTGCATTTGTCTTCCTTCTTTCTGTGCTTTTCTTCTTCTTTCTTCACATGTCCTACCTCTGTAGGCATAGTTAGAAACTAGCATTTAAAAAACCTTTGAAATTCACTTAAAAAACCATAAGTTTCAGGCATGTTATAGTTAGAAATTAGCATTTAAAAAACCTTTGAAATTCACTGAAAAAACCATAGGTTTCAGGCACGTTATAGTTAGAAATTAGCATTTAAAAAACCTTAGAAATTCACTGAAAAAACCATAGGTTTTAGGGAAAGTTATAGTTAGTTGGACATTTCACTCGTACAAAACCAGAGAAATTCCCCGTTATAGTTAGTTCAGCTAACTATAACTCTCGCCCCGCAATGCACTGCTGATGATGTCACATATGACATCACTCATGACATGGTCAGTGACATCACTGATGACATCTCAAATGACATCACTGATGACATCATCCATGTGATAATTTGATGCATCTTCTCACACCCTAATGTAACTTTTGATACACCAACTCTAAATAACAGACTGCCATTCTCAAAACCATAGACACTCCAGCAGCAATAACTACATACCCACTCACTGATTCTTAGGTCTAAACACATATCCACTCACTCACCCGTACAGTCACTCATACTTACTATCACTCAGTACAGGACTATCATATGCACTCATATGCCTATATAGACACTCACACACCACCACTCATCCATAGAGGTACTCACACACCTAGTCAGTCATGCAAATAATTAATCACACTCCCATTTACTCACCTATACAGTTATACACACACCAGCTCACTTACTCATACAAATACTAGGACATTCATACGCTCTTATACAATCACTGATACAAGCACACACTCATCCATACAGTCACTCTCATAATCACACACTCTCACTTATAGCTATTTATATATCCCAACACACATATATACTGCCTTTCACATATGTAGTTACTCACACATGTACCACTGAGATATACATTCACTCACTAACACACCCATACACACACTCACACACCCATACAGTCCATCACAGATGCACTCTTGAAACCATGCACCCAGTGAATCACCCACTCACACATCTATGCACAGAGTCACACACACCCCACCCATACAAACACTCAGGCATCCATACAGATACTCAGACAACCAATCAATAACCCATATAGACACTCATGTAGCTATACACAAACCCATGCAGCCGCTTACACACCAACAGACAGACGGATACAGACATTCACACAGTTTAGTCACTAACCCGTGCATTCAGTAAGATACATTTAATCACTCACTTATAGAGTCAGTCACACACCTACTAAATCATCCATTCAGACCCTTATACACCCACTCATTCTTCAATACGCCTTTCCCTATATATATTAAACATATTTAAACTTTACAGAAACACACAGTCACTAGATGATGTCACCAGTGATGTCATCAGTGATGTCATTTGAGATGTCATCAGTGATGTCATCAGTGATGTCACTGACCATGTCATGAGTGATGTCATATGTGACGTCATCAGCAGTGCATTGCGGGGGCGCGAGTTATAGTTAGCTGAACTAACTATAACGGGGGAATTTCTCTGGTTTTGTACGAGTGAAATGTCCAACTAACTATAACTTTCCCTAAAACCTATGTTTTTTTCAGTGAATATATATATACATACACCTATAACATAAAATCTAATTTAAAAAAACATTATATTATAAATTAAAGCATTAAACTATTTAAAAGTCTTTAAACTTAAATGTTCCACTCCAGTGACTGCAACAGTAGGGAAAGTGTTGGATAGCGGAGGGGTAAAAATTACTATTCCCACTCCAGTTAGTGCAACAGTAGGGAAAATGTTGGATAGCGGAGTAGTAACAATGACTTTTCCACTCAGTGAGTGCAACAGTAGGGAAAGTGTTGGATAGCGGAGGGGTAAAACGTACTATTCCCACTCCAGTGAGTCCAACAGTAGGGAAAATGTTGGATAGCGGAGAAAGAAAAATGACTATTCCCACTCCAGTGAGTGCAACAGTAGGGAAAGTGTTGGATAGCGGAGGGGTAAAACTTACTATTCCCACTCCAGTGAGTGCAACAGTAAGGAAAGTGTTGGATAGCGGAGGGGTAAAAATTACTATTCCCACTACAGTGAGTGCAACAGTACCGAAAGTGTTGGATAGCGGAGGGGTAAAAAATACTATTCCCACTCCAGTGAGTGCAACAGTAGGGAAAGTGTTGGATAGTGGAGGGGTAAAAATTACTATTTCCACTCCAGTGAGTGCAACATTAGGGAAAATGTTGGATAGTGGAGGGGTAAAAATTACTATTCCCACTCCAGTGAGTATAACAGTAGGGAAAGTGTTGGATAGCGGAGGACTAAAATGACTATTACCACTCCAGTGAGTGCAACAGTAGGGAAAATGTTGGATAAGGGAGGGGTAAAAATTACTATATACAAAGGCAAAAGGCGGGAAGACCTATATGGCCTTCATGGACCTGACCGCAGCCTTTGATTGTGTTTGAATGTGTTTCCCATTCGAGGCTGTGGTCCATGATGGAGGGGATGGGCATTGATCCGCCGATAATTGCCTTTATACGTCAGCTGTACGCCAATGCCACCGCTTGTGTTCGGTATGGCAGGAGGGGGGAGTGTACAAACCACTTTAAAATCAAAAAGGGAGTAAGACAGGGGTGTGTTCTCGCCCCGTTTCTTTTTTCCATCTACACAAACGGGGTAGAGTCCTCCCTGTCTGCTTTACCCGTGGACATGCCTAAATTCGATCATGACCCTCTCCCTATCTTGGCGTACGCGGATGACGCAGTATTGATAGCCAGATCAGGGATAGCCCTGCAATCGTTAATCTTGGCTTACTCCACTTTTATGGCCTCTCTCGACCTAAAAGTAAATTAATCCAAATCTTTCATAATTGTGGCAGGAGCTACCAGAGGAGAGAAATACCCCCACTTCCAGCTTGCAGGAAAGAAAATTGAGGTTGTCGATTCCTTTTCATATCTGGGAGTCCTTTTTGATAAGGATCACACATGGTCCAACTTAGTGGCAGCAAGAGCCCAAGGCATGCAAAGGAGTCTCAATGCTATCAAAAGATTTGCAAAGAAGCTGGGAGGTAGCCCCCTGGACACAATAAAAAATATTTACCTCGCAAAAACAAAGTCCGCTGCAATTTATGGGGCAGGAGTCTGGGGGATGGCTAATGTCGACCAGTTACAGCAAGTAGAAGATAGCTTCTTTAAAAAAAGAGTGTCCTTACCGCAATCAGCCCCAAACTATATTTTACATCTCGAACTGGGTCTTCCTTACCTCAGTGATGGCATAAGATTGGCACCAGTCCTGCTGTGGCTTTCAATATGGCGGAGGTCTACAGTGGACCTGACACAAACTATTATCAGGGATTGCTGCAAGTTGGATTATTACAAAAGAATTGGGTGGTTAAATTATGTAGAGGTCCAACTGAATGCCCTAGGGCTGGGAGAATTATTTAAAAACCCTGATTCCTGCAAAAGGATCACAAAGAAAAGGATAACGGACTTATTCAATCTAAGAGAAAATCATGATCGAAGGGGAAAGAAATGTTTTCATCACTCTTCCATTGCCTACGATCTGGTTCCTCCAAGACCTGGGGAGGGTTTCTATTACCTATCTCGCATTAACAATGCGCAGCATAGATTTATTCTATTGCGCTTCCGATTGAATATGATCCCATTACTCCTGGGGTATCCGGCAAAGAGATACAAACTGGCAGACCTGTCACCTTGTCCCTGTAATAACTTTGCCGTGCAGTCAGACCCACACATATTACTGTTTTGTAAAAACTATTCCGACGAAAGAAAAACATTCATTTTCCCAATCCTGAGGTATCATAATTTTAAACAGTATCGGGTGGCTATGTATTTTTTAAAGGCTCTATCGGATCCATTTGTATGTTTTGCTGTAGCCTCATTCCTGTGGGCATGTTTCAGAAAGAGGAAAATGGTGGGAGGAACCCTTAACAATAATGATTGATCTTAACTTTAACAGATTTTAATGGTTTTTAAAAGTTTTATCTGAATGGATTATTTTGATCACGGCAAAACTGTTTAATTCTTTTCAGGTCTCGCCTAGCGTTGCAGCGCATGCGCTGCTCGCTCTGTGAGACATATAGTGAGAGAGGAGATTTCAGAAGGGGACTTGAAGCCCCGCCCATCATTTTCATTGGGTCGCGTCAGCGTTTATGCTAAACGCTGGCTTCCCATTGAAAAGGATGCTTTTTGGGCACTGCCCTTTCTCCCTTTTGTACGGCCCATCCGGACTGGGTCGTCTGCTTCACGGCTGTCGTGAAGCACTTTCTTACCTTTAGGGGGGGCCATCTGTTTCTAATTAGCATGGCCTTAGCGCAGCCATGCTAATTAGAAACAGATGGCCTCCCCTAAAGATCAGAAAGTCTGCAGTACAGCGTTGTTTCAGATTGTAAACGTGGCTGTTTTATTAATATGTCCTAACATTCACATTATTAGCCTGGATGTCAATATATCCCAGTTCGTGCACGTTTCTGCCATAAGTGCCTGTTTCACGTGTGCGTTCGGGGTGCGTCTGGTTTCACAAACACACACTTCCCTTTTATCCCACAAGTGATGGGCGGGTCATGTCCCGGCTCTTTTGGCGGCTGCCTGTGGTGTGAGTTGTCCCGTCTGGGGGCTCCCAGTGTCTCGGATGGTCCTCTGGCTGTCCCCCTCTCTCCCTCCCACCCTCCTCCCCTGGGCAGCTGCCTCTCGCTGCGCTGACTGCGGGAGGAGGGGGTGGTCCTCGGCCGTGCTCTGCGTGCAATACACCCATTAGAAAACCTACAACCTGCTCGCAGCCCGCGGGAGTCCGGACCTGGCTCGTGGCAGCAGCACTCTTGTCCGAGGCGATCAGCTAGCGGGGTGACCCCATGCATGCCCCCCATCTGGAATCCATTCACCCCCTGCCACCCAGGAATGCTGCGAATTGGCAATCACGCTGAAGGCCTGGCAGGGAGGCGGCCAGGTGATTACTTCCCCACAGAGGGCCCGATTCTGATGCGGGTTGGAAAAGCTTCCCGACTGAGGGCCTGATTCTGATGCGGTTAGGAAGGCCTCCTAATGGCATTTGCTCCTTCCAAATCGGATCGGGAACGTGTCTTCCCGACCCAGGGCCCAATTATGATGCGGTTAGGAACATATGCTCCCATTGAAGTCAATGGGAGTCCAACCAAATCGTATCTGGAAGCATCCGGATGCATGGTACTCCGTCGGTCGGACTCTCCCGATCCGAGTGGGTCGGAAACCATTTCCAAACCGATTCGGTCGGGAAGCTTTCCAACCCGCATCAGAATCAGGCCCTTAGCCTTGTATTCTTTACTTGGCTTCCAATCCTTCGGTGCCCGCCCCGGCTTCTGAGGAGATCTGCAAGCGGCCCATTTGCATGCCACTAAAGCACACCAAGGACGTGGCCTCTTCAACTCTCTCGGCGATCACTGATGATGCATGTGGTCATTCACAGATGTTTAGTGCTTGAGCTCTGCAACCTGGTGTCCTTTTCGGATTTAAGTGAGTAAACGACCCCTCTCTGCATAATAGTATCGCCGCTTCATTTGCTGCACGGCGCTTCATACAAAGCCTGTGAGAAGTGTGTAAAACTGTGATAAAACATCCTGCAAGCGTAAGGGTACCCCCCCTCCTGTCGCGTGGTGGCCTTTGCGTCTCTTTCAGGTGTATAATTTGATTTTCAGAACTGCATTAACTTTCCCGCCCGTTAAGACCTGTCGCAAGTAAAGGCCGCCACTTCTTAATTAGATTATCGTCTAATGAACCAATCAATAGTTACTGATCCATAAATCGCACGCGGGTGCACGTTTCGGATTCATAGGCGGGTTCACGGTAAATCTGAGAAGTTGACTCTTTTCTTCTCACGCAGGGCAGAGTTATTCCACAGCAAGGAGAGTGCGCAGAGATCGCCACCGTCAATGGATCACCGACATAATTATGCGGCAGCCAGCCTTCTTACAAGCCGGACTGGGATCTTAACTTAGGGCAGGAGGAGTGTTAACATGGCCAGTCCGATCTTATATGGGAATGTTGTTCTGTAGCAGGAACATATTTACATTGAGATTCCAGTTCTTATATGGTGAATGCAGTTCTGCAGTGAAAGATTTTATGCGGCAGAGCAATTCTCCTAGGACGCGGAGAGTTCTTATTTAGACAGTAAACTGTTTATATGGCATGAAAGGTCCCATTATGGTGAGGCAGTTCTTAGAGAACGGACAGGTAATTTAGAACGGGGGAGTTTTTGTGTTTAGTTACAGTGCTTAAAGTGTGGTCAGATTTTAAATGTTGGGAATAGTTCTTGTACGTGGGGCAGCTTATATACAACTGTAAAGTACCAGTTTTACCATGCTGTTTTGTACAGTGAAGCAGCCATAGGGTGAACTAACATAGTATGCTGCATTTACGCACCTCACTCTTTTTTTTTTTTTTTTTTTTCTTTTTACTTTAATGAGCGCGGCGCCGTCTTCACGGACACCGCGCTATGCAATGCAATATGTGTTGCTTTTGGCATTGTAAATAACAATGGCTTTTAATTTTTTAAAAGGCATTGCCATTTACAATGCCAATAGCTCCAAAATTCGCAGTTGCGAGACCTATTGCATTGTAAATGCTTGTTTAACATTGTACATAGGTTTATATATTTGACATGTAGATTTTATGATATTATGTGCTTTTATGATCTGTTTTATAAAGATCGAATAAAGCTGTGTGACTTGACCTGACTTGACTATTCCCACTCCAGTTAGTGCAAAAATAGGGAAAGTGTTGGATAGCGGAGGGGTAAAAAATACTATTCCCACTCCAGTTAGTGTAACAATAAGGAAAGTGTTGGATAGCGGAGAGGTAAAAAATACTATTCCCACTCCAGTTAGTGCAACAATAGGGAAAGTGTTGGATAGCGGAGAGGTAAAAAATACTATTCCCACTCCAGTTAGTGCAACAATAGGGAAAGTGTTGGATAGCAGTGGGGTAAAAATGAATATTCCCACTGGAGTCAGTTCAAAATTAAAAACAAACAAAATATCAACAACAACACAAAAGATTTTAAAAAACAAAAACATAAAACATATATAAAAAATTACAAAAGATAGAAACATATTATAATGTTAAATAGATATAACAAATACCTAGAAATATTATATTTAAAAAAATTAAAAATAATTTACAAACAAAAAAATTAATTATTACATAAATGTAATATTTTTTATTTCCTACCCTATAACACCACACAATTCACAACACACATCTAAATTTTAAACAAAATGTACCTCCATAATTAACATAATTAATTATCAATTAAATAAATAGTATTAATTAAAAAACAAATTAAAACAGATAAATATTAATTTACTCACCAAACGTTACCCCTATAAAACCAAAAACCCAGACAAAAAAAAACAATTACCCTAATTAATTATCAATTGATGAATTAATATTAATGGTCAACTCATTATTAATTAATTAAACCTAAATTACTTTCCACCCCCTACCCCAATAAACACCACAACCCACACCTAAAAATCATTACACAATTTCCATAATTAATTTTAAAATAATAAATTAATATCAATTAACAACTTATTAATTAATTTAAAAGAAATTACTTCCCACCCTTTACCACTATAAACCCCACAACTCACATCTAAAATTAATTACACAATTGCCATACTTAAATTTTAATTAATTAATTAGCATTAATAAGCAAATAATTATTAATAAATTACTTCCCACCCTTTATGCCTATAAACCCCACCACCCGCTGCTAACAAAAATGACATAATTAACATAATTAATTACCAATTAATTAATAATATTTAATAAACAATTAATGATTAATTATTAATAAATTACTTCCCACAATTAACACAATAAAATTTAAATAAAAAAAATACTAATAAATAAAAAGTAATAATTACTTTATGATAATTAAATTACTTCCCACCCTATTCCCCTATAAACCCCACCACCCACTCCTAAACAAAATGACACAATTAACATAATTACCAATTAATTAATTAATAATGATTAACAACCAATTAATAAATAATTAATAATAAATTAATTCCCACAGCTAACACTATAAAATATAAATTAAATAAATATTAATTAATAAAAAAATATAATAAATTAATTATAATTTAATTACTTACCACCCTATTCCCTATAAATCCACAACCCGCTCTAAAAAATGACACAATAAGATAATTACCAATTAATTAATTAATAATAATTAACAACCAATTAATAATTAATTAATAATAAATTAATTCCCACAAATAACACTATAAAATCTCAATTAAATAAATACTAATAAATAAAAATAATAATTTATTTATTATAATTAAATTACTTCTCACCCTATTCCCCTATAAACCCACAACCTGCTACAGAATTAAAAAACGCAAAATTTAATTAAAATAAAATTAATAACTACTAAAAATGTAACACATATATTAAAAAACAAAAGCAATACTTATACAAAAAAATAGCTCACATACATTTAAAATACAAACTAAAATACATAACACTAATTAAAAAATCGATATTTTAAACAACTATATTTTTGCAAACGATATTAATGACTTCGATATTTTTAAAAACGATGTTTCTTACCTTAAAGTCGATATTCTTGACTACGGTATTCTTACTATCGATATTTCTGTGCCACGATATTTCCAACTCGATATTTGTGTAAGTCGACATTTCCAACTCGATATTCTGTCTCTGCACCATTTTTCAAGAGGCTTTTGACACCCTGAAAGAGGCAATGTGCTCAGCTCCAATTCTCAAAGTTTCAGACTAGTCTAAGTAGTTCATTATGCAGACTGATGCCTCCCAAACCAATGATGATGGCCAAGACCAGCCTGTCACTTTTATTAGCAGGAGGTTACTCCCCAGGGAACAGCGTTAGAGTACCATTGACAGGGAGGCCTTTGCTGTGGTCTGGTCCCTGAAGAAGTTGAGACCATACCTGTTTGGTACTCAGTTCCTTATTAAAACTGATCACAGACCTCTCAGATGGCTTATTCATATGAAAGGTGAGAACCCAAAACGTTTGAGGTGGTCCATCTCCCAACAGGGAATGGACTTTACAGTGGAACACAGACCTGGGACTGCCCATGCCAATGCAGATGGACTTTCCAGGTTCTTCCACTTAGACAATGAAGACTCTCTTGGGAAAGATTAGTCTCATCCTCTTTCGTTTTGGGGGGGTGTATGGAAGTGCCCCTTTTCCCATGGTTACCCCCCATTTTTCCCCTGCGTCTGATGCACTTTAACTGAGTGTGCACTGGGTCCCTGCTAACCAGGTTCACATTGCCTGTGTTCTTTCCCAAAACTGTACCTTTGTTTCCACGATTGGCACACCTCTGGCACACATATAAGCCCCTTGTTAAAGGTACCAGTGGTACCAAGGGCCTTGTGACCAGAGAGGGTCTCTAAGGGCTGCAGCATGTTTTGTGCCACCCTCAGAGACCCCTCACCAAGCACATACACACTGCCATTGCAGACTGTGTGTTTTGGTGCAGCTAAAAATGAAGAGTCGACATGGCACACATCCATGTGTGCCATGCCTACAAAACACTCCCTGAGCCAGGAGCGCATCATATCGCAATTATATATCATTCCTATTGATATGGAATTTTACATAGCTCTATCTTTCAAATAGTGTCTTATGATCAATCCCTTCTCACAAAGGATAACAGTTGTAACACATGGAGTCACGTAGTCCAATTGCAATTTCTTGATTTATTAGTTTCATAAAGGACATGATTTAGTCAGCCCAGCCAACACGTTTCGTCCATTCGGACTTCATCAGGGTTTAAATTATGGTGCAGAAATCCATACCACAAGAAACTATGGTTAAAGCCTCGGTGTCGCCCTTGGAGATCTGAATCTGAAGATGATGGTAGTTATCCTGAGAAGGTTCTGATGATACAAAGCCCTAAAAGGATGATTGGTTATATTATCTGGAAGGACATTTGGAGATATGCTCTTTTTGGTGTCACACATATAAAGTTACAATAGAGAAAAATAACAATTTCCCAGATCTGGTTGCATGTAGATAACTTGGACATTTTGCAGACCAATATAGGACTAACACAGTGCAACACCGAGGCTTGACGCGTTTCGCTTATGCTTTTTCAAAGGCCGTTCTCTTCTTTCACTCGCTCAATTTCAGAGGTGGTGCGCATTGCCGAGTGAAAGAAGAGAACGGCCTTTGAAAAAGCATAAGCGAAACGCGTCAGGCCGCGTCTTCTGAACTGCGTCAGGCCGCGTCTTCTGAACTGCTGAGTCTGCATGGCATTATCGATCCTAGAGTGCTCCCCGAACCTGGAGGGTAACCTGTGAGCTTTAATCTATAACGCGGCACGCCTTGCCGCGGGGGAAGCACCACCGCTGAAATTGAGTGGGCCGACGAGTTGGGAAATTGCCCAGCTCATTTCGGGAGGAAAGACGCTGAGATATTGACTCTCCAGCTCAGGGGGCCCATCCAGGGCAGGCATCAGGAATCTTCTGAGCCTGGCACCCATCCAGGGTAAATTAGCGACTCACTACGAATACCACAATCCAGTGGGAATTTGCAGCCTATCAGCAGGAGGCATCTTTGTATTTAAGTGGGACGCGCATTGCCGAGTGAAAGAAGAGAACAGCCTTTGAAAAAGCATAAGCGAAACGCGTCAGGCCGCGTCTTCTGAACTGCTGAGTCTGCATGGCATTATCGATCCTAGAGTGCTCCCCGAACCTGGAGGGTAACCTGTGAGCTTTAATATATATATATATATATACTTGTGCGATCATGGAATAAGCCCACACTGCTTTGTAGTTGTGATTTGTACTGCCTGTGGCATAGGTAAGTCACCCCTCTAGCAGGCCTTACAGCCCTAAGGCAGGGTGCACTATACCAGAGGTGAGGGCATATCTGTGTGAGCAATATGCCCCTTCAGTGCCTAAGTCCATTCTCAGACATTGTAAGTCCAGTGAAACCATATTGAGTACATGGGCTGGGAGGTTGTCATTACGAACTCCACAGCTCCATGATGGCTTTACTGAATGCTAGGAAGTTTGGTATCAAACTTCTCAGCATAGTAAACCCACACTGATGCCAGTGTTGGATTTATTATAAAATGCACTCAGAGGGCACCTCAGAGGTGCCTCCTGAAAACGTTCTCAACCGCTAGTGTGTAGTTGAGTGGTGTGCACCAGCCTGCCACTCTCAGAAATATTTCTGACCCCCTGAGGTGGGAGCCTTGTACTCGTGTGGGTCAGAAACAAAGCCTGATCTGGGTGGAGGTGCTTTTCATCTACCCCCAAGCAGGGACATCATTCAGGACGGTGAGTCTAAAAGGCTTCCTGCCCATTGTTATGCCATCCCAGGCTTCTCCAGCTAGTGGAGATGCCACCCCCGACCAAGCCCTACTTTGGGCTGCAAGGTCGGTGGGAAAATTAGTAAGCAAGAGAGGTGTGTCCTCTCTCAGCTAGGACCACCTGTAAGGTTTCCCGAGCTGAAGTGACCCCCTCGTTAGAAAATCCTTCATGTTGGATGGAAGGATTTTAGCCAATAGGTTTAGGGGATGCCCCCACCCCAAAGGGAGGGGACATACAAAGGGTGTAGTCACCCTAAAGGTTAGTAGACCATTGGCTACTACCTGCCAGTACCTGTAACGCCCCTAAAATTGGGAATGTAGGGGCACCCTTGAACCTTGATCCTCAGATTCCTGGCGACCTAAGGAAGAAGAAGGCCATACCAGCAGTAAAGACTGCAGGCGACAACTGACTTGGCCCCAGCGCTACTAGCCTGTCTGCAGCCCTCAAAGAAACCTGCTCCGAAAAGCGGCTCATCCTGCATGCCCAGCAACCTCCACAACCCTAGAAGGACTGCCTGCCTTCCTTAAAGACCAAGAACTCCTGAGGACAGCGGCCGTGTCCACAAAGAACCCAACACCAAGGACTCCCTTACGTTCTGAAACCACGAGTCCTGTCCACTCTGCACCCAACACCCACAGCCTGAGTCTGAGTGGGCCACGAGTCTAGTGAAGTCTCCCCAGCAATCCTGAACTCAAATCCATCATTGGCTGACCTCCCCTAGACTCCACAAAGATGCCTGCAGCCTCAGCACGACCGGCTCTGGTGAAGATTTCCCGACGTCGAAAGGCACCCCAGCATTCTCAGCCCCCGGGCCTTGGGGAGCCCAGCTGACCGTGTCCCGGCGTCCACCCACATCTCAACTTACCTGCCCAGTCGTTAGTCACCTTCGTCCAGCCTCTTTGTCCGAGCCTGCAGCCTCTTTGTGAAACTGAGTTCCCCCATTCACTTTCATTGGATGACCGACACTATCTTTGCATCCTGCACCCATCTGCCCTTTTGCCGCTGGTGGTGTATGCTTGGTGCTGCCTTGTAGCCCCCTGGGCATGCCTAAACCCCCAGGCCCTGTACCCTGAACCTGCGGGTGCTTACCTGCAAACCGTGCTTCTTCGATCACCCCCAGTCTCCTTAGACTAACATTGGGTCCTCAACACTAACTTTGACCTCTGCACCCAGCCGCCCCTGGGCCGCTGGTGGTGCAACCTTGGTGTCCACTTGAACCTCGCCCTGTGTTTGTCCAAACCCCAGAAGACTGGGATAGTACGTCATGTACTTACCTGTTAATGTGCATAACTGTTTTACTTCCATAGGATTGCATTGTATTTCTTGCAATTTGCACTGTGGCTTTTTTCTACATTGCTAAGTTATTGCTACTGTTAATTGACACCTCAAAGTATTTCTAGTACTACTGTAAAGTATTCCTTTTGCTATTTGCAACACAGACCTACTGTATCTGAAAGTATTGTTATTTCTAAACTGGTACTTACCTGCAACTGAGTACTTCGTTCTAAAATAAAAGTAACAAAGTAATATTTTATACCAACATTGGACTTGGAGTTAGTCATTGAGTGTGTGCCTCATTTCTTGACTGTGTATGTACAACAAATTCTTTGCACAACTCTCTGATAAGCCTAACTGCTCGGCCACACTACCACAAAAAAAGAGTAGGGTATTATCTACTTTAGCCTCTGTAAAACCTCTGGGGATTCACTGGACTCTGTGTACACTATACCTTACCTTGGTATAGTATATACAGAGCCAGCTTCCTACAAGTACCTGGCCATTTAAAGCATTAGCTTGAGCCAAATGAATGCACGTATTATTGGTTTCCCCAGACGTAAAGCCTTGCTCCAATGAGGGATGAAGTTTTACCTCACGAGTGAGACAGTGAAACTTCACCATAAAGCGTTTGACATTGCCATCAGAAAACTACTGGTGATAATTGTGATGGACAAAATGTGTAAAAATGCCTGAAGCCAGAGTTACTGCATGTTGTTCCACATTTTCTTCAGAAATTCCTTTAATGTGGAGGTAATCAGAAATACAGCAAAGGTCAGGGCTGATCCAGCGATCAGGGATCAATAAATTTTCACTAACATAGGCCCATTTACACTACCCAACTAATAACTTCACGCTGGGGTTCAGTGTGATGCAAGTTTATTCCTAACTCACTAAATATACTTTAGAACCTGCATTTCTCCTTACAAATAAGTGTGTTGACGAACCTTTTGGTGTTGAGTAGTTGATGACAATAATTATATACTATTCTATACATCTATTCTAAATAAAATAATAACAGACTCAATGTATAGTTTATGTTGTTTATTGTAAATAATGTAAGAAATAAATGCTCATCAAGTACAGTTACACTTAATGCAAATCATGGATTATCACAGATAGAAAACATTGGCAATGTATATATTCAAACTCATATCAAATAAACAATGCATTGAAGGAGTGGATAGGCATAGAGAGAAAAGTTTCAGAGACAAAAATACATTTGCAAATGAATATGCAAATTAATAAGATTATCTATACTAACCCAAGTAAGATTCAGGGAAACTACCCCACTGGCCAGTTAGGGCAGGAAGGCCACTCATGTAGAGTCGAGTGACAAAGATTAAATCAGGAGACAGGAATCAGGTAGGCCTCTATCTGGAAACAGCAAACCGACACAGCGATGATCTCCCGCTAGCTAAACACCAGTCGACCCCTAAAAACCACACCCACCGGGGACCTTCAATTATACCCTAAAACCTAAATGCCCAACCCACATTTGTTTCAATCTGAGCACAGTATTCATCTCCCATTGGCTAAAATTGGGGGTGTTCTGTCACACCACTCTCGTCATGTCCATTTTATTAGACACCCTTTTGTTCAAACATTAAGCATTACATCAGAATCATCCCAAAAAACAATTCTGAACAAGATCATAGTAAACATTTCCTGCAGTTCCTTGAATGTTGCAAATCTCTACGCCTCTTTTGTTCGTCTCTGCCATCTCGTGAGGAAGTGGCATTGCTTCCATTTGTAATCTTATCCTCCTTCTTCCGTAACCTTGGCAGACAGTCAGCATAACACGAAGGACATTTCTATTGCCTCTGCATTCTCTCCTCATTCAAAGCTCATTTATTTCGTATTTTTCTTTTTCAGGAAGGTTAACCCAAAACTGGCATGCAGAAGTGTAGGCCCAAGTTTACTTTTTCTACAAGAACAGAACACAAAACATTTATTATTTTCAAGAAATGTAATTTCACTTTGCGCACCATCCCAGGAATTGCACTAAGCCATGCACAACCCATGTTATGTAGTTCCTAGCGAAACGTTATTAACGTGCACAAAAGCAGCATTATATTTTATCAAGCAGTTTGCGGCCTAGTTTCATGCATTAATACATGCATTAGTTTTACGCATGCGCAAAAGCATATCCCCATGTTTTAGCATTTATTAATAAAATTTTCACCGTACACTGTTAATATGTGTTACTGAGGGTTTAATCCAAGCAGGTTTTATTTACGCAAAACCCTGCTCCATCAGGGCCTAAGCTACGAAAGGCTCTGCCACCAGTGTGGGCTCGTTTAAAGCCATGCACTTCAATTCACTAAACTGCCAGGGTAGTAGAAGTGACAACACATGTCGCATGGCCCCCAATTCCATCACAGGAAGTGAACTTGCATTACCTTAGACCTTAACAACATCACAGGAAGTGACATCATCCAACCTTTAACCTTTAGTGACATTAAAGAAAATTACACCACATGTTCTTTGACTCTAAAGTGCACTTTTTATTGTGCAGTGATCAGCACAACAGATCTCAAACCCCTCAGAGATGCCATCAAACAAAGCAACATTCTAGAATGTTTATAGTTGATTAATGGCAGTGATGTAGGGCTTGGTAAGAGAGATTTTTTTTTCACTGTATGCCCCTATACAGTAAAGCACATAGAACTTCTGTTTGCAAAATCCTCCAAATAAATATGAATATAACCGTTTTTCTTTTCAAATGAAAAAAAATGCTGGAATCTGCACTATAGATCTTTTGATGGGTCATTAATACCCAAATACGCTGTACAGACTGTGCTGTCAACTTTCACCTAAACATTTAAAAAACTGCAAGTTAAAATGCCTTAGTGCAGCATCGGATTGTTGAAGACCCTCTTACCTCTGTCAGTTTTCACATTTATATTGCAGATAGCTTTCTTTTTTTATTTTGAAATTATCTCACATATTGACTCTTACAAAATTAAAAATTAAATGCACCTGCAAAGCAAAAGTGAAAAATTAACAAAGGCAAGGGTCTGAAATAATGAAAAGAAGGCAAGGCTCATACAAAGCCCTCTTTAATCTATATGCCTGATGAGCTCTCAGCTAAGGGTCGCAAAGATAGCACCAGGGGTCGCAGTTGTATAAACTGGTGACCCCTAAATGGTGTCCATGCTTAAAATGAGCAGAACTCAAAAGGTGCCAGGACCCAGATGAGCAACAAACAAGGGTATTGAAGGAATTCTTGAATTAATCTCAGACACTGGCAATTGCTTCAAGCTGCATTCCACACTATCGATTTTTGCTCACCATTCTGCTGTAGACAGAGACCTGCTTTATGCAAATCAGTCTTACTGCTCCAGTAGGAAAAGTCCAAACCGAACAGCCAGGTCAGGTCCCCTCCAAAGGGGAACACAAGTAACTCCAGATCAGTTTTAACCTACTTAAGTCTCGTCAGTGAGGTACAGCGTGAGTCCTGTGACACAGCGTGCACAGTCCTCAGGTTTAGGTATACCTGTCACATATAGGGTGTCTACTGCAAAAAGAACAGGAAAGGAATGCATGAATTAATCTCAGCCACTGGCTGGCTGCATTCCAGACCATTGTCTTTCACCCACCATGCCACCTAAGAGAGAGAATTGCCAATTTGTCATATATAAATCAGTCTTGGTCCAGCCTAAATTGCCAGTCCCGGTCGCTTCCAGACAGGAATGTAAGCAACCCCAAGCTAGTTTTGGCCGACTTAGGTTTCGTCGGTGAGGTATAGCTTGAATCCTGTGGCACATTGAGCATGAGACCCACGTCCGAACTTACCGGTCATACTTAGGTCATCTACTGCAACAAACAACCAGGTAATGGAGGGAATGCTCTGTGGACAAAACACAAGGCCTTTGAACTGGATGAGCTGCTTCATTGACAGTCAGTGTAAAGAACTGCGAGATGCAAAAACATGACCGAATCCACAAAGGCCAAAGACAAGCCTTAAACTCTGGAACATACAGATCGACGTGACAGACAGCCTAAGGTATAAGGCATTCTCATAGTTTATATTTACAACATCATAGAAGATCACCTCCCAAATCCTCCTTCATGCATTCAATTATACCTGATTTCGCCATTGAGGTTTTAACTATTGGTGTTTGAAACTTGCTTGCTGTTATGTCCAATCTTTGTAAACATGGGGTTAGCATCTGAACAACACTAGCCAAATCTGGTATTAAACTCACAGGTAGAAGCTTCACGCTGCAGCGCAGAGCCTGAGAGCCAGGTTTGTCTCTCTGTAAACATTAAAAGCTTTAATCGTCTCTCTGAACAACCCAAGAGGCAGGTTTGCCTGCTCTGTTCAGCTCCAGCAGCCTGAGAGCCCATCCATCTCCACAACACCAGCCTGAGAGTCCATTTGTCGCTCCTATTGATTTCTCAATGTGGAAATGAATCTCCAATGCCCAGATTCAAGATGGTATCATTCACTTCCTGCGCCATAAATGCCTTCAGTAATACTTCCTGTTGGTAGTTTTCTGCATTGCTAGAGCTATCACTCTCAAAGCCCTTCCTTTAATGCAGAAAACATGTCCGGAAAATGAAACCTAGTGAGGTTTTTATGCCTATCCACAGCACAATCAAAATATGGGTGCAATCTCGGGTGCAAATTGTGCACCAAGGATTACCGCTTGGATGGGGTTCTGCATTTATTGAGTGCGCAATTTGCATCTACTTTCGGAGTTTCAGACCTCAGAATGGGGGATAACACACAAATTGCACATTTCCCCCTTTTCTGACGTGCACACACTCAATACTTTTTTGTGCTATTTGCTCGTATGAATTGCATGGGCAAAATCCCTATGGTGCTCTGTTTTCTCCCGGGCTGTAATCCCGTTTGACACAAACTCCTATTTGAGTCCAAAATGGTGTTAGCACCCAGATTGTTTTAGGGGCCACACTTGTGAAAGTGAAAGCTTGATCTTTTTGATGTTTTTAGATACTACATTAGAACAGACATTGCATTGCATCATATAAGCATAAATAAAAATTTACCACCTTTAGAAAATTGTCAAGCGGGCAAATTATAATTTCTTTAAAAAATGCATTTCGCTAGAAATATTCCTAACCCTTTCACTAACATATTGCTTTGTCCATTGTCTGAGTGGGCGAAGGTATAATCTTTACCCCCAAAGTTGGGCAGTTCTAGAAAAGTTTCATCTGCAAAGCTGGGTGAGGTTTTCTGACTTTGCCCGACTTCGCTGATACAGTGTTTCCATACCTGCAAGCCTGCATAGCTAGTGTGTTTCCCAGCAGCACGATATCCCACCCACAAAGGGTGTGACATCCTGGGGCTGGGGAAACAGCCCCATGAGGAATTCCAGTATGGCAGAGGAGGAGGCAGGCAACAGGTGTAGGGATTAGGGCATAGAGGGTTCTAAGGGATGGTGTGCAGGGGTTTGCAAAGCCTACCCGGAGGGAGGTTCAGGGTGCCATGACAGAAGACAAGAGGCCAGGAGCAGGAGATCAGGAGATGGGGTGTTGACAAGCTGGCTGCTGCTTATTGGCTCATAATCGCAGAACATCACAACAACATCAGGAAAGGGCAGCTGAAGTTGCCCATCTTTCATAAAAAAATGTATAAGCTTCGCTTTTTCCAAATTTTTAAAGTTGTGTATCGCTCAACTTTTCAACGTCATACACCCCTACTTTATACTTTTAAAATGTGATCTGTTTTACGGCAGAGTGTGCTTATATGTAACCCTAAAGCAGGAAGGCATTAACTAATCCAATAGGGAAAGTTTGTGCAACCTTACGACAAGTTTATAAAATTGCTCCCACAACCACACATATGATGGTCACTCACTCACCGCAGCAAAAAGAGTTAAAAGGAAGAAAGTTAAGAGGATAATTTGACATGTTCTCAAATATGGTTAATGAAATTGAGGGTCTTCCTTCTAAAGATGGACAGTGTGGAGGTATGTGGATTAAAGCTCCTCTGCATAGCAACACAAAACAAATAGTAAAACAAAACAATAAATACACTTTATTGATATCTGCCAAAACAGAAATAGCTCTTGCAAGTTAACTAGAAAACCCATTCACAGAGTTTCTTGCAGGCATAAGTGAGATAGATACCCAAGAAAACTTGTAAAATATCCATGCATGAGCATACTTGAACTACAATCTGTATATGAGTATACCATGTGCATGTAGCACTTTCAATACATTACTACATTAATAACAGGCAAGTTTCAAAAGTGTGCTTTACCAGTCATTATCATAATTCATGCCACAGTCTGCACAGGAAGCAGCCATCTTTACTCCCATCCTACCTGAAAAAACTATACGACACAAGAAGATCTCTCATGAAAATACATTGTGCAGAGCAATCGTAGGTGTGGCACTGCTGCCTAGTGTTGACAGACATGGCTGGGCAATATGGAAAAGAAAGCATCAGCAAAACCAATAGGTCTGGACTATGCAAGATCTTTTGACTTTGTCAATTTTTTTGGCCCAGTTGTCCTGCACCACGCCTGAATTGTTTTTTTTAAAAGCGCTATGACCCATTTTATTTTACTTTCAGCTATGCTGTACAACAGCTGTGCTGATGTACAACATGCCTAAAAAACATAATAATGCCAGTAGTTCTCACATAGGAGAGACCTATTGGCATTGCCAATGCTTGTTTTTTACAGTCAGTAGCGGCGGGGGAAGGGGCAAGCAACCACAGGGGATGGGGTGGGGGGACGGGAAAGCAATGACAGCGAAGGAGACGAGGCTATGGGGCAAGCAAACACGGGGGATGGGGTAGGCAGTGGGAGAAGGGCTGGGGGAATGGTTTAAGCAACAACACAGGAAGGGGAGGGGGGTAGGGTAAGTGACGGCAGGAAGGAGAGGGGTGGGGGACAGGAGTAGAAATGATGAGAGAGGGGTAACGGGCAAGCAATGATGACGGGACAACAATACAGGAGGAGGATGGGGCAAGCATCAATGCAGTACGGGGGGAGGAGGGGAGACTGCCTGCAAACACCTTCATGCACTACAAGTAGAAGAAAAAAGTAGCCCAGGCCAGAAAGCAGAAGCTGCGGAACGGCACTCACAACGAAAGGAAGCAGTCCTTGGGCAAGGCTCCAGGAGAGGGAGAAACACACAAAGAGGAAGTGAAGCTGGCATGCACTGACCAAACAGGAGCCAGCATATAAGAGTGGCAATGAAGCCAACTAATGGTAAGCAATGGGCAGGCTCTAAGCCCACTGTAAGCTAACAATACGTCTTGCAACTCCACGGTCTAGTAGGTTAGACCTAAAAATAGCCCAAGACACCCCAACAAACTGCCAGTCAATAATTAGAACCTGTAACTCTCTACTTACTGAAATCTAATACAAAAGTACTAGGTAAAAATTGTGCTTTATGTAAAGTGCTCTGCAATCCTTTTACATCCAGTCTGTTCTCTATAAAACTGCAAATTAAATAAATAGCAGTCAATTGCCAGAGGAGCGTCATGCAATGCGAAGTTCATGTACACACACCCACAGGCATACTTATTTTAAGTCCACTGGAGAAGGGAGAAAATATGCTAAACTTGCATATTTAGAAAAATGCTGCAATTCTGAATAACATCACAGAGTTACTGTGAATGGTTTCTGGTAGAAAATATTTATTAAAACCAAAGTCAAATACACGTGAACAAAACACATATAACATTGTTACCACACATTATTGTCCAAATATTTGAATACGAAACCAGTCTGAAGTTAATTCCAAGCAGTACCGTTATAGTACAGTTCACTATGTATGCCAGGGCTAATGGTACAGATCTGAGTGTCCAATCAGCCACACACCTGTGTAATGTTGGCTGTGGAAATGTGTAATGTTCCTGGTGAAAGCACTCATGAATTCCTGTCAACGCAGTAGGAGGAGGAATCGCCATCGTCCACAAGAACACCATCAGGGTCTCGACCAGCACCGACGACACTCTCAGCACCGCCGAACACATGCACTTCCAGATCCACACGGACCCCAACACCACCCTTAGAGGCACCCTTGTCTACAGACCCCTGGGCCCCGACCCCAGTTCAGCGACTCCATAGCCGACTTCATCAGCACGCACGCCCTGACCTCTACCGACTACATCCTCCTCGGAGACCTGAACTTTCACCTGGAGAACAACAACGACAGCAACTCCACCACCCTGATCGACAACCTCGCCAACCTCGGACTGAGACAGCTCGTCACAACACCGACACATTCCGCCGGCCACACGCTCGACCCCGTCTTCTCCTCAAGCTCCCACGTCTCCTTCACCCGCACCACGGAACTCCTCTGGACCGACCACCGCTGCATCCACTTCACCTTCCAGAAACCCACCACACACCACCGCACCCAACAGATCCCACGCCGCTGCTGGAGCAAAGTCACCGAAGACCAACTACTGGCAAACCTCGCTCTCAGCCCTCCCTCCGACCCATCCAACACCGATGACGCTGCCTGCAACCTCAGACGATGGATAGACGACTGTGCCAACACCCTCGCCCCGCTGAAAAAACTCACCTACAGCGACACCACCAAAAGGGCCAGCTGGTTCACCCCGGAACTCCTAGCTTCCAAGCGTACCTGCCGGAAACTTGAGAAGAAATGGCACAGTGATAAGACACCGGACAGCCACGCAGCCCATAAAGACGCCATCCGTAACCACCACCACCTCATCAGGTCCGCCAAGAGAATCTCCTTCAAAGACCGCCTCGACAACAACGCACACAACAGCAAGGAGCTCTTCAACAACGTGAAGGAACTCTCCAACCCCAGCTCCAACACCAACGACATCCCGCCGTCGCAAGCCCTGTGCGATTCCCTCGCCACCTTCTTCCACCGCAAGATCGCCGACATCCACGACAGCTTCAACACCCAGACAGCCCCCACCAAGATAGATACTCCAGACCCGCCGCACACCATCGACCATGACCCCCTGCCAGCCTGGGCCAGCGTGAACATCGATGACACCATCAAGACCATGGGCACAATACACTCCGGCTCCCCGTCAGACCCTTTCCCGCACCACATCTTCAACAAAGCCAGCAGCTCCTTCGCACCCCACCTGTGCAACGTCATCAATCTCTCCTTCGAGACCGCAACCTTCCCAGAGAGCTGGAAACACGCCGAGATCAACGCCTTACTCAAAAAACCCAAGGCGGATCCAAGAGACCTCAAGAACTTCCGGCCCATCTCCCTGCTTCCGTTCCCAGCCAAGGTCATCGAGAAGATCGTCAACAAACAGCTAACCCGATACCTAGAAGAAAACAGCATCCTGGACCCATCCCAATCGGGGATCCGCAGCAACCACAGTACTGAGACTGCCCTCATCGCCGCCACCGACAACATCAGGACCCTGCTGGACAACGGTGAGACCGCAGCCCTCATCCTGCTGGACCTCTCCGCCGCCTTCGACACTGTCTGCCACAGCACTCTACGCGCATGCCTCCACGACGCAGGGATCCGAGACAAGGCCCTGGAATGGACCACCTCCTTCCTCGACGGCAGAACCCAGAGAGTCCGCCTCCCACCTTTCCGATCTGAAGCCTCCGAGATCATCTGCGGCGTACCCCAGGGATCTTCCCTCAGCCCAACACTGTTCAACATCTACATGGCCCCGCTCGCACGCATCGCCAGACAGCACGACCTCAACATCATCTCCTACGCCGACGACACTCAACTGATCCTCTCCCTCACCAAGGACCCCTCGCCGCCAAAGCCAATCTCCATGAAGGAATGAAGGCCGTCGCCGATTGGATGAAGATCAGCCGACTAAAGCTGAACACGGACAAGACGGAGGTCCTCATCCTCGGCTCCAACCCCTCAGCCTGGGACGACTCCTGGTGGCCAACGACGCTGGGAGCAGCCCCGACACCCACCGACCACGCACGCAACCTGGGAGTCATCCTCGACTCAACGCTCTCCATGGCCAAACAAGTCAACGCAGTCGCCTCCTCCTGCTTCAACACCCTCTGCATGCTTCGCAAGATCTACAGGTGGATCCCGACAGACACAAGAAGAACAGTCACCCAGGCCCTCGTCAGTAGCAGACTCGACTATGGGAACGCCCTCTACGCGGGAGCCCCGGCCAAGCTCATCAAGCGACTGCAACGCATACAAAACGCCTCCGCACGCCTGATCCTCGACGTACCATGCCACAACCACATCACCCCCCACCTGAGGAACCTGCACTGGCTCCCCATCGACAGGAGGATCACCTTCAAACTCCTCATCCACGCACACAAGGCACTCCACAAAACTGGCCCAGCCTACCTCAACAAACGACTCTTCTTCTACGTCCCCAACCGCCAGCTCCGCTCCGCCGACCTCTCCCTCGCCACCGTCCCTCGCATTCGAAGAACAACCACCGGCGGCAGATCCTTCTCACACCTCGCCGCCAAGACCTGGAACACCCTTCCACTAAGCCTACGACAGACCCAAGACCTGCTGACCTTCAGGAGACTACTCAAGACCTGGCTGTTCGACCAGTAGCAGCACCCCCCCCTTCCCTCTCCCCAGCGCCTTGAGACCCTCGCGGGTAAGTAGTGCGCTCTACAAATTCTGTGATTGATTGATTGATTGTCCATCTCCTCTTCCGCTAAAATCATTTAACATGTTCAATCAAAACATCTATATCCACGCACTCTTTAATTTTCATGTATTGGTTTCTTGAGCATTTTCCTATCTTACCAATTCCTAATGTTACACCTGCAAATTTGGTGGCTTTGTGATTTATATTTCAAATTCAATTATAACGGTCAATGTCTGATGGCTCATGGATTAATGCATTCACTGAAGCAATCTGTGCCTGACCCCCTATCGCAGGTTCTAAAACTGCTGGGCCCACTCAGCCATTGATCCTTCAGAAGCCAATAAAAGGATTACCTTTAGGCTGGATAACAATAAACATCTGTAATTCAGTACCAAGATACCCCTTGGGGTGCCTTTACAAATATGTTATGTTTGGAGATGGCGATCTTGGGATGAGGCTCTAAGTATTGTGGTAGGTCAGAACATCAAATTATCACAATATCGTGACCAGAATATTGTGGGGCAAAATATCGAAGAGGTAAGTGCACAGAGGGAGGTATTGATTTACTGTTCTAACGAAAAGCCAACTCCTGGGTAAAGATGTAGCTTTCTGAAAAATTTGGCATAGTTCCATTCAGGAGAAGTGTGGCTGAATGGTTAGAGCGGCAGACCCTGATGCAGAGATCTGGCCCGGGACCAGGGTTCAATTCTCGGCGGGTCTTGGGCTCAATTTCCTCGGACCTGATAATTCTCGCCTCGGTGCCTATTCTAATCATGGGTGCAACTCTGGGCAATAGCTTGCTTAATCTCCACAACGGCCCCAACAGCGCTGGGATGCCTGGCTTCACCCTGGGGGTGCCCAGGAGTGGACATTTCACAGGGAAAAGCCAGGAAGGGTTCCACAGCGGTATGCGTACAGCGCCTGGACACCCCTTTGGGGGTATGGGTGTGCTTTACAAATTTCATTTCATTCAGCCATTTTGGCTGTAGCACTGTCTAAAAATCCCTGTGGAAATTGTGTTTTGAGACTCTCCTTTTGTCTCGGCCACTGCATGATGGATACCTGTGAAACTTTCAAGGAAGGAGCTGAAGTGGATGGTCTTTTATTTTGCAAAGTTTCGTGAGGTGTTGTCAAAAGGCGCTAAACAGTGGCGGCTGGCATGGCTCGCGGGTGGGAGGGCGGGTGGGTCACAAGGGGGTCACACGGGGGGCCACGTGGAGGAAGTCACGCATATATAAAAAAAAACATTTAAAAAAAAAGAAACTTACCTTTGCGCCGGTTCCCGGGTCTCTGCTCCTGCTCTTCTCCGTCTCGGACGGAAGCACAGCCAGGCCCTACTGATCAATCACAATGCTGCAACGCAGCATTGTGATTGGTATCACAAGGCCGCAATGCAGCATTGTGATTGGTAGGCACCCAGGCTCCCCTGACCAATCTCAATGCTACAATGCAGCGTTGTGATTGGTTTGTCTGTCCTGGTTCGACGCTCAACCAGGGAATGGGGGCCTGGGCTTGTTCTCCATGCAGGCTGTAATGCAGCCTGCATGGAGAACGGGGAAAGTGCGCATGACTGGTTTGGGCTGCCCGAGAGGGCCGACCACTTCGGAGTGGGCAAACCACTCCTCCCCTGCCATGCTCCGAGAGTAGAGCAGCCCCGTCCACCTGCCCGCCGCAAAGCAGAACGAAGCATAAAATGGTAATAACTTAAAGTTATTATCATTTTATGCTTCTTCTTCGCACTACTTAAAAGCAGTGGGGCAACGCTCCTCCACCATAGCGGAGGAGCCACCACTGGCGCTAAAGTTAAATCAATTTCCTATCTTAACTAGGTCCTAACTATAACTACACAGTGTCAACTGCGTAATACATTTTTTATACATATATACCTATGTACATACACTTACATACACACATATGCAGGTACATCCCTACACAAAGCCTACACCCATATTGATGCACACATTATTATGCACACAGGATCAGTTGCATATCCAGAGACATACATTCATGTGATGTCTAAATGTACATGCATGAAACAACGAAGTCGCATCTCCTAATTAGGAGATGTCCCCCTGTGCACTGCTGCAAATCCCAACAAGGGTAAAAGTTTAAAGCAGGAGTGATTATACCAAGTTGAATAAATTATAAGTGATGTTTATTCACATCTATCGATATTGATATGTTAATTCAAAGAAGTCTGTATTTGGTAAACAATTCCATTAGAACATATGCATCATAATGTTACATCTATCCCGATGCATTTCGGGCAACGATGTGCCCTTCGTCAGGGGAAAAACATATAGAAGCATAGATAATTCACAACTTCTTTCGAGAAAAATGTGCGGCGAGTGTTCTAAGCCAAAAAGAACACTCAACTTGGTATAATCACTCCTGCTTTATACTTTTACCCTTGTTGGGATTTGCAGCAGTGCACAGGGGGACATCTCCTAATTAGGAGATGCGACTTCGTTGTTTCATACATTCCGCACTTTGAGGATTAGAGAGTGAATCCCCAGTAGCACGCTACACTGATACAACCTTGGAACACCCAGGTAGTGCGTGTCTCATCCTTTTTAAATGTACATGCATAACATATTTAATTTTTTATACATTTAGGTTTTTTCAATTTGTGTTCTTTTCTTTACATGTATAGTCATAAATAGGTGCAGACATATGAATTCACATATACATAGACATAACAGTGCCATCACTATGCAAAGTACAAACCTATATGCCTACACATATGCACATAACCATTACACTATCTGTATACATAGACATATATAAATGTGTAAGGTATCATGTATATTTACATGTACATAAATTAAATTTTTTATATTTTTTTATTTTTTTCATTTTTGATATATTTTTGTATATATTTAGACATAGACAGATGCAGACATATGCATATGCATTTTCATATACATACACATATCGGTGCAATCCCTATAGAAAGTATAAACCTACTTACCTTCACATATATACATACCAATTACACTGTTTCAATACAAAGATATATAGTTTGTTTAATAATGAGAGTATGAATATCTTAATTTTTCTGGAAAAGCCTCTGTCGTTAAGGAGTTGTTGAGTGTTCTGACTGGAATTGCTGCAAAAGTTGTTAGAAGAATGTTTTTAATGATTTGTGGGGGACAAGGGTGCGGAAGGCAACTGGCTACCTGCTAGCTTTGACAAGATTCTGAAATTCAGTTGGTGACTGTTCTTTAAAGGAGTACAGAGGCTGTGTTCACTTAGCTCTGGTGGGTTATGTGGAAATGGGTTATTACTGTTGGGTTTTTTGTCTGTTAGATACCAATCAAACAAGTCTGCTTTGTGACAACATTCCTGAGAAGAGATGTGCATTTCGGATTGTGAAATTCTGTGAGTATATTTTGGAATTCTATATTGGGGCATTTTGTTTTGTGGATTCTACTTGAGTAGTAGTTTTTTACTGGTGCATTTCAGTGGTGTTTGGGATTTTTAACATTATCTTTTATGTACAAATGGCTTATACTTAGGCAAAAATGATTGAGTGGTAAAGTGAATTGAGGGAAGACAATGAGCAGCCACGGCCCGTGCAGGTAAGAGCAGTGGTGCTGGGTGGGGGATTTTGACGGATGATGATGAGGGAAAATTAATTATTTATTTAATTTTCCCTCCTCATCATCCATCGAAATCCCCCCCACACCCGGCCCAACCGCCCATTGCTCTTACCTGCACGGGCCACAGCTGACAATGAGTCCTTTGTAATCATGCGATTTTTCATGGAATTAACTTTTATTACCATTTGTGCTATATTGAGGAAATATCGCTTGCCTGACCAAAATGATCTCAACTGATCTGCTCAGATTGTACTTTAAAGTTTAATAATGTCCCAACAGGGAATTAGAGTAATTTAGCTTGTGAGAAGGTGAAGCTAAGTTGCTTTGAAGATGGCACCCACATGAAATTTGGGGATAGTTATATTAAGAGATGTAGAGTGTAGAGTGTCACAAAAATTTGGTTTCCTGACTCTACAATGTTCAAAATCAGTATCCTTAATCAGTATGAGGACCGATAGTAAAAGAGCTGGGAAGGACAACAGCATTTCAAGGTTTTTAGAAATCTATAGTTATGCCTCAGTTTGAATAGATTATCCAAGAAACAAACATAAATCTATAAGAATGCCGAGCTACCTTGAGATCCTGACGCAGAAGCCGGTTTATGCAAGAGAAGAGTTGAGACTGAATATGTGCCACTGGTAGTGTTCTGGTAAAAATATGAATCCACCAATAACAGAGACCTTTTTAGTGACAGCAGTCCTGCTTTATTGAGGGCGTTTTTATGAAGGCTACCTATAGAAGCATCAGAGTAAAAAAGTACTACTGCCTGCATGAAGCAAAGAAGTAGGCTGACAGCTACATTCAGTACTATCTGACATCGGTTGATCAGATGATTGTCGATGATTACAATATAGTCTGTTTCAAGTCTAGATATTACATTTTAACATAGCAAGATTGACCATGGTTGATTGAACTGGTACCAGAAATGTTCATGGCTGATCATTAGCTGATGAAAACAGAGCATGCTACTGCCTTGGTCTGTGACTTCAGCCAGCCTCAGGGATTAGCACAATGTTGCACCCAGGAAAGCTGCCCACAGAATCTTCCACACCAATTCGAATGGATGGCTATAGACTGGGCCAAACAAGGGGACCCCTATTTTGGAAAAGTTGAGATTTACATGCTGACTTCAATCCCAGCACCAATTTTATTTTGCTTTTAGGTTCCCTAAAGGGCAAAGTACAAATACAAAGTAGCAGGGTACATTATTTCTCAACCAAAAACAGTTTAGTACAATGTAAAACTATGTAATTAAAAACAATTTCATAAATGATGAGGTTGTGTTTCTCAAAAAGAGAAACAAAAGCTTAAGATGTTTCTGAGATTATACCCTTATGCATATCAACTAGGTTGAGAAGAAGGCTAAGAAAAAATACATGAACTATCTGAAGAAATGTATAATCTCATCAAAACCACGTGTTTTTCTTGGTCCTCTTGGGAAAAAACATGATGTTTGGTTCGGTTTTCACAGCATATCTCCCGCTTTTGGAACCAATACGATAGATTGTTTAAAAATAGAAAACATAGCCCAATATGTACAATTCAACCATCATGCCAATTAAAGAAGCACGAAGTCACTGCAGACACCTAGCCCACATCTATCCCCTTTTTCACAGAAATACTTCAAGAGCAACACTTAGGGGCCGATTCCGATTCGGGCCGGAAATCTCTCCGACCGAGCCGGACCCGGAGAGAATTCCGACCGAATCGGACTCTGGCAGTCCGACCGGACGAGTACGATGCGTTCATAGGCTATCGGACTCGATTCGGTCGGACTCCCATTGAAGTCAATGGGAGCCGGTCGTACAACGCGTACATGGGCTCCCATTGACTCAATGGGTGCGAGGCGAACAAGGGCGCCCCCTACAGCGTGTACGCGGCGAAGCGCATCGTGCCGTACATGCACAGGTAGGGGGGACCCATGGGTCCCCCCTGTGTGCGACTCGCGCGGCCACGCGTACAGGGGTCCGACATGGACCCCCAAAGTCCGGCTCCGACAGCTCTTTCGAGCCGGACGGCGCGAGTCGGTCGGACTGCTCGCGGTGCGCATCGTACTTACCCGGCCGGGGAACGTCTCCATTGCGCGGTGCGAGTCGGGTCCGTGTGAGTCGGTCGGAGCGTGTTGAAGCCGCGTACGAGTCGGTCGGCGAATCGTGGGCGCTTGCATCGTACTCGCTCGGCCGGACCCGCGTACGATTCGGTCGGGAAACAGGGCTCCGAATCGGATCCGGTAAAGCCGAATCCGATTCGGAGCCCTACCGGCCGAGATCGGAATCGGCCCCTTAGTTTGAAGAAAAATGATGTAGTATGGTGTGTATCTCTTCTCTGCTGTGTGCAGGTTACTGTCCTGAAAGGCATTTCACGAGGTCTCTATTCGGGGTGCAAGCTCATTGGTTTAATAGGACTTTAGCTCCCACACCTCTCCATAAGTCTCTGTGGGCTGGGCTCGCTGAGCTTAGGCTGCCAGCCTTTAGGACTGTTGCATCTAAATTAAGCCTTTAGTCCGCAGAAAGCGTTAGGGCAAGAGAAAATTCCATTTGCTTTTTAGGTCGAAACCTTCCAGACAGCACAGCTGTCTGCTTGCTAAAGACGTCTTGGGGGCAATCTGAAAGATGATCTACGAATGCATTCCACTCATTATTTACCATTGGCTTTGTGGTTTGCAACTCACATTTGCTTGCTTTCTATTTCCTGGCTTTATTTGTTTTAGGCTGTCCAGCATGTCTTTGTCACTCCTGTGAAACACAGCCTGTTTACTTTATTCTTCCACGAGTGCTTGCTTTCTGTAAACCGGCCTTTATTTGTTGATCTTATCTGTCACATTTGTTGTGCATTCAAAGAAAGAGGTCAAAGGTCAGGCTCTGTCTTCCGAGGGAGCCAGGTGTTTACTTTTCTTTCTCTGACTTCAAAATGAGAGGCTTTATCTAACAATCTGGGGTTGGAAAGAAAAGGTTTTTTTTCTAGCACACAATAAAATTGAAATGTCTGTAAATGAACTGTGCAAATATTTCAAAATATATCAGAATTGGGAAAGCACAAATGAAGCCAATTTTTTGTAATTTTGAAGTGTGCTAGAAACAAACATTTTAATAGCATCAGAACAAATCAATACACTAGGTGATGCCATTTCCTCACATTATTGTTTGTGCAGTGTATAGTTTTGTCATTAAAACTGTATGTCTGCAAATGTAATGGTCATTTCAATTGAATGTAATGGAAGTGCCTTACCACACTATGCATACCCTACTCTACGCCATTCCACTCTACGCCACTCTACAACACTCTGCTATTTGCCACTCTACTTCTTGCTACTCCACTCTACGCCACTCTACTCAACAATACAGTACTCTACTCCACTGCATGACACTCTACTCTATTCTACTCTACTCCACTGCATGACACTCTACTCTATTCTACTCTACTCCACTCTGCAACACTCCACAGCACTCTACTCCACTCTACACCACTTCATTCTATGCCATTCTACTCCACTCCGTGCCACTCCACTCTATCTCAATGTAATCCACTCTATCACACTCCACTCTATCACACTCCATTCTATCCCACTTCGCAACACTTTATGACACTCTATCACACTTTATGACACTCCACTATATGCCAGTCCACTTTACAACACTCTATGCCACTTCATTCTAGGCCACTCTACTCCTCTCCATGCCACTCCACTCTCACCACTCCACTCAATGCCACCTGCGACATTCCACTCTTTGACACTTCACTCCACTTCACTCTAGGACACACCACTCTACATCACTCCACTCTGTGACACCCCACAACACTGCACTCTATGACACTCCACTCTATGATACTTAACGCCACTTCACTCTACACCACTGTATTACACTCTAGGGCACTCTATGAGCCTCTATGCCACTCCACTGTACTACACTTCACACCACTTTAATCCACTGTATGGCACCCTACGCTATGCCACTCCACTCTATGACACTTTGTGACACTCTACGCTATGCTTCTCCAC
Source organism: Calotriton arnoldi (assembly GCA_963921515.1). Taxonomy (NCBI): domain Eukaryota; kingdom Metazoa; phylum Chordata; class Amphibia; order Caudata; family Salamandridae; genus Calotriton; species Calotriton arnoldi. The sequence goes on along the minus strand of CAWUFW010011154.1, from coordinate 415,821 downwards.
TCTACTCCACTCCACTTTGCTCTTCTCCACTCTACAACACTTTACTCCTCTCTATGACACTTTACTCCACTCTATGCTACGCCACTCTACAGCACTCGATCCTATGCTCCTCTATTATATGTCCCTCCATTCTATGCCTCTCCACACTACGACTCTCCACTCTATTCCACTCTACGCCATTCTACGTCACTCCACTCCACAACACTCTATGCTACTCTACTCTATGCCACTTTACTCTACTCTACTCCACGACACTTGACTCCACTCTATGACCCTTTACCCCGCTCTATGATATGCCACTCCACTCTATGACACTCCACTAAACGATACCCCACTCTACAACACTCCACTCAACGACTGTCCACTCCACGAGAGTCCACTCCACTCTATGACACTCCACTCTATGACACTCCACATCACTCTACTCCACTCTGCAACACTTTGCTTCACTCTACAACACTCTATGCCCCTCCACTCTACGACATTCCACTCTACAAAATTCCACTCTATGACACGCCAATCTATGCCACTCTACTCCACTCCAAGCCACTATACTCCACTCTACGCCACCCAACTCTACTCCATTCTATGCCATTCTACTCCACTCTACTTCACTCTACTCCGCTATACTCCACTTCACTCTACTCCACTCTAAATCACTCTACTCTACTCTATGTCACTCTACTCAACTCCACGCCACTCTGCTCCACTCTATGCCACTCTACTCCATTCTATGTCACTCTTCTCTCCTCTACTCTACGCCACTCTACTCCACTCTATTCCACTCCATGATACTCTACAGCCCTCTACTCTAAGACCCTCCAGTCTACAGCTCTCCACTCTATGATGTTCCACTCCACTCTATGACACTCGACTCAACGACTCTCCACTCTACGACACACTGCTCTATGACATTCTATGCCACTTCACTCTACAACACTCTACTCCACTCTATGACACTCTACTCTACTCTATGCCCCTCCACTCTACTCCACTCTGCTCCACTCTACTCCACTCTATGATCCTCCACTTTACACTCCTCCAGGATACGCCACTCCACTCTGTGCCACTCTACACCACTTCACTCCACTCTACACCACTACACTGTACTCCATTCCACTCTTCTCTTCTCCACTCCACAACACTCCATTCTACTCAATGACACTCCACTCTACCAAACTTCACTCTTCCACACTCCACTCTGTGACACTCCACAACACTCCTCTCCACTCTACGCCACTCCACAACCCTCAGCTCCGCTCTACACCACTCCACAATACTCTATGCCACTCCACTCTACGACACTTTACTGCACTCTATGCCACTCCACTCTACGACACTCCACTCTATGTCACTCTCATCTACGCCACTAAATTTTAGCCATGCTGAACAGCAGCTACGCTGGTGTACAACATAGTAAAGCCAATGGCACTTGCACATGCAACACCTATTGGCTTTGCCAATGCTTGTTTGTCTTTTATTGTTTGCCTTCAACCCCGTACGCTCTACCTATTGACTTCACTTGAAAGATAATAGTCATATAGCAGGATTACTCCTTTCAAAGTTAAAGTACATGAAATGAGAACTATATACGAAATAGGAACATGCATCTCAGTACCAATTTATATTAATTTCTTATCACTGTGAAGATGTTCATAATGTACAGTCCTAACTAAACATAATCTTAGCAAAATAAATATTGCAATACGGTTGTAAAGAAATGCTCTATAAATCCAATTAATGCACATGTGGGAAGATGTGTATATGGGTGTCAGTAATGTGCACTCTCCAAAGATCTGTATGTAACCTGCAGGCATTCAAATCTTAGTAGGGGACATCTCAGCCTATCATCCGTCTGAATTTGATAAAATTGACATGACTGCTCTGACTACAGAACATTTGTCATTTACAGTGCTGCAAACTACAAAATCAACTGTTAAATTAAAAGCAAATGTTTCAATTACAGTTGAGGTATGATGAGTGCAGGCTACAACATTTTAAACAAGCACTGGGAAAGCCAATAGGTCTGGCTTTATTATGCCAATGCATACAGACACATGCATTCATGAATACTGCTTACATGCGTTGAATACACAAATCCTGCTTTTCAAATTAAAGCCAGATCTATTTACTTTGCCAGTGTCAGGAAAAAGTGGCAAAATGTATCCCTTTCTGGACAGAATACATATAAGGGGATTAGGAATTGAATGTGGAAAACAGTTTTATAGTTGAGTACCTTTTTCAAATGTAAAATAGTTCCTCATGTATTCCAATGAAAGCACTTCCCGGAAGTTGGAATGATACAGCAAACAACCAATAGCATGTGGTGAACGATCTGTAATCCTCTGGGTGAAGCCAAAACTTACACTATGTATATTTTAGAGAATTAGCAACAATAGGTATAACCAACCAAGCTAGGATATCAAGCCAGACCTACAAAATTCTCAAACGTACTGCAATGCTTCGGTTAAGGTGTGTTTATTAAAAAGAAAAAGCACTCTACAAGTAGCTTCACTCTTTCTGAACTATACCTAGTTGTGTCATGCAGTATGGAGTGCAGTGTCAGCTTGGGTGAAGGATTCTGTGTGCTCATTTAAAAAACAAAAATTCTTATCCAGTGGATTTCACCCAATGCAATGCACTCTTCACTTATATTAAAAACGTTATTATGTTAGCAGAGACTACGGACCCCATTCTGATTTTGCAATTGGCTAGGTCTAATCTGAGGTGGCATGGTTATCAAAACAATGATGGGTTGGAATGCTACCCTGAGTGGTTGCCAATCGTTTGCAGGCATCCTCCCATCAGCTTTTGTGTGTTTGACGAACCACTAGAACATGATCATACATAAAAACACTGGTTTGTGCCAGTTATGGTTAGCTATGGTATGTTAATAGCCCGTTTCACCACTCATGCACTTAGCAGATGCTCCGTATACAACCCATGAGCCTGCAATAACATTGTGGCAAGGCCTCGTGTTGGTTTTGATGAACGCAGCACTTTTACCATAATTTGCAAGACCATATACCCTGGACTTGTTTTCTGTACCTGGTAGACTTTACTCTGCAGTCTGCAGCACTTAATTTGAGCCGATGGTTGCCGTTGGGGACTACCGACACTCATTTTTGGGGATTGGCACTTATGTTTTTTGTATCAGACATTTACTGAGAGCACGATAAGGAAAAACAAACAAAGCAGAAGATGGAGGAAGAGAAAGGCGGGAAACTGTCACAAAGGGAGAAAGCAGAAACCTGGAGAGTGATAAAGGGGCAGAGAGTGTCTGATAGTGGATTAAAAAGGCCTGAGGTGGACTGTAGTCTATGCAGCCTTGCTATTGGTCGCTCCGACTTTTAACAACACTGGCCGTAGGCTTCTGAACAAAGCTTTGTGCACCATCATTCTTTTGCAAATTAGGCAATGGCAGTACCTTCTGTAAACTCTGGATACCACGAAGGCAGGTCACAGGGCACAGAGGCCCTATAGGTCCTAAGTTTGAGTGTGTAGCAAAGCCACTGCAAATGCAGACAATGACAGAGATTAAAATAAATGAGGGTAAGAAACAGAGAAAGTCAAAAAATAAACAAGCATTGGCATGGCCAAAAGGTCTCGCCTTTGGGACCTTATAAGTGTTTAGCCAGAGAAATTGGCTTTGCTAATGTGTCTAAGGTATGTTGTAGAGTAGTGGGGCTTGTGTGCAGCATGTTATAATTAAGATGATATTAAGTTTAGTTGGGGGGGGGTTTGGTAATGTTGGCAACTTTTTCCCGAAACCGGTCCCAGGATGCTTGTTTCCGGTCCAGGGAAGACCTGGCTTGGCAGTTTGGTCTGGACTGTTCCCATGTGGCACAAGGTCAAGACTGATTTGCATATAGCTGGGTCTGAACTGGGGCGGTGAAGTGAACTAAAGAACGATGATGGATTCAACCGAGATCTGTGACTGGGGGTGAGTGTCTGAAAAGTTTCAGCGCTCGGTCCATCATCTCCTTGTGTTTGCTTCATTCACCCTAAGTTGGCAGGGTATGCCCAGATGTGGGTCCCTTGCTCACTTTGCCACTGGATTCAGGCTTGCCTGGCTGATGAGGGGTGCTACCCCCGTAACCGGTCCCACAATGCTTGTTTCAAGTCCAAGGAGGACCTGGCTTGGCAGTTTGGGCTGGACTGGTCCCATGAGGCACAGGGTCAAGACTGATTGGCAAATAGCTGGGTCTGAACTGGGGTGGCGAAGTGAGCTAAAGAACGATGATGGATTCAACCCAGATCTGTGGCTGGGGGTGAGTGTCTGAAAAGTTTCAGCGCACCGTCCATCATCTCCTTGTGTTTGCTTCAGCCTATACACGATCACATATACAGAATGAGTTACACAATTACATAATATATTTCCAATTTGATGTGCAAGCTACTGAGTAATGTCTGGATATCCCATCTGAGAGATAGTTTGCGGAATGTGTGACATCCAGGCAGATATGGACTGTGGGAGAGGGCCGTTCAGACAAGTCAAGTGCCATCACTAGATGGGTGACATGGTTGCTTCTCACGTCTAAGCTTGCCATTTTCCAGTGCTGATAAACTCTATCAAGGTCAACTTTCCCATTCAGGAGGTAGACCGTTGTTCTCATCAGCATATCCAAATGCTTCTCCTCTAGTCTATTCCTCAATTTACTCTTTGTAGTGTTCTTGAGGCTGAAAACTCATAAACAATCTGCACTAGATGCGTGAAATGTCGCACAGACATCAACTAGCTGAGACACCACTCTATACTGAGCAGCACTGCTTACAGTGAAATTCACCATGTCTTGAAAGGCGGTAAATAGCCCACCTTTACATGTTCTGCCACCACATTTATATTCTCTTTATTGTCGAACAACAAGGGAAATAAGGTAGTTTGAGCCTGATAGATTTTTGTAACAATATTTAGCAACCGGATCATTCTCCTCAACTTTCGCATGCTCAAAGTACTTAAGATTCAGCCTCGTAATTACGAATTAGCGCACCAACTGCAAAATGCCTTGAAAGCCATCGGACTTCATTCAATGGCTGAAAGAAAACCACTTCACATTTGGTGACAGATGCAATTTCATCCAGCTTGGATTTCCTTGCAGGAGATCTGGAGAATACAGTGTAGACAGTCCTCAATAATGTCTCCATCTCTTTAATCATCAGAACCCTCTTCAAGGCATTATCAACTCCAAAATCTTCTCGATGGGCGACATAATGCTGCTCAACTAGAGGAGGAACTGCTTGTTTAAGGCGAGTAGCAGTCCCATTATTCATGCCCGGCATCACAGACGCACCATCTGGGGCCCTATTATGTAAAGGGCGCGCTTTCCATTTTTTTGCGTCTGGCGCACCTTAAAACAGGTGAGCCATGCGCAAACAGGGAAGCTGCGCCCTATTACATGGAATGTGCTGCCCCCAGGGAGGCTACGAACTTGTGCTGCCCTGGGGCAGCGCATTTCTGTGAAAAACAGAGAGGCTGCTTTGATGCTGCTCCATGTTGTCACAGTGCAGGCGGCAACCCGCCTGCACTTTTAAAGTGGATTAGAGATCCCCTTGCAGGCGGGTGCACTCAGTGACTGCACCCGCCTGCAAGGGGATGTCTGAGGCGTCCATGGGACCCCTTTTCCGCCTTCCAGAGGGCTGCCATCAGGGGGCACACTGACAGTGCGCCACCTTTTAGACGGCGCACTGTCAGAGCACCTCCTGAGAGCTTCTTTGCCTCTGCGACCGCGTCTGTAATACAGTGCGGGCACAGAGGCAAAGGGATTCCCTCATTTGCATGGGGCATGCCCCCATGTAAATGAAGGAATACCCCCTGAAGATAGCGCTGTCGCTTTATGTGCACCAGCTCTAGCGGTATTACAGAAGGGGCCGTACAAGTGTCTGCGGCCACTTCTGTTATACCAAGGTGCCCCGGGGACATGCAAAGTAGGCGCAAACGCCCGTTGTGCCCTCGGGGCACTTATGTCATAGCGTAGAATTCTTTCACAGCAGTACTGAGAGCCTCAGCATTACAACTAGTCAGCTTCACTATGCCCCCAAACAGTGTTTTGTGTTCTGTTGATGTTACAGGTCGGCACTTGAAATACAGGATGAGCATTTTTGTAACAGAAATATCTGTGCTCTCATCAATTATCAATGTGTGATACAGAGTGTTGCGAAGTTCTGCCATAGCTTCACAGTGTATCACGCTGTTGATGGCGTCAAGGAACTCAAAGGCATATTGTGTGCACCTCCCGCTGTCTGGTATCTTTACATAGAAAGCTAGGTGGTCATGGATGTCTTGGACAGACAACATTGAAGTATTCATCTTGATCACCAGCAACACATTGTTAATGAGAATCTTTATCTCCTCAGGCAGGGGTCTTTGCCGTTCAACCACTTTTATTCTACTCGATTTGTGGGTGACAGTTTCTGTCAGCATTGCCCGCACTCCATAATCAAACTTGGAGCAGCACTTTTGTTTCTCAGTATCACCAAAGCAGACTCGTTCTAATTTGATGGCATTTCATGTAATCAAATTTCCAGCCATCACTCCATTTCTTTCCTGTAGAGTAGTCCCCAACATTCTTGGCTTCGGCACATGCTTTGCAAATCAAGCATACGTCTGGACTGTATTGAAATAGTTCCCAGAGTTGCACGCGAACCTTGCTTTGTGATTTCTGTGTCTCAGCCTCCACAATTTCTTTCATCCACTCTTCCTTGAATACAAGGCAACATTTCTTCCTTTGTGGTGAAGCACCACACTCTGCAGAAGTTACAGCTTTGCGCTCGAACATTTTTGTGATAATCGGTTTTAGCCTGCTATGCCACAAAGTCTGCAAAATAAATGATAATGGCTAAAGTTAGTGCCTATGCTCATGAATGCAATCTGTCACACAGTACTGAGGCATTGCCAACAAAACGTAGAGAGTAATTACCTGGATTTTTTTGTTCTCTGACCTGCCCTTCCAAACTTATATGTAGCACTGTCCGTACAGCCTGCAATAGAAGTAAAGATTGTGACAGCACATTGTGATATAGCAATATACCCTGTGCACCACAAGGGAACTCTACTAAAACAATTACCTGTTGTTGTGCTTGTACTCATGTATGCCCATTCAAATGTGTGTGTTGAGAAACCTGCAATACAAGAAAACATGGGTAAAGTATGTTGTTATATTACAATGGGCAAGGTGCACCACAGTTTAACTCTACCAATTACCTGTTTGTTCTGCTTATACTCACATATGCCCATTCAAATATGTGTGTGGTACTGTCTGTGAAACCTGCAACAGAAGAAAACATGGGTAAAGTATGTTGTTATATTACAATGTACAAGGTGCACCACAGTTTAACTTTACTAAACAATTACCTGTTTGTTTTGCTTATAGTCACGTATGCCAGTTCAAATGTGTGTGTGCGTATGTGAAGCCTGCAACAGAAGAGATGACTAATGTACGTTGTTATATTACAACATGCCAGGTGCACCCCAGTTTAACTCTAACAGTTACCTGTACTTTTCTGCCTGTACTCACATCTGCCTGTGCAGTGGTATCTGTAGTATGGTCTCACAAACCTTAAAAGACAAAAAAGGTATAGATTGTGAATCTGTTTACACAGCAACCCCTAAATCCAACCAGGAACGTAAACAGAATGACCTTGTCTTTGTGGGTACTCATGCCTGATCATTCAAATTCAAATACCTTATAGACTGCAAACCTGCAACTGAAGACAAGATCTTTAGCAAAGGTTCTAAGAGTTACAAACAATGTATGTGACTGTTCCAGAGACTCAAATAGGAAAAGCGACCAAATAGTTCCTGGGATTCCAGTTTAGGCCAAACAGGCATGTGGCCATGTGCTTCTTTATGAGCATCCATTATGCTAACCTGGTCTATATATCTGCATTATGTTTTACACCTTCTGTGAGGCAGCTTTTCCCTGGCATTCAAAGTGCGCAAGTGGTTGAGTTAGGTGAAATAGGAAATTCACAAGGAGGACTGAGCCACACACGAGCCTTCAAAAAATCCCACATGGACATGATGCAGCAAGTGGCGTGCACAAAATATGATAAAGACTTTCTAATTAAAAATAAGTTACTTCTCTAACACTTGTATTTTCTTGCATCACCTTCTCTACACTATTCCCCCATACTCAATGCACCTACTCTCTGTAAGGGAAGGGAAGCATGTATATTTAGTAGCCAAATTAAATTGCACAATGTGAAACCAGAAAACTTGGGATCAATCCTGGCTTCCCCGCTTGACCAAACTGTGTGATCCTAGGCAATTGTTTTATATCACTTTCCCACCTTTTTCCTCCTTATCACATATAAAAGGACCTCGTAATACAAGTGATGTGGTTGTACAAAAACTTCTCCTGTGTTTGATTTAATAAACTATAATGCTGCTCATATATATAGTAACCCCTGCCACCCAAAGGGTGCACATAACTGACTTGCCTCTTAGTTCACTATTGGTTTGATGTCAGGGTGAGGCGGGAAGCATAAATGTTTCTTCATTCATGTTTGAAAACTATCACTTTAAAATAATACTGCTCAATGCACTGACATAATATGATTTACCACGATGAAACAGTTCTGCATGTTAATAGAATACACTTTTTGAAATTTGAAGAGACTTTATCATATTTTTTCACATTTGCTGTAAGATGTTTTTATAAATCAATTTAATCCCTTTACAAAATTTCAGTATTATTGTGCTTACATTTTCTCTCTATAGCCCTTCCCTCACATGCATTTCATTTATTTTAAAGCGCTGATAAAGGCCACTCAGCTATCCTCATAAAATACGGATCTGTTCTTTGCAGCAGGCATATTAACCCTCTGCGCTACTTTGAGTCAAAATCGCCTCTAGACAAAACTCCATCTCTTTCTTGAGCAGGAATATTAATCACAAGTTATTTTGACATTTGTATTGCTACCTGAAAGCTAGATGCACAAGGAACTCTGCAGCAGGTGCTATTAGATCGAAAGTTATTTCTAAACACAGCCCCCTCCTCACCTCACCAGGTCAGTGCCCCCCTTCCAAGTCAGGCTGCCCCGCCTTAAAGCCAGCCCCAACTGTAGCTTTCAATTGTTCAAAAATAGCTTCACACAAGTGCCAATTAAAGTTGAAGTGTATTAATCTCAAAGGCAGTGTATCTGCAATTTATTAAGATCACTTCTGTTCGATTCCAATACTTTTAGACACGTTGTACTCCACATAAACAGGGTCCAGATGAGAGGGAGATTAAACAAGATTTTTAAGAAATACAACAATATAGGACTCAGTCCAGATGTATTGGGCAGAATTTAACATCGTTTTATATACACATATCTTAACACACTACAAATTTATGGTGTCTTTGTTATATACCATTGCAATGTTCAGTGCCTTAAGTGAAAATTACTGTTCTTAACTGCGCCCTTTTAATTGTGCCTGTGGCTAGAAGGGAGGCCTTTTAGTAATGCAAAAACAGTGGTCATTACACATTGACACAGCACTAAAATGCTTACACTGGCTGCCTCTGGGAGACAGAGTCAACTTCAAGGTACTGTGCCCAACTTATAGACCAGGGGTGTAGCTATCAATAGTGCAGCAGGTGCAGTACCACTGAGGCCCACAGGTGAAACCAACCCACGGGCAGAGGGCCCAATTTACTTGCTGCGATTAGGGTCCAAGCATTAGGAGTACTGGACACAGGTCCCTAAACGCTTGTGCAAATAAGTGGCTTAAATACTGCAATCTGCACTAACTTCAGTTTGGCAAAGGACAACAGAAGCATCAGAGTAAATATTACCACTAAGGGCTTCAGAGGCAAAACCGAAGAGCCAGAGACTGAGAAAGCAACAATGTCACTTCAGGTTCAGAAGAGAACTGGAATCCACTCTTTTCAGCCAGACTTTCATGGGACACTGTTCTGGCAGCAGTATGAAAGCTAAAGCTCCATTAATAAACTGCACCGAACTGTCTCAGCTACAGCCTTTCTGGAAAAACACAAGGCCACCTCCTCCAAGGAAGAGGGTCTTGCAAACCATATGCAGAATGCCACTTATGACTTGTAAGCAAGATGGAGCAGTCAGTTAAACACTCACTGCTGGAATATACAGAGATAAGCAGGTCACGGGTTGAATCCCGACAATGCCAAACAAGGCCCACTCAGAGTGTCACACATAAAGCAGTGAATGTCACACATATGCACACAGGAAACATGGAAATGTCACACATAACCATTCTGAAATCTTGGCAGCTATGAATCTGCCCCGCAGCCACGCTCCTATTAACAAAAGGAAAGCAGCAAGCCCAGAAACACTGCGTGTGCTTTCAGAATCACTAATATACATTAGTGATTCTAACAATGTAATTTTGTTAAAAGGTAAAACAGAAATGAATCACCCCACGTTTAATCACTCATTATGAATCTTTAAGTGAGTCATTCACCTGAAACAAACACATGGACTCCTGACACCAGGGTGCACTGTAAATCAGAGCAGAGGTGCTTTGTGAGAGCTCTGTGGGCTCCTTAATCATCATTCCTGTTATAGAAATTAACACTGCAGGCCAAGGTTTAAGAGCTTTGTAAGAACTGCGTGTTTAACTACTTCACTTGTACCAGAAGGTGAGCGTGGAGAATTGTGACAAGGTTCATTTCAGAGTGCTTTGGACTTTTTATTGAAGTCACATGATGATGGAGAGTACTACATAGAATGGGTGGATTTCCCAGGTACCTGAGGTTATTAATGGTGGTCAAAAGCACATATCCATTTTTCTTTATTTTGTACAGTACAACTCTCTAGGTTTTTTTTTTTTAAAGAAATCTACAGTATTAAAAAACTATGACATAAGGCCCACCCACTCATATTGGGATTATCTTTAAACACCCAATGTGCCTCTGCTATAAAGTAAAGCAGATGGAGTAGCACAGGACAAACCTAAGGCCCCAGTGTCGCTTAAGAAAAGGCAATGTAAGCCAGGAACAGCAAGAGGTGAGCGACGGACTTCATTATCGAACAAGACAAAAACTGGAGCTGCTCCATAGGTCAACTAAACCATTCAGGGTGTCCAATTCCAGAACAATATGGAGCAGCGAGGTAGACAAACCTACTGAGATCATTCAGTCGCACTCACTGTTACTGTGCCATCATCAAGGAAGACAACTGAGAGAGCCAAAGAAAGGGTTAATAAGACAGACCAATCCAAGCAATGACAACAGAGGAAGCAACGTATGGGTCAAAGTGTGACAGCCAGGGTCGGCTTTAGTGCTGGTGGTGCCCGGTGCGACAATCATTTTTGGCACCCCACACCCCATGACCGCCTCCTCGGATTCTCTCACTACCACCAGGCAAAAGTGCCCCTCATCTCTCCAATCATAAGTTATTGCTAAACACAGCGCCCACCCCGAGGTCAGCGCCCCCTTCACAGGTCAGCAGCCAGTGCGGCCGCACCAGTCGCACTGCCCTAAAGCCGGCCCTGGCGACCGCTATGATCAGAAAAGAGAACTCAGAGAAAGCGGCATGCTAAGGTTCTATGGCAAGTCTCCTTGGACAGCTGCGCGCTAGGAAAGCGATGTGATGGTAGGACTCCAAGGATGGGAGCAAAAAAGTACGGGAGCCTGGAGGAGAATATTCTGCTAAAATAGCACAACACATAACACTGCTCCATCACAGCAGCTGAGTGTGGATCTCATTTAGGCAAACACTACATCATCGATCGGCTTCCACCAAGTGGGACAACAGGCCAAGTGAATCCAGACATAGAAGCCGAGTCATTGAAGTTTCTGCATATATAAAGTGGTAGGCTGCGTGTACTTTTACATCTAAATACAACTCAAATGGGAGGTGGCGTCCCTTTTGTTAATAGGAGCACGGCTGCGGGCAGATTGTGAGTCTTTTTGAAAGTATTCATGTTAATCACAGCGCCCGTCATGCTTCTACACGGTGCTGCAAATAATATGAATACTTTCAAAAAGGCACACAGTCTGCAATGCAGCCGCGCTCTATTAACAAAAGGAATGCAGCAAGTGTAGGAGCCTCTTGCTGCTGAGCATGTTACCCTCCTTACCCCCACAGGCTGCCGTGTAAGAAGGAACCTACCTGCCGCTTGTGTTCTCCTCTTCGATGGTGGTCTCTTCCTCCGCCCAAGATCCCGCAACAAGGAAATGACCATTTTTTCGCACCGCTCATATTTTAAAAGCAGTGGTGTGAACGGTCTCTCACGGAATGTGCTGTGTGTGCGCTTCACACAAGACACTGCATGCTCGGGGTATCATAGGTACGCATGTATACGCGCACCTTACAGGGAACAGTGGTCCTAACCATAACTTGCGAATTTCATCGGATTTTCGATTTTAATTTGTAACAATAACTGAACTTTAACTGTTTTAGGTACATTCCTGAGGATAATTGGACACACTTTAAAGTGTTATAACAAATCCCACCAAACCTTCACTTTATCCTTTGTTTTTTCAGTGAAGTTTATTTTTTAGCATATACCACATCCAAGAGGTCCCTTAGCCCAACCCTCTGCAGACAGCCAACCAGTGCTGCTGGCCTTTGGCCATGTGTTTTGTCTACAGACAAACTCTTCGGTCTCTTACTTTGTACATTTTTTTTGGGCACCCAGGTTCTAAAAATAGAAACTACGGTCCCTGGGGAAGCTAGGGCACCTGGTAATGTGGTCATATGCAATAATCACTGACCAGTTTCAGAGCCATGGTATCTGAACCATAACTGAGGTTCCGTCACTGGTCAGAGAACCTGGCCCTGGACTACAGAAATAGGTGATGAAGCTTGCCTGTGGATCCAATTTTTGGAATCGCCGTGCGAGGGGCCTTGCTGGGGTCTGTGGCATCAGCTGTCTGGATCCAGTAACAAAAACAATTTCTTTTTTACTTTAAAAAGCAGGGGTGATCGCTTTAGGGCCCTCCAACATGGACCTTGGGGTCAGGGTGAGCGCACCCGGCCCCCTTATGTGCAGGTTTTCTTTTCTTTTCTTTCAGGGCGCAGGGGGACTGAGTTCCTGTGTCTTATAATGGTGACTGTAACATTGTTACGGCCAGCCAGTTGGATCGTTCCTGTACTGTGGATTCATATTTGGATTCGTCGTACCAAAAAAGCAGACAGGGGAAAACGCTCCCTCTTCTAATCAAAGCTGAGTATTTTTTTAAATTTTGGAGTTGCGGAGGTCAACGTACCTGGTACCATGGATCTTCTGGGAATTAAGCTATCACAAAAATGTAACATCTTCATGCCAAACCCTTCCACCTTTTAAAAGGTTAATTTCTTCCAAACTACAGAACGTATTTACATCAAACTAGGCAAAAGCAGTTCCTAGGGTAAAGTGGTACATTTATGTCAAATTTGGTGTAATGCCGTGCAACCATTTTTTGTGTCAGAGAGCAAATCTTCCTATGTAAATTAAAATCAGGACTGGCATTTTTGGGACCCATTTTTTCTTCCTCCCTGCTTAATGGAACTGCACAAAACTTGCCAATAAAGACCCAAATGTGATGTACTTTTAGAGAAAGTTTCGTGCAGATTCGTAGAACTGCGGCACAGTTATTAAGAAAAATAAATGCCTTTCCTACAGGAAAATCTGACTCAAGCATATATGTACACTGGCACTATCACAAACCTTATCCATATTTATCTACTTATATATAAATAAATGAATATATATATATATATATATATATATATATACACACACGAAAACATATCTCTCTCTCTCTATCTATATATACATATATATATATCAAACCTCAAGAGTTGCCCCTTCATGGGACTTCGCCTTCAGGTAGGTATCAGCACACAAGTGAAAGCTGCTTACATGAGAATGTTTCCTTGCATATTCCATAGTCCAACGCGTTTCGGGCCGACGCCCTTAATCATGAGCTCACTTCCGAAAAAGACAGCATGCGCACACATACTAGCGTTTTCCCTTCTTTTATTTCCATAGTCACATGCCAATAAATGACCATAGCCTTCTGGGACTAGTAGTGAAACAATAATTGCCCAAGTGGGTCGCTGCTGAAATTTCATTTAAAATAAGTTTTTTCAGGGCAATACTTGTCTCATGTGATGGCGCTCACAAATAGAGGAGCTCCTCCTGCACCATAAATTCCACCCAAGTGAGCAGAAACGGTCCTGCTAAATCCTGCGGTGGCTTTGTCCCGTGGCCGGACCAGCCACTAACATCAAACCTCAAGAGTTGCCCCTTCATGGGACTTCGCCTTCAGGTAGGTATCAGCACACAAGTGAACGCTGCTTACATGAGAATGCTTCCTTGCATATTCCATAGTCCAACGCGTTTTGGGCCGACGCCCTTAATCATAGACTCACTTCCGAAAAAGACAGCATGCGCACACATACTAGCGTTTTTCCTTCTTTTATTTCCATAGTCACATGCCAATAAATGACCATAGCCTTCTACTTCAACCAGGAAGTGTTGGCAGCCAACTTGGGACTTGGCTTGAAGCTGAGTCCCACAAAAAAAGTGAAGAATAAAGAAAAGGGAGCAGCGTAGGAATACCCTGACCCCCCCCTCCAAATATGGGGGGGGTCCCTCCGAGATCCCGCCAGGGGTAAACAGTATTTTTTTTAATTTTTTTTGCCGCAATTTCGCAGGTGGACCTGTGGATCTACTGCAAAATTTTAAAAAAAGATGTGTGGGCTCCCGCGTGTATTTTTTAAGAAGCCCCCGGGTGGACCTCATCAAGGGGGCATGCAGGGTTATAATCAAGGATAGGGCTCATGGGGCCCCCCTCCGAGGCTTTCGAGATGCCCTGGGGACCCCCACCTCCCCAGGGCTCTTGACAATAGGAATACAGGGGACCCCTGCCCCCCTGCAGCCCCAGGGACCTCCACCTCCTCGGGGCACTTGACAATAGGAATGCGGGGAGCCACCCATGCTCCCCATTACCCCGGGGACCGCTACCTCCCCAGACCTTAAATGATATAGCATGTTAGCAGCTTCCTTTGTCCAAAAGCAATGCCGGCTCCCGCATGAGGCGGGGAGCCGGCAGGAACCGTGGGGGCCTTCAGGCTCTCCCCATGATCCCCTACTTGAAAAACTGGGTGCCCTGGGGCAAAAATCGGCCCAGGGAAGGGGGGGACACGTGGCCCACCTCTCTTATTTTATAAAATGATAGTTAAAAAAAATAAAGGGCAGGCCCCAGGGGATGGGGTCCATGGGGCCAAAATCGGCCACGTGGCCCCCTTACTTTAATTTAAAACAAATAATTTTTTTCAAAAAAACAAACGCCGGGCCCTGGTGGATGGGGTCCCCGGGGCCAGAATTGACCTGGGGAGGGGGCCGTGGGGCCCCCACTCCCCATTCTAAAAATGCCTGGCCCCGTTGGATGGGGTCCCTGGGACCAAATATGCCCAGGGAAGGGGAGACACATGGCCCCCTTCCTTTATAATAAAACAAAAACAAATGATACCGGCATGTGACCGGAGGCCCTGCCCCCTTTCTGCAGCACTCTGGCATTGCACCTACTGGCACGCTGCTGGTTGGGGGATGAAGTGCCCTTGGCTGCTCAGGGTCCTTAGGGACCAACAAGACCTCCTGTTACCTCCAGTAAGTCCCACACAGCAGGATTGCTGAGAGGTGGTCGGAGGCCACGCCCCCTTTCTCCAACACTCTGCAAATGTGCTTGTCAGCGCACTGCCTCTTGAGGGCCTCAGGACTAAAGTGTACTTCTTCCCCCAACCAGTAGTGCGCCAGGAGGCGTGTTTGCAGAGTGGTGGAGAAAGGGGGCTTGGCCTCTGACAACCTCTCAGCAATCCAGCTGTGTGGGTCTTACTGGAGGTAACAGGAGGGGTAGTTGGCCCCCAAGAACCCTCAAGAGCCAAGGGGACTTCATCCCCCAACCAGTAGTGCGCCAGTAGGCGTGTTTGCAGAGTGGTGGAGAAAGGGGGCATGGCCTCCAACAACCTCTCAGCAATCCGGCTGTGTGGGACTTACTGGAGGTAACAGAAGGGGTAGTTGGCCCCCAAGGACATCCTTGGGGGCTAACTACCCCTCCTGTTACCTCCAGAAATTCCCACACTGCGGGATTGCTAAGTGGTCTTCAGAGGCCACACTCCCTTTCTCCACCACTCTACAAATGCACCTCCCGGTGCACTACTAGTTGGGGGATGAAGTCCACTTTACTCCTGAAGGAGCTTGGGGGCAAAGAAGCCCTCCTGGTACCGCCTGTAAGTCCTACACAGCGGTATTCCTGAGAGCTGGTTGGAGGCCCGGCCCCCTTTCTCCACCACTCTGCAACAGACTACTGCTTAAAAAAACCTTAGAAATTGGTTGCAGGGACGTTATAGTTAGGAATTAGCATTTAAAAAACCTTAGAAATTCACTGAAAAAAACAAAGGTTTCAGGGATGTTATAGGTAGGCTCAGATTTCACTCGTACAAAACCAGTGAAATTCAGCAGTTATAGTTAGCTGAGCTACACAAGGTCACACAAGGTCACTGGTCTATTAGCAGCAGTAGTGTAGAATATGCATTAGACATTTACCCATCTAGGTAGCACTTATTAATGAACCAGTAGAAAGTTCTCCAGTTGGGTAGACATTTTGTGTAAAACTGTGGACTCTTGTACGGGCTGGGGCGGTTCCGTTCTGGCCCTGATGCTCAGTTCACAGAAATTAAACCTCAATGAGAAGCACTTTCAAACATAAACATATCAGATGCCCCTGTTGAAGCTCCACTTCTGTAAAGGACAAATGATCCTAACTTCCTGGGCTGTGCGAAGGCAAAGCAAGTGTGTTTTCTCTGCAATTCCAAATAGAAAAAATGATGTGAAATTCTTGGTGGGGTTGAATGCATTGCTGATCTGTAGGAGAGCAATCTGTAGAGACTGTGGTGAGTGGGTTCTCTCTTGGCCTCTGCTGCTGAGAGCAGAGTCCATGGTTCTCCCATTAAGTGACTATGAGTATGTAAATGTACAAAATCACTTGTAAGCCTTGCCCGTTTGGCCCGCCCCAACACACCAATACAACCAATCACACACCCACTCAAAGACCAATATGGCCACTCACACATTCATTCACAGACCCATACAGCCACTCACACACCTACTCACTGACTCAGGAATCCACTCAAACACCCACTCTCTAACTTACAAATTCACTCACACACCCTCAAAACTGCTCACACACTCACTCATACACTAATGCAGATACCCACACACCTACTCGCAGACCCATATAGCCACTCACGTACCCATACAGGAACTCACACCCATTAACACACCCACAAAACCACTCATACACCCACTCACAGACCAATATGGCCACTCACACAACCATTCACAGACCCATACAGCAATTCACACACCCACTCACTGACTCATGAATCCACTCACACACCCTCAAAACTACCTACAAACCCACTCAAACACCCATAGACCCTCACACACCCACTCATAGACCAATAGAACCACTCACAAATCCAGTTACTGACCCATATTGCTGCTCACACACCCACTCACTGACCCATACAGCCATTCACATACCCACTCACTGACCCATACAGCCACTGACACACCCACTCACATACCTAAAAAAACACTCACACACCTACTCATAGACCACTCGCACACATACTCATGGACCCATACAGCCATTCACATACCGACTCACTGACTTACAAATCCAATAACACACCCTCAAAACTGCTCACCCACCCACTCATACACCAATACAGACACTCACACACCCACTCACAGACCCATACACCCACTCACATATTAACTCACTGACCCATACAGCCACTCACACACACACTAACACACCCACAAATCAACTCTGCACCCACTCAGAAACCTATATGGCCACTCACACTCTCATTCACAGACCCATTCAACCACTGATACACCCACTCACTGACTCATGAATCTACTCACACACCCACTCACACATCCTCAAAACTACTCACAAAGCCACTCATACACCCATGCAGACACACACACACACCTAGTTAACAGACCAATAGAGCCAATCACACATCCAGTTACTGACCCATACAGCTACTCATATACCCACTCACAGACCCATACAGGCACTCAGACACCCACTCACCCACCCATACAGCCACTCACACATCTGTTCACACACCCATAAAACAACTCACAAAACCACTCACAGACCCATAAAGCTACTCACATAACTACTCATGGACCCATACAGCCACTCACACACCCACTCACTAACTTATAAGTCCAGTCACACACCCTCAAAACTGCTCTCACACCCACTCATACACCCATACATACACTAACACATACTCAGAGAATAATATAGCCACTCCCACATCCAGTTACCAACCCATACAGCTACTCACACACCCACTCATAGACCCATATAGCTACTCACAGACTTATACAGCCAATCACACACCGACTCACAGACCCATATAGCCACTCACACACCCACTCCTTGACCCACATAGCCACTCACCCATCCACTCATACACATACAAAACCACTCACACATCTACTCACAGACCCATATAGCTACTTACACACCTAGTCTCTGGCCCATACAGCTACTCACACACCCACTCAAGACTCATACAGCCACTCACACAGCTATTCACAGACCCCTACAGGCACTCACATGCCCACTCCAGACCCATACAGCTACTCACATACCCACTCACAGACCCATAAAGCCACTCACTGACTCATGAAGCCACTCACAGATCCACTCACTAACTTACAAATCCACTCACACACCCGCAAAACTGCTCACACACCCACTCATATACCCATATAGATACCCACACATCCACTCACAGACCCATACACCCACTCACATACCCATTCAGTGACCTATACAGCCACTCACACACCCACTAACACACCCACAAAACCAGTCATACACCTACTCATAGACCCATATGGCCAATCACACACCCATTCACAGACCCATACAGCCACTCAAACACCCACTCACTGACTCATGAATCCACTCACACACCCTCAATCCTACTCACAAACCCACTCAAACACCCATACAGACACTCACACACCCACTCACAGACTAATAGAGCCACTCACACATCTAGTTACTGACACACACCCACTCACAGACCCATATAGCCACTCACACACCCACAAAACCACTCACATACCAACTCACAGACCCATATGGCCACTCACATACCCATTCATGGACCCATACAGCCATTCACATACCTACCCACTCAAATACCCAGACAGACACTCACATACCCACTTGTAGATCCACACAGCCACTCACACGCCCACTCACTGACCCATAAAGCTACTCCCACACCCATAAAACCACTCATATACCCACTCAAAGACCCATACAGCCACTCAGAGCACCTTGAGACCCGTTTAAGTGAGTAATTGTGCTTACCAAACCCCTTGATTGATTGATTCACAAACCCACAGCCACTCTCACACCTACTCACTGACTCATGAATCCACTCAAACACCCACTCACTAACTTACAAATCCACTCACACACACACACTCATAGATCTATACGGCCACTCACACACACACTCATGGACCCATACAGCCATTCACATACTGACTCACTAACTTATAATTCTATTCACATACCCACTCACACACCCTCGTAACTGTTCCCACTCCCACTCGTACACCCATGCAGACACTCACTCACCTACTCGCAGACCCATACAGGCACTCACATACCCACTCACTGACCCATACAGCCACTCACACACCCACTACCACACCCACAAAACCACTCATGCACCCACTCATGAACCCATATGGCCACTCACACATCTATTCATAGACCCATACAGCCACTCACACACCCACTCACTGACCCATAGATCTACTCACACTTATACTCACACAACCTCAAAACTACTCATAAACCCACTCATATACCCATACAGATACTCACATATCTACTCACAGACCAATTGAGCCACTCATATATCTAGTTACTGACCCATACAGCTACTCATATAGCCACTCACACACCCATATGGCCACTCACACATCCACTGACACACCCACAAAACCAATCACACACCTACTCATAGACCTATACGCCCACTCGCACACACACTCATGGACCCATACAGCCATTCACATACTGACTCACTAACTTATAATTCTATTCACATACCCACTCACACACCCTCGTAACTGCTCCCACTCGTACACCCATGCAGACACCCACTCACCTACTTGCAGACCCATACAGCCACTCACATACCCACTCACTGACCCATACAGCCACTCACACACCCACTACCACACCCACAAAACCACTCATGCACCCACTCACAAACCCATATGGCCACTCCCACACCTATTCACAGACCCATACAGCCATTCACACACCCACTCACTGACTCATAGATCTACTCACACACATACTCACACAACCTCAAAACTACTCATTAACCCACTCATATAGCATACAGATACTCACATATCTACTCACAGACCAATAGAGCCACTCGTATATCCAGTTACTGACCCATACAGCTACTCATATAGCTACTCACACACCCATACAGCCACTCACACATCCACTCACACACCCACAAAACCACTCACAAAACCACTCATACACCCATACAGCCATTCACATACTGACTCACTAACTTATAATTCTATTCACATACCCACTCATACACCCTCGTAACTGCTCCCACTCCCACTCGTACACCCATGCAGACACTCACTCACCTACTCGCAGACCCATACAGTCACTCACATACCCACTCACTGACCCATACAGCCACTCACACACCCACTACCACACCCACAAAACCACTCATGCACCCACTCATGAACCCATATGGCCACTCACACATCTATTCATAGACCCATACAGCCACTCACACACCCACTCACTGACCCATAGATCTACTCACACACATACTCACACAACCTCAAAACTACTCATAAACCCACTCATATACCCATACAGATACTCACATATCTACTCACAGACCAATTGAGCCACTCATATATCTAGTTACTGACCCATACAGCTACTCATATAGCCACTCACACACCCATACAGCCACTCACACATCCACTGACACACCCACAAAACCAATCACACACCTACTCATAGACCTATACGGCCACTCGCACACACACTCATGGACCCATACAGCCATTCACATACTGACTCACTAACTTATAATTCTATTCACATACCCACTCACACACCCTCGTAACTGCTCACACTCCCACTCGTACACCCATGCAGACACCCACTCACCTACTTGCAGACCCATACAGCCACTCACATACCCACTCACTGACCCATACAGCCACTCACACACCCACTACCACACCCACAAAACCACTCATGCACCCACTCACAAACCCATATGGCCACTCGCACACCTATTCACAGACCCATACAGCCATTCACACACCTACTCACTGACTCATAGATCTACTCACACACATACTCACACAACCTCAAAACTACTCATTAACCCACTCATATAGCATACAGATACTCACATATCTACTCACAGACCAATAGAGCCACTCGTATATCCAGTTACTGACCCATACAGCTACTCATATAGCTACTCACACACCCATACAGCCACTCACACATCCACTCACACACCCACAAAACCACTCACAAAACCACTCATACACCCATACAGCCACTCACACAACCACTCATGAACCCATACAGCCACTCACATACCCATGCACTAACTTACAAATCCACTCACACGCTTACTCACACACCCTCAAACCTGTTCACACACCTACTCATACACCCATACAGACACTCACACACCCACTCAGAGACTAATACAGCCACTCACATATCCAGTCACCAACCCATACAGCTACTCACACACCCATTCACAGACCCATACAGCCACTCACAGACCTATATAGCCACTCACACACCTACTCACAGACCCATGCAGCTACTCACACACCCACTCCTTGACCCATATAGCCACTCACCCATCTACTCACACATATACAAAACCACTCACACACCCACTCAAAGGCCCATACAGCCACTTACACACCCAGTCTCTGACCCATACAGCTATTCACACACCCACTCAAGACCCATACAGCCACTCACATAGCTACTCACAAACCCATACAGCCACTCACACACCTACTCCCAGACCCATATAGCTACTCACAGACCCTTGCAGCCACTCACAAACTCACACACCTACGCAGCCACTCATAAACCCATTCACATACCCACACAGCTACTCATACACCCACTCACAGATGCATACACCCACTCACACACCCACTCAACGGCTTACAAATACACTCACACACCCTCAAAACTACTCACACACCCACTCATACCCCTTCAAAACAGCACTCCAGCAGTACCACTGCCCCCTGAAGGAAACAAAGAGCACCCTAGCAGACCACATCAAAGGCAGTGCAAACCACAGCAAAGAAATCTTCACCATTGTGAAGGAATTCTCCCATCCCAAAGCCGCCGAGAATGACTTTCCACCCTCACAAGAGGTTTGAAACACCCTGGCAGACTTCTTCCATGACAAGATCTCAGCCATCTTCAAAAACTTTGAACTACAACTCCCTGCTGTCAACAGCATCCACCTGCTCACACCCATGAACTCAAACACCACACAGCCACTCACACACCTACCCACAGACCTATACAGCCACTCACATGCCCACTCACAGACCCATATAGCCACTTACACACCCAGTCTCTGACACATACAGCTACTCACACACCCACATAAGACTCATACAGCCACTCACACAGCTACTCACAGACCCATACAGCCACTTATATACCCACTCCAGACCCATACGGCTACTCACACACCCACTCACAGGCCCATAAAGTCACTCACACACCTACTCACTGACTCATGAATCCACTCACACACCCACTCACTAACTTACGAATCCACTCACACAGCCTCAAAACTGCTCACACACCCACTCATATAACCATACAGATACCCACACACCCACTTGCAGACCCATACACCTACTCAAATACCCATTCAGTGACCTATACAGCCACTCACACACCCACTAACACACCCACAAAACCAGTCATACACCCACTCACAGACCCATACGGCCACTCACACACCCATCCACAGACCCATACAGCCACTCACTCACCCACTCACTGACTCATGAATCCACTCACATATCCACTCACACACCCTCAAACCTACTCACAAACCCATTCAAACACCCATACAGATACTCACACACCCACTCACAGACCAATAGAGCCACTCACACATCCAGTTACTGACCCATACAGCTACACACACACCCACTCACAGACCCATATAGCCACTCACACAACCACATAACTACTCAGACACCAACTCACAGACCCATATTGCCACTTGCACACCCATTCATGGACCCATACAGCCATTCACAACCCTGCACACTCATATACCCATACAGACACTCACATATCCACTCGCAGATTCATACAGCCACTCACACACCCACTCACTGACCCATAAAGCCACCACTCCCACACCCACTAACACACCCATATAGTAACTCACACACCCAGTCTCTGACCCATACAGCTACTCACACACCCACTCAAAACTCATACAGCCACTCACACAGCTACTTACAGACCCATACAGCCACTCACACACCCACTCCTTGACCCATATAGCCACTCACCCATCCACTCACACATATGCAAAACCACTCACACACCCACTCACAGAGCCATACAGCCACTTACTCACCCAGTATCTGACCCATACACCTACTCACACACCCACTCCAGACCCATACAGCCACTCAAACAGCTACTCACAGACCCATACAGCCACTCACACACCTACTCCCAGACCCATATAGCTACTCATACACCCACTCACAGACCCATGCAGCCACTCACAAATCGACTCACACACCTACACAGCCACTCACAAACCCATTCACACACCCACACAGCTATTCACACACCCACTCACAGGCGCATAAAGCCAATCACACACCCACTCACCAACTCACAAATCCACTCACAAACCCACTAACACACCCGCAAAACTACTCACCCACCCACTCATACCCCTTCAAAACAGCACACCAGCAGTACCACTGCCTCCTGCAGGAAACATGGAAGAGCACCCTAGCAGACCACATTGAAGGCAGTGCAAACCACAGCAAAGAACTCTTCATCATCGTGAAGGAATTCTCCAATCCCAAAGCTGCTGAGAATGAATTTCCACCCTCACAAGAGGTATGAAACACCCTGGCAGACTGCTTCCATGACAAGATCTCAGCCATCTACAAACATTTTGAACCCCAACTCCCCGCTGCTGACAGCATCCACCTGTTCACACCCATGAACTCAAACATCAAACACTGGCTCACTCACTGTGACCCTCTCACCACCCAGGACAGAAACACATTCATGAACTGAGTAGACTCAGGAGCACCCACGTACCCCTGTCCCCACCACGGTTTCAATCTGCAAGACAATCGGAAAAGAGCTCAGGAAATTGGTGAACACCTCCATCACCCAGGCCTCCTTACCAGAGGACTGGAAACATGCTGAAGTGAGGCCTCTCCAGAAGAAACAATCCACCGACCAAGCGGAACCAATGAACTACCGGCCCATCTCGCTGCTCCCCTTTCCAGCAAAGGTCCTCGAGAAATCCATCAACCAGCAATTTACCAAACACCTGGAACACAACAACCTCTTGGACTCCTCCCAATCATGTTTTCAAGCCAACCAGAGCACAGAGACAGCCCTGATCACAGCTACCGACGACATCAGAGCCCTCCTGGACTACAAACAGACCACAGCCCTCATCCTCCTGGATCTATCACCCCTTTCAACACTGTCTCCCACCGCATTCTGATCAACAGATTCCACCACAACCGTATCCAGGGAGAAGCCCTTAAATGGATTGCCTCGTACCTCACCAAAAGAACTCAAAGAATCCGACTGCCACCTTTCACATCAGAGCCCAAGAAGATCATCTGCGGCAGCCCCCAAGGATCGTCCCTCAGCCCCACCCTCTTTAACACCAATATGACCCCCCTGGCTAGCATCTTCAGATCACATGGACTTAACATCATCTCCTACACCGACGACACTCAGCTCAATCTCTCACTGTCAAAAGACCCCTCGACTACCAGAGCCCACTTCCATAGATGTTTGAGGAACGTAACTAACTGGATGAAGGACAACAGTCTCAAACTCAACATGGACAATACGGAAGTTCTCATCTTCGGGAACAACAACTCCTCCTGGAACAACACATGGTGGCCCGCGGAAGTCAGCCCCCCCTACTTCAATACACCATGCCCGCAACCTCTGCATCATCCAAGACAGCAAGATGTCAATGAAGGAACAGGTCAATGCAGTATCATTTGCCTGCCTATACACCCTCCGCATGCTCCACAAGATCTTCAGATGGCTCCCAGTCAACATCAGAAGGACCATCACCCAGGCCCTCATCATGAGCAGACTGGACTACGGGAACACACTCTACGTAGGAACCACATCTCAACTCCTAAAGAGACTACAGAAAATACAAAACTCAGCTGCAAAAATCATCCTCAACCACTCACACAACACCCCACCTCAGTAAACAAAACTGGCTTCCAATCTAGAAGAGATGCCAGTTCAATATGTTGACCCACGCATACAAAGCCCTACACAATGAAAGCCCTTAATACATCAAAAAACACCTGACTTGACACCTACTGACAAGACACCTACGATCAGCTTCCCAATTCCTCACAGAAATCCCCTGGATCTGCCGAACCCTCAGTGGTGGACGTTCCTTCTTGCACCTGGCAGCCAAGGCTTAGAACAGCCTCTCTGAACACCTCAGGACTGCACCTTCGATCCAGCAATTCAGGACAGAAATCAAGACCCGGATGTTCAAATGAACAAACCTCTATTGTACAGCAGCCAGCTTCTCCACTGCTTTGAGATCCTCACGGGTGATCTACCATTCTATATAAATGACTGATTGATTGATTGATTGATTGATACAGACCCTCACACATACACTCACAGATCTTTACAGCCACTCACATACCCAGTCACCACTCATACAGCTACTCGCACACCAACTCACGGACCCATACAGCCATTCACACACCCACTCATACACCCTTAAAACCACTTGCACACCCACTCACAGACCCATATGGCCACTTGCACACCCACTCATGGACCTATACAGCCATTCACACACCCACTCACTAACTTATAAATCCACTCACACACCCTCAAAACTGCTCACACATTCACTCATGCACCTATACAGACACCCACACACCCACTCCCAGATCCATATATCCACTCACATACCCACTCACTGACCCATACTGCTACACAAACACCCACTAACATACCCACAAATCCACTCATACACCCTCTCAGAGACCCATACGGCCACTCACATACCCATTCACAGACCTATACAGCCATTCACATACCCACTCACTGACTTATAAATACACTCACACTCCCTCAAAACAACTCACAAACCCACTCAAACACCAAAGGACATTTACACATAGACCAATAGAACCACTCACACATCCAGTTACTGACCCATACAGCTACTCACACACCCACTCACAGACCCATACAGCCATTCACACACCCACTCACACACCCTGAAAACTACTCACACACCCACTCATACCCCTTCAAAACAGCACTCCAGCAGTACCACTGCCCCCTTGAAGGAAACAAAGAAGAGCACTCTAGCAGACCACATCAAAGGCAATAGAAATAAACCAATAAGTAAACAAGGCATTATAATTCTTCACTCCTAATCAATGGAATATTCATATAATCAAAATGTAACCGTTATGCTGTGAGGAGGGCTGACTTGGTATGAGCAAGAGGCCGTAACAACAGAATGTGAACACAGAATAAACTCTACATTGACCTACAGTGGGAAAGCAAGTACAAACAAAACACAGAAATGAAGAGATATGCCATTCATTGGAATAAGTATGCACAAACAAAGTTTCTATTCTACTGAGTGCAAAGTTCTATATGTTTGACATACAAAGGGGCTGGCTCCCTTATCCTTGCCACAACATGACATTCATCACCTGCCTCTAGACAGCTTTGCTCTCTAAAGAATCTGCTTTGCCTTTCAACAGGTAAAATATTAGAGACAGATGGAGACCACAGCCAAATTGTTGACCATGCCAAGAAATATATAAATAACCACTTTCTGGAGTTTTGCAGAATAATTGTCATAATAATTGTTTCAGACAGTTGTTAACAAAACGTAGTCGTGTATCAATATTTCTAGTATATTCAGATTTTCGTTGCTAGTTTTTATACATGTATTTAAGTCTATTGACTCTCCTGCTTTCCTCTACTTATCTATCTTAATTCTAATATAGGATCCTCCTGAAGTTCCTCTGTTTGTTTTGAGGTATCCCCTTTTCTCAATTGATCTGCTTCCCTTTTTTCCTAGTTCATGTAGAAACCTTAAATAAGGAGTCCCTAGAAATATGCGCCTGAAGTCCCAAATACATTAATCAGGTCCTCTTGCTGCACGCTATAGTTTAGCTAGTTGTGTATTAATTACTTGCTAGAAATATCTTGTGCTACAAGTTAATTAAGATTTTGGGGAGCACACTGTTATCAATCGAAGAGTAAAAGAAATTAAGAGAATAATT
The DNA here is from genome assembly GCA_963921515.1 of Calotriton arnoldi. Taxonomy (NCBI): domain Eukaryota; kingdom Metazoa; phylum Chordata; class Amphibia; order Caudata; family Salamandridae; genus Calotriton; species Calotriton arnoldi. Next base: position 388,169 of record CAWUFW010011154.1, on the reverse strand, counting down.
AACACAAATGAAAATATTTGGAATCAATTCATAAGCTCCAATTTTAAAAACAAAATATTAATAATGTAATATTCACGTTGAATCAATTGAGTTATTTTATATTATTGGTATTAACGATCCTGTACACATTAAACTGAAACAATATAACTCTACATAGCATTCTCGATTAAAAGGAAAACAAATCTGCACGACTGCTGTAGTTAAGACCAGATTTAGGAGTTCTATGAAAAAGTTTGTAAAACAAACTGATGGGGAACAATGTAATCAATAAATAACACAGCTACAAAGGACGTATAAAAGGATTTTGAAACAGCTGTAATTGTCAGCCAGGATGACAGTTGGCTAAAATGTAATCTCTGGGAAATAGTCAGTTCGAGCTGTGGAAATGTTAAATCAAACTAATGTTATTAATGTTGAAAACTGAAAGTTTACATCTCGAGCCTTTCTGGAGGGTCCATTATTGATGATATTATTAACATCACAAATCAAATTTGCTTGATTGAATTATTGGAACTCTGAGTTTGCAAACTAGTTAAATAGAGACAATCTTCTAGAACCCTATCGGGGTAGCTACTTCGATAATCAAGGAGGGCCCATATAGATGGACCAGAGTAGGTTCAGCTTAAAAATAAATCTCTCAAAAGTGCCAATCTGTGTGCACAGTTGTCTGAGTGGAGCACTTGAAAAAGGACTACTTACCCTACTAGTGCAATCAGACGCTGATGCCTGTGTAAGTGTTAAGCTTACAAATGGCTATGGCCTCTCTCCAAAGATAAACATGTATGATGGACTCAAACAGGTGTGCACATTTGCACTATTGCTATTTTCGCTATATATGTCTGACTTTCCCCAAGCTTAAGACTTGGTATGAATCCATCCATAAACAATGGCATTAGTTTGCCTAGGCTGACGACCTGTATTGGCTGTCACATAGACCAGTCAATAAACAATGGTTGTTAGACTAGACCTGTTCAATCATTCCAATAGGCTAACTATAAAAGGATGAAAACCAAGATTATGCCTGTCTTTCATTTAACTAAATCGAACTGCCAGGGGACAATTAATAACTCTTGTCTTAGAGTAGTTAATCAATACTGCTTTTTAGTGGGAATATCGAACACCTTTCTCAATTGGAAGGCGCATTTTAAAAATATAAAAACTCAGTGCTTAAAAGGAACATTGTGATTATGCTAATTTAAACTTATATGTGATGGAATAGCCATAACGGAAGTTGTAAAAGTTTTAAGGTGAAGATACATGTAATTATTTAATATGGGGCTATGTTGTTTGCGTGTAGAGTTCTTAGACATTTTGGCAATAAAACTAATATTGAAGCTCCTGTCATTGAGACAAGCCTCCTCTCAAGTCGGGATTCAGCTTGAACTAGGTCTTCAGTGCTTAATTTGTAATAGAATGATTGCTAGTGCCCAAAACTTTGCTCTGGAACCCATGGCTGGTTCATTTAAATGTCGGAACACTGAATACCAAGGCTGCATAGGCTTGAATCCACCTCATGGCTCTTCCAGCCACTATGAGAGTCTCCCTGTACTTTAATCTCACTAGTGCAGGTTCCATCTTTTTCCCTTTACACCTTTTTTCTGTCTTTCTCCTCCTACTTCTTTCCCCTTTGTTTAGTTTTCCCTCACTTGTTGCGGTCAATGTCTGATGAGGAAAACTAAGTACCGGTCCCCAAAAATGAGTGCCGGTGGGCCCCATTGGCAACCACAGGCTCAAATTAAGCACTGTTAGTGCTTTGTAATTTGTAGTGTAATAACAGCTATGGAGTTACATTTTCACTTGTTTTAATGCAAAGCAAGTTGCTTTGACATTTAATCTGCCACCGCCCCAAACCCCACTCACACACCGAGTTTAAACATTGTCTGTTACCCAATATGCTGCAGTGTGTCTGGATCGTGTTTCATGTTGCAAACAGTGCCGGACCCCTGAACTCCCCCACCACACAGCTCCGCCTGTGTTGTCTGCCCGCTGCTCCTGTAGGTAAGATCGCCCTCCGCTTGTGGCCCCGGTGCCCGTTTTTGTCTGCTCTCCCCCTGTTTTTCCTTTCTGTGCCCCTCGCTGCCCCACTGTTGTTGTGCCCGTGATTTTGTCTGCTCTCCCCCTGTTTTTCCTTTCTGTGCCCCTCGCTGCCCCACTGTTGTTGTGCCCGTGATTTTGTCTGCTGTCCCCCTGTTTTTCCTTTCTGTGCCCCTCGCTGCCCCACTGTTGTTGTGCCCGTGATTTTGTCTGCTCTCCCCCTGTTTTTCCTTTCTGTGCCCCTCGCTGCCCCACTGTTGTTGTGCCCGTGATTTTGTCTGCTCTCCCCTGTTTTTCCTTTCTGTGCCCCTCGCTGCCCCACTGTTGTTGTGCCCGTGATTTTGTCTGCTGTCCCCCTGTTTTTCCTTTCTGTGCCCCTCGCTGCCCCACTGTTGTGCCCGTGATTTTGCCTGCTCTCCCCTGTTTTTCCTTTCTGTGCCCCTCGCTGCCCCACTGTTGTTGTGCCCGTGATTTTGTCTGCTGTCCCCCTGTTTTTCCTTTCTGTGCCCCTCGCTGCCCCACTGTTGTTGTGCCCGTGATTTTGTCTGCTGTCCCCCTGTTTTTCCTTTCTGTGCCCCTCGCTGCCCCACTGTTGTTGTGCCCGTGATTTTGTCTGCTGTCCCCCTGTTTTTCCTTTCTGTGCCCCTCGCTGCCCCACTGTTGTTGTGCCCGTGATTTTGTCTGCTGTCCCCCTGTTTTTCCTTTCTGTGCCCCTCGCTGCCCCACTGTTGTTGTGCCCGTGATTTTGCCTGCTCTCCCCCTGTTTTTCCTTTCTGTGCCCCTCGCTGCCCCACTGTTGTTGTGCCCGTGATTTTGCCTGCTCTCCCCCTGTTTTTCCTTTCTGTGCCCCTCGCTGCCCCACTGTTGTTGTGCCCGTGATTTTGCCTGCTCTCCCCCTGTTTTTCCTTTCTGTGCCCCTCGCTGCCCCACTGTTGTTGTGCCCGTGATTTTGTCTGCTCTCCCCCTGTTTTTCCTTTCTGTGCCCCCGCTGCCTCTCGCCACTCCCGCCGCTGCGTTCCTGCGGCCCCGCCCCCTGACTGCCCATTCGCTGCCCCTGCCTCCCGCCTCCCAGCTGCTCCTCCCTCCCACCTCCCCATAAATGGCGGCCGCTGCACGGTGAGGAGAGCGACCCTTGACCTTGCCAGGTAGGTCGCTCCCCACCACACAGCTCCGCCTGTGTTGTCTGCCCGCTGCTCCTGTAGGTAAGATCGCCCTCCGCTTGTGGCCCCGGTGCCCGTTTTTGTCTGCTCTCCCCTGTTTTTCCTTTCTGTGCCCCTCGCTGCCCCACTGTTGTTGTGCCCGTGATTTTGTCTGCTGTCCCCCTGTTTTTCCTTTCTGTGCCCCTCGCTGCCCCACTGTTGTTGTGCCCGTGATTTTGTCTGCTCTCCCCCTGTTTTTCCTTTCTGTGCCCCTCGCTGCCCCACTGTTGTTGTGCCCGTGATTTTGTCTGCTCTCCCCCTGTTTTTCCTTTCTGTGCCCCTCGCTGCCCCACTGTTGTTGTGCCCGTGATTTTGTCTGCTGTCCCCCTGTTTTTCCTTTCTGTGCCCCTCGCTGCCCCACTGTTGTTGTGCCCGTGATTTTGCCTGCTCTCCCCCTGTTTTTCCTTTCTGTGCCCCTCGCTGCCCCACTGTTGTTGTGCCCGTGATTTTGTCTGCTGTCCCCCTGTTTTTCCTTTCTGTGCCCCTCGCTGCCCCACTGTTGTTGTGCCCGTGATTTTGTCTGCTGTCCCCCTGTTTTTCCTTTCTGTGCCCCTCGCTGCCCCACTGTTGTTGTGCCCGTGATTTTGTCTGCTGTCCCCCTGTTTTTCCTTTCTGTGCCCCTCGCTGCCCCACTGTTGTTGTGCCCGTGATTTTGTCTGCTGTCCCCCTGTTTTTCCTTTCTGTGCCCCTCGCTGCCCCACTGTTGTTGTGCCCGTGATTTTGCCTGCTCTCCCCCTGTTTTTCCTTTCTGTGCCCCTCGCTGCCCCACTGTTGTTGTGCCCGTGATTTTGCCTGCTCTCCCCCTGTTTTTCCTTTCTGTGCCCCTCGCTGCCCCACTGTTGTTGTGCCCGTGATTTTGTCTGCTGTCCCCCTGTTTTTCCTTTCTGTGCCCCTCGCTGCCCCACTGTTGTTGTGCCCGTGATTTTGCCTGCTCTCCCCCTGTTTTTCCTTTCTGTGCCCCTCGCTGCCCCACTGTTGTTGTGCCCGTGATTTTGTCTGCTCTCCCCCTGTTTTTCCTTTCTGTGCCCCCGCTGCCTCTCGCCACTCCCGCCGCTGCGTTCCCTGCGGCCCCGCCCCCTGACTGCCCATTCGCTGCCCCTGCCTCCCGCCTCCCAGCTGCTCCTCCCTCCCACCTCCCCATAAATGGCGGCCGCTGCACGGCCGCGCAGCGGACGTGCGCAGCGGGCGCGCCGCTGGCGCGCCGAAGGCGCGCCTAAGGCAAGCCCGTCTGCGCCCGTCCGCGACTGGACCGCGCCCAGCGCCAGAACCCCTGGAACCCACCAACGCAACACTACTCGACGGACCTACGACGCCGCCACACTCACCGCACTCAATGCCGGCCGGAACCCTGCCTGCTACCGAGCCTCACCGAGACGCACCCACGGACCCTTCGCCTGCCAAGCCTGCCGATTCACCTGCCCCCGGACGTGCACCACCTCCGCCAAGTCGAGCAACAGCAGCAACCACCTGAAATGCATCCTGCTGAACACCCGCTCCGTCCACAGGCACGCCGTGGAACTCTGGGACCTGCTCGACGCAACAGCACCGGACATCGCCTTCCTCACCGAGACCTGGATGAACGCCTCCTCAGCGCCCGACATCGCCATAGCCATCCCGGATGGATACAAGATCACCCGGAAGGACCGCGTCAACCTGACGGGAGGAGGCATCGCCATCGTACACAAGAACACCATCCGCATCTCGACTAACTCCGACGAGACCTTCTCCGCCGCCGAACACCTACACTTCCAGATACACACTGACCCCAAGACCACCCTCCGAGGCACCCTCATCTACAGACCCCCGGGACCACGCACACTATTCAGCGAAGACATCGCAGACTTCATCAGCCCGCACGCCATGCCCTCAGCCGACTACATCCTCCTAGGGGACCTCAACTTCCACCTGGAGAACAACAACGACAGAAACACCACCGCCCTGCTGGACAACCTCGCCAACCTCGGACTCAAGCAACTGGTGAACACGCCCACCCACTACGCCGGCCACACGCTTGACCCCGTCTTCTCTTCCAGCAAGCACATCTCCTTCAGCCACGCCACCGGACTCCACTGGACCGACCACAGCTGCGTCCACTTCAGCTTCAGAAAGACTGCGACCCACCACCACCCGCAACAGGCTCCCCGCCGGAGCTGGAGCAAGATCACCGCCGAGCAGCTCACCGCCTCCCTCAGCCAGAACACACCCACCAACACAACGGACCCAAACGAAGCAGCCAGCAACCTCGCCAAGTGGCTGACCGCCTGCGCCGACGACCTCGCACCACTAAAAACCCTCCCAGCAGACCCGGAAGCAAGAAAACCCCTTGGTTCACCAACGAACTCAAGGAATCCAAGAAGAACTGCCGCACTCTCGAGAAAACCTGGCGACTCGACCAGACCACAGACAACAGGACCGCCCTCAAGCACGCCACCCGCAAACACCACCAGCTGATCCGTGCCACCAAGAAGTCGGCACTCAAAGAACGACTGGACAACAACGCCCATGACAGCAAGGAACTTTTCAGCATCGTCAAAGAGTTCTCCAACCCCAGCGCCGGAAACAACGACATCACCCCCTCGCAAGACCTCTGCAACTCACTCTCCGCGTTCTTCCACCGCAAGATCACCGACATACACAACAGCTTCGACGCACAAACAACGCACCCTACCGCCGAACCAACGCCCGCCACCACCACCCTCTGCAACTGGACCCCGATCAGCACCGAAGACACCACCCGCACGATGAACTCCATCCACTCCGGATCACCAACCGACCCCTGCCCACACCACGTCTTCAACAAAGCCGACGCCACCATCGCACCCCATCTCCGGGACATCATCAACTCCTCCTTCCACACCGCCACCTTCCCGGAGAGCTGGAAGCACGCCGAGCTTACCGCCCTCCTGAAGAAACCAACGGCGGACCCCACCGACCTCAAGAACTACCGTCCCATCTCGCTCCTTCCGTTTCCGGCCAAAGTCATCGAGAAGACCGTCAACAGACAGCTTGCCGCCTTCCTCGAGACGAATGGATCCCTCGACCCCTCGCAGTCCGGGTTTCGGGCCAACCACAGCACCGAGACCGCCCTTATCGCAGCCACCGACGACATCAGAACCCTAACCGACAACGGGAAACAGCTGCCCTCATCCTCTTGGACCTCTCTGCGGCGTTCGACACCGTCTGCCACCGCACCCTAGTGAAGCGCCTCAGCAACATCGGAATCCGAGAGAAAGCACTGGAATGGATCATCTCGTTCCTCGCCGGAAGAACCCAGAGAGTCCGCCTCCCCCGTTCAGATCCGAAGCCACCGAAGTCATCTGCGGCGTTCCACAAGGATCCTCACTCAGCCCAACCCTCTTCAACGTCTACATGAGCCCCCTCGCAGCCATCGCACGCCGACACAACCTCAACATCATCTCCTACGCCGACGACACCCAGCTGATCCTCTCCCTCACCAACGACCCCACCACCGCCAGAGCCAACCTACACGACGGGATGAGAGACGTCGCCGACTGGATGAGGAACAGCCGCCTTAAACTGAACTCAGATAAGACGGAAGTCCTCATCCTGGGCTCATCACCCTCCGCCTGGGACGACTCCTGGTGGCCCCCGGCCCTGGGCACCGCGCCCAAGCCAACGGACCACGCACGCAACCTGGGCTTCATCCTGGACTCCTCCCTGTCGATGACCAGACAAGTCAACGCCGTCTCATCTTCATGCTTCAACACCCTGCGCATGCTCCGCAAGATCTTCAGATGGATCCCCACTGAAACCAGGAAGACCGTCACCCAGGCACTCGTCACCAGCCGACTGGACTATGGGAACACCCTCTACGCCGGAACCACAGCCAAACTTCAAAAGAGACTCCAGCGCATCCAGAACGCCTCCGCACGACTCATCCTGGACATCCCCCGACACAGCCACATCACCGTGCACCTGAAAGACCTGCACTGGCTCCCCGTCAGCAAGAGAATCACGTTCAGACTCCTCACCCACGCACACAAGGCCCTCCACGACCTGGGCCCAAAGTACCTCAACGACCGCATGACCTTCTACACACCCACACGCCAGCTACGATCAACCAGCCACGCCCTCGCCACCGTACCACGCATCCGCAGAACCACCGCCGGAGGAAGATCCTTCTCCTACCTGGCAGCCAAGACCTGGAACTCCTCCCCACTCACCTTCGGCGAACCCAGGACCATCTCTCCTTCAGGAAGCAGCTCAAGACCTGGCTGTTCGAGCAGTAACTTACCCCCTCCCCCAGCGCCTTGAGACCCTCCCGGGTGAGTAGCGCGCTCTATAAATGCCATGATTGATTGATTGATCTGTAGCAATTTTCTTGCCTTTTCCCGTTTAGCCATTCAACACTGTAATTCAAAACAAGTGGTTTTCATTGTATTTTTTGTCTTTATTGTTCGTTTTAAGTGTTATATTTTTAAAACTGTATTTTTATGTACTTGCTGATTGATGTGTTTATTTTATCGAATTGAACCATACGGCTTATAGTAAATTTAGTAATCAATAAAAAAATCACTACTTAAACAGTATGACATTTTAACCACTAGAGAGGTAGGTATCCGGGGTGTTTATTCTCTACAGATAGGGAACACCTTAATATGCCACATAGTTGGTATACAAACTTGAATAACATTATATACTCCTATAAAACGTTTTAACGTACTACATGTGTTTCTTATTTGAACTACAAAAATATGACATGTGACTGGTGTGCTTCTCACGTCACAAGCAGCTATTGTCGAAGTAACTTATGAAGCATATACAATAGATTTGAAAAAATCAGGATTGATTTAGACAAAATGAAAACTGTCCATTTTATTCGAAGGGATGGTTACGGCTGGAACCTCGTCCAAATAAAACATAGATTTAAATAGAATTTTACTTGATAACTTTATTATAGACTTTCACACTTCGAACACACGGCAAGCAAAAAAACATGGCACGGTTATTTTCCCTCCCTTTCACAAAACCTATCACGGTGCACAGCCTAATTCCGGTAGTTCCTCTGCACTCCCAAGCCTATGTAACGAAGCAATGAATTCCGGAAGAGAAATACGATTCACGGCATGCAACGGGGCAAGCCTATTCAGCAGCAGCTCTCTGTGGGAGTGCGCATGCGTGTTCAGACGTGGCAGCAGCATTATGGCTCCTTTCAGGCACTGCTGGAGTGAGTGCTGTAGGGCGACAATGCTGCTGCTCGTGTTGCTCGTGAGTACCCACTTGTCTGTCGCCCACCTTATAGCGTTTAGCTGCTGTGGTTTGTCGGAGGGTTTGTGAGTGTCAGTGTGCGCAGCCTGGGCTGCTAGCGGGGGGAGAAGCTTGCAAGGCTGGGCTTGGCTGACAGTGTCGAAGAGGAAAGGAGCACTCTGCCCTGTCCAGGACGTGAAAGTTGCTTCACGTGTGCTTGCAAGGGTTCCTGTTAAATCGTTCGGCATCGTAATGGTTGCTTCAGTAATTGAGGCTGTGATCCGTAGTTTCGATTAACGATTGACTAGTTAAGTTTTCCAGAAGCAATGGCATTCAGGCTACACGAAGCTTCCCAGCGGCCGTAGGAGTGTAATCAGTTAGCCCAAGGCTTTCAGTGTACCATCTCAGCATCTGATTGCAGGGGGTAGTGGCAGGACAGGTCTGCAGAGCACACTTAGGAGTTTCTTGGTGTGGTCACTGGCACTGCACAATTTCTGGTCTTTCCTAGAGCTGCAGTGATACAGCGGTCTGTTCCTGAGATAGCCAGTAACCACGGGCGTGCAATCGGTCCATCCAGTCACAACATCAAACGTGCAGTTCCGCTTGGACCTTCCTGTGGGAGCCGGGGTACATTGTATTGTTACTGAGCATTCCAGTATCTACAGGCGGTGAAGCCAAGCAGAGGACATTGTATCTTCAGTGCAGCTCTCCTGTTTCTCGGGGACAGCAGCTGTTCAGTACATAATGCCCGAACTTCCCTTTTGTAGCAGACAAAACAGTGTTTAATTTCCAAGATCCCCCTTAGCAAGCATGCAACACTAATGCTTGTATTCCCATAAAGCTCGGCCATGCAGTGCACACTTTTCTTCACATTTGCAACAGGCATGCATTTTTTGAGATTACTAATAACAGTAGGCGTCCTAACTTCTCACTAGTAGCAGTGTTGCAGTGCACTGCACATGAATCACCCAAGGTGCAGCACGTAGGCAGCAGATAAATGCTGAGCTTCAGTCACTCTTGACGAAAAGTGTACACTTCCCGAGCGCTCCATTGGTATGCATAGCACTTTTTTTAGATGCCCATTGGTATCTGCCTTTTAGTGCACATTCCCTGAGATTATTTTATTTCTGCAGTCAGTGTTCAATTCGTATTATCAGCTAGCTTGTGCTACTCTAGTGCATTTCACTAACCTAAAGAATGCAGTGTAAATAGTCCGAGCTAGCCAGTGGCACGGTGGTATACAGTGATGGGAACTCTGTCTAGTTCTGTATGGGATTTTGGGAGTGTGTAACTGACTTTCGACCTTTCCTACCGTCTATTAATTGATGAGCTGTTTCTGGTGGTCATTTTGGGTCGAGTATTTGTGAATCAGTATGTGGGCGAGTGGCGGCTCCTTTAAAACGTGGCACCGATGCAGCCGGTTTAATGCATACCTCCAAGCTTGGCAACCAGGAAACATTCAAACGCACGTGCTTTGTTACAGCTCTGACTGGACATATTTCATATTTTTCTCCTGAATGTAATTGAGACACAGTGGAATTTTTTTATGACGGGGGTGGGGGCAACACAGTGAAATGCTCTTTTGGGGTGAAAATAGACAGGTGCGACTGTGTACTTGCACAGGAATGATGACTTTGCAAAAGCAATAAAGTGCGCTTTCTGTGTAGTTTCACAGGGTATATATTATGCATGCCGGGTCTGTCCGTATCACTGCATTTAAATGGACAACGCCTTACTAAACTTTGCTCGCGAGATCCGCCTGAGTATTGAATGCACCATTCTGGTTATTTTTGGGTTACTTAATAAAAACAAAACGGTATAATCTTGAATATTTTACGGGAGAGAGTGAGGCACGTGCGGGAGGATGGCTTGCTGTGTGTTCAACTCCATCACGGTCCGATCCCTGACCTTGCCATTGTAAACACGACTGCACTGTGTATTGTTTTATTTTCCAGCATTGTTGGCTTCCCTGGTGCCTCTTGCTACAAGGTTTCAAAGCATTTCCCCTGCCTTGCAACAATCTAATTTGGGGCTGGTAGTGACAATGCATGGTTTCAACACTCTCCCTGTATGGGAGAAAAACAAAAGAGCACGTTTCTTTTTTTGTGCTCGGGTCACCTCCGATTTTCAGCTGGTGACGTGTAGAGCTTTTTTTTGTAAGAAAAATTAAACAAAAAATATTTTCGATAGAAATGATGTATCTTTGGGCAGTCTGATCTCTTATTCTATGATGGCCACGTGTTCCTTCAAATAAAAGGTGGCCGCATTCTCTCTGTTAAGTAGTACCCACGTCAACCTGTTTTTCAGGAAGTGGGGGACACACCTTTAATTTTTACTTGAGGAATTCTTCTTCCGTTCAGCGTAAACCATGTTCGGTACACATTTTCATGTCGTTGAGGCTTGCCACTAGCGCAGTGAAGCTGTAGCCATGTTCGAAATTTCTGTGCAGATAGTAAGTTGTGGGGTCATGGTGGAGAGGAGTGCTGATTGACAATTATGTGGTTGATTGATCTTCTCAATGGCGGTTATGAACTTCAAACACCTACACAACTTTACACAGCACATCTGGCCCCAAAACCCTTATAGGCAGTCATTTTCTGCTCAACGGAATGTAGTCTTTGGAATGTTGTACTTGGACCAGTAATATCTGTTTTTCAGGTTTTTGGGTACTTGCCTCAAAGCCACATAATATTTAAAGTATACTTGTATGTGTATGGGGTTCTCATTTCCAGCTCCACTAGTCAATATTTATCTAGTCCAAAGGATTTCCCTTCTTATACTACTTGTATGTGTATACATGACATTATGCATTAAGCTCACAAAAGCCTGCATTTGTTTCCAGTAGTTTTCTCCAGAAAACCTAAATGTGCCGGCCCACAATGCCATTTCTTAAATTGACCTTGCAGTGTTTTCTGGCCTCAAAGTGTAGTTTAGCTAACAGAATGCACATGTCTGCCACCAACGTTCTTGAGAGCAATCCACAACTTGCAGATTTTGCGAAATTGCTCAAGTCTTTTTGTTTTATCGGTCGCACCCCTTGTACCGGTTGCCAAGCTTACATATCACAGTTTAGGATTTCCCCATCAAAAGATATAACTGGACACTGTTCCTGATCTTTTTCTCTGTTCATTATTACTTCATTGTTGTTTGAGCAGCAGTTCTGGTGAAAAACTCTAGTCCGGCTGGTGAGGTACCATAGAGAACAAGCATTTGCAATGCAGTAGGTCTCGCAATTACGAGAGTTTGAGCTATTGGCAATGCAATAGCTTAAACTCTTGCAAATGCGAGACCTATTGCATTGCAAATTACTAGCGCCCATGTGGCGCTTTCACATTCATGGAGGCCGCGCCTCTTTCTTTAGACAAGCTCTCTCTAAAGAAAGGGGCGTGGCCGACATTAAAGTGAAAACGCGGCATGGGGCGTTTTGACCAAAAAAAGCATCTGTTTGTCAAGTTGACAAACAGATTTTTTTTTTGTGTGTAAAAGTACCCATGCCGCGCTTTCACTTTAATAGGGGCCGCACACCTTTCTTTAGATACTGCTTATCTAAAGAAAGGGGCGCGGCCTCCTTGAAGGTGAAAGCGCTGCATGGGTGCTAGTAAACCAAAAAAAAAGTAAGCATGGTCGCTATACTTTAAGCGACCGCGCTGCTGAAATAAATAAAAAAACGCGGCCGCTATAGTTAAAGCAGTCAGCCATTAGTAAATAAAATAAAAGTGGGCGGTGTGCTACGACGTAGTGTGTGGTATAGGGGCAAATCATTAAACAAAATAGTGCTCAGAGCCCAGATAAAGCAGACCATGTAACAAGAGAAGTAAAAGGTCCAGTCGTTATGGGAGGTAACAAATGCAGACAAGGCAGTACCAAGGAGGGACTAACAAGCCTAATAACGACTCGGAAGCCAGCGTTTACGTATGATAATGACACCAGCCAATTAAAAATATGGGCGGAGAGTGGGTGGGGCTTCAAAGCCATACTGCATGCCTCGCAGCAGCGCATGCCCTGCCCAGACTCGACCTAAAATGGGCAAAAATAGTGTTGGCTGAAGAAGTTAATTTGTTGCTTTTATGGAGATGAGGTAGGAAGGCAAGTGGATGGATGTAGCCTGTCAAGCTGAATGCAGTTTGCCACACATTGTCCTCCCTGTGAGAGGAGCAAAAAGGAGTCTGCTTCTTTCGTTAGGTTTTGACTGAAACTGCCTCGGATTATTACAAATATGCACCTTTTTATAACATCTAGGAATATATTTCGTACTTCTATCCCCGAGCCAATGAAAGAGTTATTTAACACTGAGAAATGTAACTAATATTTATTCGTTTTACAGTGCCCATATTGATTATGTGCAAGCCCTATGATGGCTAGTAGCTCGTGGTCATTGGCGGCTAACATAAAAAAATTATGGTAAGGCGCTATGGTGCACAACACGCAATAAGGAGCGGGAGCACGACCGATGCGACACATCTCTGCTGGGAATCGGATCCTGGTTGTCCACGAGCAGGGAAGAGAAGGACTTCCCTTCCTGCTCAGTGGAATGCGATCCAACCAATCCTTGAGCTTCTCTCATCAGCATGAAAGTAGCACCAGGATTGGTTGGAGCAGGCTAACCCAGCGCTCATTTTGAGGTTGGGGGGCCTATGCCAGCAATCTCCAGCTTGTTTCACAGCCTTTGGATTACTGGCTCTACACTGCGCATGTTGGGCTGGCCGTCGCAAGATAGCCGGCCAATCCGTCATGGGCACTGTAGACCAGTGCTGTCATCCTGCATTTGCAGGATTCAGCCTCACCCTCGAGCTGTACACAGCGCAAGCTTGTGCTGTGGCAAATAAATAAAATGACATTGACATGCCATTTTATTTATTTGTGTTTGCCTGCTGCGCTGGCAGCAGGCGGGGCGACCAGTTAATTTGTAAAATAAAAAGTGCCGAGGCTCTCCTCAGGAGGCAGCGCTAACAGGAGAAATGTGCTGGTGCAAACTGCCTCCTGACGTGAGCCCCGGCACTTAATATTCTGGAGAGGACTTGGCTTAATGGCTAGAGCTGCCGATTTCGGAGCTGGGGAACCGGGTTCGAGTCTCGGCGTGGCTCAACACCCTGTGATTCTGGGGAAAATCATGTGCCTTCTAAATGAGTGTGTCCTTAACTGGTGCTATAAGCACCGGTTCTGAGGATTAGGTGCCGGTACTGAGCACTGGAAAGCACCTGCTCAAATTAAGCACTGGGGGCGACACTCCTCTGCTCTTCAGGAGGAGCCGCCTATGCTTGTGGTTAGTTTTGATCCCTTTCCAATGGCTGCTGATACATGACATGATGGCCCACAAGCCCTTGGCTCAGTTTTGACTTGTCTTTGCCTTGGGATCAGGCGAGGGGGGTCATTGCATGTATCATAGCCCCATACTCCAAGGAGCACAACAGCATCTTGGAAGACCAGCCGATGGTTGTTCGCTTGCTCTTTGCGGTCATTGGGCCTTGCGGTTTGGCAGACTCATTTTCCTGCTGTTTTAGGCAGCACAGCACTCGTTAAGTGGCATTGTAGGGTTTCATCCTTATGTAGCACTGCAGCGATGTATGCATTCTTTTTCACTCTCCTGTCAGGCAAATAGAAGGACCAGTGCAAAGTATTTGACCCACAGCTGTGGTAAGTTGCCCCATAGCAGTGCTAAACATCGTATGGGCCTAGGATCTTCTGTAGGAAATGGAGCAGGCACATTTAGTTGCCAATTGGCCCCATGCAATCAGTACGATATCCCGTCCTGGCTCGAAATGTCAACAACAGGTCTTCGCTGAAATTTGTAATCCTCTACAAATAACTGAAAAAGTAAACTTGCTTGCAAAGTGTTTTAGCTGAAAACCAGCCAGTGAATTAAGGTGCTTCTCCTGACTGGTTAATAGTTTGTAACCATGAGAGACCAAACTATATATACACAGTGCACTTTCCTGAGATCTTCAGGGCTTTTTCTCAGCTTGTCAAATTTAGTAGTGGGACGCAACAGTAAGAAGGTCATTTAGGCCTGGGCGCCTAATCAAGCATATAAACTCCCCTGTGCAAATTTAATTTGCACCATATTCCTCTGATTTTGACATGTCCAATGTGTACTTGTTATTTCTTTGTCCTTCCCAATTTGCACTTGCAGTTACCATCGCTTTTTTATCTTGTTCCGTCAGCGCACACGGCAAGCAAAATGTATGCACATCTTTAAATAGGCACTCGTGCTTTACCTTTCGTTGCTGTTTTAGCACTATCATCAGGGTATATATAACTGCGTTAATGCTTTCAGATCTTTGCAGACGTTAACATATGTATTAGAAATAAATTAAAATTGACTTTTAAACAGATGTTGCTTACTATGGTACACACAGTATTCCAGTAAATATAGTGAAAATCTGCTTATTCCATACCATTCCTTTCATGTTCCTTGCTCTTAAACCTCCTTGTATCTGACTTCGAGCACAAGCTTGAATCTTTAGTTATATAATTTGGATCTGGGATTCTTCCATCCTTTCTCAAGCACTGCACAACCTGCAGTGAAAACTGAATTCACTCCAGAAGCAGGACTTTAGTCATAGGCTTTTACTTATCTGTTGAACTCCAAGTCAGTCCCACCTCGCACTACTAGGTAGCATGGTCACTTTTGTACACACCGCCACATCTCTTGAAAGGATTTCAAACACACAGCTAGATCAAGGCAAAAACCTCTGGGGAAAATACATGTACATAGCAAACCTAAAGTGCAATGGTCACAGCAGAAACCTATCCAGCATTCTCTTTAAATCGTCTATGGGCAGCCAATGATCAAAGGAATTGTTCCAAACTTGTTAACCTGGGGTGTATGAAATATCCTCGCCATCACGCACTGCCCTTCTTTAACAACGTTATTACACATTTTCTAAACTGGATACATTGTTGAGTCTGATATTCGTCGCAAACAAGTGAGATAATATTACTTTAATCGCTGTTGACGAGCCACTATGATATCTACAACGCTAGAGCTGCTCACGGACAGCTAGATATTTGGTTCAGAACACCCGCCACTTTACTTGCAGTCATAAAACTATTGTAAGTTACAAACCCATAGTATCTCTACAGAACACTCTATGCTGTTGACTACACATTGTTTGTTGATCATTTTTTATGTAGCTTTATTCACCTGATTACATTTCCTGTTATATGAGGGCTAGTAAAGTAGGCACTCAAGAAGGTATACCTCTTGGGTTGTGCTTTGTGAACTCCTAGACACTGAGCTCTAGCCAGTGAAAATGTTTTTCCCACCACCCGTATACGGATGACATTCAGACATTCATCCACACTTAATCATGCAAGAAGGGAAGAGTTGAGAGAGGCTACCACACACCAGTGGCAACTTTGAAAGAGCTACAGGCTTTATTGTCCAAGGCTGGCCAAAGTGGACATGAGACAATGTCTCAAGCACTCCACTAATCCATCCTATATGGTATAGTGTCAAAAAAAGTAACCATTACTCAAGAAAGCCTGCCTTGAATTAGCTTTGTAGTATGCAGACGAACACTAAGGCGATTCTGTAGCCAAGTGTCAAATGGACTTCTGGTCTGGCGAAAATAAAATGGAACCTTTTAGCCAAAACTCAAAATGTTATGTTTGAGGCAAATGTAACGCTGTACATCACCAAAAGAATGCCACCCCTAATAAAGTCAGCAGATCAGTAAGAAATCATTTACTTATTTCTTTATTATTTCAAAGAAATTATTTTCTCAGAGAACAAGGAAAGGTCAAGACGTGCCACTTTGATGTACCAATTGGGTTCTATTGAGAGAGCTGGAGAAGTATTATGTTAAATGAAAAGAATGGGGATCATTGCTTAAAGGTGTATAACACAGTGCTCAATAAACTAAAATGCAAACACATAGTACACAGTGTGGGCGAGCTTGGATGATTAAGCCTGCCTACACAAACTATACTAATTAATCATTTCTATGTCCATTAGCCTAACTGTGCCCATTAGTGTTAGGACCCTTCTGTATCTAGAGGGCCATCATCTGGACAAGTAGTAATTAAAGGCAGAGGCTCCAAGTTTTACTGAAGCTCCCGATTAAGGGAGTAAAGTTCAAACTGGGACACACAGTCCCCTATCCATAAAAGTAATAATTGAACAAATTGAAAGAGTGCCATCTATTTCCAAAGGTTCGTACAAGTTAGCTGAAAGCGCCTAAGCAGTTTTGACAGTTTTCCAATTATCGAGGGTTTTAGGGAATAAAACCTTTTCTATTTGTATGAAGAGTTCAGTGTTCAAGGTTTTTTTGTGCAGGGCAAGCCTCTCTATTCAAAAATGTGCGCTAATTAGAAGCGTGGTGACGCCATAATGTTAAGACTGGTGTTTCTCATTGGTAGCATCAGGGGTACTTTTTGGGGGCAAAGGAATGTAAAGCAAAGAGCAAAAAAGTCCTTGAGGAAAATGTTACCCTAGACAAGATGCACGCAATCAAAGCTACATTGGAGTGGCTAACGAGCTAAAGAACACAAAGCAAATGTTCTCTAGTGGCCCAGTCAGAGGACGACCTACATCAGACCGAGAATGTTTGATATGTACCGAAGACTGTGACCCATCAACACTCAAACAAAACAGTAGCATGTCCTAGAAGCCTGCTTGCTTTGCGTTATGAATGGCATGGCTTTTCCAGAGTTCCTGAAATTCAGTGGAAGAAAAATCAAGCTACTGTCAAATGCATTAATATTAAACCGCATGCCCATTCTAGATCTGCTTATCACACTAAAGTCAGAAGACTTGATTTGAGTCATCTTCATCTCATAAGTGATGATTTGATGTGTGTTCAACACATGCACCAATGTATTCACAATCTCTGATGCATCCTATCTTTTACCACATCCCACTTTTTACCACATCCTGTATCACAAAGTAGTAGCAAGAACCACCTTTAACTTAAGGTTCAACCCCACTCACTCATTGAGCCTCGGCCTATCAAAATCCTATTTTCTCATCTCCAAGAGGTGCAGAAAGCTGCTTCAAGTCTATCTGCAGGCTGCTATGCAGCTTCTTGTCACAGGCCCTAAAACTTCACCATCAATAACCCACTCACCTTCAAATACCTCTGTCTTACCCATGTATGCATTTTTCGAAAGCCCCAAAATGCAGTAGCAGCAAAAACAAATCCTTGTTCAGTGATCATCTGGGGGTGAGTGTCTGAAAAGTTTCAGCGCTCCCTCCATCATCTCCTTGTGTTTGCTTTGTTCGCCCTAAGTTGGCAGGGTATGCCCAGACGTGGGTCCCTTGCTCACTTTGCCACTGGATTCAAGCTAACCTGGCTGATGAGGGCTGTTAGCCCGAAACCGGTCCCAGGATGCTTGTTTCCGGTCCAGGGAAGACATGGCTTGGCAGTTCGGGCTGGACTGTTCCCATGAAGCACAGGGTGAAGACTAATTTGCATATAGCTCTGTCTGAACTGGGGTGGCAAAGTGAGCTAAAGAACGATGATGGATTCAACCCGTATCTGTGACTGGGGGTGAGTGTCTGAAAAGTTTCAGCGCTCCGTCCATCATCTCCTTGTGTTTGCTAAGTGTATATCTCTCTCTCCCCTTCTCTCTTTCCTTGAAATGAAGCAGATTCTTTGCTGTCTATAGACCCCTTTTTTGATTACCACACATTGTGACACCATCATCTGCAGCAAAGCTACCAACGTTGCTTATAGAAAATAACTCCCAAACCATATTTTCTGAACCCCCAGCTGCACCATACTCTAGATGATTGCACCTTCAGGTGATTGTTAGCAGCGTTGTGGCGGATACTTTTATTAATTAATTTTTGTTCTTTGTTTCCTTTAAGTTATGCTTATTTTCTATATCATAATGTATTGCTTAATGAGCAGATCTGAGTGACTGCTGAATGCATGTGCAGCATCTGTGCCATTTTTTTCCAATTGTATTTTGGGGTCGAAGGTTTATTGCCATTCCTGTACCAGTCATCATTATTAGTGTATGGCCCCATGTTTCCTTCATTGATGTGTGCTGCCAGATATTCTGATGATGATGATGTTGATTTGTGGTTTGCCGTGGTACAACTATATTTGGCAATATTGTACAGTTTTTCTTCACAAACTTGCTCAAAATCCTTCGTGTTGATTGGGGAGTGTTGATGGACCGCAATCTTCAATTCATGTTACAAATTTTAAACTAGATTTAGATAATCACATAACTGGGCCACTAAAGTATATTTATTTTTGTATTCCTTGGCCAGTCCAATGTAACTTACTGTGCATCTTGCCAAGAGTGACATTTTTTTCCTCAAGGACATTTTGTTGTTCTTTGTGTCACATTCCTTTTCATCCTGAAATAGTCCCTTCTCTACCACTGAGAAACATCCCCCATGGTATGATGCTGCCACCAACATGCTTCTTATTAGCACCAGTGTTCTTAGACAGAGCTTGCCATCCTGAAAAAAACTTGCACACTGAATTTTTCATACAAATAGAAAAGTTTTTGTTCCTCAAGACCCTAAAAAATTGGAAAACTGTCAAGACTTTTTAAAGCACTTTCCACTGATTTTTGTGAAACCCTGGGAAACAGATGACACTCTTTCAGTTTGTTCAGTTGTTCCTTTTATGAATATGGAACTAAATGCCCCAATTGGAACTTTAGTCCCTTTAATTGGAAGCTTCAATAAAACTTGCAGTGTCTGCCTTTAATTACTTCTTGTCCAGATGATGACCCTCTGATTACAAAAGGGTCCAAACATCATCAGTAGTAGTGGAAATTATTAATTAGTGTAGTTTGCGTAGACATGCTGTGCCCAGTCAAGCTCTTCCTCGCTCTGTACTATAGCTCTTACGCTATCTTTCTGTTTTCTTAAACACTTTCACTTTTATTGAGCACTGCAAGATTCCTTTAAGCACTGAGCGCCAATGTTTCTTGTATTCAATTTGTATGATATTTCTCCAATTCCATCAAATAGAACTTGATTGGTACATCATTGGAGCATGTCTTGCCTTTTCCTTGTTGCATTTGAGAAAACAACTTCTTTAAACTATTCTTCAGTTATGAACAAATATGTAAATTATCCCTTCGCTGAAATGTTGTTTTGTTGCCTTTTTAGGGAATGCGTTGTTTGGGTGACATGCAGGTCAAATCGCCTCAAACATAACCATGTTGGCCAAAGTGTTCAATTTTATTTTCATCAGACCAAAATTTTTTGCCGTATTGCTACAGAATCTCCTGAGTGTTTTTCTACATACTACAAAGCCAAGTCATGGCAGGCTTTCTCCAGTAATTGCTTCTTTCTTGACATTGTAATATCAAAGATGGATTTGCTAAGTGTTTGAGAAATTCATTTTACATGCAAACCTTGATTAGTCTTGGCCATGAAAGCATGTAAATCCGTCACAGTTGCCGCCGACTTCTTGGTAGCGCCTCCAATTATTTTCCTTCTTGCATGATCATAAAGTTTGGTAGAATGGTCTGATGCAAGCAGAGAATGGTGGTGCCATGCACCATCCAGATAATCCACAATAATTAGCCGAAAATGCGCTTTGACGCCTCGTCAGGGGTAGTAAGTGTTCTATAAATGCAAATACGTTGTGAGGTATAAATATGTTAAATGGGCTGCCCATTATCTCTGATATATTATTTTACATTTCATGGGGTCCCTCAACATCTGTCTAGGTATGGACGTCCCTCATGGCTCTGTTCTTGGGCCTCTGCTATTTTCACTGTTCACTGCCTTCTTTGGTAACCTAGTCTACTTACTGGCACCCTTACGCTTCTTCTTCAACAACGTTATCCAAGTATTTGTATTTCCCTTTTCTCTTTCCCATCCCTCTAGGCCTATATTGGACTGCTTTTGCGATTATCAGGCATTGTATGATTCAATGCTGTTACCCAACCAAAACTGAGAGCACCAATTTCACATTGGCCAAAGCACAAAATTCTGCCTTTCATTCCTTCTGCCAATGCTTCCATGTTCCTGTTGCCATTATTTTGGGATTCACATCAACAAAGATGTCTCTTTTTCTTTCCCATGATCACCACTGTCAGAACCCATTTCAGAGGGCCCCAAGGCAAGCAGGAGCTGCTGAGGCCTTACTCCCAATGTCCCGGGGCCTGGCCTACTATGACTTCTGCTCAACTGGGGCAAGCACTCCTGCACCTCACTCTGTTAAATAGTGTTGCACGAGCAGTCAAGGCTCCTTCGCAAGGAAACACAGATACAAATCAATGAACACAACTCGTAACTCAATGTGCAAGCAGCGTGAACAATGAATCAATGTCCAGTCAAAAACTTCTTTTATATAAAAAAGTATTTTATTTCTAATTCTACACATGCAAAGGCTTACAACATTCAAAAGCAATAACACAATCCCTCTTGAGGTCGGGGTGTAGTAGTTGTCAGGCAACACCCTGTCTCACTAACTTTAGTGCAACGGGTTCAATGTTATTCTTCTGTACTGATTTGTAGTATGCCCCCCGGGGCCCTAAAGGCCCATTAATGGCTTACCTGCAGTATGGAACCCTTCAGCAGCGCACCGTAGTCCTGCTCCGGATCGGCAAAGTCGTGTGGTCACAAGTGGCAGCATCCGGCAGGCTCTCTCCTCCAAGCCATGCTACTGGCAGGTTGTTGTGATCAGGGTTGTTCCCACTCTGGCGATTGCCTGGTAAGTGGGAACTGTTGATCTCCTTGCTCCAACGGGGCTTCAGCAATTGAGCCTCAGTCCTCCTTCGGTGTAGTTTGCAGAATGCAGGCTGGAACCGCCTTGGTCACAGCAGCAGTTTCTGGGTCCCGGGTGACAGCCCGAAACCTTGACCTCCGCGTCTCCCGCTGTCTCTCCTGGCATACTGGGTTGCCGCCACGGCACTTGCAAGTCCGGTCACGTTGACCTGGCGTTGATATTCACAGTGGGCCCCTCTCTGGCACACGAGCCACCCATCACAAAGTTGTGCAGGCCTACCGCACTCCACAAAACCCTTGCTCCTTGGCTCAGTCCACAGAGCCCCCTCCTGGCACACGGGGATCGCTGCATCAATCCAGCACACGGGCTACTGCCTGATCGCTGCAAGAGCGGATTCCTCACACAGGGAGTCCTCACCATAGAGCTCCACCCTGGACCTTGCTCAATCATACGCTCTCCTCTTCCTCACAGGGCACACCGGTCTTGGCAAACGGGCAGAAGCTGGTGCTCCAGGGAGGGTGGTCTGGGTTTTCCTGGGTGATGTCCCCTCACCTAGCAGGGAGACTAGTAGGCCTAGGCCCACAGTCCTGGTCACATGCAGAAGTCTTGCAGAGCTTCCATTCCTCACAAAAGCCCATCAGACAAAGTTTGTGCTCTCAAACTCCCCCACTTATAGTCCTTTTCCAGACTCGAAATGTAATTTAGTGTCTGAGACTTTGAAGTTTTATGTTGGGATTCTGCTTCTTTGAAATGGATATATTTGCCCTTTCCTCTTCCTCCTGAAGGATGCTTGTATCAGCAGGCACTACTCTGAAGTTGATTAACCCACAACAAGATTCAGGGGTGTGACCAGAGTTCACACCTGGATGTCAGCCACAGTGATATGTGCATCAAAAGGTTAATCCTGGGCTCCTAGCCCTACTCTTTATGATTTCCTTATCATCCCTATTTCTCTCTCTTCTTGAGATGTGTCCAGGCCCCTTCCTTTTGATCTATCCTAGAATCAAAGAGCCCTTTAAAATGCACAGAGATAGCGTGGCTCTCCCATCTTCCCGCTCATGTCCCTTCCATCTTACAGGAATGCAGCAATTCGCAAATCTGTTCTGGGGGAATTTCTATACTCCTCATGTTTTCCACCAGGCAGGCCTGTGCTTCCCAAAATGGAACCCAATGTTCTCTATGTAATGTACCTGTGCAGGCACACTTGCACTCAGTGTACATGCACAGCATACTTACTGCACAGCACTGTTATCCTCATGTATTATGCGACCACAAGCATAACTACATGCAGCAAACCCACTCAATCTGAGCACAGTGTTCAGTACTGCAGCCTTTCTGTATTGTACCAGAGTGGGTTATTTGAAAACACACACTGCCAGATTACACACATTTACCATGCATGCACTGTACCACACTCCAACCCTTGTATAGTGTATTTCGTGCGAACACACATGCACACAGCACGTTTCCATCACACATGCCCTTCCACATCAACCTGATGTAGGCCAGGGGTGAGTTAAGCAAACATCAGTTGAACTTTTAAAAAGGGGAGTGAGCCTGTAGGACTCACTTCAGTGACACAGGATAAAAAGGTACTGATCACTACACGGTATGCTGCCACCACCGCGCTTGTGTTGCTTAGCTCCTGGAAAAGGCTGTAGCCTTCCACCACTATGAGGGCAGCGCTTTGGGGGCCCCTCCCTTTCCAACAAGACCGCAATCCGTGAGATTGGCCTATGTCATGCCGCACACGCATGATCCGTGTTTGCCTTTGACAAAACATCTGCATTAGTGATCCAGACAACAGTACAGTTGGGCACTCGGCAGAAATGCATGTCTCCTACCATGCAGAGGACTTTTCTGCCTCAACAACCACTGATGCCCATCTTAATTTACTCTGCATTTGCAAAGTTCTCACTATCTTTACTTCTACTCTTTAAAAACTCTGGTCAGGTAATTATAAAACTACAAGGTTGGCAACTGTTCCTCAACTTTGGCAATATTATTTCTGGTCACTTGGCTAAATCTTAAACGTTAACCTCTTGCGATCCAGCATCACCTCCACATTTTGGTAATAGGGTGGATGTCCATCAGTCCAAAGGAGACACCTCTTCAAAAGCCAAGGCAGCTGTTTAAATGTTTAAGTTGCATTTCCCCCCTTTGCTTTGTGCACAGTCCCTACTGTCCCATTCACTGTCCCCCTGGTCTTCTGATTCTCTAAGACTTCACTAACACATCTCCTTTGGCTCTTAAGAATGTTATACTTTATGATGTAGGAGCACCCCATTAAATGCTTCAATCCTAATCGGAAAGTGTTCCTGTTCTGTACAGAAAATGTTCTCACTCACTGGCAGCTCATGCTTAAGCAAACTGCTCACCATGCAATTCCTGAACATTGGTTTTTACTATGTTGTGCAGCCAGTCACCTGCTCTAAACCCCACTCTCTACTCCCTTGGCTATGTTAGCCGTGAATGAGGTGGTCACTGGCAGGGTATCTGTGGAAGAGCATGGAGCGGGTTGTGCAACCTAGCTAAAGCTCCACAACACCTGAATTCAATTGGTCTCAACCGACCAGTCCCGTTTGAATCTTGTTCTGGTGGCTGGGCGAGCTCAAAGCCTTATCCTTGCAAGAGATGCCGAATCAGCAAGCGAAATACAATACAGTTCAGAGAAAATTAAGATAAAGATCACAAATAATCACCTTAGAAATTGCTCACAGTGAAGCTGCTTTGCTGAGATGAATCGATGCAAGCTGTGGGAAGGTTCTGTTGGTGTTTTTTAAGCGGTATGTCATGAGGGATTGGGATCTTAAATATTCTGTTTTTGATTGGTGCTGCTTTTTAGCTACATGACTGTCCAATCATGCTTTTTATGCATGGACCACCCTCTCTACATTGAGGCTACATTGAACCCTTTTTTTAGCCTACACTAGTGCAGCCCGTGCTGGAGTTCCTACTCCCTGGTTCTGACAGAAGGCTACCCCCCATGGTATTTGTAGTATGGAGGACAAAAGCGGGAAGTTTAAGTGCCAGTGATCAGTCGCGTTAACTCACGTTGGGTTGGCTCCAGTGGTTAATGTGTGTAGTGGACCCTTATAAAAAGGCCACACTCATATACCCTTTCTTTTGAAAGCTATTTAAATTTGTTCTTTTTTATAAATCCTGAGCTTCCTTTCTAATTAATAAATGGGACGGTATGCAGCCCTTCTCATGACCTCCAAATAGCACAAAAATACAGAACTTCGCCCCTGGGTTGGAAGAAATGTATCAGAATATCAATTAGTGTTTTCTCTCTGAGTGAAGGCAGCAGTAACAGTAGTGTTTGGATTACATACACATTGGGTTCTGGCAAAAGCACACAGATGAGGGCCATCAGATACTTTTATAAGGTAAAAAAGGAGGTACACCAGGGCTTTAAGTGGGCCTGGTCCTGCCGGTGCTGAAGAGGTGCTGAGACTGGTCCCTATCGGGCTCTTCCTTTTTGCATTCACCCTCAAGGTGGAAAAAAATTGTAACTCTGCAGCAGTACCACCCTTCACAGCTTTTGATGTAACTTCAAGGAGACTCGTTATAGCTCTTTCACAGCCTCATCATTTCAGAACTGAAGCATTTTTAATATTATATACGGCGAAGCCATAGTAGTTGTTTAATTATCTTATGCAACTAACAACCATTGACAAAGCCAATAGTCCTGGCTTGTTGTAGGTATAATGTTACTTATATTATATATCTGGATGCAATGACAGAAGCAGCACAATACCAGTCGGGCAGCACAATCTGCTAAGCACAGAGTTTTAGCTTAAGTGTTTTTGACCCAAATCCTTAATTACATCGGCCACGCCCCTTTGAGAGACCCCCCAGTTTTTTCATCCCAATTAAAGCCCTGAAGTACACCAAGCAAAAGTTTTGGGGTTGGACAAAGGGAAGACGAATCTCCTGCTCCAAGTTAGTGTATATTTTGTATGTCTCGTATTCTGGAACTTTTGTACATGCTTTGTTATACATTTTTTAATTTCCTTGCTTAGAAATGTATGGTTTTATTTTACATTTTTTTTTTATTTATTTTTAATAAATATATCTTGAAGCTTCGTTTCTGTTATTTTCCCTCTTTATTCAATTATTCCAGATTTAGCATAATTTGCCCATCGGCTCCTTGTGCACTTAAATGGCAGTGATGGGTGAATAGGATAATTATAATCCATTTCCCTTCTGGCCTCCTTTAAAGGTTATTGGCAAGGCATCTTATGATGTAAACTGTCCTCCTTTTGTAAAAAGAGTGTTCCTATACTCGTCACATAAAATTCATTGGTATGACTAGCTAGGTATTAATGTAAATAAATACAATGAAATTAAATGATACTGTTATTCAGATAAACATGCCATCGTGTTGAAGAATTTCTCAAGGCATATTGTCTCAGATCGTCACCTGCGGTAGACGACCTTATTGCAACGATATTGATTAAAAGATAAGTTGTTTTGTGCTATTCCTGACTTGGTTTATAGATGACCCGGAAGAGACCAGCTTGTAAGGAGAACAACACTTGAATCCTCCCCAAAAATGTGACATTCCCTAGTGAAATTGCTTATTTTATGAAGCCTCGAGTATCAATTTGACTCAATTTTCATGAAAAACAGTTACTGGATTCCTGAAGTGGATGTCAATTGTTAGTACAAATCTCTATTCAATTGTAATAAAATTGCTAAAGTGCCCATCATCAGAAGTGAATTGTATTTGATTGATGCGTCCTTGAGCACATCTAGATTTAAATGGAAAGAATTAAGTGGACCTTTTGTGCTATGCCAGTCTTTATTTTGCAAACCTCTGTCCTGAATATAATGTGTTGTTTATTGCGTGTACGTCAAGAGCGCAGTCATTGTGTGGCAGATATGTGTAATATTGTCTACTGGGAAGCATGTGCAACTGCATGAATTTGCCGGTATGAGATAAATCATTAGTTGCATACAATAGTAAGATGACCAACACAGGGCAGAAAACGCTTTCAGAGGCCTATCACTATTAAAATATTCACTAGAGTATTTCAGTGGTAACTAGGATCAGTCTTGTGGCACAAAGCACTCCACCCTGGACTAGTAAACATGCCCTTTTGTAACCGGCAGTTTTGGATCTGATGGTATGGGAAACCTGACAGAGATCTGGTCAAAGCATTCCTAGACTGCGGTGATCACAGTACACTGAGGTTTCTTCCAGGCTGTGGAATAGGTTCTGGTTCATGGAGAGATCCAACGACCGACAGATTTGTGCAGCACATAAACTGCCCCATCAGAGGAGAAAAACTGAAAAGGGATAGAAGAAACATATGCGTCCAACACCCAAGAGGCCTCCTGCGGTCAAAGCACTGATGATGTATTTGTACAAACTTATTTTTTTGGCTCGCTGTCTGGTTTGCGACCTGTCCTTCATTTTGAGATGCAGCTGATGTACTAATATGTTGCATTGCAAAATGCACATTGAGAGCAGGTTGCCAAACCACCTGCTTATTAATGTGTGAAGGCTAGATCCAACTCATTTCATGCATGCTAGCATTTTTTTAAAGCAGCCCATGTCTCTTAGAAGGACAGATGATGCTTTTAGAGCAAAGTCAGCATTTAAGAAATATTATGAGGGGTGGGGAGGAGCTTGAACTAGTCCCCTGGACCGCTATCTGTTTCCCAGAAGGCCACTTTATACAGTTCACAAGGCAAAAACTGTCCCACAGGGCCAGCGTCTGTCAGGGGTCTGTAACGTTTCCAGGATTTGGACTGTAGTTGGTGTTGCAAAGCACTGATGTATATTGTGAATCATGATTGGAGGGGGAGGCTTTCACACTTCTTTGCTATTCATCATAGGTTGCACAAGGAACTTTGCGAGTGAGAGAAGTCTTTAAGCCTTGCAGCATAGTCTTAGTGCATGGCGGCTTGTGGTTTTGCAATGCCTGTGATTTTGCTAATTGTAGGCTTTGTCACTGCAAAAGCACTTGTTTCCATAAATGATTGCATTGAAGACCCAATCTCAGTTGTCTGTTACTAACTGTGGAAGGCAGGTTTGCGACTGCTGTCAAAACATTTCTTATACATGCCAATGATGAGTTGTGCACTCGTCCTCTGACCCAGGATTGCAGGACTGCCCTCTGTTGTATAACTTGTTAGCTTTAATCTGGAAGCTGTCATTATTGCACAGTTCAACTGCACAAAAGGTATGACCAACCAGTTACTTTTTTTTCTAGTATTTAACACCTAGTTATTACACTACTCCTCAACTTCTGGCGTTGCTTTGGAATCTGGTTTGGCGTGTCGTGAAGGCTTTTAACCTGAACAAAACTGGGTGTGATCCTGTGAAGGCACTTGGGGGAGGGATCAATAACAACTGAAAACAAGGGACCCCTATTTTCCATCCTTTCAGCATACTTTGAAAGAGACGCAAAGGTTTGGTTCAGTGTGCTAACGAATTACTCTATAATTATTTCAATAATTAAATTTGTTTTCAGCACTATAGATCTACATATATCGCATTTACAAGCGTATGCATTAATATAGACATAAACAATATGTGGCAAAGTCAGCCCAATAAATCACTTAAAATTTAAAATACACGAATACGAGAGAAATCAAAATAATCAAACACACAAATTAAAACCAAAATATTCACACAAAGCAGTGTGTGTATATGTATATATATGTGTGTGTGTGTATATTATCTACTGGCGGTCGCCAGTAGATAGTTATAGTTAGGACCTATTTTCCATAGGAAATTCACAACATTCTATTTCCAATAACTTTGGCGCCGTTTGACGAATCTTCGCGAAATGTTCAAAACTTATGGCCCGCTCCGGTCCGCTCCTATCCTGAAAGTTTTGGGGTGATTCGGCAAGTGGGGCGGAGAAAAAAGGGGGGTCCCAAAACGTGTTTTCCCCATGCAATTTTCCATAGGAAACTTTAGACACGGCTAGAGCCCGAACTGCTGAACGGAATTACACCAAATTTGGCAAAGAGGTAGTTCTTGGTTCAGAAAGAACCCTTTTTGTTAAATGGTGTAAATCCGTTCAGTAGTTGCTGAGAAAATCAAAAGTAAAATCACATATATATCTGGGCGGAGCCTAACCACACATGTCATCGTGAGATCTGATTGGCTGTCAGCACTTCATCCTGGAATTGCTGGCAGCCATCTTGGGACCAATATAAATGATAGTACCCCATTGAAATGCATTGTAGTGAATCAAAGATTTTGAGGGTTACCAAAAGGAGAACTATAAAGGATGATAACAGACTTTAGTTACATTAGAATTCATTTGTTGATGGTACCATACTAATTTCAGGAATTGTGGTGTGTTCTAAAGTGATTTTACCCTGTGAAAAACCTTCTGCTGGGATATCATGAATCATGTTTGAGAGAGAACTATTTTCACATGCTTGTCCCATAGAGTTTTGGAAGGTGCTCCAGAAGCTAAAATGAGAGCATATTTTCTGTAAATTCACATTATCTTTCTCAGTCATGTGAGAATGAAGTCTGACATTCTCAGTAAAACATGTACATCCAACAAGGGCAGAGACTGTCAGTTGATTCCTTTGTGTTCTACTGCAGCTTCCCAGAGAGTTCTAAAGAACAACTAGAGTGCTAACAGCCTTACTTGTGACAAAAGTATGGCACACCTGAAGCCATCTTGATTGGAATAAACTGGTAACACTTAAAACATTTAATTTAAAAAGGAACAAAATGATGGGGTTCATTTTGTTATAGAAATTATGGTTAGTGCTGTAGAAAGAAAAATTAGGACATGTATCAAGTGAGATCTCAAATATCTTCCTGTTATATTTCAACAGGAGCAGCCTGTCAGTTGATGCCTTTGTGTTCTACTGCAGCTTCCCAGAGTGTTCTAAAGAACAACTAGAGTGCTAACAGCCTTACTTATGACAAAAGTATGGTACACCTGAAGCCATCTTGATTGGAATAAACTGGTAACACTTAATACATTTAATTTAAAAAGGAATAAAATGATGGGGTTCATTTTGTCATAGAAATTATGGGTAGTGCTGTAGAAAGAAAAATTAGGACATGTTTCAAGTGTGATCTCAAATATCTTCCTGTTATATTTCAACAGGAGCAGCCTGCCAGTTGATGCCTTTGTGTTCTACTGCAGCTTCCCAGAGTGTTCTAAAGAACAACTAGAGCGCTAACAGCCTTATTTATGACAAAAGTATGGCACACCTGAAGCCATCTTGATTGGAATAAACCGTTAATACTTAAAACATTTAATTTAAAAAGGAACAAAATGAGGGGTTCTTTTTGAAATAGAAATTATGGTTAGTGCTGCAGAAAGAAAAATGAGGGCATGTTTTAAGTGAGATCTCAAATCCTCTTCTATTTCATTAGAAAATTCTGACATGCAGACTGAAACAATCACTTTCAATACCAGCAGCAGACTTCCAGTTAACTCCCTGGTGAGCAGTAGCTTTACTACAGTGATCTAATGAGCAACTAGAGTGCTAACATTCTGAATTTATGGCAAATGTGAGACACATCTGAATGCCTTCTTGATGGAATCAAAGTAAAAAACTGAAAGCATTTCCTACTGAGGAGACTGCAGTAAATGAGGAAATTAGGAAACTTCGTAACAAAGAAGTCTTCCAAGATGGCCACCAGAGAAAAAGAGCCCAAATGTAGCACAAATATTACCCAGATGTAGCCCACATATAGCCCAATGACAAAAGTGTGCAGAACACTTTTTATTTTTATTTTTTTGCAGTTTTATGTAGTGCAGACTGGTCAGGTATTGGAGCGTTGCATCTTAAAACATGACCCCCTACACTACAAAAACACCACTGCACTACCCTAAACCCTAAAACACTACCCCCAGCATGACCCCCTACACTACACAAACACCACTGCACTACCCTAAACCCTAAAACACTACCCCCAGCACGACCCCCTACAATACCCAAACACCACTGCACTAACCTAAATCCTAAAACACTACCCCCAGCACGACCCCCTACACTACCCAAACACCACTGCACTACCCTAAAACATGACCCCTACACTACACAAACACCACTGCACTACCCTAAACCCTAAAACACTACCCCCAGCACGACCCCTACACTACACAAGCACCCCTTCACTACCCTAAACCCTAAAACACTACCCCCAGCACGACCCCTATACTACACAAACACCACTGCACTACCCTAAACCCTAAAACACTACCCCAGCACGATCCCCTACACTACCCAAACACCACTGCACTAACCTAAATCCTAAAACAATACCCCCAGCACGACCCCATACAGTACCCAAACACCACTGCACTACCCTAAAACATGACCCCTACACTACACAAACACCACTGCACTACCCTAGACCCAAAACACTACCCCCAGCATGACCCCCTACACTACACAAGCACCACTGCACTACCCTAAACCCTAAAACACTACCCCCAGCACGACCCCCTACACTGCCCGAACACCACTGCACTGCCCTAAACCTTGAAACACCAGCCCCTGCACGACCCCTACACTGTTCGAACACCACTGCACTGCCCTAAACCCTGAAACACCACCCCCAGCACGACCCCCTACACTGCCCGAACACCACTGCACTGCCCTAAACCCTGAAACACCACCCCCAGCACGACCCCCTACACTGCCCAAACACCACTGCACTGCCCTAAACCCTGAAACACTACCCCCAGCAAGACCCCCTACACTGCCCGAACACCACTGCCCTAAACCCTGAAACACCACCCCCAGCAAGACCCCTACACTGCCTGAACACCACTGCCCTAAACCCTGAAACACCACCCCCATCACGACCCCCTACACTGCCCGAACACCACTGCACTGCACTAAACCCTGAAACACCACCCCCAGCACGACACCCTACACTGCACGAACACCGCTGCTCTGCCCAAAACCCTGAAACACCAGCCCCAGCATGACCCCCTACACTGCCCGAACACCACTGCACTGCCCTAAACCCTGAAACACCAGCCCCAGCACGACCCCTATACTGCCCGAACACCACTGCACTACCCTAAACCCAGAAACACCACCCCCAGCACGACCCCCTACACTGCCCGAGCACCACTGCACTGCCCTAAACCCTGAAACACCAGCCCCAGCACGACCCCCTACACTGCCCGATCACCACTGAACTGCCCGAAACCCTGAAACACCACCCCGTGCACGACCCCCTACACTGCCCGAACACCACTGCACTGCCCTAAACCCTGAAACACCACCCCCAGCACGACACCCTACACTGCCCGAACACCACTGCCCTGCCCTAAACCCTGAACACCATCCCCAGCATGACCCCCTACACTGCACGAACACCACTGCACTGCCCTAAACTCTGAAACACTACCCCCAGCAAGACCCCCTACACTGCCAGAACACCACTGCACTGTTCTAAACCCTGAAACATCAGCCCCAGCAAGACCCCCTACACTGCCCGAACACCACTGCCCTGAAACACCACCCCCAGCAAGACCCCCTACACTGCCCGAACACCACTGCACTGCCCTAAACCCTGAAACACCAGCCCGACCCCCTACATTGCCCGAACACCACTGCACTGCCCTAAACCCTGAAACACCACCCCATGCACAACCCACTACACTGCCCGAACACCACTGCACTGCCCTAAACCCTGAAACACCACCCCCTGCACGACCCCCTACACTGCCCGAACACCACTGCCCTAAACCCTGAAACACCACCCCCAGCAAGACCCCCTACACTGCCCGAATACCACTGCACTGCCCTAAACCCTGAAACATCACCCCCAGCAAGACCCCCTACACTGCCCGAACACCACTGCCCTAAACCCTGAAACACCACTCCCAGCAAGACCCCCTACACTGCCCGAACAACACTGCACTGCCCTAAACCCTGAAACACCACCCCCAGCATGACCCCCTACACTGCCCGAACACCACTGCTCTGCCCAAAACCCTGAAACACCAGCCCCAGCACGACCCCCTACACTGCCCGAACACCACTGCACTGCCCTAAACCCTGAAACACCACCCCCAGCACGACCCCTACACTGCCCGAACACCACTGCTCTGCCCTAAACCCTGAAACACCACCCCCAGCACGACCGCCTACACTGCCTGAAAACCACTGCACTGCCCTAAACCCTGAAACACCAGCCCCAGCAAGACCCCCTACACTGCCCGAACACCACTGCCCTAAACCCTGAAACACCACCCCCAGCAAGACCCCCTACACTGCCCGAACACCACTGCACTGCCCCAAACCCTGAAACACCAGCCCCAGCACGACCCTCTACATTGCCCGAACACCACTGCACTGCCCTAAACCCTGAAACACCACCCCATGCACAACCCACTACACTGCCCGAACACCACTGCACTGCCCTAAACCCTGAAACACCACCCCCTGCACGACCCCCTACACTGCCCGAACACTACTGCACTGCCCTAAACCCTGAAACACCACCCCCAGCATGACCCCCTACACTGCACGAACACCACTGCACTGCCCTAAACCCTGAAACACCACCCCCAGCATGACCCCCTACACTGCACGAACACCACTGCACTGCCCTAAATGCTGAAACACTACCCCCAGCAAGACCCCCTACACTGCCCGAACACCACTGCACTGCACTGCCCTAAACCCTGAAACATCACCCCCAGCAAGACCCCTACACTGCCCGAACACCACTGCCCCAAACCCTGAAACACTACCCCCAGCAAGACCCCCTACACTGCCCGAACAACACTGCACTGCCCTAAACCCTGAAACACCACCCCCAGCATGACCCCTACACTGCCCGAACACCACTGCTCTGCCCAAAACCCTGAAACACCAGCCCCAGCACGACCCCCTACACTACCCGAACACCACTGCACTACCCTAAACCCTGAAACACCACCCCCAGCACGACCCCCTACACTGCCCGAACACCACTGCACTGCCCTAAACCCTGAAACACCACCCCCAGCAAGACCCCTACACTGCTCG
The DNA here is from genome assembly GCA_963921515.1 of Calotriton arnoldi. Classification (NCBI taxonomy): domain Eukaryota; kingdom Metazoa; phylum Chordata; class Amphibia; order Caudata; family Salamandridae; genus Calotriton; species Calotriton arnoldi. The sequence goes on along the minus strand of CAWUFW010011154.1, from coordinate 355,090 downwards.
AACACCACTGCACTGCCCTAAACGCCGAAACACCAGCCCCAGCAAGACCCCCTACACTGCGCGCACACCATTGCACTGCCCTAAACCCTGAAACACCACCCCCAGCAAGACCCCTACACTGCCCAAACACCACTGCACTGCCCTAAACCCTGAAACACCACCCCCTGCACGACCCCCTACACTGCCCGAACACCACTGCACTGCCCTAAACCCTGAAACATCACCCCCAGCAAGACCCCCTACACTGCCCGAACACCACTGCCCTAAACCCTGAAACACCACTCCCAGCAAGACCCCCTACACTGCCCGAACAACACTGCACTGCCCTAAACCCTGAAACACCACCCCCAGCATGACCCCCCTACACTGCCCGAACACCACTCCTCTGCCCAAAACCCTGAAACACCAGCCCCAGCACGACCCCCTACACTGCCCGAACACCACTGCACTGCCCTAAACCCTGAAACACCACCCCCAGCACGACCGCCTACACTGCCTGAAAACCACTGCACTGCCCTAAACCCTGAAACACCAGACCCAGCACGACCCCCTACACTGCCCGAACACCACTGCACTGCCCTAACCCCTCAAACACCAGCCCCAGCAAGACCCCCTACACTGCCCGAACACCACTGCCCTAAACCCTGAAACACCACCCCCAGCAAGACCCCCTACACTGCCTGAACACCACTGCACTGCCCTAAACCCTGAAACACCAGCCCCAGCACGACCCCCTACATTGCCCGAACACCACTGCACTGCCCTAAACCCTGAAACACCACCCCATGCACAACCCACTACACTGCCCGAACACCACTGCACTGCCCTAAACCCTGAAACACCACCCCCTGCACTACCCCCTACACTGCCCGAACACTACTGCACTGCCCTAAACCCTGAAACACCACCCCCAGCATGACCCCCTACACTGCACGAACACCACTGCACTGCCCTAAATGCTGAAACACTACCCCCAGCAAGACCCCCTACACTGCCCGAACACCACTGCACTGCCCTAAACCCTGAAACATCACCCCCAGCAAGACCCCCTACACTGCCCGAACACCACTGCCCCAAACCCTGAAACACCACCCCCAGCAAGACCCCCTACACTGCCCGAACAACACTGCACTGCCCTAAACCCTGAAACACCACCCCCAGCATGACCCCCTACACTGCCCGAACACCACTGCTCTGCCCAAAACCCTGAAACACCAGCCCCAGCACGACCCCTACACTGCCCGAACACCACTGCACTGCCCTAAACCCTGAAACACCACCCCAGCACGACCCCCTACACTGCCCGAACACCACTGCACTGCCCTAAACCCTGAAACACCACCCCCAGCACGACCGCCTACACTGCCTGAAAACCACTGCACTGCCTAAACCCTACAACACCAGCCCCAGCACGACCCCCTACACTGCCCGAACACCACTGCACTGCCCTAAACCCTCAAACACCAGCCCCAGCACGACCGCCTACACTGCCTGAAAACCACTGCACTGCCCTAAACCCTACAACACCAGCCCCAGCACGACCCCCTACACTGCCCGAACACCACTGCACTGCCCTAAACCCTCAAACAACAGCCCCAGCAAGACCCCCTACACTGCCCGAACACCACTGCACTGCCCTAAACCCTGAAACACTACCCCCAGCATGACCCCCTACACTGCCTGAACACCACTGCACTGCCCTAAACCCTGACTCACCACCCCCCTGCACGACCACCTACAATGCCTGAACACCACTGCACTGCCCTAAACCCTGAAACACCACCCCCAGCACGACACCCTACACTGCCCGAACAGCAATGCACTGCCCTAAACCCTGAAACACCACCCCCAGCACGACCCCCTACACTACCCGAACACCACTGCACTGCCCTAAACCCTGAAACACCAGCCCCTGCACGACCCCCTACACTGCCCGAACACCACTGCACTGCCCTAACCCCTGAAACACCACCCCCAGCACGACACCCTACACTGCCTGAGCACCACTGCCCTAAACCCTGAAACACCACCCCCAGCAAGACCCCCTACACTGCCCGAACACCACTGCACTGCCCTAAACCCTGAAACACCACCTCCAGCACAACCCCTACACTGCCTGAACACCATTGCTCTGCCCTAAACCCGGAAACACTGCCCCCAGCACGACCCCCTACACTGCCCGAACACCACTGCTCTGCCCAAAACACTGAAACACCAGCCCCAGCACGACCCCCTACACTGCCCAAACACCACTGCACTGCCCTAAACCATGAAACACCATCCCCAGCACGACCCCCTACACTGCACGAACACCACTGCACTGCCCTAAACCCTGAAACACTACCCCCAGCAAGACCCCCTACACTGCCCGAACACCACTGCACTGCCCTAAACCCTGACACACCACCCCCAGCAAGCCCCCCTACACTGCCCGAACACCACTACACTGCCCTAAACCCTGAAACACCAGCCCCAGCACGACCCCCTACACTGCCCGAACACCACTGCACTGCCCTAAACCCTGAAACACCACCCCGTGCACGACCCCCTACACTGCCCAAACACAACTGCACTGCCCTAAACCCTGAAACACCACCCCCAGCACGGCCCCCTATATTGCCCGAGCACCACTGCACTGCTCTAAACCCTGAAACACCACCCCCTGCACGACCCCCTACACTGCCCGAACACCACTGCCCTAAACCCTGAAACACCAGCCCCAGCACGACCCCTACACTGCCCGAACACCACTGCACTGCCCTAAACCCTGAAACACAACCCCCAGCACGACCCCCTACACTACCCGAACACAACTGCACTGCCCTAAACCCTCAAACACCCCCCCCAGCACGACCCCCTACACTACCCGAACACCACTGCACTGCCCTAAACCCTAAAACACTCCCCCAGCATGACCCCCTACACTACCCAAACACCACTGCACTGCCCTAAACCCTGAAACACTACCCCGCATGACCCCCTACACTACCCGAACACCACTGCCCTAAACCCTGAAACACCACCCCCAGCAAGACCCCCTACACTGCCCGAACACCACTGCACTGCCCTAAACCCTGAAACACCACCCCCAGCACGACCCCCTACACTGCCCGAACACCACTGCACTACCCTAAACCCTAAAACACGACCTCCTACACTACACAAACACCACTGCACTACCCTAAACCCTAAAACACTACCCCCAGCACGACCCCCTGCACTACACAAACACCACTGCACTACCCTAAACCCTAAAAAACTACCCCCAGCACGAACCCCTACACTACCCAAACACCACTGCACTACCCTAAACCCTAAAACAATACCCCCAGCAGTACCCCTTACACTACCCAAACACCACTGCACTACCCTAAACCCTAAAACACTACCCCCAGCAGTACCCCCTACACTACCCAAAAACCATTGCACTACCCTAAACCCTAAAACACTACCCCCAGCAGTACCCCCTACACTACCCAAACACCACTGCACTACCCTAAACCACTACCCCCAGCACAACTCCCTACACTACCCAAACACCACTGCACTACCCTACACCCTAAAACACTACCCCCAGCACAACCCCCTACACTACCCAAACACCACTGCACTACCCTAACACCACTGCACTACCCTAAACCCTAAAACACTCCCCCAGCACGACTCCCTACACTATCCAAACACCACTGCAGTACCCTAAACCCTAAATCTACCCCCAGCATGACCCCCTACACTACACAAACACCACTACACTACCCTAAACCCTAAAACACTACCCCCAGCACGACCCCCTTCAATACCTAAACACAACTGCACAATTTGTTACAGGCGTTGCAACGCAGGCCTGTGGTGCTTACTGGAAGTACCTGGTGGGCTAGTTGGGCCCCAGGGACCCTCAGGATTCAAAGTGACCTAATCCCCCAACTTAAAACGCGCCACGGGGCGCATTTGCACAGTGGTGAAGGGAGGGGCGGGGCCTCAGGTGACATGTGCGCAAACACGCCCTGTGGTGCGTTTTAAGTTGGGGAATTAATTCCCCTTGAATCCTGAGGTACCCTGGGGCCAACTAGCCCACCAGGTACCTTCAGTAAGCACAACAGAGTTGCGCTTGCAGAGAGGTGAAAAAGGTGCGTGGCCTCGGAACGCCTCTCTGCAACTCAGCTCTGTGGTCCTAACTGTAGGTACCTGGGGGCTAGTTGGGCCCCAGGGACCCTCAGGATTCAAGGGACTTAATCCCGCAACTTAAAACGCGCCACGGGGTGCGTTTGCACACATGTCACCTCAGGCCCCCTCCCTTCACCACTGTGCAAACGCGCCCTGTAGCGCGTTTTAAGAGGTAGTTTTAATCCCCCTACCCTATTATGTACTAGGGACTTACAGAGGAGGTCATGCTAATCACAGGGGTACCCCAACACATAGTGTTTCCTAGTGTATGTAGGTGTTTTCACTGTATTCTAAGTGTCTTTTAGCATAGCACTGACTCTGGTTAGTCAGTCAGTTACCACCAGTACCCGTCTGAAAAAGTTGTGGGCACAGGATGATTTTGCAACCAGGCCTCTTTCTGCTCCTCTGTTGGTTCTTTCTGCACATCTTTTGCTTCTTCCTGCACTTTTCTTTGTCTTTGTGGACTTCTGTTGCTTCTTTCTGCATTTCTTTTGCTTCTTTCTGTGCGTTTTTTCTTCTTTCTTCACATGTCCTACCTCTGTAGGCATAGTTAGAAATTAGCATTTAAAAAACCTTTGAAATTCACTGAAAAAACCATAGGTTTTAGGGACAGTTATAGTTAGTTGGACATTGCACTCGTACAAAACCCGTGAAATTCCCCTGTTATAGTTAGTTCAGCTAACTATAACTCGCGCTCCATAATGCACTGCTGATGACGTCACATATTACATCACTCATGACATGGTCAGTGACATCACTGATGACATCACTGATGACATCTCAAATGACATCACTGATGACATCATCCATGTGATAATTTCATGCATCTTCTCACACCCTAATATAACTTTTGATACACCCACTCTAAATTACAGACTGCCATTCTCAAAACCATACACACTCCAATACCAATAACTACATACCCACTCACTGATTCTTAGGTCTACACACACACATCTACTCACTCACCCGTACAGTCACTCATACTTACAGTCACTCAGTACAGGACTATCATATGCACTCATACACCTATATAAACACTCATACACCGCCACTCATCCATAGAGGTACTCACACACCTAGTCAGTCATGCAAAAAATTAATCACACACCCATTTACACACCTATACAGTTATACACACACCAGCTCACTTACTCATACAAATACTAGCACATTCTTACACTCTTATACAATAACTGATACAAGCACACACACATCCATACAGCCACTCTCACAATCACACACTCTCACTTATAGCCATTTAAATACTCTAACACACATATATACTGCCTTTTACATATGTAGTTACTCGCACATGTACCACTGAGATATACATTCACTCACTAACACACCCATACACACACTCACCCACCCAAGCAGTCCATCACAGATGCACTCTTGAAATCATGCACCAGTGAATCACCCACTCACACATCTATGTACAGTGTCACACACACCCCACCCACACAAACACTCAGGCAGCCATACAGATACTCAGAGAACCAATCAATAACCCATATAGACACTCATGTAGCTATTCGCGCATCCAAGCATCCACTTACACACCAACAAACAGACAGATACAGACATTCACACAGTTTAGTCACTAACCCATGCATTCAGTAAGATACGTTTAATCACTCACTTGTAGAGTCAGTCACGCACGTACTAAATCATCCATTCAGACACTTATACACCCACTCATTCTTCAATACGCCTTTCCCTATATATATTAAACATATTTAAACTTTACAGAAATACATAGTCACTGGATGATGTCATCAGTGATGTCATCAGTGATGTCATCAGTGATGTCATCAGTGATGTCATTTGAGATGTCATCAGTGATGTCATCAGTGATGTCACTGACCATGTCATGAGTGATGTAATATGTGACGTCATCAGCAGTGCATTGCGGGGCGCGAGTTATAGTTAGCTGAACTAACTATAACGGGGAATTTCTATGGTTTTGTACGAGTGAAATGTCCAACTAACTATAACTGTCCCTAAAACCTATGGTTTTTTCAGTGAATATATATATATATATATATATATATATATATTCACTGAAAAAACCATAGGTTTTAGGGACAGTTATAGTTACTTGGACATTGCACTCGTACAAAACCCGTGAAATTCCCCGTTATAGTTAGTTCAGCTAACTATAACTTCGCGGCCCCGCAATGCACTGCTGATGACGTCACATATTACATCACTCATGACATGGTCAGTGACATCACTGATGACATCACTGATGACATCTCAAATGACATCACTGATGACATCACTGATGACATCATCCAGTGACTGTGTGTTTCTGTAAAGTTTAAATATTTTTAATATATATAGGAAAAGACGTATTGAAGAATGAGTGGGTGTGTAAGTGTCTGTATGGATGATTTAGTAGGTGCGTGACTGACTCTATAAGTGAGTGATTTAACGTATCTTACTGAATGCATGGGTTAGTGACTAAACTGGATGAATGTCTGTATCAGTCTGTCTGTTGCTGTGTAAGTGGCTGCATGTGTTTGTGAATAGCTACATGAGTGTCTATATGAGTTATTGAATGCTTGTCTGAGTATCTGTATGGGTGCCTGAGTGTTTGTGTGGGAGGGGTGTGTGCAACTCTGTGCATAGATGTGTGAGTGGGTGATTCACTGGGTGGATGGTTTCAAGAGTGCATCTGTGATAGACTGTATGGGTGGGTAAGTGTGTGTAAGAGTGTGTTAGTGAGTGAATGTATGTTCCAGTGGTACATGTGTGAGTAACTACATATGTGAAAGGCAGTATATATGTGTGTTGGAGTATATAAATAGCTATAAGCAAGAGTGAGGGATTGTGATAGTGGCTGTATGGATGAGTGTGTGCTTGTATCAGTGATTGTATAAGAGCGTAACAATGTGCTACTATTTGTATGAGTAAGTGAGCTGGTGTGTGTATAACTGTATAGGTGAGTAAATGGCAGTGTGTTTAATTATTTGCATGACTGACTAGGTGTGTGAGTATCTCTATGGATGAGTGGCGTTGTTTGAGTGTCTATATAGGAGTAAGAGTGCATATGATAGTCCTGTACTGAGTGACCGTAAGTATGAGTGACTGTACGGGTGAGTGAGTAGATGTGTGTGTGTAGACCTAAGAATCAGTGAGTGGGTATGTAGTTATTGGTGTTGGAGTGTCTATGGTTTTGCGAATGGCAGTCTGTAATTTAGAGTGGGTGTATCAAAGGTTATATTAGGGTGTGAGGAGGTGCATCAGATTATCACGTGGATGATGTCATCAGTGATGTCATTTGAGATGTCATCAGTGATGTCATCAGTGATGTCACTGACCATGTCATGAGTGATGTAATATGTGACGTCATCAGCAGTGCATTGCGGAGCGCGAGTTATAGTTAGCTGAACTAACTATAACGGGGGAATTTCACGGGTTTTGTACGAGTGCAATGTCCAAGTAACTATAACTGTCCCTAAAACCTATGGTTTTTTCAGTGAATTTCAAAGGTTTTTTAAATGCTAATTTGTAACTATAACGTGTCTGAAACCTATGGTTTTTTCAGTGAATTTCAAAGGTTTTTAAATGCTAATTTGTAACTATAACGTGTCTGAAACCTATGGTTTTTTCAGTGAATTTCAAAGGTTTTTTAAATGCTAATTTCTAACTATAACGTGCCTGAAACCTACGGTTTTTCAGTGAATTTCAAAGGTTTTGTGAATGACAATTTTTAAATGTATTAATTGTTATATTAATTTTTTCATACTGATTTACTACATTTTTAGAAACAATTTTTTTTTACATATTTTATTTTTTAAATTACATTGTAATTACATTATACATTACATTACAAAAATACTTTCTCAGAATGAATTACTTTAGTTTAAATACTTTGCAGATAGGCAATAGACTTTTAAGTACAGTAGTTACAGTTGTTGCAATGGGCAACACATTTTCAAACACAATGCAACATTCAGCTCAATGTGAATTTCTAGTTAAATGCAATTAGTTACTTTATGGATTACTTTTGTAACCACAGGACTGGATCCTAGATTCAGTCCTGGTACATCTCCTGTAAACAGTTGAGTAAAAGCGTTTTGGTTACAGTCGTGATTTTTAAGGAATATTATTGTATTTTAAAAGTTGACACTTAGAAACTTTTCTCATAGAATCACCAATGTTATCCTATGGAAGGAAATTCACTTAGCAGGTAAAAACTGTTATCGTTACTTTTTCTTACTCAGTGTTGGATCCTGGATCCAGCACTGGTGCATCTCCTGTAAACAGTTGAAAGAATGCGTTTAAGTCATACAGGCGATTTTTAAGGAATATTTGTAGTTTGTGAAAATCAACACTTTGAAACTTTTTTGCTGAAAACCAGTCAATCTTAGCCTATGAAGGAAATTCAAGTTACCGGTAAGTACGGTTAAAATTACTTTTGAGGATCAGTACTGGGCTGAAAGATGCAGCACTGGGTTCTCTCCTGATAACAGGTGAGTAAATCGGAATTCGTATTTCGGCTGATTTTAGAGGAATATTTTAAAGTTCCAAAACTCCACACTTAGAAGAATTTCCAAGTGAAACCAGTCAATGTTAGCCTATGGAAGGAAATTCAAGTTACCGGTAAGTACGGTTAAAATTACTTTTCAGGATCAGTACTGCGCTGAAAGATGCAGCACTGAGGTCTCTCCTGATAACAGGTGAGTAAATTGGAATTCGTATTTCGGCTGATTTTAGAGGAATATTTTAAAGTTCCAAAACTCCACACAGAAGAATTTCCAAGTGAAACCAGTCAATGTTAGCCTATGAAGGAAATTCAAGTTACCGGTAAGTACGGTTAAAATTACTTTTCAGGACCAGTACTGGGCTGAAAGATAGAGCACTGAGGTCTCTCCTGATAACAGGTGAGTAAATCGGAATTCGTATTTCGGCTGATTTTACAGGAATATTTGTATGTTTCAAAAATCAACACTTAGAAACTTTTTCAGCAAAAAGCAGGCAATGATATCCTATGGAAGGAAATTCAAGTTACTGGTAAGTACGGTTAAATTTACTTTTGAGGATCAGTACTGGGCTGAAAGATGCAGCACTGAGGTCTCTCCTGATAACAGGTGAGTAAATCGGAATTTGTATTTCGGCTGATTTTAGAGGAATATTTTAAAGTTCCAAAACTCCACACTTAGAAGAATTTCCAAGTGAAACCAGTCAATGTTAGCCTATGAAGGAAATTCAAGTTACCGGTAAGTACGGTTAAAATTACTTTTCAGGACCAGTACTGGGCTGAAAGATACAGCACTGAGGTCTCTCCTGATAACAGGTGAGTAAATCGGAATTCGTATTTCGGCTGATTTTACAGGAATATTTGTATGTTTCAAAAATCAACACTTAGAAACTTTTTCAGCAAAAAGCAGGCAATGATATCCTATGGAAGGAAATTCAAGTTACTGGTAAGTACGGTTAAAATTACTTTTGAGGATCAGTACTGGGCTGAAAGATGCAGCACTGAGGTCTCTCCTGATAACAGGTGAGTAAATCGGAATTCGTATTTCGGCTGATTTTAGAGGAATATTTGCACAATGGTGAAGGGAGGGGCGGGGCCTGAGGTGACATCTGTTCAAACGCGCCCGTTGCGCGTTTTAAGTTGGGGGATTAAGTCCCCTTCAATCCTGAGGGTCCCTAGGGGCCAACTAGCCCACCAGGAACCTCCAATATGCGCCAGGGGCTGCGTTGCAGAGACGTGTAGAGAGGCCACACCCCTTTTACACCTCTCTGCAACGCAGCTCTGTGGCGCTTTCTGGATGTACCTGTTGGGCTAGTTGGCCCCAGGGACCCTCAGGATTGAAGGGGATTTAATTCCCCAACTTAAAATGCGCCACGGGGCCTGTTTGCACACATGTCACCTGAAGCCCCGCCCCTCCCTTCACCACTGTGAAAACGCGCCCCGTGGCGCGTTTTAAGTTGGGGGATTAAGTCCCCTTGAATCCTGAGGGTCCCTGGGGCCAACTAGCCCACCATATACCTCCAAAAGCGCCACAGAGCTGCGTTGCAGAGAGGTGTAAAAGGGGTGTGGCCTCTCTACACGTCTCTGCAACGCAGCCCCTGGCGCATATTGGAGGTTCCTGGTGGGCTAGTTGGCCCCCAGGGACCCCCAGTATTCAAGGGGAGTCGTTCCCACTCTGCAAACGCGCCAGGGGCGCGTATGCAGAGTGGTGAAGGAAGGGGCGGGGCCTGCGGGCCCGATCGTTTAAAAAAATAATAATAATTTTGTCCCCTGAAGGGGGCTGTGTAGCCCCCTTCCTTTTTCCTGTTTTTATGCCCTGGGGACCCCATCCCCCAGGGCCTTACCCCTTTTAAATTTTTAATTAAAAAAAAAACGGGAAGGGGCCGCGTGGCCCCCTTCCCTGGGCCTGTATTGGCCCCGGGGACCCCATCCCCGGGGCATGGCCTTTTATTTTTATTCTTTGGAGGGGGGCTGCGTGGCCCCCTCCTCTGGCCATTTAAGGCCCCAGGGACCCCATCCCCCGGGGCCGGCCTTTCCATTTTTTTAAATTTTTTTAATTTTTTCTTTTTGGGGACGGGGGCCGCGTGGCTCCTCCTGGGCCACTACTTGCCCCGGGGACCCCATCCCCCGGGGCCTGGCCTCTCGTTGGGGACTGTGGGGGGTCCCCAATCCCCCCACAGTCCCGCCGGCTCCCCGTGTCCTACGGGAGCCGGCATTGCTTTACACATGGGGAGCAGCTGACATGCTGCTCCCCATGTGGAAAGCTATCGGCTTTGGATATTGGAAGAGAGAGCAGGTTTCCCTGCTCTCTCTTCCAATATCCAAAGCAGTTTGCTATGGCAGGACGGGAGCCGCGAGGCTCCCGTCCTGCCATAGCAAACTACAGTGTCCCGGGAGTAGGCACCCCGGGACACTGCAGGAGCCGGCCCTGGGGGTGGTGGTCCCCAGGGCCATCAAGGGCTCCAGGAGGGGGGCCGCGTGGCCCCCCTCCCTACATCAGCACAGCCCCGGGGAGGTGGTGGTCCCCGGGGCTTCGGGGGTCCAAAAGACCACGGGGCTTCGGGGTCCAAAACGGACCCCATTTTAATTTGTTAGTGCCCCGGGGAGGTGGCGGTCCCGGGCGTGTGGGGGCTGGAGCCCCCACACAGGTTGTTAAATTAATTTAAAAAAAGCCCCGGGAGGTGGCGGTCCTCGGGGCTTGGGGGCCCCTTGAGGCCCCCCACACATTAAATTATCCCCCACCATGCCCCCGGGACTTGGGCCACCCGGGGCCAGTGCATCGAGCGCGGGAGACCGCGCTTCGATTTTATTTTATTTTTCGGCAGGATTCGCGCACCCTAAGCGCATCCTGCCGATTTTTTTTTTTTTTTTTTAATGCTTTTTTTGCCTAGGGGTCCTTGTGGGACCCCCTGAGCAGGCCTAGGGGTTAGGGTGTTTCTACCCTGCCCCTTTTGTGCGTTTGCGCACTTGTTTCTTTTTTTCTCGGCGGGATACGCGCACCTAAGCGCATCCCGTCGATTTTAAAAAAAAAATATTTTTCTGCCCAGGGGTCCTTGTGGGACCCCCTGAGCAGACCTAGAGGTCAGGGTGTTTCTACCCTGCCCCCTTTGCGCTTGCGCACTTGTTTCTGTCCTCGGTTCTACCGAGGGACAAAATGGCTGCCAACACTTCTTGATTTGGTGTGTTGACAGCCAGTAGCTATGCAGCTCGTGATCGGGAGGTGCGCGGATCCGACGCGCCCATAGATATATATGTGATTTTAATTGTGAATTTCTCAGGAACTACTGAACGGATTTACACCATTTTGCAAAAGGCACCAGTCTGAACCAGGGCTACCTCTTTGCCAAATTTGGGGTAATTCCGTTCAGCAGTTCGAGCTGTAGCTGCGACTAAAGGTTCCTATGGAAAAATGAATGGGGAAACGCGTTTTGGGACCCCCTTTTCTCGGCCCCCGCTTCACGTATCACCCCGAGACTTTCAGGGTCGGAGCGGAGCGCCCCAACAAGTTGGAAACTTTCACGAAGATTCGTCAACCGGCGCCAACGTTATTTCAAATAGAATGTCGCGGATTTCCTATGGATAATAGGTTTTAACTATAACTATCTACTGGTGACCGCCAGTAGATAATATATAATCTACAGGCGGTCGCCAGTAGATAGTTATAGTTAGGACCTATTTTCCATAGGAAATCCGCGACATTCTATTTGAAATAACTCTTGCGTCGGTTGGCGAATCTTCGCGAAATTTTCAAACTTTATGGCCCGCTCCGGTCCGCTCCTACCCTGAAAGTTTCGGGGTGATTCGTCAAGCGGGGCCGAGAAAAAAGAGGTCCCAAGCGTGTTTTCCCATTCATTTTCCCATAGGAAACTTTAGCCACGGCTACAGCCCGAACTGCTGAACGGAATTACACCAAATTTGGCAAAGAGGTAGTTCTTGGTTCAGAAAGAACCCTTTTTGTTCAAATGGTGTAAATCCGTTCAGTAGTTCCTGTGAAAATCAAAAGGAAAATCACATATATATCTATGGCCGTGTTGGATACGCGCGCCCTCCCGATCACGAGCTGTATGCTAATTGGCTGTCAACACTCCAAATCAGGAAGTGTTGGCAACTATTCTGTCCTCGGTAGAACCGAGGGACAGAAACAAGTGCGCAAAAAGAGGGCAGGGTAGAAACACCATGACCCCGTAGGGTCTGCTCAGGGGTCCCACAAGGACGCCCTCGGCAGAAAAAAGCATTTTTTTAAATCGGCGGGATGCGCTTAGGGTGCGCGAATCCCGCCGAGGAAAAAAAAAAAGAAACAAGTGCGCAAAACGCACAAAGGGGGCAGGGTAGAAACACCCTGACCCCGTAGGTCTGCTCAGGGGGTCCCACAAGGACCCCCTGGGGAGAAAAAAGCATTTTTTTTTAAAAATCGGCAGGATGCGCTCAGGGTGCGCGGATCCTGCCGAAAAAATTTGCATGCGGGGGGTGGGTTTATTGTTTATGGGGGGGCCTCTAAGGCCCCCCAAGCCCCGGGGACTGCCACCCCCCCGGGGCTTTTAAAAAAAAAATGATGACGGGAGGGCTGTGCGCCCTCCCGCTGCCCCGAGGACCGCCACCACCCGGGGCTGTTTTTTTTTTTTTTAAATTAAAAAACCTGTGTGGGGGGGCTCCAGCCCCCCACATGTCCCGGGGACCGCCACCTCCCCGGAGCACTAAAGATTTAAATATGGGGGTCCGTTACGGACCCCTGGGGACCACCACCTCCCCGGGGCTTTGAACAAGTTGGGAGGGGGGCCGCACGGCCCCCCTCCTGGAGCCAGTGATGGCCCTGGGGACCACCACCCCCCAGGGCCGGCTCCTGCAGTGTCCCGGGGTGCCTACCCCCGGGACACTGTAGTTTGCTATGATAGGACGGGAGCATCGCGGCTCCCGTCCTAGCAAACTTGGTTTGCATTTTGAAAGAGAGAGCAGGAAACCTGCTCTCTTTCAAAATGCAAACCCAATTGCTTTTCCACACGGGGAGCAGCATGTTAGCTGCTCCCCATGTGGAAAAGCAATGCCGGCTCGCGCAGGAGGCGAGGAGCCGGCTGGGACTGTGGGGGGATTGGGGACCCGCCCACAGTCTCCAACGAGAGGCCAGGCCCCGGGGGATGGGGTCCCCAGGGCCATAAGTGGCCTGAGGAGGGGGGTCACGCAGCCCCCTCCCCAATTATAAAAAAAGGGCAGGGTCGGCCCCGGGGGATGGGGTCCCCGGGGCCTTAAATGGCCTGAGGAGGGGGACCACGCAGCCCCCCTCCAAATATTTTTTTTTAAAAATAAATAAAAAAGAGGGCATGCCCCAGGGGATGGGGTCCCCGGGGCCAAAAGTGGCTGTGGGAAGGGGGGCCACGCAGCCCCCCTCCCATAAAAAAAAAGGAAATGGAAAAAAAAAAAAACGGCATCGTGCCAGAGGCCCCGCCCCCCTCCCTGCAGCAGTGTGCAAACGCGCCCCCTGGCGCGTTTTAAGAAGGGAAGTAATTCCCCTTGAATACTGGGGGTCCCTGAGGGCCAACTAGCCCACCAGGAACCTCCAGTATGCGCCAGGGGCTGTGTTGCAGAGAGGTGTACAGAGGCCACGCCCCTTTATACACCTCTCTGCAACGCAGCTCTGTGGCGCTTTTTGGAGGTACATGGTGGGCTAGTTTGACTCCAGGGACCCTCAGGATTCAAGGGGACTTAATCCCCCAACTCAAAACGCGCCACGGGGCGCGTTTGCACAGTGGTGAAGGGAGGGGGCGGGGCTTCAGGTGACATGTGTGCAAACAGGCTCCGTGGCGCATTTTAAGATGGGGAATGAAATACCCTTCAATCCTGAGGGTCCCTGGGGGCCAACTAGCCCACCAGGTACGTCCAGAAAGCGCCACAGAGCTGCGTTGCACAGAGGTGCAAAAGGGGCGTGGCCTCTGAACACCTCTCTGCAACGCAGCTCCCTGGCGCATACTGGAGGTACAGGGTGGGCTAGTTGGACCCCAGGGACCCTCATGATTCAAGGGGACTTAATCCCCCAACTTAAAACGCGCCACGGGCGCGTTTGCACAGATGTCACCTCAGGCCCCGCCCCCTCCCTTCACCATTGTGCAAATATTCCTCTAAAATCAGCCGAACTACGAATTCCTATTTACTCACCTGTTATCAGGAGAGACCTCAGTGCTGCATCTTTTAGCCCAGCACTGACCCTGAAAAGTAATTCTAACCGTACTTACCAGTAACTTGAATTTCCTTCCATAGGATATCATTGCCTGCTTTTTGCTGAAAAAGTTTGTGTCGATTTTCACAAACTACAAATATTCCTTAAAAATCGCCTGTATGACTTAAACGCATTCTTTCAAATGTTTACAGGAGATGCACCAGTGCTGGATACAGGATCCACCACTGAGTAAGAAAAAGTAACGATAACACTACTTACCTGCTAAGTGAATTTCCTCCCATAGGATAACATTGGTGATTCTATGTGAAAAAGTTTCTAAGTGTCAACTTTTAAAATACAATAATATTCCTTAAAAATCACTACTGTAACCAAAACGCTTTTACTCAACTGTTTACAGGAGATGTCCCAGGACTTAATCTAGGATCCAGTCCTGTGGTTAGAAAAGTAATCCATAAAGTAACTAATTGCATTTAACTAGAAATTCACATTGAGCTCAATGTTGCATTGTGTTTGAAATTGTGTTGCCCATTGCAACAACTGTAACTACTGTACTTAAAAGTCTATTGCCTATTTGCAAAGCATTTAAAGTAATTCATTCTGAGAAAGTATATTTTGTAATGTAATGTATAATGTAATTACAATGTAATTTAAAAATAAAATATGTAAAAATAAATAGTTTAAAAAATGTAGTAAATCAGTATCAAAAAATAAATATAACAATTAATACATTTAAAAATTGTCATTTACAAAACCTTTGAAATTCACTGAAAAAAACCATAGGTTTTAGGGGCGTTATAGTTAGAAATTAGCATTTAAAAAACCTTTGAAATTCAATGAAAAAACCATAGGTTTCAGGCACGTTATAGTTAGAAATTAGCATTTAAAAACCTTTGAAATTCACTGAAAAAACCATAGGTTTCAGGCACGTTATAGTTAGAAATTAGCATTTAAAAAACCTTTGAAATTCACTGAAAAAACCATAGGTTTTAGGGACAGTTATAGTTAGTTGGACATTTCACTCGTACAAAACCCGTGAAATTCCCCCGTTATAGTTAGTTCAGCTAACTATAACTCGCGCCCCTGCAATGCACTGCTGATGACGTCACATATTACATCACTCATGACGTGGTCAGTGACATCACTGATGACATCACTGATGACATCTCAAATGACATCACTGATGACATCATCCACGTGATAATCTGATGCACCTCCTCACACCCTAATATAACCTTTGATACACCCACTCTAAATTACAGATTGCCATTCGCAAAACCATAGACACTCCAACACCAATAACTACATACCCACTCACTGATTCTTAGGTCTACACACACATCCACTCACTCACCCGTACAGTCACTCATACTTACGGTCACTCAGTACAGGACTATCATATGCACTCATACACCTATATAAACACTCAAACACCGCCACTCATCTATAGAGGTACTCAAACACCTAGTCAGGCATGCAAATAATTAAACACACTGCCATTTACTCACCTATACAGTTATACACACACCAGCTCACTTACTCATACAAATACTAGCACATTCTTACACTCTTATACAATCACTGATACAAGCACACACTCGTCCATACAGTCACTCTCACAATCACACTCTCGCTTATAGCTATTTATATACTCCAACACACATATATACTGCCTTTCACATATGTAGTTACTCACACATGTACCACTGGGACATACATTCACTCACTAACACACTCTTACACACACACTTACCCACCCATACAGCCTATCACAGATGCACTCTTGAAACCATCCACCCAGTGAATCACCCACTCCCACATCTATGCACAGTCGCACACACCCCACCCACACAAACACTCAGGCACCCATACAGATACTCAGACAACCAATCAATAACTCATATAGACACTCATGTAGCTATTCACAAACCCATGCAGCCACTTACACAGCAACAGACAGACAGTTACAGACATTCACCCAGTTTAGTCACTAACCCTTGCATTCAGTAAGATACGTTTAATCACTCACTTATAGAGTCAGTCACGCACCTACTAAATCCTTCATCCACACACTTATACACCCACTCATTCTTCAATACACCTTTCCCTATATATTAAAAATATTTAAACTTTACAGAAACACAGTCACTGGATGATGTCATCAGTGATGTCATTTGAGATGTCATCAGTGATGTCATCAGTGATGTCACTGACCATGTCATGAGTGATGTAATATGTGACGTCATCAGCAGTGCATTGCGGGCGCGAGTTATAGTTAGCTGAACTAACTATAACGGGGAATTTCTATGGTTTTGTACGAGTGAAATGTCCAACTAACTATAACTGTCCCTAAAACCTATGGTTTTTTCAGTGAATATATATATATATATATATATATATATATATATTATCTACTGGCGGTCGCCAGTAGATAGTTATAGTTAGGACCTTTATCCATAGGAAATCCGCAACATTCTATTCCCAATAAGTTTGGCGTCGTTTGACGAATCATCGCGAAATTTTCAAAACTAGTGGGGCGCTCCGGTCCGCTCATGTCTTGAAAGTTTCGGGGTGATTCATCAAGCGGCGGCCGAGAAAAAGGGGGTCCCAAAACGCGTTTTCTCCATGTTAATTCCCATAGGAAATTTTAGCCACGGCTACAGCCCGAACTGCTGAACGGAATTACACCAAATTTTGCAAAAAGGTAGCGCTTGGTTCAGAAAGCGACCTTTTTTTTAAATGGTGTAAATCCGTTCAGTAGTTGCGGAGAAATTCAAAAAATAAGAGTGAAAAAATCAATTTCCCATAGGACACTTTATGCAAGGCTACAGCCAAAACTGCTGAACGGAATTACACCAAATTTGGCAAAAGGTAGTGCTTGGTTCAGAAAGCACTCTTTTAAAAATGGTGTAAATCCGTTCAGTAGTTGCTGAGAAAATCCAAAATAAAAGTTTCGATATTTATGGCCGCATTGGATCCGCACACCCTCCCGATCACGAGCTGCATGCTAATTGGCTGTCAACACTCCAAACCAGGAAGTGTTGACAGCCATCTTGTTCCTCGGTAGAACCGAGGAACAAGAAACAATTAAAACAAGTGCGTAAAACGCAAAAAGGGGGCAGGTTAGAAACACCCTGACCCCCTAGGCCTGCTCAGGGGGTCCTATAAGGACCCCCAGGGCCAAAAAAAATAAATAAATTTTTAAATCGGCGGGATGCGCTTAGGGTGCGCGGATCCCGCCGAGGAAAAAACAAAAACGAAGCGTGGTCTCCCGCGCTTCGTGGTTAATTGCCCCCTGGGTGGGCCAAGTCCCGGGGGCATGGGGGGTTTATTTAATAATATGGGGGGCCTCTAAGGCCCCCCAACTCTAAGGCCCCCCAAGCCCCGGGGACCGCCACCCCCCCGGGGCTTTAAAACAATAATGGTGCGGGAGGGCTCTCGGCCCTCCCGCAGCCCCAGGGACCGCCAGCCCCCCGGGGCTTCTTTTTTTAAAAATAATACACCTGTGTGGGGGGGCTCAAGCCTCCCCACACGCCCCAAGGACCACCACCTCCCCGGGGCACTAAAAAATAAATGCTAATTTGGGGGTCCGGAACGGACTCCCGAGACCCCGGGACCACCACCTCCCGGGGGCTGTGCATGTGAAGGGAGGGGGGCCACGCGGCCCCCCTCCTGGAGCCCTTGATGGCCCTGGGGACCGCCACCCGCCAGGGCCAGCTCCTGCAGTTTCCCGGGGTGCCTACCCCCGGGACACTGTAGTTTGCAATGACAGGACGGGAGCCTCGCGGCTCCCGTCCTGTCATTGCAAACTGCTTTGGATTTTGGAAGAGAGAGCAGGAAACCTGCTCTCTCTTCAATATCCAAAACACATGCTTTTCACATGGGGAGCTGCATGTTAGCAGCTCCCCATGTGGAAAGCAATGCCGGCTCCTGCAGGAGGCGGGGAGCCGGCAGGGTCCGTGGGGGAGTTGGGGTACTCCCACGGACCCCAAAGGATAGGGCCAGCCCCGGGGGTGGGGGTCCCCGGGGCAAGTAGTGGCCCGGGAGGGGGGCCACGCGGCCCCCCTCTCCAAAAATAATTACATTTTTTAAAAAAATAAAGGCCGGGGGAATGGGGTCCCCGGGGCCATAAGTGGCCTGAGGAGGGGGGCAATGCAGCCCCCCCTCCATCAGTTTAAAAAAAAAAAAGGCCAAGCCCCAGGGGATGGTGTCCCTGGGGCCGATTAAGGCCTGGGGAGGGGGGCCACGCGGCCCCCTTCCAAATTTTTAATTTTTTTAAAAAAAATATTATGAGGCAGGCCCTGGGGATGGGATCCCCAGGGCCAATAAATTAGAAAAAGAAGGGGGCCACACAGCCCCCTTCTTAAAAAAAAAAAAGAAAAAGACCGGCCGGAGGCCACGCCCCTTCTTTCAGCACTTTGCAAACGCGCCCCTGGCGCGTTTGCAGATGGGGAACGAATTCCCCTTGAATACTGGGGGTCCCTGGGGGCCAACTAGCCCACCAGGAACCTCCAGTATGCGCCAGGGGGCTGCGTTGCAGAAAGGTGTACAGAGGCCACGCCCCTTTTTACACCTCTCTGCAACGCAGCTCTGTGGCGCTTACTGGAGGTACCTGGTGGGCTAGTTGGACCCCAGGGACCCTCAGGATCCAAGGGGACTTAATCCCCCAACTTAAAACGCGCCACGGGCGCGTTTGCACAGTGGTGAAGGGAGGGGCGGGGCTTCAGGTGACATGTGTGCAAACAGGCCCGTGGCGCGTTTTAAGATGGGGAATTAAATCCCCTTCATCCTGAGGGTCCCTGGGGGCCAACTAGACCACCAGGTACCTCCAGTAAGCACCACGGAGCTGCGTTGCAGAGTGTTGTAAAAAGGGGCGTGGCCTCTGAACACCACTCTACAACGCAGCTCTCTGGCGCATACTGGAGGTATCTGGTGGGCTAGTTGGCCCCTAGGGACCCTCGGGATTGAGGAGGAATTAATTCTCCAACTTAAAACGCGCCACATGGCGTGTTTGCAGACATGGCACCTCAGGCCCCACCCCCTTCCTTCACCATTGTGCAAATATTCCTCTAAAATCAGCCGAACTACAATTCCGATTTACTCACCTGTTATCAGGAGAGACCTCAGTGCTGCATCTTTGAGCCCAGTACTGATCCTGAAAAGTAATTTTAACCGTACTTACCAGTAACTTGAATTTCCTTCCATAGGCTAACATTGACTGGTTTCACTTGGAAATTCTTCTAAGTGTGGAGTTTTGGAACTTTATAATATTCCTCTAAAATCAGCCGAACTACGAATTCCGATTTACTCACCTGTTATCAGGAGAGAACCCAGTGCTGCATCTTTAGCCCAGCACTGACCCTGAAAAGTAATTCTAACCGTACTTACCAGTAACTTGAATTTCCTTCCATAGGATATCATTGCCTGCTTGTTGCTGAAAAAGTTTCAGGCGATTTTTGAAACATATAAATATTCCTCTAAAATCAGCAGAACTACGAATTCCGATTTACTCACCTGTTATCAGGAGAGAACCCAATGCTGCATCTTTTAGCCCAGCACTGACCCTGAAAAGTAATTCTAACCGTACTTACCAGTAACTTGTATTTCCTTCCATAGGAATCCATTGTCTGGTTTTCAGCAGAAAAGTTTCAAAGTGTCGATTTTCACAAACTACAAATATTCCTTAAAAATTGCCTGTATGACTTAAACGCATTCTTTCAACTGTTTACAGGAGATGCACCAGTGCTGGATCCAGGATCCACCACTAAGTAAGAAAAGTAACGATAACACTACTTACCTGCTAAGTGAATTTCCTCCCATAGGATAACATTGGTGATTCTATGTGAAAAAGTTTCTAAGTGTCAACTTTTAAAATACAATAATATTCCTTAAAAAATCAGTACTGTAACCAAAACGCTTTTACTCAACTGTTTACAGGAGATGTCCCAGGACTGAATCTAGGATCCAGTCCTGTGGTTAGAAAAGTAATCCATAAAGTAACTAATTGCATTTAACTAGAAATTCACATTGACGTCAATGTTGCATTGTGTTTGAAATTGTGTTGCCCATTGCAACAACTGTAACTACTGTACAAAAGTCTATTGCCTATTTGCAAAGTATTTAAACTAAAGTAATTCATTCTGAGAAAGTATATTTTGTAATGTAATGTATAATGTAATTACAATGTAATTTAAAAAATAAAATATGTAAAAATAAATAGTTTAAAAAATGTAGTATATCAGTATCAAAAAAATAAATATAACAATTAATACATTTAAAAATTGTCATTTACAAAACCTTTGAAATTCACTGAAAAAAACCATAGGTTTCAGACATGTTATAGTTAGGAATTAGCATTTAAAAACCTTACAAATTCACTGAAAAAACCATAGGTTTTAGGGACAGTTATAGTTAGTTGGACATTGCACTCGTACAAAACCCGTGAAATTCCCCGTTATAGTTAGTTCGGCGAACTATAACTCGCGCCCCCGCAATGCACTGCTGATGATGTCACATATTACATCACTCATGACATGGTCAGTGACATCACTGATGACATCACTGATGACAGCTCAAATGACATCACTGATGACATCATCCACGTGACTGTGTGTTTCTGTAAAGTTTTAAATATGTATAATATATATAGGGAAAGGCGTATTGAAGAATGAGTGGGTGTATAAGTGTCTGTATGGATGATTTAGTAGGTGCGTGACTAACTCTATAAGTGAGTGATTAAACGTATCTTACTGAATGCATGGGTTAGTGACTAAACTGGGTGAATGTCTGTATCCGTCTGTCTGTTGCTGTGTAAGTGGCTGCATGGGTTTGTGAATAGCTACATGAGTGTCTATATGAGTTATTGATTGGTTGTCTGAGTATCTGTATGGGTGCCTGAGTGTTTGTGTAGGTGGGGTGTGTGCGACTCTGTGCATAGATGTGTGAGTGGGTGATTCACTGGGTGGATGGTTTCAAGAGTGCATCTGTGATAGACTGTATGGGTGGGTAAGTGTGTGTAAGAGTGTGTTAGTGAGTGAATGTATGTCCCAGTGGTACATGTGTGAGTAACTACATATGTGAAAGGCAGTATATATGTGTGTTGGAGTATATAAATAGCTATAGTTGTAGAGTGTGTGATTGTGAGAGTGACTGTATGGATGAGTGTGTGCTTGTATCAGAGATTGTATAAGAGCGTAAGAATGTGCTAGTATTTGTATGAGTAAGTGAGCTGGTGTGTGTATAACTGTATAGGTGAGTAAATGGGTGTGTGCTTAATTTTTTGCATGACTGACTAGGTGTGTGAGTACCTCTATGGATGAGTGGTGGTGTGAGTGTTTTATATAGGTGTATGAGTGCATATAATAGTCCTGTACTGAGTGACTATAAGTATGAGTGACTGTACGGGTGAGTGAGTAGATGTGTGTGTGTAGACCTAAGAATCAGTGTGTGTATATAGTAATTGGTGTTGGAGTGTCTATGGTTTTGACAATGGCAGTCTGTAATTTACAGTGGGTGTATCAAAAGTTATATTAGGGTGTGAGAAGATGCATCAGATTATCTTATGGATGATGTCATCAGTGATGTCATCAGTGATGTCACTGACCATGTCATGAGTGATGTAATATGTGACGTCATCAGCAGTGCATTGCGGGGGCGCGACTTATAGTTCGCCGAACTAACTATAACGGGGGAATTTCACGGGTTTTGTACGAGTGCAATGTCCAACTAACTATAACTGTCCCTAAAACCTATTGTTTTTTCAGTGAATTTGTAAGGTTTTTTTAAATGCTAATTTCTAACTATAACGTGCCTGAAACCTATGGTTTTTTCAGTGCATTTCAAAGGTTTTTTAAATGCTAATTCCTAACTATAACATGTCTGAAATTCACTGAAAAAAACCATAGGTTTCAGACATGTTATAGTTAGGAATTAGCATTTAAAAAAACCTTTGAAATTCACTGAAAAAAACCATAGGTTTCAAAGGTTTTGTTAAATGCTAATTCCTAACTATAACATGTCTGAAACCTATGGTTTTTTTCAGTGAATTTTAAAGGTTTTGTAAATGACAATTTTGAAATGTATTAATTGTTATATTTATTTTTTTGATACTGATTTACTACATTTTTTTAAACTATTTATTTTTAGATATTTTATTTTTTAAATTACATTGTAATTACATTATACATTAGATTACAAAATATACTTTCTCAGAATGATTTACTTTAGTTTAAATACTTTGCAAATAGGCAATAGACTTTTAAGTACAGTAGTTACAGTTGTTGCAATGGGCAACACAATTTCAAACACAATGCAACATTGAGCTCAATGTGACTTTCTAGTTAAATGCAATTAGTTACTTTATGGATTACTTTTCTAACCACAGGACTGGATCCTAGATTCAGTCCTGGGACATCTCCTGTAAACAGTTGAGTAAAAGCGTTTTGGTTACAGTAGTGATTTTTAAGGAATATTATTGTATTTTAAAAGTTGACACTTAGAAACTTTTTCACATAGAATCACCAATGTTATCCTATGGGAGGAAATTCACTTAGCAGGTAAGTAGTGTTATCGTTACTTTTTCTTACTTAGTGGTGGATCCTGGATCCAGCACTGGTGCATCTCCTGTAAACAGTTGAAAGAATGCGTTTAAGTCATACAGGCGAATTTTAAGGAATATTTGTAGTTTGTGAAAATCGACACTTTGAAACTTTTCTGCTGAAAACCAGACAATGGATTCCTATGGAAGGAAATACAAGTTACTGGTAAGTACGGTTAGAATTACTTTTCAGGGTCAGTGCTGGGCTAAAAGATGCAGCACTGTGTGCTCTCCTGATAACAGGTGAGTAAATCGGATTTCGTAGTTCGGTTGATTTTAGAGGAATATTCTAAAGTTCCAAAGCTCCACACTTAGAAGAATTTCCAAGTGAAACCAGTCAATGATATCCTATGGAAGGAAATTCAAGTTACTGGTAAGTACGGTTAAAATTACTTTTCAGGATCAGTACTGGGCTCAAAGATGCAGTACTGAGGTCTCTCGTGATAGCAGGTGAGTAAATCGGAATTCGTAGTTCGGGTGATTTTAGAGGAATATTATAAAGTTCCAAAACTCCACACTTAGAAGAATTTCCAAGTGAAACCAGTCAATGTTAGCCTATGGAAGGAAATTCAAGTTACTGGTAAGTACGGTTAAAATTACTTTTCTGGATTAGTACTGGGCTCAAAGATGCAGCACTGAGGTCTCTCCTGATAACAGGTGAGTAAATCGGAATTCGTAGTTTGGCTGATTTTAGAGGAATATTTGCACAATGGTGAAGGAAGGGGGTGGGGCCTGAGGTGACATGTCTGCAAACACGCCCTGTGGCGCGTTTTAAGTTGGAGAATTAATTCCTCCTCAATCCCGAGGGTCCCTAGGGGCCAACTAGCCCACCAGATACCTCCAGTATGCGCCAGAGAGCTGCGTTGCAGAGAGGTGTTCAGAGGCCACGCCCCTTTTACAACACTCTGCAACGCAGCTCCTTGGCGCTTACTGGAGGTACCTGGTGGGCTAGTTGGCCCCAGGGACCTCAGGATTGAAGGGGATTTAATTCCCCATCTTAAAACGCGCCACGTGGCCTGTTTGCACACATGTTACCTCAGGCCCGCCCCTCCCTTCACCACTGTGCAAACGCGCCCGTGGCGCGTTTTAAGTCGGGGGATTAACTCCCCTTGAATCCTGAGTGTCCCTGGGGTGCAACTAGCCCACCAGCTACCTCCATTAAGCGCCACGGAGCTGCTTTGCAGAGAGGTGTAAAAAGGGGCATGGCCTCTGAACACCTCTCTGCAACGCAGCCCCCTGGCGCATACTGGAGGTTCCTGGTGGGCTAGTTGGCCCCCAGGGACCTCCAGTATTGAAGGTGAATTCGTTCCTCCTCTGCAAACGCACCAGGGGGCGCGTTTGCAGAGTGCTGCCAAGGAGGGGGCGTGGCCTCCGGCGCGATTTCGGATTTTTTATTTTTTTATTTTTTTTAAAAAGGGGGCTTAATTATTTTGGGCCTGACCCCCTTTTATTTATTTTTTTAAAAAGGAACGGGAAGGGGACCGCGTGGGCCCCCCTCCCGTAGCCAATTTCGACCCGGGGACCCCATCCCCCGGGTCATTGCCACCTTTTTTTAAAAACCGCCAGTAGATAATATATATATGTATATATGTGTTTTAATTCTTCTTTTACTCCCCTTCTTTATACTGTTCAGGTTATGTTCTTTTTGGTACAGGTTACAGAAGCATAGACAAATATTCACAAAATATCCGATTTAGGTGAGTGAAAGTGTAATATGCTTACAGAGCGTCACATGGCAAAGGTACGGAGATGGGACTGGAATGGAAGCGGGCGCAGTATGTGGGAGAAGATGTTTTATTTAAGTTCTCTTCTGAACCAGAGTGACTGCATCTCTTGACTTAAACTAACGCAGCAGCAGAATTCCCAGAGGCCTTCAGTGTTCGGCTGCTCCTGTGCGTGCTGCGATGGATATCTCGCTCAACACTTCGCAGTTCTGGCCCTTGGTCTGCCAGAGCTTGGAAATAAACATGATGTAGTTTTCCTGTAACCTGCGGAAGGTTTCCCTGCATGCTGAGTTTGATAGCATATTATTGTGGTATTAAATCTTTCTGCATTGTGTCTTGGTGAGCCTGTGTGTTTTTTTTAAGGATCTGACAATTCACTTCTGAGATCTCAAGTAAAGATTACGTCGATGAGTCAAAGAGTTTGATTCAGCTATTACTTCTGATTTTTTTTTTTTTTAAATTTCAGCTAAGTCCGGATTTATGTTTTTTTTGCCCACGTAGTTCTCCTGTTTTAGGTGTTCGAGAGTAAACTAGTGTGCCCGTGAAGTCCGAGGCGAGGGCTGCAACACGGGTTTATTCCTCTACAATCCCACAGCACACTTGAGGCAGGAGTAGCCGTCGCAATGACGGTAAACTAAAATAAATTAATTAAGAATTAAACTTTTTATGGTACCATCTCGCATGCTCTTTTAGACAACACTGTAGAGTAGGCGGGCGCTAGGCCCACATACTCGTATAAATGATTACACGGACACAGATAGTATGGGTGTATAACTGGCCCAGAGCACGTGCGCTCGGCACCTTTTATTGTCAGGGTCACCTGACTGGTGACGCCTGTGGTGGGTGGGTGTTCAGCCGGATACTACATCCCTCCCAAACTTTAATGAAGGTCAAAACAATGAAGTCCGAACCTGTGGGAGCGAATACAATTTGCAAACAAAACACAACACAATAACAATGACTTCCACGGCATCTCTTTCGCTGTTGGCCAACCGCTGAAGATGGTGTCCTTGCCGCCAGGACCACTAGTTCTCCTTGGCACGATGTCAGGGTTCCCTGTGGATGTAGTCTTTCCTTGGACTCACAGCGTGGAAGTGTGCTCTACAGTCTCTCTCTTCCTGTTCCACATACAGTGAAAGTGCAGATGATGGTGGATCAGTTCTGTGTTATTTTCCACTGTACAGTCCTGGGTGAAGTATATTCTCCATCTGGTGATTCACTATCTCCAACGGGATATGCAGTTGCAGGACATCCCTCTCACGGATGCTCCTCTCTCGTGGGTGTCCCCTCTCACCGGACGACCCGGAGGCCCTTTGCTGCCAGGCTTCCACTGGACCGGTGGACTTCTGCCTTGTCGCTCCAACCACGTTGGAGGAATCGCTACGGGTCCTTTCTCCGTGTCCCAAGCTCCACCTGAAAAGGGTGTTGTTGGCACTTGCTCCTTTGCATGCTACCTTTGTCCTCCCGGGATTTCCAGAACGAGCTTCAACAGTCCATCTCTCGTGTCGGGACCCACTGCCACCGGTGTCCCAGAGGCCTCTGCCCCTTGGATATCCACGGTCCTGTGTCCGTTCCATCCCAGAGGTGGTTGTTACCCATGGACCGGCCTGCTCGCCTCTGTCGTCACCGGGTGATCTTAGGATTCGCAAGTAGATGTGTACTCCCAGTGATGTTGATGTTTTCCAGGCACCGTGTTCCGACGTTCTTGCACCTTTGCACTTTTCCCTTCGGGTATTTCCCTTCTGGTGTGTGAGTTGACTTGTCCCACACTTCTTTACTCTTCTCATAGATACGTTTCTTCTTCACCATGGAGTCTTGCCACTCAACTTCTATCTTCTCTTTTCCTTCCTTCGCGACGCGGTCTGGTCTTCTCTCATGCCTGTTCGCCCTAACCAGGCTTCTCTGTGTAGCGTGCACTCCACACGTTTCCCCCTGGTCTTGTCCAAACTCTAGGACACTGCCTTCACTTCGCTCTGTGACTGGACCTTTCGTCGCGACCTTCTTGCATTCGATTACTTCTGACTTCCAGTTCATATCGTTGGACTTCTCTTCTGTCACTTCCTGGTCCTCTTTGCGGACCTCTCCTGGGGTCCTCTTCATGGACATCTCCTCGGTCGTTCTCTTCACGGATCTCTTCTCCATTCTTCTTGTCAGACCTCTTGTTAGATCTCTTCCTCCTTGCGACCATCTGACAGGTCGGCTTCTTCCTCCTTGCGACCATCTGGCAGGTCAGCTTCTTCCTCCTTGCGACCATCTGGCTGGCCGGCTTCTTCCTCCTTGCGACCATCTGGCTGGCCGGCTTCTTCCTCCTTGCGACCATCTGGCAGGTCGGCTTCTTCCTCCTTGCGACCATCTGGCAGGTCGGCTTCTTCCTCCTTGCGACCATCTGGCAGGTCGGCTTCTTCCTCCTTGCGACCATCTGGCAGGTCGGCTTCTTCCTCCTTGCGACCATCTGGCAGGTCGGCTTCTTCCTCCTTGCGACCATCTGGCAGGTCGGCTTCTTCCTCCTTGCGACCATCTGGCAGGTCGGCTTCTTCCTCCTTGCGACCATCTTGCAGGCCGGCTTCTTCCTCCTTGCGACCATCTGGCAGGTCGGCTTCTTCCTCCTTGCGACCATCTGGCAGG
Organism: Calotriton arnoldi; assembly: GCA_963921515.1. NCBI lineage: Eukaryota > Metazoa > Chordata > Amphibia > Caudata > Salamandridae > Calotriton > Calotriton arnoldi. Next base: position 327,323 of record CAWUFW010011154.1, on the reverse strand, counting down.
TCGGCTTCTTTCTCCTTGCGACCATCTAGTAGGGCGGCTTCTTCCTCCTTCGGGTATTCGTGCTTCTGGTGGTCTGCGCAACCACTTCTTCGTCCTCTCACTGCGGTTGCATTGCTTCGGCGCGCTTCTGACTGCGCCCTTCAGTTGCTCCGTTGGACGCACTTACTGCGCAGTCTCTTCAGTCCTTCCCTCCTGGATTGTAGCAGCTGTTCCTGTGCTGCCGCGCGCTTGTTTTGTGCGGTGTTTTCATCTACTCCTGGCGCGTTCCTGCGCATGGTCTTTTCATCCTCAAAGGCGGTGTGATGGCTTGGCACCATTCTGGCATGGCAGCTTTCCTGCGCACTCACTTTATGCACTTGGCAGTCCTCACTGTCCAGTGTTGCCTTTCTTTTCTCTCTGCTAGTGCTCTTCGTCCCGCCATCATGTTGTGCAGCAAACTGCCGGTCCTGTGTTGCTGCTGGTATTTCCTTGGCACTGTTGTGTTGTCTCTTCTCTCTCTTTTCCCATAAAACTGCCATGATCTGCTTTTCCGTAGGCATTCCCTGGCAGGCTTTGCTGTGTCCTAGTCGTGCTGCCGTATATTTTCGCTAGCAGGTGCAGTACCGTCAATTGGCCACTAGATGGCGGTGCTGCCTTACTCTGGTTCCCTTTCACTGTCCTCGGCAGCTTCCCAAACTGCTATGTGCCCCGTGCGCTCTCACTTTCCAGCCGGCCCGGCACCAGGCACATTTGGTCTTGCCCCCGGGCTCCTCATGTCTCGCATTCATCACCCCATGAGCGGGCACATCCTCAGACGGCCGCCCTGCAGCAGGACCCCCTCTTCTTTTGCGGTGAGTCTTTTACTATTTTCATTCCCGCGGGCCGTGCAGGGGGGCACAATGCGCGTTCAGTGCTTGGGGAGGGAGACCTCTTGTTTGTTCCACCTACGTAGCTCACGTCTCGGCCGCACACCGTTCCTTTGTGCACACGGCCCCTGGCAGCAGACCCTCTCGCTTTCCGGGCTGTGTGGGGGCTCGTGTTGCTGCAGCTGCGGGTGGGCTCCGCTTTAGTCATTTACGCCTGACAGCCCATGTCATTGAGGGCCCTCTGGGCTGATGATATCTCGGCATTGCTCCGACAGGCTTCCGCAGCTCTACACACGATGCGGGCCTTGCTCTGAAGCCTCTTCGCTTTCATGGCCACTCCTGCCGCTCCCCTGCAGCCTCGTTGCTCTGGCCGCGCTGGGACCACCCGGCAGGCTGGCGTGGCCTGCTCTCTAGCGCCAACCGGCCACGCGCTCAGTCTTTTCTCTGGCGGGGCACTAACACTCCCGGCTGCATGGGGCTTGAACCTGTGGCCATGTACGTGGGATGGGTGTACACTGGCCGTTCCCGGCCTGGAGGTGCCTTTCATGATCGGCACTGCTCTCACCATGGTGCGCTGCCCTGCTCCCTTCAGCGTGCACGCAGGGTGTCTATCCTCTGTTCTCGCTGCTCAGTGCCTCATCGGGCCTGCCTTCGCACTTACTTGGCCCCGGTGCAGTAGGCCGTGCCACCCTCGCGGTCTCTGCAGAGAAGCCCTTGATGATGTCGCTACTCTGGGGCCCTTCAGATCGTCGGCTTCATTCGCGCCGCACTCCGGGGCTCACCTTACAGCATGGCAGGGTCTTCGGATGCTGGGTGGGCTCCCGCTCGGCACTTTCACCCCCGGGCCTCTTCGAACGCCCCGTTGGCTATCGGGCGCATCCGGCGCCTCTTCACAGGGGGTGCAGGCACACCAGGTGCGGGGTGGGCTCCCAATCACCTTCTTCACGTAGTTCAGGCCCGGGGCTCTTCGCATGCCCCGCGGCCCGGTAGGCAGGCGGTGCGTCTACTCACAGGGGGTGCCCTTCACACGGGCTGCTCTCTCCCCCTTTTCCCCATCTGCTGGGCTGCTGCACGCACGGGCACAGCCCCCTCGTCGCCAATGTAGAGTTGGCGGGCGCTAGGCCCACATACACGTATAAATGATTACACGGACACAGATAGTATGGGTGGATAACTGGCCCAGAGCACGTGCGCTCGGCCCCTTTTATTGTCAGGGTCACCTGACTGGTGACGCCTGTGGTGGGTGGGTGTTCAGTGTGTCTTACAGCACAGGCGGAACACTAGAACGTATCCAGCCGGATACTACAAACACCTGGCTGTCTCTAAAGGCAAAAAACACCCCTTAGTGAGGTTGCCTACTTTTGTTGCTGAGATAATGTCTTTAATAGTAGCAAAATAGTGAAACGTCTTCCGAGCAAGAACAAGTATTTATTAATACATTTTAATACGACATGGGCCAAATTGTCCCAGATCTGATTTATTTCCCACGTTGAGAACATGCAGGAAATTCTTTGTCAGCAGCGGAGGCTGGCCATACTACAATCAATTGTTAATTAGAAGAGTTGTGGCGCGTTTCCTGTAGTCGGCATTTTAAAGAAGCTGGTATGTAATGAATGATTTGCTAATGCCTCGGTTTGGGCTTTTAACGGGCGGCGGACATCTCTTGGGGGGGGGGGGGGTTGTAACTTAGCCGTGATGTCTAGAGTGCATTATAAGGTGATACATCTCTGCGCTGTGTAGTAGATGGTGACGTCCGGATCGGTTGAGCTGATCCAGGGCGCTTTCTGCGCATCCTGTCTGCAACATCCCCTACTCTGTTCACTTCCAGTGGCTCACCCCCTCGTATTTCCGTGTTTGTACTTTTTCTCTACATTCCACCTTCTCCCTTACTCACTCGCTAGCATGTTTACAGGAACCCCCCCTTCCTCCTGTCTAAACCACATTATGCTGCTTTTCTCCTCCTTCTTTATGCCCATTTCCTGCTTTGCTCTGCCCTCCTTCGCTCTTCAGTAAACCACCTAATGCTGCCTCCCCCCCTCTCTTGGGCCTCTCCACAATTTTTTATTTCACCCTCTGTTCCCGTCGACTCCCATCTTTACCTCTCCTCATCGTCCTTTCTCGCTTTCCCTCCTACTGAACCTCATTTTCCTTTCTCAAGCTCTTCTGTTTGCCTTTATATTTGTTTTCACTCTGACTTCCTGTTGGTCGACACTCTATCACCCAACAACCAGCCCTATTTCCCCACCCCCCCGCCACTCCGGATCCCTTCCTCTCAACTGATCGATCATCTGTCACCAAACGCCTTAATTCATCCATTCATATCTACTTGAACTCCTTCTCTGGCCCTTTCCTGTGACCACTGTCTGTCTGGCTGTCCACTTTGTGATTATTTACCAGTCCATTCTTCAGGCCATTTTACCACTCCTCTGGCACTCTACCATTCCATTTCTCCACCCACAACTGCCCCGTTGTCTCTTTTCTTCAGTTTACTGCTACTCCTCTCTTATTCAGTCCCTCTGTTGCATGCACCAGGTTGTCGCTGTTGTCTTGGGCTGCTCCCATCTGCCTCTGCTTCACTCGCCCATTTCTGTTATTGGTTCCTTACTCTCATTTCTTAGACCAGTCTACTGCTCCATTCGTTGCCTCTCTTTAACTGCTTTACACTCCAGTTAATCTGCCCCAAGTTCTCGTTTCTTGGTGCCTTCTGTTTCCTCTACCTCTCCACCTTTTCACCAAGTCAAGTGTTTGGGGTGGAGAAAAACTCCGGATGGGAAATCTAAATAACTAAGCAATCTTTAAAGTCCTCTCAGTAAATGTCACTTGCCTTTGCAATTTTTGTCCCTATGAAACTAAAGTACTTACAAAGATAGACTGTCACATGAGTAGATAATCCTCACGGCAACCACCGTATACAGAGACAGTCCTGCAGATAGACTGCCATGCACACTGGGATGTGCAACGAATGCCTGTGCGCTCACACACAGGCACTGCTAAGTGTCTCCATGTCATGTGTAATATTATCAATCTGTCCTGGACTTTTACCCCATACCGTATACATAATATGTATCGAGACAGACCAGAAGCTCTTAGAGGGCAAATAACAGAGGCATGCTGCTACACAAATATCTATAACACACTGGAACTTAAAATATAAAACTTCAAGTCGCTTAGAGTTTGGTAATAGGTGAGTTCTGGCTGAAGGTGTAAGAGATGTCATGCTGCCACTTGGAGGTAGGCTGTCCTATTGACATTTAGCTCCAAATAAAAGTATAGCATATTTTGATTATGGCAAACACAAGGAGATGATGGACGGAGCGCTGAAACTTTTCAGACATTCACCCCCAGTCACAGATCTGGGTTAAATCCATCATGGTTCTTTAGCTTACTTCACCACCCCAGTTCAGACACGGCTATATGCAAATCAGTCTTGACCCTGTGCCTCCTGGGAACAGTCCAGCCAAAACTGCCAAGCCATGTCTTCCCTGGACCGGAAACAAGCATCCTGGGACCGGTTTCAGGCTAACAGACCTCATCAGACAGGCTAGCTTGAATCCAGTGGCAAAGTGTGCAAGGTACCCACGTCTGGGCATTCCCTGCGGGAAGGAGGTGTTAGTACAGGTGTATTTAAGGAATACTTTCATCATCAACAATGCTAATAAAACATTGTTTTGTTGTATTGCCTTTGCTGCCTTTGGCAGAACACAAAAGTAGGGACTGTTATCACATGCTGTGATGCAGCACCGAATAAGTAGAATACCTGCTTTGGAGACACCTGTCCTACTCTTGAAGGATAATGACCGGTTTGACTCGGACGTCTTGGTGCAACAAAGAAATTGAGAGCGAGCTAAAACTTTGTGACAAATTCAGGGTTGAAAAAACTTCAACTGCTGATTTTTTTTTACACAATTAGATAGGTTAAACCGGGGTTTCCAGCTCTTATCCCTGAGCTGCTGTCACTCTTGGTAATGACTCTACAACGTATTTTGTGGTCTTCCTTAGAGCCTGACTAGTGGAGTCCCCCGAAGAACTAAACTAGACACGCCTACATTAGAGGTTTCCTCAGTCTGGGGGCCTACGCAGAAATAGCTCTGCCTCTGAGATTTCCTATTTAAAATGGAGAATTTGGAAGAAATGAAGGTTAGAGCGAGGAGTGAATGAGGAGGAAAATCATAGAGTGTACATGTTGGTGAAGGAAGAGGGATGTGTTTTTTTTTTTTGTTTGTTTTTTTACTGTTTCTGCGATGTCTGCAGAGAGTGTAAATAAAATTAATCTGATCTGCCCATAGTTAGCCGGAGAAGAGTTCGATGTGCTTCTGACCTGTCAGGTCGAAGGAGTAATGTTGCACGGATTGATTGACTTGTGTCAGAAGGAAATGACTGTATACTGTCAAGAGTTTTAATGCCAAGGTTTACAAAGTGATTTAAGAATATTGATTGATCAAATCAACAGCATCAAAGAGGAAAACAAATTGGATCCCAGATACTGCTGCTATCAGCATGAGGATCAAGCTTAGGATAAAGTTTGGCCAGACCTATGGTCTCCTATGATTTAGTACCGCTGCCTGGTGTGAAAATGCTTGAAAATGATCAGAGGTTTTTAGAGTCAATTCTTTTTCAAAAGTCCAGTTTGAATCTGTATTCCACTTGCTTGGTATGACAGTGTACCTGTGAGATTGACCAGCATATGTGGTTGTTTATAACTCAAACTGAACCTAGTGCCCCCCCCCCCCTCTTCAGGCCCCCCCCCCAACAAAAAAAAACTCTGCTCTCTAGAGCTCTTCCAAACATGAAAACACAGTTTCAGACCTTTTGCAAGTTCTCTGAGATCCCATAGTTTTTTTTTTTGGTATGGTTATAATTAAGGCTTCCAGTTTTATGATAGTTAAGTTTTAGGTTTTTCCATCTGTAATCATCCATATTTATTTTTTGCCTGTATTTACCCATATTTATTGTATGTTTAAGGAAGGAATGAACTGGAAACTTGTATATTTCCACAAGTATTTAACTGATCAAGGTACACTTGCGATTGGACATCTCATTAGTGCTATAAAAAGCCAAATATAGGCCACAGGCGACATGAAGGCAATCAGTGGGGTAATGGTGTCCACCACTGGCTGGATTTGAAGAGGGGTGGCTCTTATATTTGTTTCTGTGCCTATCTCCGCTAACTTGCATCGTTATACTGTGGGCTGAACTAGTCACTCCTCTGTAATGTGCGATCATTTACATTTATGGCTGCTGTATCAACCATGTAAAACTCAATAAAATAGTGTCATAAAAAGCCATACATAAAACATCACTTATATGGAATACACTAACATAACATTAATATTTTAGTACGATACACAACTGCAACTGTTTAATCTTCATTAGAAAAATCTTTCCCTTTTTTGTTAACGCGCTTTCATGTTCGACTAAACCGCTGTTGGCCTACCAGCCTTGATTGACGTAATCAAAGGTTACTCGACAGAAGAGCTACCTTATGCATTTTCCATATTTGGAAACAACACAGCCAGAAAAATTGTTGGGTTTCTGTCTGTAAGAAGGAGTAAATACGTAAAACGGGGAGCTTTAGTAATGATGCTGAATGGTGGCTGCTTGACAGTTCTTTGCAACCAAGGGGCAAAAAAGGTTAAGATCAGTGTGGCAGCCTCAAATCCTTTGAGGCTGCCTATAGAATCTACAGGTATTTCTTACAAGGGTAGCAAGCTTTGAACAGACATGCTGGAAAGATGAGTATTAAAGTTTTTTTTGAATCTTTAAAAAGAAAAGTGTGATTTGAGACTGATAGTTACAGGAAGTGAGTTCTGAACGAGTAACATTGCGCTTGGAGCGTTCTGCCCCTAAAGAATTGTATGTCACCCGAAGGCTAGAGGGCCAAGGAGTAGGGCAAGGGTGGAGTCTGTTAAGCGAGTAAGTTGTAAATAATTTTAAAAGGTAGAAGAGCACAAGACCGTGGCAAGCTTTGTTTACAACATTCAGGGTTTTACATTTAACCCATTGGTTAGTAGCCAGCAGACATCATAATGGGTGGTGTATCGTCTGTGTGTTTTAAAAGTAAAAGATGAGGCAGGCTGCATTGTTTTCTTTCTGGTAGGTCCTGTAGGTTTCATTGTAATTGATTCTGAAAATGAACACTGCTAGGACCATGGGGATGCTTTGAGGCAGATGTAAAAACAATAGGGTTCCATAAGTCAGGCAGTTAGTAATGGTGATGACTTATGGGACCAGAGATCACCTTCATTTGAAGAAAACTCCAAGATTATGTACTTTTTGGAAGGAACTGTCTAAGACAAAGAGAAGGTGGCCGATCAAATGGAAGTGTGGCAGACCCATTGTAGGACATCTAGCTTGGAAATGTTGAAACCCACATAGTTCTGATCCATCTAGCTTTAGCCATGAGTTAGGTAGTCCAAGATATGTTGACGGTAGCTAGATTTGCTAGTTATCCTGATGCATGTGCCATTGCCTGTGACCACCTATGTTCTGGCTATCGAAGAGTTTGAACAAGAGTCCTAGGTAAGAGTTGAAGAGGGCCGGAGACAATGCTAAATGCTAATAATGTAATGTAATGTTCCTCAGTGAGGATAGGAACGAGGCAGTATGGCTTTAGAAAAGAGAAATATTTAATATTTATTGGAGGGAATGCGTCCTTACAAAGACAGGACATCAATGAAGTGTTTCCCTTTAACTCCAAGCCAAGCGTTTTCCATTTATATTGATAGATGTGGAATCTTGGCTGATTCAGTTGACTGCACCAAACAATGGTGGTGTTGATTGATTTTGGGTTAGTTTGAAACAGAGCTTTGGTGTCAGCCATTTGCTGGTTGCCAATACATTTGCCTTAAGTGAAAGCATGGACCCGCGGTTTGAAATGGGAAATTAGACTTGATTTAAGCCTTATTTTGCAGCCATTGAATACTTTTAATTGTTTTAGCCTGTATGCTTCCACACATGGTATTAATGTAATTGAGGAATGACAAAACTACTGCCTTAAACAGGAAGTTTTCTTGTGATGTTTACAGTAGGCTCAAGTAGTAGTCAAAAGTCATGACCACTTTGGTTTCCATGGGGAACTGTTTGTTCGCTTCACCAGTTTATGTTGGTAATCCATCAACAAGGTTCAAGGAAATGCAGTGCTTTGAAGCACCCAAACTAAATATTACCCATACAATTCTGGGAAGCAGCAATTTTGTGTGTTGGGCACTGGGGCTAGTGGTGCTTTGATCGGCTACCTTCTCCTCCCTCCCCCTTTCCCCTATCACCCTCTTGTAGTCCATGCAGTTTCTCCTCAGTAATAGACATGGTAGCATGATTCCAGCTCGGGTGCAGATTACACTCTTTATATATACTGAGTGTTCAGTCTCTCACAGATCAAAAATTCTAATCTTACAGACTGAGGATGGTCCATGAAGCCTTTGGTGATCAGGCAGCTGCCCGATTTCATCAACGCACATCCCTTCTCCCACTTTTGGGAGGGTGTGTAAACCCAGACTCCAATGAGGCTCATGGACAGTCTAGTCTTCAGTGAAGTCGGAATGGCACACAGCTATCTTGTGAGCTGCAGTGGCAGGTGTCAAGCAGTCCAGGAGCATGCAGGTGTTAGGTGGTTATGTCGGTCTCACAAAGGCCGACGTTGTTGTTGCCTTTTACGTTTGCCTGTTCTTTGCTAAAAGGCTTCTCACAGGCCAGACTCTTGTTTGCAGGGCAGCTTGAGCCCGGCCACACTCCTCTCAGGCACAGAGTTGCAAGGACACGCTGCAGTATACTTATTGGGTCACAGGGGCACACATCAAGCTGCTATTGTTTTCTTGGTCCAGAGTTGCAGATCAAGCCGCAATTGTCTTCTTGGTCACAGCAGCGCAGGTCAGCTTCAATTACATTCTGGTTACCGCCAAACATGTCAGTTTTGTAGTCCCCCATCTGGTACTACAAATTGGAGAATCCACTACCTTCTGACACCTGGGGCACATGATTGCTCTCCTCTTTCCTCCTCTGCTAGCAGACCCCAACAGCACTGGGGTCTTGCTACGTTTGTTTCTTCCTGGACAATCGCTCCTCCTGCAAGGTTGATGGGCTCCTGCCTTCTCTCATCAGACAGGTCAGTTTCTAGGTACTTCAGGCCAGATGAGCAGCTTCTTCTACCAAATTATAAGCACAGGTGATGTCCCCTCACCTCTTCGAAGCTGGCCGTCAGACACCAGCTCTGATTACGTTTCATTCCTGAATTACTCTGCAGAGCACTCCTTTCCTTGGTCCTAGATAACCTGAAACTGGAATAGCAAGTGGGTCAGTATGTCCCACATTTATACAGTCCAAGCAGACAGGAGATATGGGTCCACTGTCTGCACTTTAAGACCAGTTTAGATTGGTTATTCTTTTATTTGTCTCCAGGGTGCTCCCCAGATACAGCCTTTGTGTAGAGTGTTGTTCCTCACAGCAGGATAGTTTCCAGCCTGGCACACCCAAACTGAAGCACAGAGGTGTGGGCTTTCTGTACCAGACTGGTATCATCCACAATGATGAGTGATCGAGGAAAGAATGTAGTACCACCCTGAGCACCCACCATCTACCAAGTTGCAGTGCTAAAGGAAGTTTAATCAGCATCTATTCTCAGCAGAAGGCCTAATTGAATTTTTTAAAGGAGCCTTGTCTCCTCTCCCTACTATGTGCCTAGGTCTTCTCCCTCCAGCTTTCAGGAATGTCAGAAATACACTTCCCCTGTTTGGGAAAATAACATTCCTTCCATCTTGTGCATAAGACCAGGGGCATCCAAAATGAATCTCACAGGCGACTATTACTCTGCTTCACTCAGTGCATGCACCATGGAGGCCACATACAAACACACACGTACACAACATACACTGGAGGTGTTAGCGCACAGAAGTGGAACTTTACACAAGTGAGCCAGTAGGGCTCCAGTCCGGGGCCACAGATAAAATGGTCTGGTTACAACTATGGATTTATAAAACACAGTACACTGGTACCACTACATTATGAACTAAACCCCATGACTGGGATAGTAGTGGAATGAAGGCTTGCTTGGTGCACCCCTCCAGTTCACTGGGCAGGTCCAGCACTGCAGTCGCGTCAAGGGGCATGCCTAGGGGGTAAGATATATATATATATATATATATATATATATATATATATATTCACTGAAAAAACATAGGTTTTAGGGACAGTTATAGTTAGTTGGACATTGCACTCGTACAAAACCCGTGAAATTCCCCGTTCTAGTTAGTTCAGCTAACTATAACTCGCGCCCGCAATGCACTGCTGATGACGTCACATATTACATCACTCATGACCTGGTCAGTGACATCACTGATGACATCTCAAATGACATCACTGATGACATCATGCAGTGACTGTGTGTTTCTATAAAGTTTAAATATGTTTAATATATATGCCAAGGTGTATTGAATAATGAGTGGGTGTATAAGTGTCTGGATGGATGATTTAGTAGGTGCGTGACTGACTCTATAAGTGAGTGATTAAACGTATCTTACTAAATGCATGGGTTAGTGACTAAACTGTGTGAATGTCTTTATCCGTCTGTCTGTTGGTGTGTAAGTGGCTGCATGGGTTTGTAAATAGCTACATGAGTGTCTGAGTTATTGATTGGTTGTCTGAGTATCTGTATGGGTGCCTGAGTGTTTGTGTGGATGGGGTGTGTGTGGCTGCACATAGATGTATCAGTGGGTGATTCACTGGGTGCATGGTTTCAAGAGTGCATCTGTGATGGACTGTATGGGTGGGTGAGTGTGTGTATGGGTGTGTTAGTGAGTGAATGTATATCTCAGTGGTACATGTGTGAGTAACTACATATGTGAAAGGCAGTATATATTTGTGTTGGAGTATATAAATAGCTATAAGCGAGAGTGTGTGATTGTGATTGTGAGAGTGACTGTATGGATGAGTGTGTGCTTGTATCAGTGATTGTATAAGAGCGTAAGAATGTGCTAGTATTTGTATGAGTAAGTGAGCTGGTGTGTGTATAACTGTATAGGTGAGTAAATGGCAGTGTGATTAATTATTTGCATGACTGACTAGGTGTGTGAGTACCTCTATGGATGAGTGGCGGTGTGTGAGTGTCTATGTAGGTGTATGAGTGCATATGATAGTCCTGTACTGAGTGACTGTAAGTATGAGTGACTGTACGGGTGAGTGAGTGGATGTGTGTGTAGACCTAAGAATCAGTGAGTGGGTATGTAGTTATTGGTGTTGGAGTGTCTATGGTTTTGAGAATGGCAGTCTGTAATTTACAGTGGGTGTATCAAAAGTTATATTAGGGTGTGATAAGATGAATGAAATTATCACATGGATGATGTCATCAGTGATGTCATTTGAGATGTCATCAGTGATGTCATCAGTGATGTCACTGACCATGTCATGAGTGATGTAATATGTGACGTCATCAGCAGTGCATTGCGGGGCGCGAGTTATAGTTAGCTGAACTAACTATAACGGGGGAATTTCACGGGTTTTGTACGAGTGCAATGTCCAACTAACTATAACTGTCCCTAAAACCTATGGTTTTTTCAGTGAATTTCAAAGGTTTTTTAAATGTTAATTTCTAACTATAACGTGTCTGAAACCTATGGTTTTTTCAGTGAATTTCAAAGGTTTTTAAATGCTAATTTCTAACTATAACGTGCCTGAAACCTATGGTTTTTCAGTGAATTTCAAAGGTTTTTAAATGTTAATTTCTAACTATAACGTGCCTGAAACCTATGGTTTTTCAGTGAATTTCAAAGGTTTTTTAAATGCTAATTTCTAACTATAACGTGCCTGAAACCTATGGTTTTTCAGTGAATTAAAAAGGTTTTTAAATGCTAATTTCTAACTATAACATGTCTGAAACCTATGGTTTTTTTCAGTGAATTTCCAAGGTTTTGTAAATGACAATTTTTAAATGTATTAATTATCTTTATTTTTTTGATACTGATTTACTACATTTTTTTAAACTATTTATTTTTTAAATTACATTGTAATTACATTATACATTACATTACAAAATATACTTTCTCAGAATGAATTACTTTAGTTTAAATACTTTGCAAATAGGCAATAGACTTTTAAGTACAGTAGTTACAGTTGTTGCAATAGGCAACACAATTTCAAACACAATGCAACATTGAGCTCAATGTGAATTTCTAAGTTAAATGCAATTAGTTACTTTATGGATTACTTTTCTAACCACAGGACTGGATCCTAGATTCAGTCCTGGGACATCTCCTGTAAACAGTTGAGTAAAAGCGTTTTGGTTACAGTACTGATTTTTAAGGAATATTATTGTATTTTAAAAGTTGACACTTAGAAACTTTTTTACATAGAATCACCAATGTTATCCTATGGCAGGAAATTCACTTAGCAGGTAAGTAGTGTTATCGTTACTTTTTCTTACTCAGTGGTGGATCCTGGATCCAGCACTGGTGCATCTCCTGTAAACAGTTGAAAGAATGCGTTTAAGTCATACAGGCGATTTTTAAGGAATATTTGTAGTTTGTGAAAATCGACACTTTGAAACTTTTCTGCTGAAAACCAGACAATGGATTCCTATGGAAGGAAATACAAGTTACTGGTAAGTACGGTTAGAATTACTTTTCAGGGTCAGTGCTGGGCTAAAGATGCAGCACTGGGTTCTCTCCTGATAACAGGTGAGTAAATCGGAATTCGTAGTTCGGCTGATTTTAGAGGAATATTATAAAGTTCCAAAACTCCACACTTAGAAGAATTTCCAAGTGAAACCAGTCAATGTTAGCCTATGGAAGGAAATACAAGTTACTGGTAAGTACGGTTAGAATTACTTTTCAGGATCAGTACTGGGCTAAAAGATGCAGCACTGAGGTCTCTCCTGATAACCGGTGAGTAAATCGGAATTTGTAGTTCGGCTGATTTTAGAGGAATATTTGTATGTTTCAAAAATCGACACTTCGAAACTTTTTCAGCAAAAAGCAGGCAATGATATCCTATGGAAGGAAATTCAAGTTCCTGGTAAGTACGGTTAAAATTACTTTTCAGGATCAGTACTGGGCTGAAAGATGCAGCACTGAGGTCTCTCCTGATAACAGGTGAGTAAATCGGAATTCGTAGTTCGGTTGATTTTAGAGGAATATTTGCACAATGGTGAAGGAAGGGGTGGGGCCTGAGGTGACATGTCTGCAAACACGCCCTGTGGCGCGTTTTAAGTTGGAGAATTAATTCCTCCTCAATCCTGAGGGTCCCTAGGGGCCAACTAGCCCACAAGGAACCTCCAGTATGCGCCAGGGGGCTGCGTTGCAGAGAGGTGTACTGAGGCCACGCCCCTTTTTACAACACTCTGCAACGCAGCTCCGTGGCGCTTATTGGAGGTACCTGGTGGGCTAGTTGGCCCTAGGGACCCTCAGGATTGAAGAGGATTTAATTCCCCATCTTAAAATGCGCCATGGGGCCTGTTTGCACACATGTCACCTGAAGCCCCGCCCCTCCCTTCACCACTGTGCAAACGCGCCCCGTGGCGCATTTTAAGTTGGGGGATTAAGTCCCCTTGAATTCTGAGGGTCCCTGGAGTCCAACTAGCCCACCATGTACCTCCAAAAGCGCCACAGAGCTGTGTTGCAGAGAGGTGTAAAAGGGGCGTGGCCTCTGTACACCTCTCTGCAACGCAGCCCCCTGGCGCCTACTGGAGGTTCCTGGTGGGCTAGTTGGCCCCCAGGGACCCCCAGTATTCAGGGGGAATTCGTTCCCCATCTGCAAACGGGCCAGGGGACGCGTTTGCAGACTGCTGCAGAGTGGGGGCGGGGCCTCCGGCACGATGCCGGTTATTTATTTATTTATTTTTTGTATGGGAGGGGGGCTGCGTGGCCCCCCTTCCCTTGGCCTCTTTTGGCCCCGGGGACCCCATCCCCCGGGGCATGAGGATTTTCATTTTTAAAAAAAATTAAAATAAAACGGGAAGGGGGCCGCGTGGCCCCCCTTCCCTGGGCCTATATTGTCCCCGGGGACCCCATCCCCCGGGGTATGCCCTCTTTTTTTTTACATTTTAAATATTTGGAGGGGGGCTGCGTGGTCCCCCTCCTCAGGCCATTTAAGGCCCCGGGGACCCCATCCCCCGGGGCCGGCCTTTCCGTTTTAAAAAAAAAAAAATGTTTTGGGGGGGAGGGGTGCCGCGTGGCCCCCCTCCCGGGCCACTACTTGCCCCGGGGACCCCATCCCCCGGGGCTGGCCCTCTCCGTTGGGGTCTGTGGGGGGGTCCCCAATCCCCCCACAGTCCCGCCGGCTCCCTGCGTCCCTTGGGAGCCGGCATTGCTTTTCCACATGGGGAGCTGCTAAGATGCAGCTCCCCGTGTCAGAAAAGCAATCTGCTGAATTTTGGAAGAGAGAGCAGGTTTCCCTGCTCTCTCTTCCAAAAACCAAAGCAGTTTGCTATGGCAGGACGGGAGCCGCGAGGCTCCCGCCTGCCATAGCAGACTACAGTGTCCCGGGGGTAGGCACCCCGGGACACTGCAGGACCCGGCCCTGGGGGGTGGCGGTCCCCAGGGCCATCAAGGGCCCCCTCCCTTGAATTGCACAGCCCCGGGGAGGTGGTGGTCCCCGGGGCTCTGGGGGTCCGTAACGGACCCTCACATTTATTTTCTAAGTGCCCCGGGGAGGTGGTGGTCCCCGGGGCGTGTGGGGGGGTCTGGAGCCCCCCCACACATTATTAAAAATTAAAAAGAAGCCCCGGGGGTGGCGGTCCCGGGGCTGCGGGAGGCAGTAGAGCCCTCCCGCACTTTTTATTAAGCCCCGGGGGTGGCGGTCCCCGGGGCTTGGGGGGCCTATTTTTTTTTTCTTTCGGCAGGATCCGCGCACCCTAAGCGCATCCCGCTGATTTTTTTAAAAAAAAATGCTTTTTTCTGCCCAGGCGGTCCTTGTGGGACCCCTGAGCAGACCTAGGGGTCAGGGTGTTTCTACCCTGCCCCCTTTTGCGCTTTGCGCACTTGTTTCTGTCCTCGGTTCTACCGAGGACAAAATGACTGCCAACACTTCCTGATTTGGAGTGTTTACAGCCAATTAGCATGCAGCTCGTGATCGGGAGGGTGCGCGAATCCGACGCGGCCATAGATATATATGTGATTTTCCTTTTGATTTTCACAGGAACTACTGAACGGATTTACACCATTTAACAAAAGGGTTCTTTCTGAACCAAGAACTACCTCTTTGCCAAATTTGGTGTAATTCCGTTCAGCAGTTCGAGCTGTAACCGTGGCTAAAGTTTCCTATGGGAAAATGAATGGGGAAAACACGTTTTGGTACCCCCTGTTTTCTCGGCCCCCGCTTGACGAATCACCCCGAAACTTTCAGGGTAGGAGCGGACCGGAGCGGGCCATAAAGATTGAAAATTCCGCGAAGATTCGTCATCCAACGCAAGAGTTATTTCAAATAGAATGTCGCGGATTTCCTATGGAAAATAGGTCCTAACTATAACTATCTACTGGCGACCGCCAGTAGATAATATAACCTTTGATACACACACTCAAAAATACAAACTAACATTTTCAAAACAATGGACATACCAATACCAGTTACAACACACCTATTCAGTAATTCCAAGATCTACACACACATCCACTCATTCACCAACAGTCCCTATACAGTCACTCATACATGTACTCACTCATCATATGTACTCATACACCTATACATCCTGTTACCGCCACTCATCCATAGAGTTACTCACACACATAGTCACACATGCAAACAAAGTATCAAACATCCATTTACTTGCATATACAGTTATACACACACTACCACACTTACTTCTACAGAAACTTACACATACTTACTCTCTTAAACAATCACTTATAGAAACACCTACTTATTTGTACAGGAACTCTTCCAATCTCTCACTCTCACATATACTCACTTATATACACCAATACTCACATATACTAGTTTAAAACATATGTAGTTACTCATAAAGACACTATTGAGACAGTCATTCACTCACTAACACACCCATACACATACTCATCCACCTATACAGTCCTGCACACATGCTGTCTTCAACACATACAAACAGTGAGTCACTCATTCATGCATCTATGCACTAAGTAATACCCCCACCGAACCATACAGACACTCAGACACTCATACTGATACTCAAAAAACCAACTAATAATCCATATAGACACTCATGTAGCTACTCACCAACCCATGCAGCCACTTATACACAAAGTGAGAGACTGATACAGATATTTTCATATTTAAACATTACTCACTAACCCATGTATTCACTAAGATACACTGTCAGTTATACAATCAATTTTACAAAAAAATCATCCATTTAGACACTTGTATACCCATTTATTCTTCCATCGACCTTGAGATATACATATATAAAACATATTTAATTTTCAGAAAAACACACATTCACTGGATGATGTCATCAGTGATGTCATTTGAGATGTCATGAGTGATGTCACTGACCATGTCATGAGTGATGTAATATGTGACGTCATCAGCAGTGCATTGCGGGCGCGCGAGTTATAGTTAGCTGAACTAACTATAACGGGGGACTTTCTATGGTTTTGTACGTGTGAAATGTCCAACTAACTATATCGCCCCTGAAACCTATGGTTTTTTCAGTGAATTTCTAAGGTTTTTTAAATGCTAATTTCTAACTATAACTTGCCTGAAACCTATGGTTTTTTCAGTGAATATATATATATTTATTATACTATGTATACATGTGAAAATGTCTCGGTCCCCTGTTTGCCTCGGTGGCACAGAAAAAATGGGTGGAACTGACGTCAGCACGCCGACGAGGTCCTCTTATGGCTCCGATGACGTCATACGGTGTCGCGAGCGGAGCCGTGCTCGTTGACGTGGGAGAGCTAGGAAAGAATTTCCGTGGAATGCTGGTGTAGGGGATATTCACCTAGGTGTTCAGGCTAGTCCTTTGGGAGCAACTGTTTATGTTGCCACTCCAGAAACCGAAACCAGTGATCCGAGGGCAGAGGCCCTGCAGATGGCACACGAGGTGGGTGCCCAGTCGTGTGCACCGGCGGGGCAACGAAGTGACAAGCACCACAACCCACAAAAAAGGTAACGAGGGCACTGAATAACACAGGATCTTCTCTTTGTATCTGGCAGGAACAACGAAGTTAAAATGCCCTAGTACCAAAATGTAGAATTAGTGCTACAACGGTCTTCAAGAGGACCTGCGATGCCGCTTCTGCCTCCCGTACCCTGGAGGCGGCACATGGGTCACGCGGTACGGTCATACTGCGGTGGGACGCACACTCGTTGACCTCTCATGGCACTGCTCCACACTTCAAGAAGGACGCTTTCCATTAGCTATGTTTTCTGATGACATGTCGCGCCGGCCCCGTCCAACAACAGAACTCCTTTAGATCCAAACAGACTCTTCCACTCTCTCACCTGAAGTGAAACCAGGCCACGCGGACACTTTCACAATACAACAGCCGGGAATGCACTTTTCGGTAAAAAAAACCACATTCCTTCCTCCTAATTAATCAAATAAACTTCTCACTGAAGAACAGGGGCCAGCTTCGATCGGTAAACAGCCGTTACAACGACTTTTTAACTTTGTGATACCATTACAACACATGCATTACCACGCATGCGTTGTACATCACGAAGTCATTACTACGCATTTTTTTAGAACGCATGGTCATTTACCACGCATGCCTCTACAACGAATTTTGTTGTAAAGGTATGTATGGTAAATGACCATGCGTTCTAAAAAACATGTAGACGATCCATGTCGTTGTAAGGAAACCGAGGCTGTTCCGTTTCCTCACAACGACGTGCACCGCCCCTCAGAGATGATGTGAAGCAGGAACCACGAGGAGAGAGGAACCACGAGGAGTGAGAGGTAAGGGGGATTGGGCATGGGGTGGGGGTTTCTTTTCTAGGGTTTAGGGTAGTGCAGTGGTGTATGGGTAGTGTAGGGGGTCGTGTTTTAGGGTTTAGGGTAGTGCAGTAGTGTAGGGGGTCATGCTGGGGGTAGTGTTTTAGGGTTTAGGGTAGTGCAGTGGTGTATGGGTAGTGTAGGGAGTCGTGCTGGGGTAGTGTTTTAGGGTTTAGGGTAGTGCAGTGGTGTTTGGGTAGTGTAGGGGGTCGTGCTGGGGGTAGATTTAGGGTTTAGGGTAGTGCAGTGGTGTTTGGGTAGTGTAGGGAGTCGTGCTGTGGGTAGTGTTTTAGGGTTTAGGGTAGTGCGCCCAACCAGCCACAATATCCGTGGACAAAGGGGATCCTGACTCTTTGGAACGCTCCGTCAATTGAATAATTTGGGTCAAGGGCCCTACCACGTCCAAGACCTATCAATTCCTTTCTTGGGATCCCTCATATACTTGGAGGAAAAGGTACATAGTTTCTCATCAATTTCAGGCGTGTGTGCCACCTTCCCCTTCAGTGAGGGCCTGGGGCATTCTCCCCTCATCCTATTCCTGACCTCCCTTTCAAGGGGTTGATGGATTTTCCCCACCACATACTCTGCCACTTCGGCGTCAGGTGTCCACTCTGCCGACCTAGGATGGTAAATTTGGGTAGGCTCGAACATGTCCGAGTGGACCCCGTCCCCAACCGGGGACTGAGAGGAGTGGGACTCTGGACGCCAGGGACGCCCGAGTCCTTATCCTCATCGGAGCAGAAATCGTCCTCCGATACACCCTCTCCCTCTAAGGGAAACCCGCCGTTGGGGTCTACAATAGTGGTGACAGTGTCGCAATTTTCTCTGGGCCCCTCCTCCTCCCTGCAGGGTGCATGTTTTAGCGTTCGCGCACTCTTGAGGAAGGTCTCCGTAAGTTTATCAAATCCTTCCAAGTGCCCCGCGTTATGCTTAACGGACCTTTTATTCCCCATCTGGGAGCTACTTGGACCCGCCACCACCAGATCTGGGTCACTGAACACCCCAGGGATGCTTTTCGCCAGCTTACCAACCTGATCCCTAAGAGGAGCCAGCGCCCTAGAAATAGCCAGAGAGAGGGCTTGGTCCACTGCTGGAGGGAGAAGTTGGGGGGCCATTCCTCCTCCACTTCCTGGTCGGAGGAGTAAAAATGGTCTTCTGGAGAAGACATGATAGCAGAGGGTGTGAGCACAGAACAAATGCCCTTAAGACAGCCCCCTCGCCGGTGCTCCAACAGCTGGGCTTTCCCCGAAGCTGTTATAGGAATAGACTGAGGCGCAATACCAATTACCACCACCAGGTGGCGCTGGTCACTAATGTGGCCGTGTGGGGAAATCACCGCGTAGCGGTGTCAAAATTAGGCGAGGGTTGGTCGGGAATCAAGCGGACACTAAAGGAGTGACCGGATTCCCAAACGCGCGTAAAGACCAGCGGGAGCGCTCGACGGAGCTTCCTCGCTCGGACCAGACGCGCCTGACAGGATCTCGCCGCGCGCAGAGCACACAGCGGGAGAAACTGCGAGGGGGAGAACGCGCTCGGGCAAGAGCCTGCTGCGCAGGGAATATGAAACAATACCAAGGCAATAATGCTAATAACGTGCACAAGAAACCGCTATACAAACAGCAACAACGTCCGATTAAGCCAAGAATGTAAGGAATGCACTTAACTGACGAGCAGGGAAGAAAGAGGAAGCGGAAGGGACGTCACGATATTATATACGATGGACTGTGATATAATTGGACCATAGTTGCCTTGGAGACTTCCCCCCCTAATGGTTCATGGGTTGTGTAGTCTTTTGTTTAATGATTGTTGTGTTACGTTTTCTTTGAACTGCTATGCAAATAAAGTGAGGAAAGATATGCATAATCCTCGCCTCCGTCCTGCCATAGAATTCATTAAACTTTATTTGATCTGATTTAGAGACATAGATCATAAAAGTGTACATAAAAACAGTAAATCCTCTTTCCTAATACAATACAGTGAGAATTAATTAAAACCAGTAGGTAAAAACGGGTGTTACAAAGCCCGGTTCAGAGCAACTTCAGGTTAACAGAATCGTAAAGTTCAATGTTTCGCAAGATCAATCTCATGTACTTCGTGCAAAATACGCAATAAGGGGTCCAAGTAAGATGTAACGCTCCAATACCTGACCAGTTTGCACTATATAAAACTGCAGAAAAACAAAAAATAAAGTGTTTTGCATACTTCTGTCATTGGGCTATATGTGGCCTACATCTGGGTGATATTTGTGCTACATTTGGGCTCTTTTTTCTTTGGTGGCCATCTTGGGAGACTTATTTGTTATGAAGTTTCCTAATTTCGTCATTTACTGCAGTCTCCTCAAAAGGAAATGCTTTCAGTTTTTTACTTTGATTCCATCAAGAAGGCATTCAGATGTGTCACACATTTGCCATAAATTCAGAATGTTAGCACTCTAGTTGTTCATTAGATCACTGTAGTAAAGCTACTGCTCACCAGGGAGTTAACTGGAAGTCTACTGCTGGTATTGAAAGTGATTGTTTCAGTCTGCATGTCAGAATTTTCTAATGAAATAGAAGAGGATTTGAGATCTCACTTAAAACATGCCCTAAATTTTCTTTCTGCATCAACTGACAAGCTGCTCCTGTTGAAATATAACAGCGAGATATTTGAGATCTCACTTAAAACATGTCCTAATTTTTCTTTCTACAGCACTAACAATAATTTCTATGGCAAAATGAACCCCCTAATTTTGTTCCTTTTTAAATTAAATGTTTTAAGTGTTACCAGTTTATTCCAATCAAGATGGCTTCAGGTGTGCCATACTTTTGTCATAAGTAAGGCTGTTAGCACTCTAGTTGTTCTTTAGAACACTCTGGGAAGCTGCAGTAGAACACAAAGGAATCAACTGACAGTCTCTGCCCTTGTTGGATGTACATGTTTTACTGAGAATGTCAGACTTCATTCTCACATGACTGAGAAAGATAATGTGAATTTACAGAAAATATGCTCTCATTTTAGCTTCTGGAGCACCTTCCAAAACTGTATGGGACAAGCATGTGAAAATAGTTTTCTCTCAAACATGATTCATGATATGCCAGCAGAAGGTTTTTCACAGGGTAAAATCACCTTAGAACACACCACAATTCCTGAAATTAGTATGGTACCATCAACAAATGAATTCTAATGTAACTAAAGTCTGTTATCACCCTTTATAGTTCTCCTTTTGGTAACCCTCAAAATCTTCGATTCACTACAATGCATTTCAATGGGGTACTATCATTTATATTGGTCCCAAGATGGCTGCCAGCAATTCCAGGATGAAGTGCTGACAGCCAATCAGATCTCACGATGACATGTGTGGTTAGGCTCCGCCCAGATATATGTGTTTTCTTTTTCAAATTTCTCAGCAACTACTGAACGGATTTACACCATTTAAGCAAAAGGCACGACTCTGAACCAAGGGCTACCTTTTTGCCAAATTTGGTGTAATTCCGTTCAGCAGTTCGGGCTGTAGCTGCAATGAAAGGTTCCTATGGAAAATTGCATGGGGAAAACACGTTTTGGGACCCCCCTTTTTTCTCGGTCCCCGCTTGCTGAATCACCCCGAAACTTTCAGGATAGGAGCGAACCGGAGCGGGCCATAAGTTTTGAAAATTTCACGAAGATTCGTCAACTGGCGCCAAAGTTATTTCAAATAGAATGGTGCGGATTTCCTATGGAAAATAGGTCCTAACTATGAACGCCTTAAGAAGTTTGAAGACGGAATTAAAGAACGGAAAGTATTCAAATTCGCACGTGATAAGAGAGATTATGAAGCGGGGAGGATTTTTACGTTTTCTAAAAAATTCGACACCCATAAAAGACAGACATTGACAGACAACACATTTCTTCCGCAAAGACAACCTAATCAGTCTAAAGATTCCACTTTGGTGAGCTCTGATGCCAGTTCTTTATCTAGCGTCTATGATTCAGATGGCACGAATAAGTCCGGAAATGCTATGTCCACTGCCTTACTGACATCACGTACCCCTGCTGAGGAGCTGAATTTTTGCGAGAGGCCCGGCGACAAACCCTGCGACCGAGGCATCCTCAACACAAGCAGGGAGAAGGAGAACAGAATCAAGGAGGCAGAGGCGGAGGATTCAGAGGCAACGCCAGAGGCAGAGGAATGCGAAGCAAGAAATGGTGAATTCTAGCATGCCTCATGATAATACTGTCATTAATCTCTCCACCACGGTATTAACGACTGCGGAAATCCAATTACTTTCGCTAGGATTGACATTTTGTCCTGAGAGCAATTTCAATTACACTCAATCCCGCATTGACATCTACAAATTTATTAGGAAACTTAAATTAATCAAATTTTTCCAATTAAAGAATTCATCAAACACAGAGAGTGAGGCACCGGGGAATAAAAGTTCCAATCTTCAGGCATCGGATTCTGACATGTTAAAAATCTTGCATGGCTTAGCCACTAATACTGACTCAGATCCTAGATCCACTCAAGATATACTTTTGGACACAGGTACTTTTATTGGCAGTCCTGCTACGAGTCCTTTTTGTCCTCCTTCTACATTTGTACCCATCATGCCGAAAGATGCCATCGATGTGTTTAACGATATGGTGACGGAAGACTTAAAACAACTCAATAGAACGGTCAAAGGAGTCATCACAAAATGAGACACGTTGAATTACAATACTATAATTTAACTCATAAATTAAAGAACGAGAAAAATCTCATTATAAACAAGGCTGATAAAGGAGGCAATATTGTACTGTGGCCTAGAGACGCCTACATGATTGAAGCTATGAAACATCTAAACGATACTGATTGCTATAGGATGGCATCTTTTGCAGACCTTAAAAAGTCAAAGACTTGGTTTTCAATGAATTGTTTCAATGGAAGAGACAAGGTCTGATTAGTAAAAGTGAATTCCTTTTTCTAAAGAATGACCATCCTATTACACCTATTCTGTATTTCATTCCCAAGGTGCATAAACACATCATTCCCACTCCAGGCAGACCTATTATTTCTGCACAAAGAAGCTTATTGGAACCTGTTTCTAAGTTTGTAGATTATTTTTTACAGGAGTCTGTATCTAATTTACCATCTTTTTTAAAAGACACCGGGGACTTTTTAAGAAAATTGAATAATGTTGAATGGGACAGTGAGTTTTTACTTATTGTGATGGATATTACATCTTTGTACACTAGCATCCATCATGAGGATGGCATAAATGCAGTATCCTATTACTTAGGACAACGAGACATTGGGTATACTGAACACAATAAGATGTTGATTTCTATGATTAAGATCTGTTTGACAAATAATTTTTCTTGTTTAATAAGCAAGTTTACCATCAAATGCGGGGTGTGGCGATGGGGGCATGCTTCTCCCCTAGCTACGCATGTTTGCATGTGGGTTGGTGGGAGGAGCATGTCCTCAGAGGTCAGCACAGTGAAATATTTGAAAATCATGTTTGCCATTGGTGGCGTTATATCGATGATGTGTGTTTGATTTTTAAGGGTTCCCAGACATCTGCTCTTGAATTTGTGGACACTCTTAACACTAATGTGCTCAATCTGAAATTCACAGCCACTATAAGCCCTACGAACGTAGGAATTCTTAGATGTTTCAGTCTATATCGAGGATGGTGCTATACAGACCAAATTGCATAGAAAAGATACGGCGGGGAACTCTGTCCTCCATGCAACAAGTTCCCACCCTAAACATCTCATTCGGAGCATCCCATTTGGGGAATTCCTGCGTATCCGCCGTATCTGTAGCAATGACAAGGATTTAGAATCCTGTCAAAATGAAGCTACACAGAGATTTCTATTACGTGGGTATAAGTCTAAAGATCTGAATTCTGCCCGCACTAAAGCTAATGCCTCATCTCGTGACACCTGCCTTGGCATGTCCAATTCACAGATTGAGATTACTGACAATTCTGTATTTATTGCAAATGACAATACGCAAGTAGTGAGGCTTATCACGGGCTATTCTAGACAACACAAACAGATTAGAAGCATTGTGCAAAAAAACTGGCCTATTATATTAACTGACCTTACCCTCTCTTTAATTTTACCCGCATTGCCTGTCCTTACATTTAAAAGGTCTCCTGCTATGAGAGACATTTTGGTAAGAACCAGCCCAGAAGTTATTTCTACCAGCACTTGGCTAACGCCCAAATGTGGCTTTTTTAAATGTAGTTCTTGCAGGGCGTGTAAGTTTGGGATCAATACAACTGATTACATGACTGCATTCAGTGACACTCCAGTCCAAATACAGGGTCATTTCACCTGCCGTACAGACTTTGCAGTCTACGTGCTCCGATGCACGTGTGGCTTGCAATATGTAGGGAGCACCAAGCTCCAGGTGTATAACCGCATATTACAACACCTTAGAGCCACAGTCAATTCTGATCCCAGCTATCCCGTTGCTAGACATTTGAAATTAGCCCATAACAGTAACTTAAATGATTTGGTTTATTTTGTCATTGGGGCAGTTCCTAAATCTATTCGTGGAGGCAATAGAGAACGCCAGTTAAGACAACTTGAATCAAAATTCATTCTTGAACTCAACACCAAGATGCCTAATGGGTTGAATATGGGGGAAGATTTGCACAATTTTTTATAATCTCTTCCCATTTCATTTCTTCTGACTTCTGCATCTATTCTATGCTGTAACATTCTTAGCATGGTTTTTAACTATACTGATTATTCCCGTTGTCTTTCTATGTGATGGTTACATTTATGACTCCGTAATGATTCCTCCGTGTTTGGGTTTTGATTTTTTTCAACCCAGTTTTTTCTATATTCACGAATTCATGGTACTCTTTTTTCATACATTCGTTTTGATTTATCAAGGGCACTTGCCCGTGATCACAACTGGGATGCTGTTAGCCATTTATTGATTTGATTGTCTAAGGGTTTCCTCTGGGCCTCAGAGATTATTTGTTGTCATTTAAATATAATATTTAAGTTTTTTTACACTATGAGCACATTTTTGCACTTTTTGGCTACATACCATCATTTAGTAACCATAAGATTCAACACATTGTTTACATCTGCAGACTATTTGCACATGAGTATGAGTTCATATGTACCATTTTGCATATATTAGTTGTGAGGGTTTAGTGTTCTTATGTGTGTCAATCATATATATATATTATGTATTTAATTTTACTTATTGTGGCTAATGACACCCATGGATGCATTATTCATTCTCCCTCCTTCTTTTTAATGTGGTTTTAGATATTCATTGTTTTTACTCCAATTTTGTATTTACATTTGGTGTAGATTTTTAAATGTTTATTCCACATTTTAAATGCATTTTAGGTACTCTTTATTCATTGTGTAGTAATAATTTATAGTATGTCTTCCATGTCTATATGTCATGTGACTTTGGTTGAAAGGTACACAGGTGTGTCGCTTTTTTAACTTTTTCTAAACACTTGCACTATTTAATGACTGAATGTCTTGTAGCGCGTTATGTGAACAAGACCGAGTTGTTTCGGTCGAAACGCGTCATGCTGGGGCACTGGCCAGGACTGACTGGTTGCTGTTGTCATTTTTAAATAAAGCACAGCATTTTTTTCAAATCATCCCTTGTGTGGTCCGTACCTGTGTTTGTACGCCGTGGAGGTCTGGTGACAACCGGGATTTGTGTGTGTATATATATATATATATATGTGTATATATATATGTGTATATATATATATATATATATATATATATATATATATATATATATATATATATATATATATATATATATATATTCTATCTACATATTCTATCTACTGGCGGTCGCCAGTAGATAGTTACAACCTATTATCCATAGGAAATCCGCGACATTCTATTTGAAATAACTCTCTTGCCGGTTGACGTATCGTCGCAAAATTTTCAAACTTTATGGCCCGCTCCGGTCCGCTCCTACCCTGAAAGTCTCGGGGGGGATTCGTCAAGCGGGGGCCGAGAAAAAAGGGGGGTCCCAAAACGTGCTTTCCCCATGCAATTTTCCATAGGAAACTTTAGACACGGCTACAGCCCGAACTGCTGAACGGAATTACACCAAATTTGGCAAAGAGGTAGTTCTTGGTTCAGAAAGAACCCTTTTGTTAAATGGTGTAAATCCGTTCAGTAGTTGCTGAGAAAATCAAAAGTAAAAAGATAGTGATATCTAGGGCCGCGGATCCTCCCGAGCACGAGCTTTATGTTAATTGGCTGTCAACACTCCAAACCAGGAAGTGTTGGCAGCCATTTTGTCCCTCGGTAGAACCAAGGGACAGAAACAAGTGTTAAAAAAATCGGCAGGATGCGCTCAGGGAGCGCGAACCCTGCCGAAAAAAAAAAAATCGAAGCGCGGTCTCCCGCGCTTCGATGTTAATTGGCCCCCGGGTGGGCCAAGTCCCGGGGGCATGCTGGGGGGGGGTTAATTTTATGTGTGGGGGCCTCTAAGGGCCCCCCAAGCCCCGGGGACCACCACCCCCCGGGGCCTTATGTATAATGGTGCGAAAGGGCTCTGAGCCCTCCCGCAGCCCCGGGACCGCCACCTCCCCGGGGCTTCTTTTTATTTAAAAAAACCTGTGTGGGGGGCTCCAGCCCCCACACGCCCGAGACCACCACCTCCCCGGGGCACTAAGAAAAATTAAAATGGGGGTCCGTTTTGGACCCCAGAGCCCGGGGACCACCACCTCCCCGGGGCTTTCAAAATGTAGGGAGGGGGCCGCGCGGCCCCCTCCTGGAGCCCTTGATGGCCCTGGGGACCACCACCCCCAGGGCCGGCTCCTGCAGTGTCCCGGGTGCCTACCCCGGGACACTGTAGTTTGCTATGGCAGGACGGGAGCCTTGCGGCTCCCGTCCTGTCATTGCAAACTTGCTTTGGATATTGGAAGAGAGAGCAGGAAACCTGCTCTCTCTTCCAATATCCAAAGCTGATTGCTTTCCACATGGGGAGCTGCATCTTAGCAGCTCCCCATGTGTAAAGCAATGCCGGCTCCCGTAGGACACGGGGAGCCGGCGGGACTGTGGGGGTTTGGGGACCCCCACAGACCCCAACGAGAGGCCAGGCCCCGGGGATGGGGTCCCCGGGGCCATAAAAGCCACGGAGGGGGCCACGCAGCCCCCTCCCCAAAGTAACAAAAATAAAAAAAATAAAAAAAGTGCAAGGCCGGCCCGGGGATGGGGTCCCCGGGGCCTTAAATGGCCTGAAGAGGGGGCCACGCAGCCCCCTCCAAATAAAAAACAGAGGCCATGCCCCGGGGATGGGGTCCCCGGGGCCAATACAGGCCCAGGGAAGGGGGGCCACGCGGCCCCCTTCCCGTTTTTTAATTTATTTTAATTAAAAAAAGGGGAAAGGCCCTGGGGGATGGGGTCCCCAGGGCCTAAAAATAGGAAAAAGGAAGGGGGCCACACAGCCCCCCTTCAGGGAAAAAAAAAAAAAAAAAAACGATCGGGCCCGTAGGCCCCGCCCCCTTCCTTCACCACTCTGCAAACGCGCCCCCTGGCGCGTTTGCAGAGGGGGAACGAATTCCCCTTGAATACTGGGGGTCCCTGGGGGCCAACTAGCCCACCAGGAACCT
Organism: Calotriton arnoldi; assembly: GCA_963921515.1. NCBI lineage: Eukaryota > Metazoa > Chordata > Amphibia > Caudata > Salamandridae > Calotriton > Calotriton arnoldi. The sequence goes on along the minus strand of CAWUFW010011154.1, from coordinate 300,012 downwards.
CCAGTATGCGCCAGGGGGCTGCCTTGCAGAGAGGTGTACAGAGGCCACGCCCCTTTTTACACCTCTCTGCAACGCAGCTCTATGGCGCTTTTTGGAGGTATATGGTGGGCTAGTTGCACCCCAGGGACCCTCAGGATTCAAGGGGAGTTAATCCCCCGACTTAAAACGCGCCACGGGGCGCGTTTGCACAGTGGTGAAGGGAGGGGCGGGGCTTCAGGTGACATGTGTGCAAACAGGCCCCGTGGCGCGTTTTAAGATGGGGAATTAAATCCTCTTCAATCCTGAGGGTCCCTGGGGGCCAACTAGCCCAACAGGTACGTCCAGAAAGCGCCACAGAGCTGCGTTGCAGAGAGGTGTAAAAGGGGTGTGGCCTCTGTAAATGTCTCTGCAACGCAGCCCCCTGGCGCATACTGGAGGTTCCTGGTGGGCTAGTTGGCCCGTAGGGACCCTCATGATTCAAGGGGACTTAATCCCCCAACTTAAAACGCGCCACGGGGCGCGTTTGCACAGATGTCACCTCAGGCCCCGCCCCCTCCCTTCACCATTGTGCAAATATTCCTCTAAAATCAGCCGAAATACGAATTCTGATTTACTCACCTGTTATCAGGAGAGACCTCAGTGCTGCATCTTTCAGCCCAGTACTGGTCCTGAAAAGTAATTTTAACCGTACTTACCAGTAACTTGAATTTCCTTCCATAGGATATCATTGCCTGCTTTTTGCTGAAAAAGTTTCTAAGTGTTGATTTTTTAAACATACAAATATTCCTCTAAAATCAGCCGAAATCCGAATTCTGATTTACTCACCTGTTATCAGGAGAGACCTCAGTGCTGCATCTTTCAGCCCAGTACTGGTCCTGAAAAGTAATTTTAACCGTACTTACCAGTAACTTGAATTTCCTTCCATAGGCTAACATTGACTGGTTTCACTTGGAAATTCTTCTAAGTGTGGAGTTTTGGAACTTTAAAATATTCCTCTAAAATCAGCCGAAATACGAATTCCGATTTACTCACCTGTTATCAGGAGAGACCTCAGTGCTGCATCTTTCAGCCCAGTACTGGTCCTGAAAAGTAATTTTAACCGTACTTACCAGTAACTTGAATTTCCTTCCATAGGCTAACATTGACTGGTTTCACTTGGAAATTCTTCTAAGTGTGGAGTTTTGGAACTTTAAAATATTCCTCTAAAATCAGCCGAAATACGAATTCCGATTTACTCACCTGTTATCAGGAGAGACCTCAGTGCTGCATCTTTCAGCCCAGTACTGATCCTCAAAAGTAATTTTAACCGTACTTACCGGTAACTTGAATTTCCTTCATAGGCTAACATTGATTGGTTTCACTTGGAAATTCTTCTAAGTGTGGAGTTTTGGAACTTTAAAATATTCCTCTAAAATCAGCCGAAATACGAATTCCGATTTACTCACCTGTTATCAGGAGAGACCTCAGTGCTGCATCTTTCAGCCCAGTACTGATCCTGAAAAGTAATTTTAACCGTACTTACCGGTAACTTGAATTTCCTTCATAGGCTAACATTGACTGGTTTCACTTGGAAATTCTTCTAAGTGTGGAGTTTTGGAACTTTAAAATATTCCTCTAAAATCAGCCGAAATACGAATTCCGATTTACTCACCTGTTATCAGGAGAGACCTCAGTGCTGCATCTTTCAGCCCAGTACTGATCCTGAAAAGTAATTTTAACCGTACTTACCGGTAACTTGAATTTCCTTCATAGGCTAACATTGACTGGTTTCACTTGGAAATTCTTCTAAGTGTGGAGTTTTGGAACTTTAAAATATTCCTCTAAAATCAGCCGAAATACGAATTCCGATTTACTCACCTGTTATCAGGAGAGAACCCAGTGCTGCATCTTTTAGCCCAGTACTGATCCTGAAAAGTAATTTTAACCGTACTTACCAGTAACTTGAATTTCCTTCCATAGGAATCCATTGTCTGGTTTTCAGCAGAAAAGTTTCAAAGTGTCGATTTTCACAAACTACAAATATTCCTAAAAATCGCCTGTATGACTTAAACGCATTCTTTCAACTGTTTACAGGAGATGCACCAGTGCTGGATCCAGGATCCAACACTGAGTAAGAAAAAGTAACGATAACAGTTTTTAACTTCTAAGTGAATTTCCTTCCATAGGATAACATTGGTGATTCTATGAGAAAAGTTTCTAAGTGTGAACTTTTAAAGTACAATAATATTCCTTAAAAATCACGACTGTAACCAAAACGCTTTTACTCAACTGTTTACAGGAGATGTCCCAGGACTGAATCTAGGATCCAGTAATGTGGTTAGAAAAGTAATCCATAAAGTAACTAATTGCATTTAACTAGAAATTCACATTGAGCTGAATGTTGCATTGTGTTTGAAAATGTGTTGCCCATTGCAACAACTGTAACTACTGTACTTAAAAGTCTATTGCCTATGTGCAAAGTATTTAAACTAAAGTAATTCATTCTGAGAAAGTATTTTTTGTAATGTATAATGTAATTACAATGTAATTTAAAAAATAAAATATGTTAAAAAAAATTGTTTCTAAAAATGTAGTAAATCAGTATGAAAAAAATTTATATAACAATTAATACATTTAAAAATTGACATTTACAAAACCTTTGAAATTCACTGAAAAAACCGTAGGTTTCAGACATGTTATAGTTACAAATTAGCATTTAAAAAACCTTTGAAATTCACTGAAAAAACCATAGGTTTCATGGACGTTATAGTTACAAATTAGCATTTAAAAAACCTTTGAAATTCACTGAAAAAACCATAGGTTTTAGGGACAGTTATAGTTAGTTGGACATTGCACTCGTACAAAACCCGTGAAATTCCCCCGTTATAGTTAGTCCAGCTAACTATAACTCGCGCCCGCAATGCACTGCTGATGACGTCACATATTACATCACTCATGACATGGTCAGTGACATCACTGATGACATCATCCACGTGATAATCTGATGCACCTCCTCACACCCTAATATAACCTTTGATACACCCACTCTAAATTACAGACTGCCATTCGCAAAACCATAGACACTCCAACACCAATAACTACATACCCACTCACTGATTCTTAGGTCTACGCACACATCCACTCACTCACCCGTACATACAGTCACTCATACTTACGGTCACTCAGTACAGGACTATCATATGCACTCATACTCCTATATTGACACTCAAACACCGCCACTCATCCATAGAGGTACTCACACACCTAGTCAGTCATGCAAATAATTAAACACACTACCATTTACTCACCTATACAGTTATACACACACCAGCTCACTTACTCATACAAATACTAGCACATTCTTACGCTCTTATACAATCACTGATACAAGCACACACTCATCCATACAGCCACTATCACAATCACTCACTCTCGCTTATAGCTATTTATATACTCCAACACACATATATACTGCCTTTCACATATGTAGTTACTCACACATGTACCACTGGGACATACATTCACTCACTAACACACTCTTACACACACTTACCCACCCATACAGTCTATCACAGATGCACTCTTGAAACCATCCACCCAGTGAATCACCCACTCACACATCTATGCACAGAGTTGCACACACCCCTCCCACACAAACAATCAGGCACCCATACAGATACTCAGACAAGCATTCAATAACTCATATAGACACTCATGTAGCTATTCACAAACACATGCAGCCACTTACACAGCAACAGACAGACGGATACAGACATTCACCCAGTTTAGTCACTAACCCATGCATTCAGTAAGATACGTTTAATCACTCACTCATAGTCAGTCACGCACCTACTAAATCATCCATACAGACACTTACACACCCACTCATTCTTCAATACGTCTTTTCCTATATGACTGTGACTGTGTTTCTGTAAAGTTTATATATTTTTAATATATATAGGAAAAGACGTATTATTGTACTTTAAAAGTTCACACTTAGAAACTTTTTCTCATAGAATCACCAATGTTATCCTATGGAAGGAAATTCACTTAGAAGTTAAAAACTGTTATCGTTACTTTTTCTTACTCAGTGTTGGATCCTGGATCCAGCACTGGTGCATCTCCTGTAAACAGTTGAAAGAATGCGTTTAAGTCATACAGGCGATTTTTAGGAATATTTGTAGTTTGTGAAAATTGACACTTTGAAACTTTTCTGCTGAAAACCAGACAATGGATTCCTATGGAAGGAAATTCAAGTTACTGGTAAGTACGGTTAAAATTACTTTTCAGGATCAGTACTGGGCTGAAAGATGCAGCACTGAGGTCTCTCCTGATAACAGGTGAGTAAATCGGAATTCGTATTTCGGCTGATTTTAGAGGAATATTTTAAAGTTCCAAAACTCCACACTTAGAAGAATTTCCAAGTGAAACCAGTCAATGTTAGCCTATGGAAGGAAATTCAAGTTACTGGTAAGTACGGTTAAAATTACTTTTCAGGACCAGTACTGGGCTGAAAGATGCAGCACTGAGGTCTCTCCTGATAACAGGTGAGTAAATCAGAATTCGGATTTCGGCTGATTTTAGAGGAATATTTGTATGTTTCAAAAATCAACCCTTAGAAACTTTTTCAGCAAAAAGCAGGCAATGATATCCTATGGAAGGAAATTCAAGTTACTGGTAAGTACGGTTAAAATTACTTTTCAGGATTAGTACTGGGCTGAAAGATACAGCACTGAGGTCTCTCCTTATAACAGGTGAGTAAATCGGAATTCGTATTTCGGATGATTTTAGAAGAATATTTGCACAATGGTGAAGGGAGGGGGCGGGGCCTGAGGTGACATCTGTGCAAACGCGCCCCGTGGCGCGTTTTACGTTGGGGGATTAAGTCCCCTTGAATCATGTGGGTCCCTACGGGCCAACTAGCCCACCAGGAACCTCCAGTATGCACCAGGGGGCTGCGTTGCAGAGAAGTGTAGAGAGGCCACACCCCTTTTTACACCTCTCTGCAACGCAGCTCTGTGGCGCTTTCTAGATGTACCTGTTGGGCTAGTTGGCCCCAGAGACCCTCAGGATTGAAGGGGATTTAATTCCCCATCTTAAAACGCGCCACGGGGCCTGTTTGCACACATGTCACCTGAAGCCCCGCCCTCCCTTCACCACTGTGCAAACGCGCCCGTGGCGCGTTTTAAGTCGGGGATTAAGTCCCCTTAAATCCTGAGGGTCCCTGGGGTGCAACTAGCCCACCAGCTACCTCCATTAAGCGCCACAGAGCTGCGTTGCAGAGATGTGTAAAAGGGGCATGGCCTCTGTACACCTCTATGCAAGGCAGCCCCTGGCGCATACTGGAGGTTCCTGGTGGGCTAGTTGGCCCCAGAGACCCCCAGTATTGAACGGGAATTACTTCCCCATCTGCAAACGCGCCAGGGGGTGCGTTTGCAGAGTGGTGAAGGAAGGGGGCGGGGCCTGCGGGCCCGATCGTTTAAAAAAAAATAAAAAAAAATGTTGTCCCCTTGAACGGGGGCTCTGTGGCCCCCCTTCCTTTTTCCAGTTTTTATGCCCTGGGGACCCCATCCCCCAGGGCCTTACCCCTTTTTTTTAATTAAATGTTTTTAAAAAAAACGGGAAGGGGGCCGCGTGGCCCCCCTTCCCTGGGCCTGTTTTGGCCCCGGGGACCCCATCCCCCGGGGCATGGCCTCGTTTTTATTTTATTTTCTTTGGAGGGGGGCTGCGTGGCCCCCCTCCTCAGGCCATTTATGGCCCCGGGGACCCCATCCCCCGGGGCTGGCCCTCTCCGTTGGGGACTGTGGGGGGGTCCCCAATCCCCCCACAGTCCCGCCGGCTCCCCGCGTCCCTTGGGAGCCGGCATTGATTTTCCACATGGGGAGCTGCTAAGATGCAGCTCCCCATGTGGAAAGCAATGTGCTTTGGATATTGGAAGAGAGAGCAGGTTTCCTGCTCTCTCTTCCAATATCCAAAGCAGTTTAGCTATGGCAGGACGGGGCCGCGAGGCTCCGTCCTGCCATAGCAAACTACAGTGTCCCGGGGTAGGCACCCCGGGACACTGCAGGAGCCAGCCCTGGGGGGTGGTGGTCCCCAGGGCCATCAAGGGCTCCAGGAGGGGGGCCGCGCGGCCCCACTCCCTACATCAGCACAGCCCCGGGGAGGTGGTGGTCCCCGGGGCTTTGGGGGTCCAAAACGGACCCCAATTTTAATTTGTTAGTGCCCCGGGGAGGTGGCGGTCCCCGGGCGTGTGGGGGGCTGGAGCCCCCTTACAGGTTTTTAAATGGCAAAAAAAGAAGCCCCGGGAGGTGGTGGTCCCGGGGCTGCGGGAGGGCTCTGAGCCCTCCCGCACCATTTTCAAAAGAAAGCCCCGGGGGTGGCGGTCCCCGGGCTTGGGGGCCCTTTGAGGCCCCCATACATAAATTTAACCCCCTCACCATGCCCCCGGGACTTGGGCCACCCGGGGGCAAAATGCTATCGAGCGCGGGAGACCGCGCTTCGATTTTCGGCAGGATTCGCGCACCCTGAGCGCATCCTGCCGATTTTTTTAAAAAAAATTATTTTTTTTTTTGCCCAGGGGGTCCTTGTGGGACCCCCTGAGCAAACCTAGGGGGTCAGGGTGTTTCTACCCTGCCCCTTTGTGCGCTTTGCGCACTTGTTTCTGTCCCTCGGTTCTACCGAGGACAAAATGGCTGCCAACATTTCCTGAATCGGAATGTTGACAGCCAATTAACATGCAGCTCGTGATCGGGAGGGTACGCGGACCCTACTCGGCCATAGATATCACTATCTTTTTACTTTTGATTTTCTCAGCAACTACTGAACGGATTTACACCATTTAACAAAAAGGGTTGTTTCTGAACGAAGAACTACCTCTTTGCCAAATTTGGTGTAATTCCGTTCGGCAGTTCGGGCTGTAGCCGTGTCTAAAGTTTCCTATGGAAAATTGCATGCTGAAAACGCGTTTGGGACCCCCTTTTTCTCGGCCCCCGCTTGACGAATCCCCCGAGACTTTCAGGGTAGGAGCGGACCGGAGCGGGCCATAAAGTTTGAAAATGTTGCGAAGATACGTCAACCGGCAAGAGAGTTATTTCAAATAGAATGTCGCGGATTTCCTATGGATAATAGGTTGTAACTATAACTATCTACTGGCGACCGCCAGTAGATAATATAAATATATTATATATATATATATATATATATATATATATATATATATATATATATATATATATATATATATAATCTACTGGCGGTCGCCAGTAGATAGTTATAGTTAGGACCTATTTTCCATAGGAAATCCGCACCATTCTATTTGAAATAACTTTAGCGCCGGTTGACGAATCTTCGCGAAATTTTCCAACTTGTTGGGGCGCTCCGGTCCACTCCTATCCTGAAAGTCTCGGGTGATACGGCAAGCGGGGGCCGAGAAAAAGGGGGTCCCAAAACGTGTTTTCCCTTGCAATTTTCCATAGGAACCTTTAATCGCAGCTACAGCCCGAACTGCTAAACGGAATTACACCAAATTTGCCAAAAAGGTAGCCCTTGGTTCAGGGTCGTGCCTTTTGCTTAAATGGTGTAAATCCGTTCAGTAGTTGCTGAGAAATTTGTAAAAGAAAACACATATATATCTGGGCGGAGCCTAACCACACATGTCATCGTGAGATCTGATTGGCTGTCAGCACTTCATCCTGGAATTGCTGGCAGCCATCTTGGGACCAATATAAATGATAGTACCCCATTGAAATGCATTGTAGTGAATCGAAGATTTTGAGGGTTACCAAAAGGAGAACTATAAAGGGTGATAACAGACTTTAGTTACATTAGAATTAATTTGTTGATGGTACCATACTAATTTCAGGAATTGTGGTGTTTTCTAAGGTGATTTTACCCTGTGAAAAACCTTCTGCTGGGATATCATGAATCATGTTTGAGAGAAAACTATTTTCACATGCTTGCCCCATACAGTTTTGGAAGGTGCTCCAGAAGCTAAAATGAGAGCATATTTTCTGTAAATTCACATTATCTTTCTCAGTCATGTGAGAATGAAGTCTGACATTCTCAGTAAAACATGTACATCCAACAAGGGCAGAGACTGTCAGTTGATTCCTTTGTGTTCTACTGCAGCTTCCCAGAGTGTTCTAAAGAACAACTAGAGTGCTAACAGCCTTACTTATGACAAAAGTATGGCACACCTGAAGCCATCTTGATTGGAATAAACTGGTAACACTTAAAACATTTAATTTAAAAGGAACAAAATGATGGGGTTCATTTTGTCATAGAAATTATGGTTAGTGCTGTAGAAAGAAAAATTAGGACATGTTTCAAGTGTGATCTCAAATATCTTCCTGTTATATTTCAACAGGAGCAGCCTGTCAGTTGATGCCTTTGTGTTCTACTGCAGCTTCCCAGAGTGTTCTAAAGAACAACTAGAGCGCTAACAGTCTTACTTATGACAAAATTATGGCACACCTGAAGCCATCTTGATTGGAATAAACTGGTAACTCTTAAAACATTTAATTTAAAAAGGAACAAAATGAGGGGGTTCATTTTGTCATAGAAATTATGGTTAGTGCTGTAGAAAGAAAAATAAGTGCTAAAACACTACCCCCAGCACGACACACTACCCAAACATAACTGCACTACCCTAAACCCTAAAACACTACCACCAGCACGACTCCCTATACTACCCAAACACCACTGCACTACACTAAACCCTAAATATACCCTCAGCATGACCACCCACACTACACAAACACCACTGCACTACCCTATACCCTAAAACACGACCCCCTACACTACACAAACACGACTGCACTACCCTAAACCCTAAAACACTACCCACAGCATGACCCCCTTCACTACACAAACACGACTGCACTGCCATAAACCCTAAAACACTACCCCAGCACTACCCCTACACTACCCAAACACCACTGCACTACCCTAAACCCTAAAACACTACCCCAGCACGACTCCCTACACTACCCAAACACCACTGCACTACCCTAAATCTACCCCCAGCACGACCCCTACACTACCCAAACACCACTGCACTACCCTAAACCATAAAACACTACCCCCAGCATGACCCCCTACACTACACAAACACCACTGCACTACCCTAAAACACTACCACCAGCATGACCCCTACACTACTCAAACACCACTGCACTACCCTAAACCCTAAAACACTACCCCCAGCACGACCCCCTACACTACCCAAACACCACTGCACTAACATAAACACTACCCCCAGCATAACCCCCTACACTACACAAACACCACTGCTCTACCTTAAACCCTAAAACACTACCCCAGCACTACCCCCTACACTACCCAAACACCACTGCACTAACATAAACACTACCCCCAGCATAACCCCCTACACTACACAAACACCACTGCTCTACCTTAAACCCTAAAACACTACCCCAGCACGACTCCCTACACTACCCAAACACCACTGCACTACCCTAAACCCTAAATCTACCCCCAGCACGACCCCTACACTACCCAAACACCACTGCACTACCCTAAACCATAAAACACTACCCCCAGCATGACCCCTACACTACACAAACACCACTGCACTACCCTAAACCCTAAAACACTACCCCCAGCACGACCCCCTACACTACCCAAACACCACTGCACTACCCTAAACCCTAAAACACTACCCCCAGCACGACCCCCTACACCACCCAAACACTACTGCACTATCCTAAACCCTAGAAAAGAAACCCCCACCCCATGCCCAATCCCCCTTACCTCTCATTCCTCATGGTTCCTTTCTCCTCGTGGTTCCTGCTTCACGTCATCTCTGAGGGGCGGTGCACGTCGTTGTGAGGAAACAGAACAGCCTCTGTTTCCTTACAACGACATGGATCGTCTACATGTTTTTTAGAACGCATGGTCATTTACCATACATACCTTTACAACAAAATTCGTTGTAAAGGCATGCGTGGTAAATGACCATGCGTTCTAAAAAAATGCGTAGTAATGACTTCGTGATGTACAACGCATGCGTGGTAATGCATGCGTTGTAATGGTATCGCAAAGTAAAAAAGTCGTTGTAACGACTGTATACCGATCGAAGCTGGCCCCTGTTCTTCAGTGAGACGTTTATTTGATTAATTAGGAGGAAGGAATGTGGTTTTTTTACCAAAAAGTGCATTCCCAGCTGTTGTATTGTGAAAGTGTCCGCGTGGCCTGGTTTCACTTCCGGTGAGAGAGTGGAAGAGTCTGTTTGGATCTAAAGGAGTTCTGTTGTTGGACGGGGCCGGCGCGACATGTCATCAGAAAACATAGCTAATGGAAAGCGTCCTCCCTGAAGTGTGGAGCAGTGCCATGAGAGGTCAACGAGTGTGCGTCCCACCGCAGTATGACTGTATCGCGTGACCCATGTCCCGCCTCCAGGGTACGGGAGGCAGAAGCGGCATCGCAGGTCCTCTTGAAGACCGTTGTAGCACTAATTCTACATTTTGGTACTAGGGCATTTTAACTTCGTTGTTCCTGCCAGATACAAAGAGAAGATCCTGTGTTATTCAGTGCCCTTGTTACCTTTTTGTGGGTTGTGGTGCTTGTCACTTCGCTGCCCCGCCGGTGCACACGACTGGGCACCCCACCTCGTGTGCCATCTGCAGGGCCTCTGCCCTCGGATCACTGGTTTCGGTTTCTGGAGTGGCAACATAAACAGTTGCTCCCAAAGGACTAGCCTGAACACTTAGGTGAATATCCCCTGCACCAGCATTCCACGGAAATTCTTTCCTAGCTCTCCCACGTCAACGAGCACGGCTCCGCTCGCGACACCGTATGACGTAATCGGAGCCATAAGAGGACCTCGTCGGCGTGCTGACATCAGTTCCACCCATTTTTTCCGTGCCACCGAGGCAAACAGGGGACCGAGACATTTTCACATGTATACATAGTATAATAAATATATATATATATTCACTGAAAAAACCATAGGTTTCAGGCACGTTATAGTTAGAAATTAGCATTTAAAAAACCTTAGAAATTCACTGAAAAGCCATAGGTTTCAGGGGCATTATAGTTAGTTGGACATTTCACTCGTACAAAACCATAGAAATTCCCCCGTTATAGTTAGTTCAGCTAACTATAACTCGCGCGCCCATAATGCACTGCTGATGACGTCACATATTACATCACTCATGACATGGTCAGTGACATCTTCAGTGAATTTCTATATATATATATATATATATACTCACTCTTCATTCATTCGGGCACTTAGTGCAGGGAAACAGAATGGTACACCATGTATGGGGGACATTCCTGTCCCGCAATGGTCAATGTAGACCTTGTAATATAGGTGTTTCGCAGTCTAATATTTTCTTTAAGGAGAGTGGAAATTGTATTATAATGTGTTGGGGAGATTGTAAAGACATAACGTATTCTCTAAGGTACGTTTCTAAGTGTATTGCAAGTCATTAAAGAGTTCCGTAACCAAGTAGAGGAACAAGGTCTAAGGCTGAATTCACTGGGGTGAGTTGCAATATTTTGTTGACTTATAGTGGGGGTATTTTACTCCTTTGAAAACTTGGTCACACCATTAAATCTCCTTCCAGTAAGATGTTATTTCTTGATCTTTGTAATCAAATATATCCTCTTGGGGCTGGTTACAGGTTGACATGTGGAATATTAAGTGTGAAAATAAATTGACAAACGGCTGATAATTTCTTCCAGGATTTGTGGGCAAGCTACTTTTGATGTCTTCTTCTGTACATTGAACCCCAGAAGTGTAATAAGTATACATTTGACTATAAACCGGTAAGGGCTGGATTTTGAGGCAAGGCAACTTGAAAGAAAGGTGTTTGAAAAGATAGTCTACTCTGGAACTGTAGAAGTCACTCTCTAGTGAGTTTTGTGTTCGGGAAGTGCTTCTTAACTGTTTCTGTCTGCTTTGGAAGCAGGAATTAAGATATGGCTCTGCTGTAATAACGTATTACACTACAGTAGCATTGTCTTATTATAGATGAGTAATGATGTCTCTGCTAGACTGCGAAAATTGGACATCGGTGCTTGTACAGGCAATGCAAGCTTCCATGTATTGTACTTTTGCCATTTCTAAGGGCTGCAAATTACAGTACAGGTAGGTATTACTACTCTTTACAATAAGGACATTCAGGTAACCGTATTTGGAAGGCAAAAGGGCTTACCAAGATTTGAACATATGATCTGTTGTTATCCACACATGCCAGCAAGTTAATTTAACTCACCAAGTCATCTTTCCTGGTAATAACCTCATAGATATTGGATCTTGAATTTGTGAATGAGTTCAGAGATCATGCATTCAAAACTGAAACACAACTCATTGACTAAAAAGGCTTTTTTTTCCGTCTGCTTGTTTGTAGTTTGAGACTCTCTAAGCAGATTGACGAATCCTTTACATATGACTGGCTGTTTTGGGATATAATGGCTATAACTCCTAGACTATGCAAGGGTTTAATTAGCCCCGGTCACATATGAAAATGTATGGGGTGAAGGAATGTGGGGGCAGAGAGAGCCTACAATAATTCTATTACAGTAGGTTTGCTGGACATGTGAGACACTTGTTACAGGAACACCCACTATAACTGGAATAGCAAACTGCACATGAACCTTGTTCTGGCCTTAAAAAAACCAAAGATGATAGTCTTTAGTTTGGTTCCAAAACCTGGCATAGTCAAAGAATATATTTCTGATTGCAAACAAACCTGTTTATCCACAGAGAGCAAGTCCCCTGACTTTAGGGTCATTTGGTGTAGGTGTTGTTTTTTAAAGGCCTGCAAACAGCGTGTACTTCTTGCTTGCAAGAGACCATCAGTCTGTTATCGAACGTTTAACCTCTTCAGGGTTAAGGAGATGATGTACACATCCTCAGGAATGGCTCTCAAGTGCTCAGCACTTGTCCAACATGTCATGGCACTGGAGGCTGGAAATCCCTCAGGTGCTCACAGCAGAGAGACTCTTTTTCAGGTTGAACCGCCTGAGGCTGGTTTTCTTTGTTGTAAATATGGATCGCTTACATCATTAATGTGAAAGTAAAATGAGAGATCAGCTCATTTCAGTTTCACTTGCACTCTTGTTCAGGGGCATATCTCAGCTCCCTGAGCATCGATTTCGATTGGAGCTATTATTGTTGGAAATGACCATCTTTAGCGTGGTATTCCTCAGATTATTTTTTACCTTCCTTACCCATTTTTGATGACTTTGGTTTGCTTGTTTTTAGGACTCTGCATACTTTGCTACTGCTAACAAGTGGTAACGTGATTGTTCTCTCCCTTCTTACATAGTAAAATTGTCACACACCTAATTGGCACATTTAATTTACTTATTGGTCCCTAGTAAATGGTACTACATGTACCCAGGGCCTATAAATTAAATGCTTCAAGTAGGCTGCAGCACTCATTGTGCCATCCACAAAGTGGCACTGTAAAACATGTCTCAGGCCTGTAGTGCAGAACTAAACTGCCATTTTAACCAGGAAAAATAAACTTTTTGCCAGGCCTAAACCTTGCTGTTTAATACATATGTCACCCCTACGGAGGGCCCTAAAGGTAATAGGGCAGGGTGCATGGTATTAAATAAGTACATGTCCTTACATTTTACACGTCCTGGCAGTGGAAAAACTCCCATAGTTGTTTTTCCCTGTGGCAAGACTAGCCTCTCCTAGACTAACACTGGGTTACATTATTACATTCAAGACGTTATAGTTATAGTTTGGGAACAACTAGGAAAATACTATTTCCGCTCATTTGAAGTGCAATTTAAAATCTTCTCTAATTATTGTAAAGTCAGATGGTTAATTGCTACTTTGAAAATTTCACTTTGAAGAAATTGACATTTTTCTGCCTAAACCAAATGTGCCTTTCTGGCAGTTTCCAGGGTCCCTTGACTGTTAATGGCTCTCCTGTGGTGTGTATTGCTTCCAGACCGGGGGCAAAAGGGCCTTTGCTGTGGGGGGGGGGAAGGGTGTTACTTTCATGAGGAGAATCTCCTGGGGGGTTGTACTCAGCCGTTCCTGAGCTTTAAACAGTAGCCTGAGTTCTGTACCCAGCCCATACCTGACTTCATAAGATGCCCACCATGTCCCTTGCAAATGCAACCCACATCTGGGCCTGCATGCCCTTTGCTTCCCTTGAAAGATTTGCGCCAAACCCAGGGGAAAGTGTAGAACTGACCAGAACCAGTTTAGGGTTAGGCAAAGAGGTTGCCCCCCAGGCACAGACTGGCACTAAGTATAAAAGTGGCACCCTCAGAACCTCTCATCAGAATACTTCTGGACCTGTGGAGACTCCGAAGAAGGACCACCCTGCTGTCTGAAGCCTGAAGGAAGACCAAACTTGCTTTCCTTTAACCCAGGACCCCAAAAGTGACTACAAGGGTCAGTTAGTAGACTTCCTGTTTGAGCTACAGGGACCCAACAACCTTCCAGAGGCCTCCCCTGCAAATGCTCAGCAGATCAGTACCATCTGTACCTGTCAGAACCCTGCTGCTGGCCTCTACTAAGGTGAGTCATAACCCCCAAGAGGTGCCACCCTAGGTCCTGGATACTTGGCTGGTGTTTGTGTACTCTTCCTACCCTAAAACTGCAGGAACTGGATTCTAGCTGCAAAAACCAGAGGTTTGCATTGAAAAAAAACATACCTGGTCTTCTCGCGGACGCAAGTGTATTCACCGGGGCTGACGTGAGACCTGCATATTACTGCTGATCTGGCCTTCCCGGACACAGACCCCAGACTTTACTGCCTGGAGCGCTTCGCACCCGCTATAACTGCACCACCAAAGCAAAGATCTGACCAAGGTCTGGGACATCAGCATCCTGTTGTGAGTGAGCACCATTCGGACACAGCCTACAGCCCAACCGCCAATTACCTTGTCAATGAGAACTTCTTGCTTGAAACTGTACTGTGCTGGAAGGTAAACTTTTCCCCTTGGACTAATCTGAACCCTGTATCTGACCCGTGTTTCATCGCGGTCAGCCTTAACCTTTGACTATGGTTCGGTCCAGCACAACCAGATAACCACAGTTGGGCGCTATTTCTACTGAAAAACTAAAAATGTCATATCTCTGGGTCTGCATTTTGGATTTTTGTTGTTTTGGTGTCATTTATTTATTAAGATGTCTTTATTTTTCTACATGGTTTGTGGTTTTTGTGTTTTCACTTTATTACTGTTTGGTTTGAGTGCTGCATAAATACTTTACATATTGCTTCTAAATTAAGCTAGACTGCTTTTGTGCCAATCTACCAGAGGGTTAAACACGGGCTTATTTAGTGACTCTTGTGGTTCATCCTGATAAGAATTGTGTTCATTACTTGAGTGGGACTCTCACTCCTCTCAACTAATATCCCAATTTCTTACATTTGTAAAGGGAAGAATCTCCCCTTTCTAGTGATATTTATTTCTAGAGGATCCCATTTTGGGGTTTGCCATAGGAGGGTGATCCTCAGGGATCCCCCCCACTAGACATTTTTGAAGAGGGAGTGCTCCTCTTGAAAATGGGCTAGTTCTCCCCCTTCCTCAGGCACAGTAGTCTTTCTGCTGCTCCTGAGGACAAATTATGGGGGGTATGGAAGGGGAGGTGGGGGGGAACACGCCCTCTAGACACAAGGGAATTTTAAATTATTTTGGGTGAACGGCCCCATGGGCTTAGGCCTGTGCTATCCGGGGTGTTTACCCTCATTTCACCCCGGGGCGACAGATTGCCCAATAGCCACCAAGGAATTTTTATATAGCATATTAAAAAGGGTGGAATGGGGAGGCCTGCCCATGCATTGGGCCGAGCTCTGACCCCAAAACAGGCCAGCCAATCTTTCTGCCCTCCCCTGGGGGTGAATTAGTGTGTTTCACCCCTAATCTGTCTCACAAGCCCACTAGATGCCAGGGAAATTTGATTTCGGGATCGGGGGCATGGTACCGCCACATCTGCAGCCTACTAGACACCAGGCAATGCCATGGAAAGTCAAAAAGATCTTTGAAGGGGCATTGGTTAGATCCATATTCTTGTTCCTGACGCTAGGATCAGGAACACATGTGGAGTACTCTTGATTTTATCAGGAGAAGTGTGGAAAATGTTTTTAGCTGATGTTTGCAGGGCACTATGGGTAAGAACGGATAGTGGTATCCACACAAGTCACACCAACCTGAACTCCCTGGGATGACTAGTTTTCAGAAATCTGTGTTTAATAGGTTTCTCTGGGTGGCAGCCGAGCCTGAGCCCAAATTCTGCAGCAGCCCACATCGCCAAAACTGAACATTTTTACTCACAGAAGGTTTGGTATATCCACATCGAATGTTGGGCCTTTCATGTTACTAGCACAAGGACCAGCCCCACAATTGGGATACTGTTTTTATCAGGAGATGTGAGGGAGTACAGAAGAGTAGAACATTTGTTATTGACAATTTTTCTGCTTCCAAATGTAACCCACGTGCAAGAAAGATCACATTTTACAAAATGCCACCTGAAACCCAATTGTATGGGCAATCCCAAATTCAGAGGTTTACAAATAATAACTGTTTCTAAACTTTGTATCTTGGGCACCTTTACAAAAATACACGGGTTTCCTTCATGGCTATTTTTTCATTCCTCAGATTTTATCATATAAATTACTTCAAATGGTCAGAACACACAAAAAAATACAAGCTTCAGCCCAGTTGTTGGCTCTGGGTATCGCATGTTTTTGGACAGCCAACAAGCACTATATATCCCTATGACCAGAAGGGTCTGCAGACGTAACGGTATGTTAATTTTGTAAATCACCGTCAAGGCAAAAAATTACAGATGAAAATGTTGTTGCCAACGGATTTTTCTTTTTCTTTAATTCAATGATTGGTTTCTTTGAGAAAACGATGACGCAGAAGATCCCTTGCTGAATTTGGAATTCTGTCTAGTTTTCAGAAATGTATACATTTCCGGGATCACTGATAGCTTTCTCTCTTGCTTCCACCACAAGCTGCTGGTTGAAAAATACAAAAAACTGTGGGCAAAAAAAAAATATATTAATTAATTTTTTTACAACTCTGCTTGGTCCTGAAAGTTGCTGGGAAGATGGTGGTCCTAGTACAGCAACCCTTTGATTGATGTCATTTGTAGGCTAAAGCATGCTTTCTTGCACAGCATTTTTTCCCATTCCCCCCCCCGCCCCCCCAAACCTTAACATTCTGCCTATTTTCTTGGTTCCTTCCAGGGGAATCTACAATTCCACAGGTACCTTTAAGAATCCCAAAGTTTCTTTTTGGCAGGGATAGAGGTAATTTACAGTGGGCTCTGGGGCAGTGGCGCTTGGTGTAAGTAGTGTTGGGTGCAAGGTATGGGCAAAAGCCATGCTGAATGCTCAAGCCCTCCAGGGTCTGGTCTTCTGCAGAGCACAATGGGCTCTGAGGGCAGGAGATGCTCAGAGCACTTGTCCTCAGTGCCTAGTGAATGCTTTGGGCAGGGACCCATGTATCAAAAAAACTGAAATATCTTGGTAAAGAGAATTGTTTTTTGAAAGAATAGCAATTTATAAAGCGCATTAATACTCTGAAATAGTGCATCCTAGTACTAACATGGAAGCATTGGAAGCGAAGTCGAACCGGGAAGGATTACAGCTGCTTAAACAAACATGTTTTATTTGCTTCCTGAAAAGGTCATCAGATGATATTGATTTAAGAGCTGCTGACAGAGACTTCCAAGTTTAATACAGGCATGTAAAAAACTGAGTGCCTCAAAAATGGTTGTGCCTAGCAGGAGGAGCTATCAAAAGATTAGAAGACCAAGATTGGAGGGATCAACCAGGTTTGTAGAGGTGTAATTTTTTCTGAGGTCGGGGGATACGCCGTTTTTACTGCTAGGTGCACCAAACACAGTTCTTTGTGCTTTGACTATGCACCGTTGTTTCCCTTGAGCCAGTGCAAAAGAGATTCCAGATGGATAAAAATCAACCAAACGAGTTGAAGCCTTTTGATAAGATAGTTTGGAAGGCCCATAGAGTGAGTGTTGGAGTTCCCTTAATTAAGGCGAGATATGTGTTTACCTGTATCACAAAATTACATTGCGCTATAAAATAAAAAGTTACAATTCCTCTAGTGGCGTAATGAAACTTGAGGGCCCCCCTGCAAGGTACATGGAGGGGCCCCCCTCTGGACTTAATCAGGAGCTCTCAGGTCAGGGTATTATGCTGAGGGGGCCTCTGGAGCTAGCCCCCACCACACCGCAGGGGCTGCGGGGACCTATGTAACGCCACTGCCTAAAACTGACCTTCATCTGAAGTGATGTTTTGCTAGTGATCCAAAATAAATATTTAAATTGCACAGCACCCATGAACTGATGAATCCTAAAATTCCCGCAGATTCACAGCTCATGATCTCCCAGAATAGGTCATAGCCTAGCCTTCTGGAATAGGTTCCTATCCAGCACTGTAGGCCTAGTCCCTGTGCCAAGCAAACCTGCTGAGCAAGGCTTTTAGGCTGTACCTTGCTGCAAGTAACCTTCTCACACAGACTGCATAGAAAATTCTTTCACTGTGCCGTGTGCTCCCAATCCACCTTGAGACCCAGGCCCCCGATGCCAGTTCTCTGCTGCCGTATAATTGAACTACTCTCCAGTTTTCTAGAACCATCAAGAGTGTGTATTTGGCAAATGTAAAATGTTTTTTAAAAAACTGGCATCATAAACTGGGAAGTGGTTTTACGGCAAAGTTAGGAACTCTGAGTTTTACCTTTAACGTTTGGGGAGACTGGGTGCCTTTTCCGGATAATATTCAAGTTGTGTTTCCTAAACTGGTTCACAAAACAAACTGGCAAGGAGTCCTCTCTCCAACTACTGAATGCATTTACACTGAACTAATCAAAGGTGCTACAAATGAACCAGGCTTTATTTTTATGCAAATTGTGGTGTAAATTTGGCCATAATATGTGGTGCTGCCCGGAACAAAAATTTGTGAATGAGTTTGAATGGGGGATGCTACTTTTGGAATTTCTGTATAACTTCCCAGGCCCCAACCAATGTACATGATACTTTCCAGGATCAAACTAAGCTGGTCAAATTCTTTTCGGAAAATGTCATGTTAATTGAAAGTGGGCAAAAGTTATTAACAGCCAAAGAAATGCTCTTTTTTTATTAAAAGTGGAACTTATAGAGCCGCCCCTAGCATGTCTGCTGAAACTGTAAGCATCTGAGGATATATATATTACTGCATTCGTTTGCTAAAAATTTGTCTTAATGGTGATGTCAACTGTGACATTATGCGGGAGGTCATTTGGGATTGTTATGATTACGCAGCTAGGCAGAGACTGTCGTTTTTTTTTTTTTTTTTAAATACAATCTTATTTTGTGATCTGAGCAGGCAATCATGATCTCTCTTTTAAGTTTATTTCCTTTTATTATGAAATGACATGATTACTGCCTACAATACCCACTGGGCACAGGATGTGACCTTCCATGCCCTGTTCCCAGTCTCTCAGTCCTTAGATCCTGTTTGGCACCGCCTCTTTTGTGCCCAGCCAGCTGCAGATGTATGGCATGGTCTTCTACCAAGATGTGTGCCCTTCCTCCTGCCCTAGAGCCTTCTCGATACCACAAATGACTGCACTCAACAAGTTCTGACTTCAGTTTCTAGCCTGAAGGAAGTGACCCGAAAAGGGCCACTTGGGTCACTCACGACCACCTTCTCTGCCTTCCTACAAATGAAGATTCGGTCAGACAGTAGAGAATACAAACCAGATATTTATTGAGATTACACTGCAGTGGAGCCCAGTCTGACCAGCCTCTTGGGATGGCTGTCGAGGGACTGGACCCCGTAAGCATACAATTACATATGTACGTATGCAAAGTCCACAAAGACCCGCCTTCTATGGAAAAACACTAGCAGGTGTCGTAATACAATGGGGGTACGGAGCATAAGTTTCGATTCTGCAGCTGGGCACAGGCTATATACTGCCCAAGGTGTGGGAGAAAGGCTCCAGCTAAAAAGAAAGGTATGTACTAACGAGAATACTTGCAATTATAGAAGAAAAAGCTAAACCTTGGGAAACGAAACTTACCAAGGACCGTTTCTCGAAAATAACTAAGCAGCAGTTTCGATTATCATACAAAATGGCGTCCAGATTGCAAGATGGTGTCGCTAATGCTAAAATATACGGACAGAAGGGCTTCTCAATATTAACAAACCCTCCTGTTAGCATGAGCTAACCATCTACAATCGAAAAGACAAAAACATAAAGGAATAATGAAGCACATAGCTTGTTATGCACATGTTATGCTGTCAATAGTGGGAGTATATTCCAAGAGAAGAGAAGATGTTTCGAAGACACCCTCCTCTATGGCCATAATGTCATCTATTTCTGTCTGTAACATTATTGCAGCATTAGTGTCATGAATCGATATTTTCCTCTTCGGAGCCAATACAGAGACACAATATGTGCAGCACATTGGAAGACATTGAATAAGAACACAGCAAAGTATCAATATAACAATGAAATATATTGCTTTTTCTATTCGCCACCCCCATGTTCCAAAAAGGGACCAACTCCAATTACCTGGTTCCATACCTTTGACATTCTCGATAATATCCAAGATATACTTGGTGATATTCTTTTCCATATTTGTTATGCCCACTACAGACTGATCGCCAATAACTGCGCATGCACCACCATTTTTTGCTAAAATAAAATCCACTGCATATCTAGTCTGTTCAGAATAAATCCTCATACTCTCTAATTGAATGGTGATGTCACGTAATGCTGCTACTGTGGTATTTGACAATATCTGCAATTTACAGCCAAAATATTCACGTGCCTTTTCAGTCCTACTCATAGCCATCCCCCCTAATGTGAAAATGGCAGACAGGATATAACCAAAAATAATACCATTACTGTAACTGTTTATCTCAATTTCTGTCACTCCTTCGCAAAATTCCTTTGTAAGTGTTCGCTTTACCCATTTTATTTGTCTGTGAGCATATTTGCAAGGGACCCCCCAGGGGCAGCACCATCCCAAGAGCTACATCATTGGTGCCATTATGAACATTGTAGTACGTTCCATTAGTTAGAAAGAAGAACCCGGGATGGGCATATATTGGCCTGTCATAATTCACAGCTGAATAGCGAGAATTACCTGTAATGGTATCAGAACCTTTTGAACCTTTCAAAGGGAATGTCTGTTTAGATATGATCACCCCTGAACAATTGAGATACAAAATAGTGTCAGTTCTATTTATAATGGGGCAACAAGCAGGGTAATAGCCAGCTTTTCGGGGAACCGTCACTTCTTTATAATGCCAACCCACCAACGTAATATTTTGCTCTTCCAGATAAGTTATCACAGTACGTATTATTGTCACAACCGGGGTACCCTGTTCCTGTGGGTTGACGATGATACAAACATGGCCCTGGGTAGCCAAAACCAAACTCCCCTTTTACCTCAACAAAATTTGTCGGCTTAGAATATGTATAATTTATCAAAGACGGAGGGTAAGCGGACCATAGGCTAGTTACAGATTCAGTAGGATAACAAGCAACACCATTACCAAAAATCTCTTATGAGTATCTAGAAAGACATTATTAGAAAGCATTCTTTTCCGTCTCGGTGTGAAAAAGATATCATTGTCAGAAGTAGGCGAATTACTTGCATTTTCTAACGCCCAAAGAACTCCACAAAGAATAATCATCAGCAGAATAGCAAAAAGAAGGAATAGCAATCTCCGCTGCTTCACCCATGATGATCGGGGCAAAACAACAAAACCCAATGGCTGTTCTTCATCGATCATTGGCCTGCCAAAAAGATGCACGATAGCGGAATGAAAAGGTACTATTAATATAACCTTAATGAAACTAAGCAAACAATCTTCTTTCCAGCATCCATATTTCTTCACCTGGGAGCCTCGCTGGCAGGCTCCTATTGTTCATCCACGGTGGTGCTATTGAGCACTTCTCGTTGGAGCTACACAATTGCAGCCCTTGCTGAGGAAAATCCACTTCTTTCAGGATAGGGTACCCTCCCTCCTGGGAAAGCACCCCAAACGTATCCTGTCCAGTGTCTCGAACAATGCACCAATCTCTCTATCCCTGCTCTTTTGCCCCTATTCTTCATCCATGAAGTCCATCCCTACTAGTCTGACTTTTCCTTTGGTGCACTGTTCCTTCGTCGAGGACGCAAATTGTACTTAACAACTCCAGGAACACAGGGATCAAGAAACAAACGTTCACTTTCAGCGGTATGAACTGATTCGGATTCAAACACAGACGGGCCAGCTGAATGGAGCTCTTGGCTGGCCTTAACCTCAGGTGGCACTGCCTCATTCAGAACTGCATCACTCTCCTCCTCAGAAGGTGCCCACGTTATTCTGGCATTGGAGAAAGGGATGAAGCGAGGAACCTTTTCCTTCTCAGTCCTCAATGCCGTCGATCCTCCACTGGTCATACGGCTGGGGAAGTGGCACCTTCTTAGTGTGTGTTGAGTGTATCCAATTCTTCCGGCCGTCTACTTTGACTGCAGTGCGGGTGGCGAGCAGTACTTGGAAAGGCCCCTTCCATCGGGGCTCCAAGCTGCCTTTTCGCTGGAAGTGCCGAACCAGCACATAATCACCAGGCCGAAGGTCGTGGCCGGGTCCCTCTGTAGCAGATGGCAAGGCCTCTTGAATCTGCTGATGAATAGAACGCAAATTTTTAGTTAAGTCATATAAATAATCTATCAACAAGGGGTGCTCTATCTCGGAAAAGTGACGGGGTCTTGGAACTCCCCAGACATTAGCGGGCCTACCAAAGACAATCTCATAGGGGGACAACCCTGTTCTAGTATGGGCTGTAACTCTCGTCGACAACAAAGCCAATGGTAAAGCATCTGGCCACTTCAACCCTGTACTCTCCTGAATTTTGGCCATCTTTAGTTTGAGGGTACCATTGTACTTCTCAACTAAACCTGCTGACTGGGGGTGATTCGCAGCATGAAACTTTTTCTTAATGTGCAAGCCATCGCACATTAACTGGATGACTTTAGAATTAAAATGACTGCCCTTGTCACTCCAAATCAAACTGGGCAAACCAAAGCGAGGGAAAAACTCCTTCAAAAGAGCTTTCGCCGTCGCTAGAGCTGTATTCTCCTTGGTAGGATAAGCCTCAACCCATTTACTGAATGCACAAACCACCACCAACACATACTTCAAATTGTTCACCCGTTCCATCTCAATGAAGTCCATTTGCAGGACTTCGAAAGGGAAAGAAGGGGGTGCAAAATTACCCGGAGGTGTAGGGGTCCCCTTTCCTGTGTTGTACAGCATGCACACCATGCAATGTTTTACCAAATGGGCAGCCGTCTTTGGAATATTATCATTCTGCCACACCAGGTCGAGCAACTTGCAGATACCCCTAGCACTAATGTGAGCTGGTCCATGAGCCATAGTAACTACGGGGACAACATGTGCATCTGGCAACATCCATCTCTGTTTCCCTGACTTGTCTATCCAACACCCATCATCATCATCATCCAATTGCGCTGTACTTTCTTGCCATATTGCTAATTCCTCAACCGTCGCCTCGCTCTGGATTTCTTTCACACTATCTAGTGTGTCCTCAAACATCGTGACCTCTGGCACCCATCTAGCAGGAACTGCTACAAACATCTTTTTCCTCTTAGATCGGGCCGTCTCTTTAGCTGTTTGATCCGCAAAAGCATTCCCCCTCACCATATCGTCAGTAATTGCTTTATGAGCGCTACACTTCACTATTGCCAGTTTCTTGGACAGGGTCAACGCCGACAAAAGTCTATTTATCAAAGGGCCGTGCTGAATCTTTGAACCATGGGAGGTAAGGAGACCCCTCTCCGCCCAGAGCCGCCCAAAATTATGAGCGACTCCAAAGGCATACAGGCTGTCAGTGTAAATATTCACCGCCAGTCCCTGACTCAACTCACAAGCTCCAATTAGAGCTACCAGCTCTGCAGCTTGGGCCGACTGATAGGGAACTCGTGATGTCTCAACTATTGTGCGCAGTGTTGTGACCGCATAAGCAGCAGTTGTGGTGCCATCTGGTAATTTAAAACGATAGCCATCGACATCTAGTTCCCTTTGTGGGTCAGATAAGGGAACATCAGTCAAGTCTACCCGTCCCTTCGTCTCCTCCTCAGTGCGAAACATACAATCATATATGTCTATCTCCTCACTCTCCGAAGGGAGGGTTAGTAACGTGGCAGGATTCAGAGTGGCACATCGTTTGATCATAATATGTGGTGCAAAAAGGGTTAGCTCATAGCCCGTCACACGTGCACTGGTAAGGTGCTGTGTCTTTGTTCTGTTCAAAAGCGTATCCACAGCATGAGGTACCATAACTGTGAGATCAGTGTCAAGAACAAGCCCTGCCGATTGTCGAATAGAGACGGCCACTGCCGCGGTCGCTCTTAAACAGCTCGGGAGGGCTTTCGCGACAGGATAAAGAACAGCAGAAAAGTACGCACACGGCCTCCGCTTACCTCCAAAGGCCTGTGTTAAGACAGAAAGCGCACAACCGGCCGACTCGTGTACATACAACACGAACGGCTTGTTGTAGTCCGGTGTGCCAAGCACAGGAGCCGAACAAAGCGCAACCTTCAATTGCTCAAAAGCTTGATGACATTCAGGCGTCCAAGGCAAAGGCTCATGCACATCTTTAGTTGCTAGGTAAAGCAGAGGCTTTGTTAATAAAGCAAAATTGGGTATCCAATGGCGACAATAGGAAGTGATACCAATAAAGGCTCGCACATCCCTTTGGGTCCTTGGAACAGGCATGTTAATTACAGAATTAATACGCTCAGGAGTTAGTTTCCGACCCTCCTTCGACAGTAGGTGACCTAAATAGGTGACCTCCTGTCTACAATATTGGAATTTGGAAAGGGACACTTTATGTACATGTTGCGCCAAATGCAGCAACAATTTGACTGTAGCTGCTTTACATCCTTCTTCAGTATCGGACGCAATCAAAAGATCGTCCACCATACTGCAGCAATACATTACCTGGAGGAACGGTAAGGGAGTCCAATTGACCCTTCAGAGCCTGGCTATATATACTAGGACTCTCAGTATAGCCCTGAGGAACTCGACAAAATCTAAAACTACGACCTGCTAGGGAGATCCCGAACAGGTGCCTGCTATTTGGATGAACAGGGATGCTAAAGAAAGCATTTTTCAAATCAATGACAGAAAATAATTTGGCAGAAGAAGGAATCCTAGTCAGAAGAGCAGTAATGTCAGGGACCACAGGGAACTGAGGGACTGCTATTTTATTAACTTCGCGCAAATCAATCACAAAACGATAGACATCAGCAACATCATCAGGAGAACCCGGAGGCGGCCTCTTAAGAACAGGAAGGATGGGGCATTTGCACACATTTGCCGCTGTCTCCGCAACAACTCCCGACTGAATCAAATCTTGTATTATATGTAACAACGCCTGTTCTCCTACAAGCGAAATCTTATACTGAGGGATAAGAGGCAATATCACATTTTCTTTAACCACATCTGTATCACTTGTAGCCCACAGTGTAGATGGAACATCTTTAAACTCAACTTAGACAAGCATTGTATAGTACTAACCACACTCGGACCCATTGTCAAATGGACACCATCCGGGGAACAGTAAATAGTAGCATGTAACTTTTTTAACAGATTTAATCCCAACAGTTTCTCTCCACAATTTGATGTTAGTAAAAACGGTGAATCGACGGTAAAGGGACCTATAGTCAAGGCAAGGGGTTTGGAGTTGGGGCTTACTACCAGCACACCAGAAAAACCAACCAAAACATTATGGCCAGACAGGGCTGCCCCTGGGACCAGTGACCTCGCAACAGAACTATTCATTGCTCCTTTATCCACTAAAAATTTCTTCTCAGAGCCCTGCAAATCCACACTAATATAAGGTCCATGCTGATCTACAGGTATCGGAACTGGCCCCTTACCCTGTCCTTGGCTGTCCTAGCTGTAAGACATCTCCGTCACCTCATCCAAATCATAATCATCATGATAATACTGTCGGCTCTGAACGTCATCAAAATAATTCTGATCAGTACGGCCCGATGACGTTCCAGTAGCCTGATCCCCATCCTGACTGGCTGTTCCCCGTCCTCGCCCTCTCTCTCCCCGCCCTCTCAGAGCTGCAACCTTTTTCAGCAAAACCGGGCACTCGCTGCGCCAGTGCCCCTCCTCCTTGCAATACGCACATTGATGTGGGCCCACAGGCGCAGCACTCCGACTCGTACGAGGAAGCTGCCTGGCCGGCCCAATGCCTCGACCCCCGTCCCTGCCCCCTGGATGCCTGCTGCATCAGTACCTTAGTCTTCAACTCCTTTGTTTTCTTTTCCACCCTTTCTTTCTCCTCATTCTCTCTATGTTCATAATACTGAGCCATACTCAAGATCACCAAAGGGGTAGAAGTAGTCCACGTGCTCTCGGCAGCCTGCAACCGTGTTGCAATCTTTGGTAACAAGTTTGTGACAAATCTGTTAACAAATAATCTGATACCCCCTTCCAAGGACAAATCCTGGCCACTAAAATCCCAAAACACACCTTCAAACCGAGTAAAAAAATCAGACACACACTCGTCTTTCTTCTGACGACATGCGGCTAGCTTATCCCAATCCACCTTCCGGGGTGGAATAAGAGAGTGCATATAAGTAATGATGCGATCTGGCAAAGCCAAGATCTCAGCCTTAGGCTTTTCACCAGGCTTCCTCTCACTATCCCATGCCTTAATCTCATCCCATGTACCACCCAATTCTAAGGCATGGTTCTGAGTATGCACCTGTCTCCAGACATCCACTGGTACCAATAAACCAAAAAACATTTCAATATCTGCCAACGTCATTACCGTCGATGCAGCAGCCTCTGTCAATTCTTTATAGTAAGCAGTAGGATTTTTCCTAGGGTCAGGCAACTGAGCCTTAATTGCGAGGACTTCACTCCTCTTCCATGGAGTATAAACCCATTGTTCTTGAAAACGGGCCTCTACTCGTTGTCTAGTCCCGTGATCATGTTAATCACGTAACTCTGGTATTTCCGGGTGAAAAATCGGGTAAACGTCCCTCATCGGGAACTGAGATATTGTCGTCGGGGAATTTTGATGCAATCTACTGCGATACCCAATCAGTGTGGTAACACTACCAAAAACCTCATTGGGAGCCATGCCAGCGGCATATACTTGGTCCCTAATATCGTAAACAGACTGAGGTGCAACACCTTTAAAACACTGTTCCCATAGTCCAATCAAAGTGGCCGACATATGTTTAAGGGCATGCTGCTGAACAAATGGCTCATAATCCTTTAACACACTCCAAACATCCTCAACACCATAAATAGGACTACGGGCCCACTGGGCAGCCTGATTGGCCACCATATTTTTCTCCATATCTCCAACATCCGACCGAATCAACACCCGTCCTAATCACTCCTTTGCAACTGCCCCAGCTCCATCGTCCTGACCACGCACCGGTGTCTCGGCATCTAACAAGGGGGTAGGAGTAAGAAAAGGGGCCAACATACTGGTCGAAGAGGGGGGCATCAAGGTCAACATCGGCTGAGTAGTAGGTGTCTGTGAAGGAGAAGGTGACACCGTAACAACAGGGGTGGCAGGAGGACTGGCAGTCGCAGTGACTGTGGGGGACGGAGCCACAGAAGAAGTTGGTGATGCCGGCACCAAAGCACTTCGATCAATACCAGATACAACGGGAACAGGGGGGGGGCAGAGGCAGATGAGAAGGGCTGTGGAACAACAGGGTATATTCTATTCGGGGCATAAGGGGGAGGCGGTCTGTCTTCCAATAGCTCTTCCATAAAAGTGTCTGCTTCCTCTCTAGTAGCATAAGACTTATCACATTGCAATTGAAACCTCCTATCTGCACATTCTATACCCTTCTCCACTTTCTCCTTATCATGTGCCACCGCTTTCTGAGTCAGTGTCTGCATTCTCTCCCTCCATGCCGCCCTTTCCGCTCTCAGCCGTCTGTTTAGCTTCCTTCCGCCACACCTGAAGATAATCAAACATCGACTGCCTACTACGTTTAGCAAACAATTTTTCCTCCAAATAATTTAATTTCTGTTCATCAAAGGTGCCTGTTGATGGCCACTGCAACTCAGCATTGTCCCTGGTATATTTGTGCCATAATGTACTAAATATAATAGGGCCAAGACGGCATTTGACATACATGTCATAATTTGGAGTGCCTTCCGCAGGTGCGGGCTGTCTTTCCTCCAATCGGGCATCAGCAGAACAACAACGCCACCTCACACAACACAACTTACTCCAACAAGGCATTCTGTTCACACAAAGAAACACATTCACCACACAATCACACTAAAATATACTCATAGCTTTACCAAAAAAACAGAAATCGTTTCCACGGGTTTCATCAATCAGAAATTAACAAAATGGTACCATGTTTCAAAAAGAATCTTCAAAATCAAATACAAGCGCTTGTCGAAACTTAGACCAACCAAAATATCCGTCAAATAATCGTCATGACAACAAAGAACCAAACAAGCTCACCTGGTGCACACAGGTCAAACGAATTTATTCTCCACTGCCGACTCTTCGGACCAAACGGTCAAATCCAAGGGTCTCGCCATTCAGGACCCCAGTCGGGATGACCAATGGGCAGGGCCCCGACCGATCAGACAGGTGGGGCAGCTGCGAGTGCGAAACTCTATTGTGCAGGGGTCCCCCGATCCGCACATCCGACCCAACGGGGTCCCGTCCTCCTCACCCGTCCGGGGGCGAGGATAAGGTCACCCGATGGAGTCCCTGTTCGGGCGCCAACTGAAGGAAGTGACCCAAAAAGGGCCACTCTGATCACTCACGACCACCTTCTCTGCCTTCCTACAAATGAAGAGTCGGTCAGACCGTAGAGAATACAAACCAGATATTTATTGAGATTACACTGCAGTGGAGCCCAGTCTGACCAGCCTCTTGGGATGGCTGTCGAGGGACTGGACCCCGTAAGCATACAATTACATTATGTGCGTTTGCAAAGTCCACAAAGACCCGCCTACTATGGAAAAACACTAGCAGGTGTCGTTATACAATGGGGGTACAGAGCATAAGTTTCGATTCTGCAGCTGGGCACAGGTTATCTACTGCCCAAGGTCGTCTGGCCTATCCTCCCTACCAGACGTGTGGGAGAAAGGCTCCATCTAACAAGAAAGGTATGTACTAACGAGAATACTTGCAATTATAGAAGAAAAAGCTCAACCTTGGGAAACAAAACTTACAAAGGACCGTTTCTCGAAAATAACTAAGCGGCAGTTTCGATTATCATACAAAATGGCGCCCAGATTGCAAGATGGTGTCGCGAATGCGAAAATATACGGACAGAAGGGCTTCTCAATATTAACAAGCCTTAGGCCAAGGTCTGCCATCAGCACTCTTGTCCCGGAACCCTCTGGGTGCACAGCCTTGGCTTCAGGCTACACCCTTTGTTGCGCCACAAGATAGCTGGACAGGATTACAGCCCATGAGCAGCAGAATGTGGCTGAGAAGTCCTGGCCTTGCTCTCCGTAGCTCATCAGCGATGTTCACAAACAAATAGAAGACACATTTCAGAAATGGTAAAGAATTAGAGCATTTCTTCAGAGTAAGAGAATAAAGCATTAGCCCTGACCTTTGTTTTTATTTTTAGATTTTTATAAGCACCACTACATTAGAAAATCAACCAATCTTCTGTTTGTGATCACCAGGGAGGAGACCTCAAAGCACAACAGTTGCTAGGTTATGAAAAGTGGACAGGAAATCAAGAACGCTACCAGAAAAATGTAATCTCCACCACTTTGAACCTCAAGCAATCCTGACGCTTTCTAGGAAGGTTCGCTGGAATCGTTCCGCCTAAGAAAGTTTGAAAAAATGGTTTCAAGTGATGCATTTGTCAAAGAATTTAGCCACAAATATACACGTTTCCTACATTCTCTCTCTATTTCATTATTCTCTTATTTTCTTTCCAGTTTACTTCCTTTCATTTACTCTCCCTTTCACTTTCCTATTATGTAAATGTTTCCCTTTCATCTTGTATGTTGTATGTGGTTCCCCTGGCCAGGCTTATTAAATCCTTCGGATTTGCCATGGTGTCATATGCCGATGACACTCAGATTATAGTATCCATCTCAGAGGACCCTCGCAGCACCATTCACAACTTTCATGCCTGTATGAGACAGATGAGCAAATGGATGTCTGAGAACTGCCTTAAACTGAACTCCAATAAAATGGAGGTTCTTCTCTATGACAGAGATGTCTCCCATTGGTCTTCAGACTGGTGGCCTAGTGAACTTGGCCCTCTCCCCACTCCAGTCTCCAAGGCTAGGAACTTGGGAGTCATCTTTGACACCACTCTCTCATTCTCCCATCATGTGAATGCAATTACATCAGCCATCTGTTACATCCTAAACATTCTGAGGAAAATCTTCTGCTTTATACCACCTGACCTACAAAAAACAGTAGTCTCGGCATTAGTGTTGTCTAGGCTGGACTACTGCAACGGCCTCTTGATTGGTATTAATAAAGCCCTTCTTATCAAGATGCAAATCTTGCAGAATTCAGCCGCCCGCCTGCTATTTAAACTACCTAAATATGCGTCTGCAAAGGCAGCCCTTAATTCCCTCCATTGGCTCCCGGTGGAAAAGAGGATTAAGTTTAAGGCACTCTGCATCGCCTTTAGGGCGCTGCACAATCAGGGTCCTGCCTATCTGATGGACCACTTTCATTGGTATACGCCTCCCAGAATGCTGCGGTCTGCCTCCCATCGGCTGGTGGAGGCACCCAAGGCACGTCTCTCTAACTGGGGTGGGAAAAGCTTTTTATACATTACCACCAGATTATGGAATCAATTGCCATGCTCATTAAAAAATTCATCAGACCTGATATCCTTCAGGAAGAGTCTGAAGACATGGCTTTTTCAGGCCTAAAGCCATGCAGTGATTAGTTTTCTTTCTTCCGATCCCCCACGGCAGGCTGGAGAATGGATATCAGCGCCTAGACGCCTTCTGGTATTAGTGCACTATATAAATATATAAATAAATAAATCTTTCTTTCACCCCAGGAGTGAGTTCTTTCATCTTTCCTATCTACCTCATTCCATATTTTTTCAAATATTCGTGGTTGTGTTTCTTTTCATCATATTTCTTGCCTTATTT
This sequence comes from Calotriton arnoldi, assembly GCA_963921515.1. Taxonomy (NCBI): domain Eukaryota; kingdom Metazoa; phylum Chordata; class Amphibia; order Caudata; family Salamandridae; genus Calotriton; species Calotriton arnoldi. The sequence goes on along the minus strand of CAWUFW010011154.1, from coordinate 268,927 downwards.
CCTTCTTTGTTTTATTCTTAATTTCCTTTCTTCTCTCATTCTTTGTCTTCTTTTCATCTGGCGTTCCTGTCATTCTTTTTTAATTCTACCCTACCATATTTTTCTTTCCAGTAGTCATTTATTCGATTTTTATTCTTTGAATTCTCCCATCCTACCTTCTGCCCTTAATTTTTTTTATCAGACCATATTTCTTTTCTACATGCTTCTTTCTTCAGTGCTAACGTTTTCCTTTCATTTTGTCCATTTCTTGCATTCGTTCCGTTAATTACCGTGCAGTTTTATTTTTTCCATCCTTTTGTTTCTGTCCTTCTCTCTATCCCTCCTACATGCCGTCCTTCTTATCATCCTTCGTTTTAGCTCTGGTCTTCATTTGGCTCTTTTCTTTCTTTCTTATTTTAATGCTCATTTCATTGCATTGCTTCTCCCCTTCTTTCCATCTTACTGTCCTCCCATCTATTTTTATTTTCTTCTTTCATAAAATTAATTTTTGAATCCGAACCTTTCATTCATTGCTTCCCTTTCTTCCTTCTTTACATTCTGCTTTCCATCACTCTCTGCTTCCTTCCAACCTTCTTTCTCCACTTAATTCCTTTCTACTTTGTTTCCTTCCATGATCCTTTCTTTCTGCTTTTCATATTTCCTTCCTTCCTTTTTCCTTTCCTTCTTTATGCATATTCCTTCTGAATGCATTTTCCATGCTTCTTCCTTAAATCTTTTATCTTTCATTCCTTCTCTTCTTGCATCTTTCTTTTCTTCCTTTCTTTCAGAGGGTTTGGATCCTTGGTACAACCCTCTCCCCCCACTTCACAGCTCTTCCATTGTATCCTCTTTCTTGCAGTCATTTATATATTGGGTTTTGTGTCTATCTTGTCACCTGTAAGTCACAGTTCAAAGTTGTTAAGAAGAGCCGCAAAGAGCAATTTAAACTGAGCTGTGGCACCACCCACCCCGAGCTGAAGCTGCTACAGCGTGTAGTTCATAACACCCTTGGGCCAAAGGGTCACTTACTGCTGCTGGCAAAACCCTTGACTTGCGATCTAAGGAATATATTTGATTTTATATGTGAATATTGCCATACCCCACTGTCTTTTCTAGCGCGAGGGAGAGGCCTACAGCACAGGTTGCATGGCATGGCCATTCATCAAATTCCATTCTGTCTTAGTTCTCCCTCATCACAGCATGGTTTCCATTCATAGAAAGAACGCGCTGGAACGTAGTCTTTCTGGCCTAAGCCGAACAAGTGTGTAAAACAAGCATTGGCAAAGCCAATAGAACTTGCCTATAAGAACTATTGGCTTTGTCGATGTTTTTTAATCATCTTGTACAGCAGCACTTTGTACATCAGTGCGTTTTTTTTTAATGCGGGGCAGGAGGCAATGGGGAGAGGAATGCAACCAAGGGAGGGAGGCAACGGGGGCAGGAGGCAACATGGAGAGAGGGAGGGGAATGGGGGGGCATCATGTAGAAGTGAAAGGGAGATGAGAAGCACAGGGACAGCGGGTGGGGCAAGCAACACCACGAGCAATAGAAGGGGGCAAACAACAACACGGACGGGGGAGAGAAAAAAGCATATGAGGGGGCTAGCACCCAAACACATGCACTCTCACTGAGTGCTTCAATAAAAATTAAAAATTAGCTCCCAAAACGCAAGCGGTAGAAGGTCACGTACTTTGACCCTGCTCCAAGGGAGGGTCAAACACAAGAAGAGGACTTGAAGACCACACACTTTAATAAATAAGCAAGCAAAGAGTGATGATGAAATCTGCCAATGGTAAGCAATGGGCGGGATCTATGCCCACCGTAAGACAAAATGTCTTCAAGTGACAGCTCATACCCTATCTCAGGTGAGACCTAAAAATGTAGCCAGATATTTAGAGAGAACTGCTTCCAGCCATCCACCCATTCCCCGCACATCTTGGCCTCAAAACTACGACAAATACATACAGGTGCTGTACACAGCGATAGACTCACACTTGTCTAAATGTGTGCCTGTGTCCAAACAGTTTATGGCTAAGGATAAAATCTAAGCAGCTTGAAATGGTTACTGATTATTCTTAAAATTGCTACACAATCTTAACAGCATATTTTTTTTTTTTTACATTTGAAGCTTAATGGCTGCTCAAAGAAAATGATCAACTAAAGCATTTGTAGGAAATTAATTTGTAGAAAGAGAGGATGTATGGTGTTTAACTTATGGAATGGAGCAAAAATTAGAGGCCAGGTAAAAGTATTAACATTACTTTCTGTTTTTGAGCTGACTGAGATCTGGACGGGCAAAAAATGTTGCAGAACTTAACTGTGGCTCTCTGTTTGTTTTGCCTTCCAGCACCCATTTGGTAAATATCTAATCAATTTTCATTTACTTTAGCACAAACGAGCATGCAAAATAAGCATTGCTTGGGAAAATTTTAAGTTGGTTACTCTGCATTAATTAAGAACAATATGTTAAGGTTAATGCAGTTGGTAGTGGGTTAGACGAAAGGGGTGACAGATTAAAGTGCTGTGTATAGGTCACATCAAAAGGCTTCTTCTGTAGATGAATTTGCCAAAGAATGCTACTCTTACTTTGCTATGACTTTACACCACAGTAATTGAAAGACCAGATGTACAAAGTTCCAAATACTGGATTGCTGTGGTATGTAATAAGGTTTTGTGACCGAATTCCTGTCGCAGAACAATAATACTTTACCACCAATTCTAAATTGGTGGTAACCTCTTCACCAATGGGAAGGGGTCCCTGTGGGACCCCTTCCCCTTTGAGAACGTTAAGCAAAATATTTTTTTAAGAGCAGGCTAAAATGAAGCATAAACATTTAATTTTCTTCTTTGAAACACAATCTATTTTCTTTTAAGAGAATGGGCTGCATTTAAAAAAAATTTATAAAAAAAAAAATTGCTTTGTTAAAAAGCAGTGGCAGGCATTGTCGCTGCTGACCCAAGCAGGCCCCCATCCCTGTGATGGCGGCGATTCCTCGTGGATTGCAAATTGTGAACTACCTCATTAATATTCATAAGGTAGCTCGTTTTGCGACCCACTAGGAATTGCTACTTTAAAATAAAAAATGTCATACTTTTGGAATAGCGATTTTTCCTAACTGCAGTTCAGATATAATTGCAATTAGGGAATCGCTATTCCTAATGTTAGTACATTTGACCCTAAATATTTTGTTTGCACCTGGTCTGAGGATGGTTGCGCACTTGCTGGATGTGCCTACTATTACCATATCAGACATATCTGTCAGCATTGTAAAAATGTCCTGGAAGCCCAAATACTAAGTGGTCACCATTTTTTTTTTCATTTTGAGTTCCAAGATGGCAGATGCCAATCTTGGAGGGGGTCAATGAAAAACAAAATTAAATGTCTGCAAAAGCACATGTTGGACAAAAAAATAAAGCCTGCCCAACAACAAACTGGGGCAGCCAGACCCTCCCCAAAAAAATCTTAGAAAATAAATGCAAAGACAGCAGAGTGGTGGGTAAGGCAGAAGTCAAAATCAAGAGAGCAATAGGGTTTGGGGGGAGCAACAAAGAAATTATGTGGGGGAGACCAACAATAAATAAAAAAAGCAGAGCAAGGAAGGGTGGGAGAAGCAATGAAGAAGCTGGGGGGAGAGAGGTGGGAGCAACATCAGAGTGCATGGAAGAATGGTGGTTGTCTGAGGGGCTAAGCAGCACACTAGGGTGAAAGTAAGAAAAGACATACACTGCATGGAATGCTAAGTAAAAAATATAGCTACTTGATTGTGAGCAGTGGAAGGATATGAGGTTATCCAATCAAAAGTATGGTAAAAATGTTGTGCACCAGAGAAGTGACAAACTCGAGAACAGAAAGGAAAGTGTAATGTCTTAGTACGTTGATGTTGAGAATTCTAAGTTCTGTCAATGGATACAGTTGACAGTTGGTAGCTGAAGATGGTGGATGAGGTCTGCTAATAAGCATCCTACATTTTCCCTCCGTTTATTGATAAACTTCACATTGGCAACGAGGAAGAAAGGGTTGTACGGCTTGTGCAGACCTCAACACGCTTGTATTCTTACTTGCCTTGGCCCCAGACAAGGAAGATTCTGGTTTAATTCCGGTCAGCTATAACATCACTTTGAAGAAAGGACGAGGGTGTCATGGAGAGGAGAGGCAGATGTGGAAACCTCTAAAAGCAATGATTTTGACTAGCTGCCAATTGTGGAAAAGGAAGCTTTGTGCACAAGTACATCATGTTTCCAGTGTGCCCAATGTTCTGGCGAATCAATAAGAAAACCCAGTCACCATTTTAGCAGGTTGGGAAGCAAAGAAAGAACAAGCCCAACCAGTTGTAGAAAGTTGGTCAATGCATCAAGATCCTACACCAAGCACGTTCAAACTGTGAGGCCTCCATCTTTAGAGCTTGGGAAAGATTACAAAGGGTAACCGTGGAGATGTCATTCTTTCATGGATTAACACATCTTCAATGTTCGTGTTTAGGGAGTATGTGCCTGTTGAACAGTGATGGGCACACATAGCGCTCTTAATGTTTATTCGATGTAAGTTGGAATATTGGTGTTGTGAGTATAGGATACTAAGGAATGCTCACTAAGACGTGGGAATAAAGGGTCAAGTGTCTATGGTGAGGGGCACACCATAGTGGAGGAAATTAATTTAAAGTTAAACTTTTACATGATATTTTTGCATAAGCTTATGGTAGAATCGGTTCAACGGTAGTTGAAAGAGATTGATGTTGGTGCTGAAGTACAGTTCTATTTAAAAAAAAAAAAAAAAGTTTGGTATTAAAAACAAAGTGACAATGCAGAAGATTACTGCTCCACCATTTTCTTTTCCTCATACACCAGGCGATCCATAAGTTGTGTGGTCAAAATGGAAAAACTTATTTTTGAATTATATTAAGGTTTATCATTGTAGTATAACAATGGAAAAGAAATTAGCCCTGCTTATTCATTGTTTGGGGATAAAGAGTCTGGCATTTTTTGAAGGGTTATCGGATGTGGCACATAATTTAAATGATTTGGAAATATGTGTCAGGAAGTTGATATTCATTATTAGCCAAAATAAGTACAATTCTAGAGAGCTTTCATTTTGGAAAATGTGCTCATGGAGAAGAAAGCGTGAAGGAATATGTTACAGTTCTTCGTAAACTAGCATCTACATGTACATTCGGTACATTAACTGATGAACATATTAGGGACCAGTTTCTGTTGAATTGTAAAGATAATAGGGTAAGGGAAGAACTGTGGTTGAAGGATGAACCATCATAGGCTGTGGTATTAATGACTGCAGAGAGAATGAAACATATATTGGCATGTGTAACTGAGATTTTAAAAAACACCAAAGGAAAATTACAATCCCAGGTTAATGTGGTTAGGAATCACAGAGAAAAGAGAAGGGAAGCAAGGAAATGTAAAGGAACCTTGGTCCAGATGTGGGTAGTTTCGTCATATGACTAATCACAAAGTTTTTCCTGCTCAAAATGCCACGTGCAACAAGTGTGGAGGGAAAGGTCATTTTGCAAAGTGCCTCAAGTTAAGAAATCTGATGAGGTTAATTTACGTTATGGTGAAATAGTATTCAAACTTGGGGAAAGTGTATGTGGTAATCTCAGTGATATTGTGTGATTTGAAGGTGTAAATATTGCCATGTTTTTTGATTTGTGATCGCGTCTAATGATAACTTCTCAAGAAACATATCAGAATATAGAAGTTGACTGCAAAGCTCTCAAAGTGATGGATGTGAACCCTGGAAGATATAGATGGCACAAGATTCCCATGCATGGGTGTGTTAAATTCAGGGTTAGGGAAGTGAAAGGAAAAACTTATGGGTCAAAAAAAGGGGATAATATTGGCTTGCCCATGCAGAGGGGTTTGGGTGTGTATCTAGATTCCAATGCTAAACGCCAGGTTCATATTCGAGAAGTGAGTACTGGATGCATGAATGCTGTGGAAAGTTTTGTTGAGGTTTTTGAGAAAAGAATAGGATGTTTGAAATCTTATGTGCATAAATTTAAATTGAAACGTGATGCAGAGCCACGTATTTCTAAGGTGAGGAGATTACCCATTGTGGTTCATGATCAAGTAAAAGCCGAAATGGATAAGTTGATTGACCAAGGAGGTTGTTCCTGTTGAGGCAATTGAATGGTTGGCCCCTATTGGTAGCCAAGAAGCCTAATGGAGATGTGCGTCTGTGAGTGGATCTGAGAGTACTTAATAGGTCTGTGGTTGTGGATCACATCCCATTACCAATACGTTGCAATTGTTCTCATTGGTGGGTGGAGCCAAGTTCTTTATTACTTTAGACCTGGCTTCTGCCGCTCATCAGGTGTGCTTACATGATGAATCGCAGGATCTCACTTCCTTTTATTACACCTATGGTACATATAAATTTGTGCACATGCCTTTTGGTTTAGTATCGGCATCATCCATTTTCCAGAGAGGTATAGAAAGTTTGCTAAAAGGTTTCTTAGGAGTGAGGTGTTATCAGGATGATGACTTGATCTTTAGATGTACATGGGAAGAACATAATGATAGGTTGAAGCAAGTACTTTAACCATTTAAAGAGAACGGTCTTACCTTGAGGGCTGAAAAATGTGAATTTGGTAAGGAGCTAAGTAATTGGGACATGTGTGGTCTTCCAACGGGGTGATGCCTATAGGTGTGATGGTAGGGACCATTTGTAGGATGCCTCCTCCCCAGTATAGGGATGAGTTCATGTCGTATTCAGACATGTTGGAATTTTATGGACGTTTTATGGAATGTTTGGCAAGTAAGAACGAGAAAGTTATTGACGGAAGGATCTAATTTTGTATGGACCAGTGTGTGTGAAGAGGAAGTTCTAGAGAAGGAGCGATGTCTCTTTCCTTCAAATGTTTGTACCAGGAAGAAGAAAGTTTGTAACTACTGAATCTAGCCTAAAGGGTTTGGGTGCTGTCTTAATGCAAAGCGACGAGAGAGATGATGTCACAATTACTTTTGCTAGTCGCTCGCTAAGAGACCTCGAAAAATGTTATTCGGTCCTAGAAAGGGAGGCTCTTGCTGTGCATTGGGCTTTAAAGAAATGTACGATTTCTTTTGTACGGAAGACATTTGTAGCGAAAACTGATCTTAAACCTCTGTGAGAGATTGTCATGAAGAAAGGATTGTTTCGGTTTCTTCAAGGATATTCCACTGGGTAATTGATTTACAGGAATTCTCATTCGAGATTGAATATATGCCAGGTACAAGCAATACTGCTGCAGATTGTTTATCTAGATTTGTTGATGGGAACTGCAAGAAAGAAGAGGAAAATGGTCAAGATGGCTTTGCTGACATGAATGTGTGCTCCATAACCGATTGGTTTTTTGGAAGAAAAGTGGGTTCAGGTAATGAAGACTGATAAAGATTTAGTGAAAGTGATGACGTATATCAAGGATGCGTGGAAGAAGGGCAGAAAGGAATGTGACACCAAACTAAACTCGTCTCTTACATTCCAAAACGGTTTGTGTGTGTGAGGGACTTCTGTTCAGAGGTACCCGTCTCGTTCCTCCAGAGTCATTAAGAGAGAAGATTATCAAATTGGTACAAGAGTTCATATGGGTATAGTAAAAACAAAAGGAGTAGATCCGACAAGATTACTGGTGGCCAGGATTGGTTGTGATGGTGGAAAGAAGTTTACAAGATTGTGCAGCAGGTTGTATAGTGCCAAAATCCTTTATACATATATAAACTGTCCTTGCAAAAGAGAAAGTTACTGGAAACTCCGTGGAAAGAAATTGCAATATATTTACTGGGTCCAATTCAGGGAGAACATGTAACACCCTATCTGTTTGTGCTGATTGATCTGTATTCCAAGTGGCCATAAGTAAAATGTGTGCAAGACATCTGTTCTAAGGGTGTCATAAAGTTTTTGGATAATATGGTCCAAAGAGAAGGCTACCCTAAGTCTATTCTGGTCGCGTGAAGTGGAAAAGATTCTGAGAAAACATGGTTTGACAGATAAAGTGCTCTTTATCATCCTGAAACCAAAGGTGTGGTAGCACTTTTTAATGTAACATTAGAGGAGGGAATTCACATTGCGAGGATAAGTGGTATACCCTGGAAGGATGGAGTAAAAGAACGATTGTTTACATATCGGACGTGTCCCCATTCCATCACTGGGCGATCCTCATTTGAGTTTTTTAAGGGAAGGAAGCCCAGTACTTGTATTTTGTATGTTTGTATGCATGTATGTATGTTCTGGCAAAAAGGGTAAATGAATGACTTAGGAAGTGGTGTACGGAAAGAGAGGGAGGAAGCAAGCCAGTTAAAAACAAAAATGTCTGTATTGTTAATTTGCTACCAAATCTTATGATTTTAAAGTAGATGATCTGGTCAAGATGAAAGCACCTATGGGACATGCATTTTGATCTAAGTATACATGCCTGAAATGTGTAGTGAAAGTTTTTTTTAAATGCTGTATAAAAAGGTGTATATGTTAGGGTTCAGCTTCAATGTGAATTTGTTATAATATGTCTATATAGTATTGTTTTCGGGTAATTTAATTCCAATTATATTATTATTTTGTTGCTTTTATAAACTTTAATTTTTTACTTTGTTCTATGAAATAGAAATTAAGTTTTCCATCTTCAAAGGTTGCTCATGTTGATGTAAATAGGGAGAAGTGTGATGTCTTAGAATGTTGGTGTTGGGGGGAGGGGGGGGATCTGGTTGACAATTGGTGGGTGGAAATGGTGGATGAGGTCTGCTAATGAACATCTTACGTTTTCCCTAACCTGCCTCCCTCGGTTTATTGATCAAACTTTACAGAAAGCACAGAATAAGAAACTTGCTAATGAGACTGACTAAACCAACCAATGGTAAGCAAAGGGCTGACCCAAAGATCACTGTAAGTATTTTCCATAACAGGTCTTTGACAGCCAGTGCTTAATTTAAGTCAGTGGTTGCAGGTGGGGCCCACTGGCATTCAGGTTTGGGGATCAAGACTTATTTTTCATCATTGGACTTTGGCACAGGACAAGAGCAAGAAAGACAGAAAAAGGGGCAAGGAGTAGTAAGCGAAAGATGGAGACCACAGTGACAAAAAGAGACAATAGTGAGAAAAAAAGATTGTGTAAGAGAGCGATAAAGAGACCGGAAGTGTGGTGGAAGAAACAGGTGAAATCCAGACTAGGCAGCTTTGGTATTTGGCAACCCTAATATTTGGCAGAGTCTGTGGCAGGATTCTGGGAAAGGTTTTGACCCCTGCACTTTTTCTTTTTCAAATGTAAGCACTGTTGACAACTGCCTAAAAATGGCAAACGTCACCTCCACCTATTACCCTATTCGATTAAAACTGCCAGTTTTCAGTGCACTAAACACTTGATCAATGGGAATAACCAGTTTCCAATACGCAAACATACTTAAGCTATGGCTTGAATTAGAGAAGGCAAAGAAACTCTGGCTTTCATCTGTTATTGTGGTATTACCTACTGTTGTAAAATAAAGGCCACAATCTCAATATGACCAAGTGTCAAATTACTGTAACAGTCAGAAATTACAAACGCGTTTCTGCATTTAGTTCCGTCAGTTGCTCACTAACTCTGTGTCCTTGTTCTCCTTCAGTGCAGTGGGTGGCCTGCATCATGCTGGACACCTCAGCCTTCACAGTTAAATGGCATATTAATTCAGCTTCTTGTTTGTCCCGCTAATGCGCCTAAAAGAAAAACGCATTTTCTCACTACAACGCAACTGCCGTCCAATTTGGACTTCTGGTGCTCTTTAGGTTCCCACCGAACTACTCTGACATCAACCGGTAGGATGGAGATGGTCGTCAGCAAGGAATATTCATTGGCCACACATTGCTCAACAAGTTTAAGCATTCTCTCAGTCCAAGATGTCGGTGTCTACTCTTCTGCATGACCAAAGCAGACTTCTTGAAGTAGGTGGATTTCCTGAGCACCATAAGGGGATCCTGGACTGACGCCCTTAAAAACAATAAAAATAATGGAGGCCATTCAAGAAGTGTGACCCTCTTCATTTCACCAGCATACATAAGCATGATCATTGCTCAACCCCTTTGTTTTGAGAAAAGCCTAATTTGTTCAAATGCAGTTGCCAGTCAAAATGTGGTGTCCACACTTCATGCTCACTTGATCACTGATTATCAATACTGTTAAAACAAAAAAGACTTGTATAGTCTTTATGCATATCTGACTAATTAGGTTTGCAGCCTCTGGATAGAGGCTCGTCATTGTAAGCAATAAGAAATTGCAAATGAGGTAAATCAATATACGCACATGCTTTTATATTGTTGGAGCACATACAGCTACAAAATGTTGGTAAACATGTTTTTATTAAGTATAAATGGAAAACATTTTAAAAAAACACAACTTAAAAAATCATGGATTTGGGTTGGTTTAAGAAGAAAATGAACCACTTTTTTTTCTTTCACTTTTCAATATTCTGCTGTGAATGCTGCTGTAGTTTTTTCCAAAGATGGCACCTGCTCTGTTAAGTGAGCCTGTGCTAGTCCTTCTTTAGTTTCTAGATGAATCTTGTCGTCTAGTTCGTTTTTGTCTGGTGAGAGCGAAAGCACTGTCCTAATCAGGACAGTTGCTGGACTCCAGGGGATGCTGAGAAATTCCGCCACAGGAGTTCTATGGGTAAAATGTTTGGGAGGGAGAGGCATAGCATAGAGGAGGGTATTTTAGGGACAAAGCAGCACATGAGGGAGCGGGCAAGAAAACACACACACTTCTATGGAATGCTGAAACAAAACTAAGAAAGTAGTTCCCTGAATGTGAAGGATACAAGTCATCCCATCAAAAGGATAGAAGCTATGCTCAAAGAGAGCGACAAACGCAAGATGAGGACAGAAAGGCATGGAATAAGTGTCCAGAAAAGGATAGTGTGCTGGCTTTTATCCCACTGTAAGTTTTTGATATGGTCCACAATAGGACTTTCCACAACACCTAAAAATGGCAGTGGTCCGACAGCCAAATGAATGGATACAATTTGGTGCCACCCATGACTACATTTATAAGTGTTTAACTACCTGGGTCTGCTCTGAGGGTTGGTTGTATCTGCACCTAGTCTGCTATTCTAGACCTAATGTTGGCACACTTGTGTTGAGTGAAAAATTTGTGTTGTGGTTCTTATGTTTGTTATGTTGGTCTTCTTCTTGTGGGTCCACTATATGCATGCAGTGTTGGTTCAACCACCAAGACCTGATCATACTGAACGTTTTACAAAAACAGCATAGTAGCCATAGTTTGACAAACAAAGTAGCTTGCTCTGCTAAAAACAAATGGATCTCTTTGATTATAGTCCATGCTTAGGGGTGTAGATCACAGACAAGGTGGTATGTGCGATTTGCATTAATTTCAGTAATACCTTTATATCCGTTCCACGTTGAGGGCTCAAAGAATAACTAAGCCTCTTTTTAATTTTCATGGTCAACTAATTTAAAAACGGTCTTAGAAGCCAGAGACAAAGGCTGATTTATTATCAATGTGAAGGGTATATTAGAACAATTTGTCTGTTGCCTTTATTTGTAAAGTTGCAGAGGGGCTTGAAAGGTAGATTTACCACTTTGGAAATGATAAAATAATACTGCAGTATGGTCCAGGGAAATGAAGGATGTCAGGCTACACAATTTACAGAATTTACAGCAGGCGTCTAAATGCAAAGCAATTAATTAAACTTAAGATGCTCTTGGAAGAAGTAGAGGCAATAATATGGTACAGTTGGTCATTAATATTAAAATATTTTTTAACTCATCTAATAACCTCAAATGTGGCAGGCAGTGTGGAAATAGTGGAGCTAGTCGAGAAACTGTTAAGAGGGATAGGTTGTGCATGAAGAATGCAAGATATGTTACTGCTTTGCCCGTAATTGGGGGACACTTTTTGTGTGAAAAATTGCTTCTGTTTCAGGTGGCCACAACTACAAAGAAATTTCTGAGGAATGTATTAGGTTAAGTAGTACATTACAGAAGAGTTGTTTTTTAAAATGGAATATGACATATCCTTAAGTCCTGTGTGGGTAAGGTCAGAAGACGTTTCTCAAATTTATGGTTGAATATCATTTCCAGTTTAAGACAGTCTTCTATAAATTCAAAATCATGCCAAGTGTTTTTACCACGTTACTGGCTTTAGAAACAGTTCTTTAGTTTACAAGATGTACCTTAACAAGGATGATTGATTAAGATTTTGAATGCAGTGACCTATATTTTCTTCAAAAGTATAACCACAATCTGCTCAAGCCTGGGTTAGCAATCGACCAGCACACTTTCGATTAAAACTAAATTGCTGCATATCTGCACACTGAACCTAGTCTTTTCCCATGACCCAAGGTTCCAGCCTGCAATCAATTTCTTTTATTTCCTGGCAATTCTCTGTATTCACTTATATGCATCCTCGGGCGAAACAGAGTGTGAGTTTATCAAAGTCCAAATATAGAGCATTGGGAACCTTGAAAGGATTAACAGCTCTATCTCCTAAAATCGTTGTTGTGGGTGACACCAGGATCAAAACCTGCGAAGTGGCCACTTTTCAGAGTTTGTTTAAAAGCTCCTGCGACTCTTTCAGCATTTTAGTGCTGTCTCTCGAAGAGGTTTCTAGGTGACACATCAAACTGTCACAGCTTAAAGCAATTTTTCTTTTTCCCATTTTTTTTTTTTAAAATAGATGTTACATTCTTGGTCCCATACTTACATGCATTTCATTGTACAGAAGAGCAACACACAATATTACATTGCTTTTATGACTATTTTGCGGAACATTTTTTTGTGTTCTAGCAAATCTTCCAGCATTGATTCACTTTGAGGCTTTCCATTGCCTATGAGCTGTTCCAGGTTGAAACCATGTGGGAAAGGAATTGGAGCAGACCAGGAGATGAAGACTGGGAAATCTGATGAGCAAGAAAAGCTGGGTATAGAGGAATGAAACTTAATTCAAAATTTAACATTTTAATTTGAAACCTTTACCTCCAGAAACTTGGACGAAATACCCAGAACAACCATATTATTTCCAACAATACAGAATGTCTTCTCAATGCTTGTCTCCTGTGACTTATTCGCCTCATGCCATGTTTCTTCAGTTGGTTTCCTCAAGGACTTCCAATGCCTAAAAAGTACAGTTTTAGCACGTACCACTGCTTTCATTATCCATATTTTCCTGCCAGTCTTCACAGGTTACTTGCACTCCCTTATGTACCTACACATGTACCCACTTCCTCAAAAGCAAATTCATTATTCCATTAACTTGTCAACAGACAGCATACACTGCGGAGCATGAGAAATATTTATTTAAAATCTGCTTATCCCGAATGCTTTTCCATAAATCATTTGTTTGATATGCTTATCTTGTCCATTTCTATGAGAGACCAGCATATCCTTAAAAAAAGTGTTTTTTGTTACATTGAACACGTATTCAGCTCCCTACTTTTATTACTATTGCTACCAATATTTGGTGCATCAATAAAGTTATTGGTAAACCTAAATACTTAATTTATCTATAGAGATTTCGGATTCTTCTTTGATTTTTCGAAAAACTGTTATCATGCATAATATCAAGGGGTATGATTTGTTTGAGCGATGTAGCATACAATTGTTTCCTGTTTATTTCTTAAACACTTTGCAGGAGTGAAGGATGTTGATGCAAACGTACTCCTGTGTCTTATTCCCCTGTCTGGTTAACTGATCTTTCTCTTCCACTGAGTGTTCATTACCTTAGTGCTCCCGGATTTTCACCTGTTCATCATTTAATAGTACACCAACAGATTCCTTAGGCAGCTCTGGGCACATCTGAGTCTGTTTCCTGATGATCTCATCAGAATAGTTATTGCATGCTTTTACTTCCTGCTCTATGATAGAGAGGAGTCAGGAAGTGTGTGTAGCATCACATATTCTGCCAGTCCTGGTTTGGTTCTGTAAGTCTGCCAGGGTTATGCTAGAGCCTTGGGGCACCTGCAGAACCAAGATGGAAAGATGGAGGTGGGTAGGATTCTTCACTCTTCCTCTCCACTGCTGAGCTTGAACGCTTGGCTCTCTAGCAGAGGAATTGGCTGACGCTCACATGAATATGCCACTAGTTTAAAATATATTTCATGGCTGCTGGAAACCACTTCACTTAAGCCATGATATAAGAGCACATGATGAGGTTCAACCAGTGGCTGTTGCAAGAGAACACCATTCCCCTAACTGCCTCTCTCTAAAAATGCAACTAAAATGGCATTTTCTCTAAATGATTGAATGCATATAATTAAGGATCCAGCTTTATTTTGATGCCTCAACTTGATTTTGGCGGTGCTCAAAGAAGCTTTTTTGCCCATCACATCGTTAGAAATAGATCTGTTTTGCTTGAAGATTCTTTCTACTTTTTACAGTGAGATGCTAGGCCATGTCTGTTTGAGTCATACTTGTATTTAACGGAGATGAGCTCATACCCAGTAAACGCAATGCATGTAGTTCCAAGGTACTTTCTAATTTTCAATTAAATCTGTAAATGTAGCTTCCAGTCATCTTTCTGAGGAATCAGTTTTTCACATCATTCTCACTCAGGGGGATGCCTCAGGCGGGCACGTTTAAGGCTAAAATAGCCTGATTGATGACCACCTCTACTGTTAATGATTTACAATTCCCAGAGACTAAGATCTCATCTGTGGTGTGTTACTGACCTGCATTCATTTCATCCAAAATCTATCTTGCTTTTTTATTTTAAATTATCAGATTTTACAATATTTTTGCTGTCACCGCTAGATGTTGGGACCTGCAGTAATTTGATTAGTAGGTGAGCGCGTTTGGACCCTTGTAGTGTAAGTTTCATAAATAGAAAACAGTGCAAATATGTCACAGAATGCATGATGCTTGCATGGAGTTGACAGTAGGGGTAATATTGTTAAATAATTACTGATGGCCTCAGACTGGTACAAGGAGCGTAGGTTGAAAGGGGTGCTGGGAGCTCAGCAGGGGCTGCAACACTACAACCAATGGTAAAATTAGCAAACTTGAAGAGTTTTGGTCAGGAATGCACATTTCAAGTTGTTTGCCTCCCTTTCACAGTGTATTTCCAGGCGTTTACTTGATAGGTTTTTGAGCCTTGGACTCAGTTATACAGCTCTTTTTAGGTCTGGTACTAACTAAAATGTTTTGATTCTCATAAAATAATATGTCTCATATACTTCCATATGGGCTTTCAGCCATCCCTCTTCATCCATTGGTCTGCTGTATCAGTCACATATTTCCTCAATCCTGATAATCTCATGCAGCAAAGGGTCAGCCCACTTCAGCAATTGGCTGACTTCACTGTGAGCGACAGCATTTTTCCCTTTCACAAGGAGCACATTCACACAGTCTTAAATCCACGGTGGGCTGTAGCCTCACCCCTCTGATATTCAGGACTGTGAAAGCGCATTATTTCAGATTCCTTTTAGTAAACATTTTACCTTCTCTAGCTTTTTAATATATAGACCCCCAGGCCTTTCCAGCCTTCAGAACTATCGTGACCGACCATATGGTTCCACTTGTACTTAAGCTCTCTATCTTCAACATTATTGGAGATCTAAATTTTCACTTTGATCAACCCAGTGACACTGGGGTTCTTGACTTTATGGATGATTTGGCATTCATGCAGCTGGAGCAATTACTGGGGGGCCCAACGCACTCGGCACGTCATCTCTTAGACCCACTTTTTTTTCAATCTTCCCAATCTGCAGTTGTCTAGCCCGTTGCCCATGATCTGGTCAGACCACTACATGATATCTATGATTATTAATCTGACCAGCACCACTAGTACTACTGCCACCAACTCTATTACAAAAAGGCCATGGCAAAAACTGAATTTGTCTGAATTTGGCAGTTCTATTTCAACCAATACTCCTCAGCTAGAAGCCAATTGGATTGTGCAGAGTCCGAGGTAGTCATGGCTCTCTTCGGCCCTTGACGCTTTTATACCTGTCCATCAGAGACAGGCAAAAAAAGGCTTAACGCTCTCTAGTTTAATGATGTATTAGTTGCAGAAAAAAAGCGCTATAAAGTGCCTGTAGGGGCATAGAGGAAGGCTCTGCGAAAGTGCGCTATATGAGTGCAGTGAAAACCTACCATAAATTGATTAGGAAAACTCTGGTCGAGTTCTTTTCTAACAAAATTATGAATAGCAACAATCCGGCAAAATAAATATTTTCTATTGTCAGCAGTCTAAGGAAACAAGAAATTAGGAAGCTAAAAGGTTATACTGCCTGGGACAAGATCGGGATATCAAAGCTGGGGGATCTGCTGGTGGAAGGGACCCTGATCCCGTTTAACTTATTACAAAGAGAACACCAGCTAAGCAAGACGCAGTATTTTAAATAGTTACAACTTAAACATAAATGTGGGGGGCGAATAACTGAATACCACATACATGAATATGCCCCATTGTAGGGGAGATTGCTTCAGAGAAAAATAGAGGCCAAGGCTGTCTCATGGAAATACAAAACCATTAATAACTATGTTCCTCACAATCTACAGAAATTGAGGAGCAGATGGAAGAGGGGTGTAGGAGAGCTAGATGACACAGACTGGGTCGCTGCCCTGATGCACCCAAGAGAAACCGCAATCAAATCCAGATTAAGGTTGATTCAATTTAAGATCCTTCATCAGGTATACTATGACGGGGCTTGCTCCCATGGAATGGGCATGGCGGAGTCCCCTAATTCCCTCCGATGTGCAACTGAACGGGGATCATTCATAAACACCGTATGGGACTGCACCAAGATACAAGAATATTGGACTTATATACTAGGGGACCTAAATAAAATACTGAGGGAAAATATCTTGGCAGACGCCAAATACATCCTCTTGGGCAATCCCGAAGGAGGTCGATATTCCCTGAGCCAAGCTCCTTTTCAGCAACCTCGGTCTCACAGTATCCAAATGAAGCGTGGCCAAACACTGGGGAGCGTCAGATCAGCCGACCCTTAGGGAATGGAGAATAAGGATGGACCTCTACATGGTGGCAGAGTGTGTCACATACAAGGCCACAGGTTGCCTGAGGAAATTCCATAAAATATGGAGCCCCTGGATGGAATATTATGATATAGACCTGGGGGATGAGGAAAGTGCGCCCCAATTCACTCATCTCCCTAACCCATCACAGATACAATGCTTAAATTCATACTGTCCATAGTTGAATTGGTCGCTGCCATCAAACCTACAAAATTTGCTGTATTTGTATCACGTGGTCTAAAGTGCTCTACTCCAATGCAAACTGTAGTTGTTGGTGTGTTGTTGAGCACCTTGTTTTATACTTGTTAAAGCCAATATAATTTTGTTTTTAAACTGCCTAACTAAACCGGCTGCTCCTGCAGGGTCATTCGAGGCCTCGACTGATCACTGCAATAAATTAGCCTATTTCTTTGTTGAAATGATTAATGTCCTCTATTCTCACTTTTTGACAAATGTCCAATCTGAGGGGGGAGGACTGTTTATGCCAGATAGATGAGCTACAGAAAGTGGCAGAATTGAATGAATTAGCATTACTGGACTTAGCCTCTCCAACAACCATATGTAAACAAGTGAAATTGAGTTCTTTCAATGACCCACTCATACCTGAAATAGTTTTAAAAATTCACAAATTAATTTTACCATCTTTTTTAGACTTTGCCAACCTATCCTTGTCCTCGGCCACAGTTGCTTGGACTTGAAAGCATGTAAAAGTAATTCGCCTTCTAAAGAAAGCTTCCGTCGACACGGCCAAACCTAAAAATTAACATCCCATCTCCCTGCTTCCATTTTTACCTAAAGTAGTGGAAAAGCACGTAAGCAGCCTTTCAACAAAGTTTTTAGAGGCTAACCAAATTCTGTATACATCCCAAAATGGTATTAGGCCCTCCCTTAGCACTGAATCAGCTCTCCTAGTGGTGACGGAGGCGGCTCATTGACCCTCATTCTCTTATATTTGAGTGCTTTCGACACTATATCGCACAAGGCGCTTCTCGGACGTCTCCATGATCTAGGGATACGAGGCAAGGCCCTGACATGGTTTGCCTCCTTCCTTAGCAACTGTTCTTTACAAGTAATTTCCCCCACCCTTCTCTTCCTCACTGAGACCCTTGGAACACGGGGTCCCACAGGGCTCTTCGTTGAGTCCTACTCTATTTAATATTTGTCAGACCATTGGCAGAGGTTGTGAAGCCCTTCAGGGTCTCCCTATTTTCATATGCGGATGATACACAACTTAGTGTTACTCTCTCTGCTGATGCAACCAATAACATAGCCAACTTCCAGGAATGCAGAGTTGCAGTGGCCAGATGATGGAAACTAACTGCTTTAAAGCTAAACGCCAATAAAACCGAGATCCTTCTGCTTGGGAAGCATACCCAGACCTTGGGAGACCACTAGTGACCGGAATGCCTTGGACCTTCCCCTAAACCCAAATCATCCATAAAAAATGTGGGCTTCTGGATGGATGATACCCTCTCTTCTGAGACCCAAGTTGGAACACTTTCGGGCACTTGCTTTGGCCTTTTGAGAGGACTCAAACCTATCATTGTCGTCTTTCAGCCTCAAATCTGGCAGTTGATTATTCAATCCCTAATCATGTCGCGCTTGGATTATTGCCACATTCTGTATCTAGGAGCCAAAAAATCAATTATAAAGATGTTACAGTAGGTCCAAAATGCTGTAGCCAGATTATTGTTCTCCCTCCCTACAGGTTTCTCTGGCTCTGGGCTCCTTTTAAAACGCCATTGGCTGGCCATTGAGAAACGCATACAGTTCAAAGCTCTAACCACAGCGCACAAGATTATGAATGCATTAGGAGCCCCTATCATCTCTGGACTAGTCCAATGTTACTTGCCTACAAGAGCCCTTTGTTTGGCCTGCTTAAACCTGGCAGTTACTCCACCATTAACAAAACAAAAAAAAAAAAGGTCGCTTCCTCCGGGCCAGGTCCAGGTCCTTTGGAATTGATTGCCCTCCTACCTAAGGAACACACAGAACCATCTTGGGTTCAGGAAACCGCTCAAAATGTGTCTATTTGTAACCTGGGACTCCTCTCGGGTCCTAATGATGCATCTCAACTTCTGTGTAATTTCTGCCATGAGATACCCTAAAATAATAGTGTATCGCTGGAAAGCCCTGTTGTTGACGCGTAAAATGCAAAAAGTACAAGGTGATGAGGTCCTAGGTTGCTTGTGTTCCGGGTCAGGGAGGACCTTGCTTGGCAGTTCAGGCTGGACTCTTCCCATGAGGAGCAGGGTCAAGACTGATTTGCATATGGCTGCGTTTAAACTGAGGTGGCATGGTGGGTGAAAAACGATGGATTGGGATGCGGCCCGAGCAATTGCCTCTGGCTGAGATTAATTCAAGCATTCCCTCCGTCACTGTTTTATATACCTACTGTTTTTGGGGCAGCCATGCACTTTATAATCTTGTTAACATAACATAACACACAAAGTAGTTCCCTTCAATGCCAGGGCAACTATGGCAATGTGTGCTCTCTGGGACCAAAGAAAATGTTTGCTTTTATTGTTTAATATTTATTTTTTTGATTGATAAGGGCCCAGCACATTCCTCAACAATAACGCTTTGCCAAAAATAAAACAAACATTGACAAAGCCAAAAGACTGGCCGTCAAAGCCAGACCTATTATTATTATTATTTTTCTTTTCAGAGTTTTATATAGCGCGAACTTGACCCGAATTGGGTATCAGAGCGCTTTACGTAGCCCAGTTGCATTGCATGAGGACACATCCATTTTTTGTTAGGCACGGGGAGATTAAGTGATTTGCCCAGAATCACAGGATGTTCAGCGTCATTGCCGAGACTCGAACCCAGTTCCCCAGATTCGAGGTCGACCGCCCTAGCCGTTTAGCTTTGTCTGTGTGTGTGCTAAGTGGCGAGTAAGAGGCTGGGATGAGATTTCTCGCTGTAATTGTTTATCCCCCGCCGTACGTCGTGCACTGAATTATTTGGTGGTTATTAAGATTAACGCCCGACTTCCTCATGAGAAAAAAGCAAAGAACAGTTCAATGTCCTGCTTCACATGCAGGCAAAATGGCAAATATTTGGTACTGAGAGAAAATCAGCTCACTACATGTACTTCACATAAACTACACTGGTCGGTAGCATAATTGCTCAATAAACGTCCTCTGGTGTCCCCAATGCATTTTCAATGGCGCAATGTGGGGAAAGCAGGTAAATATATTTTTTGCTACTAAAGATGAGTTAACGTTTTTTTTTGTTTCTCAGACAGCATATCAGCAGAACATTTAGTGCCCACAAAGAAGGTAGTCTTAGAATTTGTCAAGTACTTTGCCAGGCATTATATCGACGTTTTCATAATTATTACAGTGGCAGCTAGTCACAGGTTTTTATTTAAAACACTTTAATGAATCTCAGATTTCTTCCTCCACAGAACCATAACATATGTTTGCCAACAGCTGGTCTTCATTAAACCCCACAAACCTCAGATTGTAGGTTTTGTTTTTAAATGCAGACAGAACTTGAACAAGGTTTTTTTTTAAAAAAAAGCATGATTGTCTGGTTAGTACACACCGTTTTAGATTTTAAAATTATAATTTTGTACTTTGACTAGATCTGCCTGCTCTGTTAAGGATATGTTTAATAATGGTTGCTATCAAAAAGAGGCCATTGTAATTACAGATGCTTCTATGGACTCTCTCCGTCATGGAGTTTCTTTAGCACGAGTGTCAGCGTGTTCGATCTCGACATATTAGTCGCACACGTGTTGTCTAGTTTCTATATTAGTCTCTTCAAATGTGTTTTGCATCTGCATAACTTTGCGACCTAATTTGCCTGATCCTAGAATATACAACTAATTTCTCGAGCAATTTCAAGCATTAAAAAACATGTAAAATATAGTACCTGTTAAACAATATTAAACCCAAAATACGTTTCTCAGATGACAAAAATTAAGACAATGGAGATTCATATTTCTATAATCATTCCAGTTTCTGCACTCATTTGCGTCTTTCCAATCTATCAGGTGCTTAATGTAAAAAGGAAATTTATTGTAACCTGTATTCCTCTTCTCTACTGGCATATATACCTTCCCTCGTCCCCACCCCTTTCCTGTGAATGGTTTATCCCTCTGCCTTAACTGTCAATAAAGAACATTCTACTCTGACTGGATTTTGTGATGGTGAATAAATCTACATCCAAGTAATTCTCGTGTGGATCTCCTTTACAACAAAATTGCAGGACACCATTTTTTATTAGCAGTCACCAACCAATAAGCCGCAAAAGTTGTGACGTGCAAATGCTGCTTAGTCTTGATCTACCTCATGTCTCTTCCTATCACTACCATATATTTTCTAAGTAAATATCCCACTCTTACAACTGTTATGTTCACTGTTTTCTCTCTTTGTTAGAGTTTTTTTTATTTTGCTCTTCCATGTTATTTCTCCCTTTTCTACCTTTCTCTCTCTTGCTCTGGGTCAGAGATTGATGATGACAAAGATGTCACGTTCCCTGAAAATGATGGCCTTTCCACAGCACCTTCAACCATTGGAATCCTTTTCTGGAATATTGCTGACCTTGCCAGCTAACTGGGCTGTGATGAAAGGGGACAACTCGTGCGCAAATATGATATTGTTTTCTTTCAGCAGGCATGGGCCACAGAGGCTATTAGTAAGGATGGTTATTATACCCATATGGTTCCCGCAGGTCCATCGTCATCGGGTTGGACCCGGGCTGGTCTAATGACTTGGTTCAAAGTTACCTTGGAATGTAGTATCAATCCCCCCCTTCTCCCCCCCGCCCCGTAGTAATCTGTTTCAAGCCTTTTTATCTACGTGGCTCGGTGGCCTGAGCATTATTTTTATTAACTTTTCTAATGGGTGTTTTGAATGTGACCATATTGTCAATCTTAATGTGTTGACTGATTTTATCCTAGGCCTGCAAGCCCATTTTGCCTCGGCAGTCCTAGTGTATCACATTATCCTGGGTGGAGATTTTAATGTCGGATTAGGGCATAACCAGCTGGAAAACGAATCCCATATGTTTGATTGTCTCAGCATAGGGAGTGATAGGCATAAAAGTGTTTGATCAAGTTAATGTTAATTAATTCTGTGACCATTTGTACCAAACGAAAGCTACTTTTGAAAGAGAGAAATGGTCCTCTGTTATTGATTATGTGACCTGTTAGCCAGGGTTTTTAGGACTGCTATTAATGAAAGTCATCATATTGCCCACTATCCCTTAACCCTTGGTTTTTATATTCCTAGAAGGGGGGTGACCACAAGAGTGTGAAATCTCACTCAATCTTTAGAAACCAGGATCTGCGGCCTGCATCTGGTCTGTAGAAATGCCAACTTGAGTACCCTTTTAAAAACAACAATGTTAAAATTACCTCCCCATGGCGCTCGAATGCCTAACCTTTACTGCTGAAGATTGGGCTGTGCCTGAACAAGTTGTCAAGCTGAATTCAATAAGTAGCAGCTTGCTTCTAAAACTCACTAGATCAGGAGTTTGCAAGGTTAAATGGTTTGACCAAGCCTGCAGAAAGGCCTCTGCCCATCTACACGAGGCTCTGAAGGACAGACCCAGCGACAACAATAAATTTCAACAATGTAGAGCAGATTATAAGGCTGCCCAATGGTTCAGGCACAAAGAGCTCCAGAATGAGTCCTGGTGAAAGTTGGTCATAGCCTGTAGGTTGAAGGACACCAGGGCCTTTTGGGCAGTGATGGCATATATTAATACAGTGGGCATAAAATCGAATACTGTTATTACCACCTTTAGCCAAGAAGTCTGGATCAGCCACTTTAAAGTGGTCTACGGGTCTGAGACTTTAGTCGAGCCTGCTGAAGAGGAGGTGCCCCCCCCCCCTTTTAGCCATAGAATTTACTTGGATGAGGTCAGGGAAGCGATCACCAAAAGCCCCTTAAATAAGGCCCCAGTACCGGACCGGGTACCCGTGGATTTGTACAAATCATCTCTGGATCTGTGGGCTCCCCTGTTGTGTAATTGTTGTTTTAATGCTATCAGTAAGATGGACAGCCTGCAATCATGGAGATCTGGCACTATTGTGCCCATCTATAAAAAGGGCAACCCTCAGCCTGAGGTGCTACTGCACCATATCTTTATTGGACTCAGTCAGTCAAATTCACTTTATTCGGTTAATTAAATCCATAAAAGCATACTACATAAAAACACCTTGAAAACTAAAATAGCACAAACACCTCCAAGATACAGAAAAATACATCTTGATCATCAATATACAAAGGTACAATTTATATTATAATTGATTGAGATTCTCTAAAAATAATTAAAAGGGTACTAATTCATAGCAAGCCTTCTCTTTTTCTTTATTGGACTCCGCGATTAAGCTGGTGGGGAGAGTTGTCCTGGAATGTCTTCTGGTCTGGGTCAGGGAGTCTGACATTCTGTTGGTGGTGCAGTATGGGTTCTATGAGGGGCTCGGCACGATGGAGCAATTCCTGAATTTTCATCTGTTAATTAGCAAATACACTGTTGCCAAGCAGGGCTCCATCAGCCTGGCCTTCATGGACCTGACCAGCGCCTTCAACAGCCTGGTTAGGTCCAAGTTATGGCAGATTCTGACTAGCTTAGGAGTGGAGGGTTATTTGGTCCAGTTCCTGAGGGCACTTCAGTATGATCGGTCTGCTTCAGTTAGGTTTGGTCCCTCAGGTGAGCAGACAGATAGCTACAGACTGGGGAGAGGGGTATGCCAGGGCTGCGTCCTAGCCCCTTTGCTGTTCTTATTGTATACCAATGGTTGGGTACCACCTTGTCCAACAAAGTTTCTGAAGCCCCCTCTCGTCAGGAAAAAGGTTCCTATCCCACTGTTTGCGGATGATGCAGTCCTACTTTTGAGAACCCTAATGGCCTTAACATCTTAGTACAAGAATGTGTCACCTTTATGGGGTCACTTGGACTTGCCACAAGCCTAAAAACTTCATTATGTCCTGCAATCTTAGGCAAACCAAGATGCAGGATATTTCATTACAAGGCCACCCCATTGCCCTCACCCCAGATTTTTCATACCTGGGTTTTGTCTTTGATGCGAAGGGTAACTGGGCCCCTTGACCTGCTAAAGTCCGCCAGAAATTTGTTAGCTCTGCAAGGTATGTTTTTAATCTTGCCAAATGCATTGGCAAAAAACCTGTGGCCCCTCTGCTCGAGGTCTATAGAAGTAAGTGTCTGCTTGCTAATTGCTGAGGTAAATTCTGCCTGCATCTTCCTGCCTTATACTTGTTTTTACTGCTCATTCTGACCCATTTTTTAGGTCGAGCCTCGAGTAGTGCGCAAGCGCTGCTCTGGCAAGACTTTAAGTTAGGGGTTTCAGAAAGCTGACCAGACGCTCGTGCGTCATGGCCTTTTCTGTGCGGTTACCCGCAGGGCCGACATCTGTTTTGCATTATCGTGCCCGATAATGCAAAACAGATGTCTCGCTGTGGCGTGCGCGCACCACTTGTTTTATTTGAATTGGGCACGTAGAGCCTACAGGGCACAGCAGGGGCTGTAAGTGGGCAAAATCCAGTAGTCTTAGCCGACACCGTAGGCGAATTGGTAAGGGTAGACGCGGCACGCGCAACGGTTTGCCTACGCTATATGGCGAGTGCGCAGTCATCCAAAAGGTCGGCACTGCCCGGGGGGTAGGACTTCTTTGGAATGGTGAATAAATGTGTCAATGGAAACATCGTGATATTTTTCACATACATAGCAGCAGAATCTCAAGTAGCTTCTTGCAAATAATCCGTAGTTCACTCGCTACTGTTTTTTCCCTTTTATTCTGTTCTGTTTGTTTTCACCATTTACAAAAAAGGCACAAGTATCTAGAGTGCCTATTTCAAGCTAATAAAAGTCGAAATGATCCGTTTAAATACCGCCAGAAAAACTTAGTTTATGGCTGTTTCTGCTTATGTTTTTGAAGGTTTTCTTTTTTTAGGAACTCCGATAAAACCGAATTTGGCTGTTCAATGCTCCCACGTTAGTTTGCGCTGGTGGTTCTGGGAAATAAAGTATTCACTCCAGGAATATGTATTTAATGGCATGGTCACAGGTTGAACCCCTTTGACTCCAGTCAGCCTTTAGGAGGGGTGTGGCATAAGAAACAAAGCTGCTGACTTTGGTCCTGGAGACCCGGCTTTGAGCGTCGGCGTAGGCCCCCAGGAAAGTATGCTGGTGTTATTAAATATTTGCCAGGCCAGGCAGGTGCTGCTGCGCACCCCCCCCCCTCCGTTACTGAACGGCATCTGCCTGTGCTGCCCACGGAGGTTGGCAGTGCAGTCTGGCCTTTCATCCTGCAGGGCCTGTACACTCGGTAGGATAAGACCGTATTTTAGGCATGTGCAAGCAGGTGTCTGTTGCACACCACGACATTTGAACAGCACCGGCCTGTGTTTCCCATGAATGTGGGCAGTGCAGCCCCGCCTTTCATCATACGGTTCGATGGATAAGAAAGCTTTATTATTCGTGGGAAAGCAGTTGCCAGATAAAGCAAGTTGTCATCGTGGGTGTGTGGGCAGGTGTCCGTGACACGCCCTCATGGGTGCACAGTACCTAATTATGTTAACAAGATGGGGCATAACAACTTGATCTGCCGATTGTGGGATGAGAAACCAGGCTCGAGTCCCCTCATAGGCTCAACATCCGGTGACTCCGGGCAAGTCATAAAAAAGGCAAGACCATGGTTTATGATTTGGTTTGAAATCCTTTCTATTGATTATCATTGCCTCAGACCATGGTACTCGGATCCTCTTGCTTCAGTAGTATATGAGGAGGCCCCAGCCACATGAGACTATCTGACTGAAGAACTTGGCAAACCATCCCTTCTGCCAGCCTCCAGGAAACCACTGCAGACATGGCAGTGCTCCAAACCACTCAGCCCAGTCCAAGAGTCATTACATGTAAATAGGATAGTTGTCCCAGTGATGTCTTTGCTTTATATAAACGTAAAAAAACCACACAAAAAAAACCTAGCCTACTCCTCCAGGAGGGATTGGGTGATGCGTTGATATGATGATTAGTCCAGCAAAAGCAACTTAAAGATATATTTACGGACAGCTATCATCGGCAGCCACCTTATCACCCATGATTTTAGGTGTCGCGTAGGCAGCGCTTGTGCCTTTTTAGGTCGAGCATTCAAGACCTCTTGTATATACTTTAGTATATACTTATATGTGTATGTACTTTGTGGGCTCTTGAGATCAGCCCTAGGACTTGTCTGCTTCCGCTTAGGGACTTTTTTTTCTGTTCAACTGCCTCTATCTAACTTTCTTGATAGAAAACGACCAGCAGAGGTCAGTAAAATACCAGAATCACTTTAGCATTCTCTAGATTTCAGACCATAGAAATTATCTTCCATGAGCACCCGTAGACAATAATATTTTTTTCAAATCTTATTTTTTCATTGATATGACCACCGAAGGCCCTGATTTTATATTGAAAACAGAGCTTTGGACTAAACCATTTCCCCTGAAAGGCAATATTTCTCCCCATGTGTTCCCATACCTGACTTGTCACACAGTTTGGTGCTTATTTTCTCTCCATGTTAAAAAACAGTAGATGTTTCAGCACCCAGGCTAATGTGCTGCATAGCTAAATACATATAAGGTCCCAAATGCGAGACCGATTGCATTGCAAATGCTTGTAATTAACTTCTAGTTGCATCCTTTTATCATTAGACTCCACTTTACCCTTTCTGCACCGCTTTGCTCACTCCGACTCTAGGCACTTCTTCTCGGTCTGCCGCAGCTCAGCAATAGCAGTTTGTTGCAGAAGGAGAGGGCCTCGAGCGGTGCCCACTTCCAGTTGGCCTGTGGGGAACAAGTCAGCGCGCTAGTCGTTCTCTTCACTCGGATATGACAATTTAAGCTTCATGGGGGAGCAAACGCGTGCAGCGGGCATGCGAAAGGCAAGCCTGTCTGCGCCAGGAACCCTGGATCTTTTGAATCAGGAGGACTTCCCCCCTTGGCTTACTCTAAAGACTGTCTGCTGAGCCTCAGTAAGGGTTAGCCTCATGCTTGAAACCCCTTGGATGAGCTCTACTATAATACTAACTGTGCCTGCCCGTCGTGTGGTTTTAGGGTTCCATTGCCTTCCTTGTGGGAGGGGACCTCTATAAATAGCAACAATCTTTTATCTGAAAAAGAGGATAATGAAGGGGTCTCTACTTGTAACAATAAATTCAAGGGAATCCTAATCAATGCTATGTACCTGATCAAACGTAACACGGTGTCCGCTGAGTTTGTTCTCCTGTATGACTCGGATTCGGTCTTCATCACGGAGACATGGGCAAATGCCATGTCGGGTCCTAATCTGGCCGGCGCTAGCCCCTCAGGCTAAGCTATCACTATACTGAACAGAGAGGGCAAACCGGGTGGTGGCCTCACCGTAGTTTTTAAACAGATGTTTCACTGTCACATGGAGCCACTTATGTGTACCAGCCTATGCGAGGCCTTCCATTTTGATATTAAAATCTCATCCATTGACTCCTTCGCCGGCATATGACTATATGCCCAGATCCCTGTTCCCTCCTGAATTCGCTTTGTCAATAGAACCCTATTTAACCAACACTAATGTCACCCTCATGAGGGATTTCAGTTTCCATCTAGAAGAGACCAGAAGTGCGGATTCCAGAGCACTTATTGACACCATGACATCCCTTGATCTCCTGCAACTGGTCAAATCCCCCACAGACTCAGCAGGACACATTCTAGATGGTATCTTCCCCAGCGATGCCAGGCTATCAGTTCAAGGTGTATTATCCCTGATCTGTTTCTGATCATAAGGCGGTAGCCTTCACCTTAGATGTCCAATCCATTCCGACCAAAGATAACTCTGTCTCCAGAACAACATTCCAAAGAAACTCGAAGGCAGTCTATGCAGAATCTTTTTGGAATGCCCTCAAAGGTATTCCCTGTACTGCATCTGGGGACGTGGATGCAGGAGCTGCCGAACTTGCAGCGTGGCTAAGCTCTTCTGCTGAGGTTGTAGCGCCTGCCAAGGATATCAATACTCGCAGGAAGCTGGCCCCAGCTCATTGGTTCACTGATAGGCTAAGATTATTGAGACGGACATGTCATCCGATAGGAACTAAATTGGAGGAAAGAATACTTCTGAGCAAGGTAAAACTCTGCATTAGAATGCTATTAGAGAGTATAAAAATGCCATCAGAGAAGAAAAATCACTCTTCTGCACTAACTGGATTGAATCAGCATGCTCCTCAAAATAATTCTTTAAGGTTGTCCACCAGCTTACGTCACCTCCAGCTCCCTCAGAAATTGAGGGCTCTACTGAGCTCTGAAATAAGTTGGCAGGATTCTTACTTTCCAAAGTCACCAATATTTACAAAGAGTTCCCACCAGCAAATCAAGAGAAGCAGACAGATGGCTGCCCTGCTACCTTTGGGCAGGATGACTGCTCTGCCACTAGAGAGCTTGAGAAGAGACCTCCCATATCTTTGTCTCGGTTACCTCCTTTGACTCGTGCCCAGAGACATATCTCTTAAAACTAAAATCAGGATCTCCAGTGCCCTCCTAAGATCCTCCAACTGGCAGGTAGCAATATAGCCCAGTCCCTAACTGTCATCATGAACAGAGCAATTAACTCTAGTTGCTACCCAAGGCTGTGGAAAGATGCTGCGGTTAGACCTCTTCTTAAAATATCCAATCTTGATCCGAAGGATTTGAAGATCTTTCGCACCATCTCACTGCTCCCCACTCTGGCCAAGATCATGGAGGAGCACCTTAACCATCATTTGATGGCAAATGTGTAGCAAATGGGGTTGCTGGACCCTTCGCAGTTCGGTTTCCGACCTGATCATGGCACTGAAACTGCCCTTGTATCTGCAATTGATAGGATCAGGCGTTAAGTTGATGAAGGGCAGGCCGCGGTTCTGATCCTTCTAGACTTATTCGCGGCCTTTGATACCATCTCTCCTACCCTTCTCACTAAATGCCTGCAGTCTTTGGATATCAGTGACCTGGCCTTAAAATTGCTCATGTCCTTTCTTACTGACGGGACACAGATGGTGATCTTAGGGGAACAGAAATCTGACCCTTTTTCCTTACCGTGTGGAGGCCCTCTAGGATCCACCCTGAGTCCCACATTATTCAACTTGTACATCATGGCGCTGGCTATAGTGTTCCACTCCTATGGTCTGCAGGTTGTGTTGTACACCGAAGACACAGATCATTGTATCCATCTCTAAAGATATGGAAGCAACACCATCAAACTTCAGCAACTGCATGAAGGCATTGGCTGTATGGATGAGTAAGAACTGTCTCAAGGTTAATGGAGAAAAACGGAGGTGTTGATGTTTGGAACTTATTTGTATGGAACCAGAATTGGTGGCCCAACAGATTGGGGGCACTGCCCATCCCTACCAATTCAGCCAAAATGTAGGAGTCATCCTGGATGTTGACCTCTCCTTGGATCTTCAGGTCAATCGTACAATGTCGTCCTGCTTCGGGATCATTAGAACTCTGCGAAAGATCTTCCCTTTCATTCCTTCCCATGCGTGGAAACGGGTGTCCCTGGCATTAATCACATCTAGGATTGATTATTGCAACGCACTCTATCTGAACACGAACAAGGCTATTATTGCCAAAATTACAACTGGTGCAAAATGCAGTGGCCAAACTGACACTAGGCATCCCTAAATGCATGTCAGTCTCTAAAGTACTGAATGAACTTCACTGGCTCCCTGTACATAAGCGGATCACCTTCAAGGCCATGTGTATTGTTCACAAAGCACTTTACAGTGCGAGCCCGGGAGAAATCAAACCCATGTTTCAGTGGTATTCGCCAAGTAGACTTCTCCAATCAGCAAGTCCCAATTTATTGGTCACCTCCAGAGTGCACAGGAAGAGATGGGGAGGTAGAGCTTTTTCGTTCTCGCCGGCCATGCTCTGCAACACCCTACCCCTCCATCTGGCAAGTATGAAGCTCCATATGCCAATGAGGAAGGCCTTGAAAACCTGCATGCTCTACGTATATCCTGCACCAGGAACTGATGATACGGTTAATGCACTGTTTAAAAAAAAGTCTTGTGAAGCAGGGGTGGAACATTTTTCTAGTATTTTTCAATGTAGACATGAGGAAAGTGGAGTAGAGGCTCATGTGGCGATACTTAATCAGAACCTCCTTGCACTAAATATTTCTGTTGCTGAGGTGATCTTAGTCCTGCAAGAAAGTGCGGGGGAAAGGCTCCTAGACCCAATGGGGTGCTTGTAGATGCATTTAAAACTGTCACAGATTTATGTGACCCCATCTTGATCCGGGTGTTTAGTGCTGCTGCTATCTGTACGATCCAACCTTCTTGAGGCATTTCAATTGTGGTACCAATTTACAAGAAGGGTGATAGGTCAGACTCAAACAGTTATCACCCTATCTCCCTTCTGGACTCCTCAGTTAAAGTGATGAGCAGAGCTTTATTGATGAGGCTTGAGGAATGGGTAGAGGAGAATTCAGCCCTGTCCCCAGTACAGTTTGGCTTTAGAAAGGGCTAGGGACAATAGAGTGATGTTAACTTGGATCTGCTGATAGGGAAATATACCCGGGTCAAATCGGGGTTCCTTTATCTCTGCTTTGCGGATCTAAGTAGCGCAGTCGATCTAGTTGACCACTTTATCTTATGGTCAACGTTGACTTCCCTTGGTGCTCTAGTAGCAATTGTTTGTTTTCTTGCATGTCTGTGCTTGAACCAATCTAGTAAAGTATGCTATGGACCAAAGGGTGAATGTTCGCCCACTTTCAAAGTGGAGCGAAGCATTCGACAGGGTTGTGTTTTGGCCCTAGTATTATTTTCCCTTTTTTATTAATGAGCTAGATATTTTTTTACAGGCCATACAAGCCGATGCTCCTTGCGTTGCTGGGCGTCCTTTACCCGTGTTATTATATGCTAATGATGCTTTGGTGTTATCTAGGACCCCAGTTGGCCTACAAAAATTGATGAGTGCCTTTGGGGAGTTTATGGCCTCGAAGAGAATGGGGATTAGTAAATCCAAAACTGTACAATGATCTGTGGGCACAAACCAAAAAAATGTAGATCTTTCTTTATCAATAATACGTCTATTGTTGGTGTAAATTCTTTCTGTTATGTGGGAGTCCTATTTACGAGCAATGGTTGCTGGTCCCAATATATTCTTAATGCTAAATCTAAAATGGCCAGAAATACCAATGGAATTTTTAAGTTTTCATCTAAGTTAGGTAGCCGGCCAATCAAAAAAATGGTAGAGATATATAAGACTAGAGTGGTGGCCGCTGCTACCTACGTGGCTGACCTTTGGGGTTTTAATTCTAGTAAGCAATTACAACTTGAGGAAAACAGCTTTATCAAACACTTACTTTGTTTACCCACCTTTGCTTTTAATTTTATTGTCACCAAGAGCTTGGATTACAATACTTAGAACACCAAAGGAGCAGAGGTGTAACCAAAAGCAGATCCTCTATCTGGTCTAAAGCAGAGACTAGTTTTACTAAATCGATCATTTTAGATTGCCTGACCCTGGATAATGCCTCACGCATTTTGTGGTTGTCATATTTTGATTCTTCTTTTAGTACCCTTTTTAAACTGTCAGTGTGGGATGATCCTTCTAAGGTCCTGATACTTACCAAGAATCTGATTAAAGTTACTTTTATTAGGCATTGGACAGATCTTAGAATGTGTTCGGAACTGATGAAACCAACAGTCCGCATGTATATGTCTTTCTTTGGAGGAAGGATACCAATACTATTTGTCCCGCGTACTAATAACAGTGATATGTGTTGACAAGGTTCCGGCTTTGCATTGTGCACCACCTGGTAGCTTTCCCCTGAATGAAGTTGTGCCCACCTGAGTCGATTCCCATGACCATGTGATGGTGGAAGTAAGCAGAGCACGAGGCACTTCATACTATTTTGTAGTTTTTGTTCTGATTATAGGTATTATCTTAAACCAATTTTTGCCACACAGATAATTAGGAATTTCAAAGTGGCCTTGCATTTTTTGTTATTTTTAAATGATCATTTAGTGTGTTTTAATGTCCCCGTCTTTATTCTGAAAGCTATTAATTTGAGGAAGAGTATTATGTGTTCGATTGTACTGGTTGTGGGAATTAGTAAATGATGTACTCGAATTATGTGCTATTCTGAACTATGCACTTTATTTCTATTCTGTCATATTGTGACATTTTTAATTATGTTTTATGTACTTTTATAGCTGTTTTTTAATTAGCCGAATAAAGTTTGAACTGACTGACTTCAATACAGAACACTATGCCATGTTCCATGTCCAATATGTAAATCAAACTCTACTTCTGCAGCCACACGTCCAACCAAACAAGAAACAATGTCCTAACACCAGTTTTCCACCCTCCAAAAGTGAAAGGCTTTCTCCCAGATGCAGATGCCATCCAAACTTTGGTCATGGCCCACCTCGAATGAGGCATCCTTTTTCTTTTGGGTGCTAGGAGACACACCCTAGCTTCTGTGGAGAGTGTCCTCCATACTGCAATTCTTTGAAAATAAATGTCTACGAAAGAATGACTGGTTCTCCTGTACACAACTTTGGCCCTCATCCGTTACCTTCAGAGCCAGCAGAATCATTTAGAAGGTGGTCTTGCAATACTCATAGAAACGGTATCATAAGCTTGAGATCCACAACTGCACGAAAGATACGACAAAGAAGCTATTCACTTAGGATCTGAAATTCTATCCCTTTTGAGATTGAGAAACAAACACCCTCCCTCTCTACCTTCACTTAGGTATGAAGATCTGTCTGTTCAAGTAACCCATTGTGCCTGTGTAACTTCCTGAGTACTGGATCTGCCCAGACGTCTCTACTCTTCGCGTTCCCCTCCATTTTATTGTAACCTCCCCCTACGCTGCATTGAGCCTTCTCGCTATCGGATTCTTTTTTTTCCTCCACAGTGCTGCATTGCTGTATATGACTCCTCAGTCTATCTTGACACTAATATTTTTTTACCATTATCTACAACAATGCTTTACTAGACATTAAATATTGGGAGTCCATAAATAATAAAACACTTTTAGTTTTAGGTATGGTTCATCTGGATCTCAATATTTGCTTTCAGTATGTAAGGGTTCTGCAAAATGTTTGTTATAGAAATCGGATGAGAAATTTAAACACAGTCTTCCACATAATGGCAGCAAATCTGTGAGAATTCCTACCTTTGTCAGAGGGCAAGCGGGTGTTATGTGGCTGTAAGGGATGCCTATGTCCCTGAATAGGAAGATGCAATTACCCTGGCCATGTTTCTTAGGTAGACTTTGAAGATAATAGAGGTAAAGTAATATTGTGTATGTTGGAGATGGGGAAAGATTTTATTTGAATTCCTTCCAACTTTATATTGTACATTTATATCAACATTGTATTGTAATGTTCAGTAGTAGGTAAAACCGAGTAGGAAGAAAAAAATGTGAGACCAGCGTCAATGACAATTTTTCCATGCAGTTTCACTTTCCTGTGTAACTCGCTCTTTCACAGACGTCAAAGGATGCAAGGTCACATAATATTTTGGACGCATTTGCAATAGGAAGCCTAAATTTTGATTTCATACATCACTAAATTAATATAGGGAAGATTACATTTAGACTCACTATTGCTCTCAAGGTAGTAAGTGGGGTACTTTCAATAAGGTACTGCAACCATCCCAGGGTATAGATCTTTCAAACAATTTTATATAGCCAGTTGAGAACAGTGGTAGGACATGCAACTTCCATAGATTGATTGTTTTTCTTATTAATTTTGAATAGAAGTGTCGTGGTTCAGACTTCAAATGAGGTATATTTTACTAGTGACAACTGCCATTAGATATTTAAAAGATGACTTCTGCGCCTTTACAGTTCAGATTGTGAAGGAGGACGTGTTTGAACTTTAGCAGTGAACATAAAAATGTCAGATTTATGGATGTTTATCTTATAACCAGCGATTAAGCTGTAGTTCTCAAAGCTATGGAGAGGGCAGATGATACAACCTAGTCTAAAATACTAGAACATAAATATTAGTAAACTAGGGGAAGAACACTATTTTGTACTTCGTTCTCCTACCAACGAAGGTGTATCAGATATGATAAAACCTAATCCAAAGTCAAAAAGTATTAAAAAATAAATACATTTTTTTATGTAAAAGCAAATGTTCCCATTTTGTAAAAGTAATATGAAGGTCCATATTATATTTGCTGAGTAAATACCAAATTTGTGAAAAAAAGACGTAGAAACTGTCTCCATTGCTAACTTCAAACATGGCTAGTGAAAATGTGATTAAATCCTGAATTCAGCTTTTTACATAAAGTGCAAATGCGTATAGTAACCCTGCCCATGCACCAGTAAGTCTTTTAGAGGGAGGGCAGATTACTTGCTACATAATTTAAGTACCATTAAGAACTTGAAGTGACTGCTAAATGCTAATGCTTTTGTTCAGAAACTTGTTCTATTTTTTTAATTCAGAGCCCTAGAAAAGCTGCACTGAACTTGCAGATGGAAAGACGTAGACTATATTTTGAAACTCTTGCGCCATTCATTTCCAGAAGGTCTTGAAATTGTCAGTTTAGAACAAAGCACTTTAACTGTGAGCTTCATTCTTATTACCTGTCTGAAAATGTTTGAACTATATACGGTGTGCTCCAGGATTATGGACAAAAGTAAATACCATTGGGTCCAAACCCTACAACTAGTAACATTGTGTTTCAGGGTTGGCACCAATGCTCAAAGGACAGACACTTATTTTAATACGTTGAACAAATGTTAAGAGGCGTGCAAAATGACCGTCTGCTTTGCCTTTATTGTTAGCATCTTTCCTTTTTTGTTTCAAAGGTGTTTCTTTCAAAGTTTCTCTCATATGGGCAACCTCAATATCTGTAGGCTTACTGCAAGTGAAAGTATGTCCCCCCTCTCTACGGCTAATGAGTAATTTAGGGTCCATATATCGTTAATGTGGAAATTCCAGTATAACAACAACGATGCTTTGGAATCGGGATACAATATCAACTGGATCAGAATCCCAGTTGATGAACTGGGATCTGCAAAGACTGTCAGACCCCAAGGATGTGCCGAAAGCTGATTTGGATAACTTTATAAGACATTATCACAGTATAGGGCCAAGCAACATTTTATTTGTTCAGATTCAACCACTTCTATATACCTACGCAGTGGGATTTGACTGTGGTGTAGTTACGATGTTATTTGATTGATTTATTCATGGAATAATGTCAAAACAAAGAATTAAAAAAGAGATTCAACATCTTAAAAAAAATACATTACCAACATGACTTTTTGAAAGGCCCAGATACTTTAATAAATTCCACTCTTTTTGTATGAACATCTCACAAAGTTTAATAAGGATTAGTAAATGAATTAAGGACTGCCAAAGCCATTAGGTCTCACATTTGGCCTTGCCAGTGCTTTTTTTTTTTTTTTTTTTTTTTGCATCATCAGCATGAACAAACAAATATTCACACAGCCAATAGATTTTCCCTTGGGGACATATTGGCTTCGCCAACGTTTTTTTTCTCAACACAATTTTATTGTCAACGGCCAAAATACGCCTGAAAAGGCCATACACCATAACAGCAAAATATACATAGTACAAATGTTGATGTCGACATTTTGTAAAAAGTTGCCAATGGTTTTTTAGTGATGCTGTACATCATGAGTACACTCAGACATTGCCCCAGGTGACAAAAGGTATGTTCTCTGGTGGAGCCAAAGGCTGCATTAATGCTAGTAGCACTGTGTGGGGCATTGGACAGGTAGGCGTAGGTGGAGCGAAGCATGTACATTGTTTGTTTGGGCTGTGAGTCGTGGAGTTATTTTGAGGGTTTTACTTTATACTGCCGTCTACATTATGCCCCAAGTCTCTAGAAGAGGCACAGATTTGACAAAACTGTGCTTTCCAGTATCTGGTTCGCTGTCTCTCTACTACAACCTGGGGTAAGCCTTCTCTGCGTGCTGTCACTACCTTTAGTAAGTCAAGTTTACACAAGAAGTAACATGATTATTGAATTGGAATGAAAGGAATCTTAAGCCTCACAATCTCCTTATTCCTTTAGTCCCTTATCTGTAAACATTAGCAATGCTTTGAAACGGGCTCAGTTAAGGTGGCAAGTGCTATAAAAACTGTTTGATAAAGACCCCTGCTATGTCGAGGCTTGCACTATAAATGTTTCTGGTAAAAGGAGCATAATCTGTGGTTCATCTAATTGTTGTTTGTACTGTCTGTGTGTGCACTTTCTTTATTGCTTTTGATTGTCACTGTGTATTTTTATATTCTAAGTCTTCGAACTGTGTCCCTGCACTGTTTTCAGCAGATTCTATCAACGTCTGTTATAATGTTTTGTTGAGAGGTGAATTATAGATAATACAGTAATCTGTCTATTTGCTTCAAGTCTTTTTCAGCACTTGTGTGTTAACACTCAATACTGAAGTAAAAGCAGAGCAGTGTGTTCCATGTATTTAACCAGTTGCTGTTTAAATGACAGTATGCTGCTTTCTTTAAGTCTTGCGTGGAAACAAGATATTGGAAAAGATGTGTACCTACAAGGACTCATTAGTGAATGACATTTCGCAGTTGGCATGCTCCAGTGGTGCTGGGACATTTTTCAGAGTGGGGGTGCTACCAATAATGTTACATCACTGAAGTCATAGGGATAAAAGAGTTCTTCAGAACTGCACTAGAGAAGGCCAAGAACAGACCCCACAAGCTCTTCGAGCTGGTCAAACACCAATCTAATAAATTGGCCAAAACTTCAAAAGAAACCCCGAAGTCTCTTATATCCTCAGAGGAATTCTCCTCCTTCTTTGCTGACAAAATCTCAGCCCTTGGAAACGAACTCAAATCCATCACATACCCTCAAACACATCTTGACCCGCTTCCTCCAGCCACGTTGCCCCTACGGGTTTCACCCAAAAACCATGCTCACTGGTCTGACTTCAAACTCTACAACGATGACTCAGTGTCCAAAATCCTATCCTCCCTAAAACCCAATAACCATTTTAATGACCCACTCCCTTCTAACTGCCTAGCTGTCGTCACCCAATCCATTATTCCTAGCTGGACTACAATAATTAACGCCTCTCTCCAGCAGGGCACGATGCCGGACCCTCTAAAAACCGGTCAAGTCCTTCCCATTCTGAAAAAGCAGTCGCTGGATCCTGCCTCCCCAGACAATTTCAGACCCATCTCCAACATCCCCCTCTTGGCCAAAGTGATGGAGAAATGTGTGCAGCAGCAGCTAAGTCAACACATCAACCACTTCCACCTACTCGATGAATTCCAATCCGGATTCAGACCAGGGCACAGCACCGAAACCACTATGCTCCACATCGTTGATGACGCTCTCCAAGCTCTTGACCAAGGCAAAACTTGTCTCCTCATCCTCCTGGACCTATCCTCGGCCTTCGACACGGTCAACCATGAAAAACTACTTGAACGCTTCAAACTCAGGATGGGCTTGGATGGCACCGTTCTAGATTGGTTCAGATCCTTCCTCCAAAACCGGTCCCAGAGATTCCTCATCAACGGCATCCTATCGGCACCATCCCTGGTCACGGTTAGAGTCCCTCAAGGCTCAACACTATCCCCCACCCTCTTCAACCTTTACCTGGAACCGCTTACCGAAGTACTACGCACTGCTAATATCTCCTATCATATGTACGCTGATGACACTCATATCTACATCAAAACCTCATCTCTTGAAGAGATCCTCTCCCTGAACGATGCTTTGGAACACACCGTCCAATGGCTCGCATCCAACCAACTCAAACTTAACGCAAACAAAACTGAATTTCTTCTGATCGCCCCGCCCAATACCAACCTTGAGATTAAATCATGGGTCAAGCTATCACAGCCTTGAACCGCCCACTGACCATCGTGGATTCGGCCAAATCGCTGGGAATCACCCTTGACCGCAACCTGAACATGCATGACCACATCAACTCAATGGCCAAATCAGCCAGATTCCACCTGAGCTACCTCAGGAAATTGAAACCCTTCCTCGACGCTCCCGACCTAAAAATGGCAGTCCAAGCACTTGTCATATCTAGACTGGAGTACGGCTGTTCTACCCTCTCAGGTCTACCCAAGATCTCCCTGGCACCTCTAAAAGCCTGCCTCAATGCAACCGCCAGACTACTCACCGGCACGAGGAAATACGACCATATTTCCCCACACTTGAAAGCTCTCAACTGGCTTCCCCTGGAGGCAAGAATACAGCTCAAAGTAGCATGCATCACGCACAAAGCCTTATATTCGAACTCCCCTGTATATCTGAGGCAGAAACTTGTGATCTCCGGAGGAAACAGAAACTCCCGATCTGCCAGAGACCTCCTGCTCCAACCTGCACGCTTTCGAAAAAAAAAAAAAACTACAACCGAGCTTTCTCAGGGGCTGCTCCTAGAATTTGGAACTCTCTCCCTCCTGACATCAGAAGAATCCCCTCTCTGTCTCGCTTCAAAAAGGATGCCAAAACATTCCTTATGGGCAAATTTCTCGCTTAAAACTTGCCTCTACCTCCACAACAGCTTTGATCTACGGCCATCTATTGCCTCCTTCTGGATTATCTACCTCACCCCCTTCAGAAACGTGGGGCCTTGTCACGAACATTGACTAACGCAATCTATAAATATGTTATCTCGTCAGTACTTGGATATTTTAATCTGTAAATACGTGCCCTACCTCCCTTCTAGATTCAGCACCCTGCCTCTTTCATTCGTTCTGTAACTGATGATGCTATGCCTATTCTGTACATGCCTATGTCTCTCTGTAAAGCGCTCTGATACCCTAACGGGTCTGGTTCGCGCTCTATAAAACACATAAAATAAAAATAAAATAAAATAAATAATAAATAATTGTGAAAAATCCATGTGTCAGACAAAGTTCCACGTGTAGCAGATATAGTCACTAGGAGAGTGGTAAGGATATAGCTGGTGGTACATTTTGGAGCACACTGTCGCACTTATATTACCAGAGCATTATGTGGTAGCTCACTTCCATTTAAAGACGCCACATTTTCGATTGAAATGACCGCGCAATTTGCACAAACATACAATTTTGGTGATAATCCAGTGCACAGACGATAATGTGTGGATATTGGGTTTCAGGAACCATTCATCTGTGCATAGCCAAGACATTGATTAGTTTTAATCATATCAAAATCATTGGCAATCACACTTTAGATTTTTTTTTAACTGTGCTTTAGTTGGTCTTTCCTAACTGATATATTCAGAAATATTTGTACAGTTAATTTACTGATATTTACATTTCGTTGTGTGCTAGAAAAAGATGACATCCTACAGCCTTTCCTTTCACAGTTCCTGTACCCAGCAAGATTGTCACATAGTTCACTTTACAAAATCCTCTCACTTTGCTGTCAGAGAAAGAAAAGTAAACCTCAGCCTCCCTTTAAAATGCATAAACAGCAATATGTCAGAAGACAGACTCTGACATTTGACATCTAGCTTTAAACATACAAAAATGTGAAAAGATGATAACATTTTAAGGCCTCTTTATTGGCTTTTTGACTTCAGAACAGCTACATGGTTATATTGGGGGTGCTGCAGCACCCCACACACCCCCTACTTTCAGTGCCTGTGGCATCAGTATGAAATTGAGGAAGAGGATCGTTTAAGTTATGCTACTGGTAAAGAGCACCAACCAAAATAAACAAGCTCAAAGACAGAAGATTGTTCCTTACAGGCATGAGTGATGGATGAACTTCTAGTGGGACAAATCAGTACAATCAGTCATGCAGAAAAATAGGAGGCAGGAAACCTTTTCAAAGAAATGGAGCACGTTTACTGCAGCAGCCGCTTCATGAGCTAGCATATAGGGGAGACCGCTCAAAGCACATGCACTCAGTACCTCACAAAAAAGGAAGTGAGCGTTCGTGGAAGAATTCTAAGAGCCAGTCAGAGAATTGGTAAGCAGGCTGTACTCCGCGAGAGGGACAAAGACTGGACGGTCTAAACCAATTAAAGCCAGCAAAAAAAACAAGCATTGGCATAGCCAATAGGTCTCGCCTTTGGGACCTTATAAGTGTTTAGCCATGCAACAGTTGATGTTGTTGCACCAAGGATATTGTGCTGCATAACTAAATACTTATAAGGTCCCAAAAGCGAGACCTATTGGCTATGCCAATGCTTGTTTTATATACTCTGAGGCTCAAGTTGGGAATAGCCACTTTTTTCAGCATACTGTTAAACTTCAGTTAATTTCTGGTAGCCCGTTGTGTGTGTTGAGAGTGAATGCTGTAGTTCAGCTGTTTGGACGCAAAATAAAGTCCCAGCTACAGTTTTCTTAATAGAAGGTGAAACAATTTATTGTGGGGCCAATCTGTAGCGTAGCGTCCTTTTATGGCCTTGTATCTTGAGTTTTCTCACTAAAAAATGTTGGGCTTTTTCCTGTGCATTGCTTTGTGCATTATGTACAGTTGTTTCAGGATGGATATCTTGCACCAGGCTGCAAGTGCAGACCCTTCAGAACGTGTGACGTGTTTGCAAATACTCCATGGTATAGTTCTTTGGCATAGTTCAGATGAGATGAGGGCTGTACTTTAAATTTTGTTAGCCCGGGTCCTTTGGGAATGAATGCGGTTCTTAAAGGGTTGGGTGATTGTGTTTTTCACGTCTGAGTGTTCGAGTTTAAACTTTTCCTATGTTTCTTAATTTTGCTGTGGCATATGTTGTATTCTAGCACAGCTGTGATATCTGAATTGTGTGGGGTGGAGCCACACGCCAGCAGATGTGGAGTGCAGGTCCCATTTCCTCTGACCACGGGAAGGGTTTTCTATCCCATGTGGATATCGTTTTTTTTTCTTTTTTTCTTTGAATTGGGGATATTCTTAGTAGTCATAAACAAATGAAGGAGCATACCCCAAAGATAGAAGATAAAAGATATTGACGAGATACGAGGAGGAAACCAAAGGAAAAAGTTTTCCTTTTTAGGAAGACCCCTCACTCACCAACCTAGTTGGTGACATGCTTCATCATTGGGGTCCCACCCGAGTAGCCGAATGCTACCTCGGTGTGCTTCAACACCTGGTTACAGTGGAGCAGGTTAGTCACAACGATGGTGCAGGTGAGTGAAATAGTGAGTTTAAAATTGTCTTTATTTAACTCCCTAAGAGTTTAATATGGAGCAATAAGACAAGGTTAAAAGCAAAGTTAGATAACCGGATAGGCTAAATTGACCAGTGGTATCTATTTAAAAGAAAAGGTGATCGTGGTCTACATGTTTCAACCTATTGGTGATATTACCAGGTTTTCTTCAGGATCTATCTCAGTGACCCGAGCGGTAAGCACACGCTAAGGTGCACCCTACTGTGGGTCAGTCATCAACCACACCGTATACTTGCAGTATGGCAACCTCTCAGCCTTCTGTGAAAGGAAAAACAATCTGAAAGAAAAATGAACAAGCACACATAGTTCTAGTTATTAACGTGTGTTTTGACCATAATTTGGTCGTTGAGATCCTCTCGTACGTGGCTCCAAATTGAGCTTTCCAACGTGGTACGCACAGTGTTGCACACACTCCATGCACGGCGTACGGTGCGTTTGTGAATTCACACATTGATTGTGTAAATAAACCATTCCTAAACCGGAGTGGAAAACCACCCCTGTTTCTGATATCAGACCCACACACAACATTTATATTTGTGGGTGTCTCACTGCTCATTCAAAATTAAGCATATATCGCAGTAGGAGCTATTTAAATATATGCATGCATAATTGGTGCTGATAGACTGTCAGACATGTGGCGGGGAGATCAAGCTTACTAGAGACTCGTTTCAGTCATGCCTCATGGAAACCGTGGGGAGAGGCGCTGGCTCTAGTCACACTCTGTGGAAGTAAACATAAGGCAACATTGCGGTTTGTATAAGCACATACCTTATAGAAATGAGGTCGTGGAAAAACTGAGCCCACCCGCACTCGATATATACTCACTTCGTCAAACCATGCCGCCCGCTCTTCAGCCTAAGTCCGGTTTAGGAATGGTTTATTTACACAATCAATATGTGAATTCACAAACGCACCGTACTATCACCAATAGGTTGAAACATGTAGACCACGATCACATTTTCTTTTAAATAGATACCACAGGTCAATTTAGCCTATCCGGTTATCTCACTTTGCTTTTAACCTTGTCTTATTGCTCCATATTAAACTCTTAGGTAGTTAAATAAAGACAATTTTAAACTCACTATTTCACTCACCTGCACCATCGTTGCGACTAACCTGCTCCACTGTAACCAGGTGTTGAAGCACACCCGGGTAGCATTCGGCTACTCGGGTGGGACCTCAATGATGAAGCATGTCACCAACTAGGTTGGTGAGTGAGGAGTCTTCCTAAAAGGAAAACTTTTTCCTTTGGTTTCCTCCTCGTATCTCGTCGATATCTTTTATCTTCGGGGTATACTCCTTCATTTGTTTTTGATTCATACCTCAAGGGGACTAGGAGTATTCCCTTTGTAAAAAAAACCCTTTCTCTCTTTTTGTTGGAGATATTCTTAGTAGCCCACGTACATATCAATGTATTGGGCTGCGACTAGTGCTATATTTTAATCTGCCCCATGAGAGGGTGCTGCTGGCTTGTTTTGCCATTCCTTGTTGACAACATTCTGTAGTGCCTATCAGAGACCGCTATTTGTATTAATCCTGTGGTGATTGTGTTTTTTTGCAACCCCGTTACACGTCCTTGTAGTGTGCTGTGCGAATTTCACTTGAAGTGAGAGAGGGTCCTGCTCTTTTTCGGATATCTTGTCAGTGTCGATTTTTCATGCGTGTTGGATACAGCCATGCCGTGTTCTCGCCTACCTAGCTCCCATCCTCACTGATCAGCCTGGGTCTGTGCGTCGCCTGCTTGTTTACTCATACGTGCCTGCAGCTGATGACCCCCAGTGAAGGGGTGCCCTAGTGGGGCGGAGCTCTCAAAGCAAGAACCATTAGATGGAAAGGGGGAGGGGGGGGCATTGTCGGAACGAGCCGATGGTGGCTCCTCGGAAAACGGACGGATTTGAGCTGTGGCTATATGTGTATGAGATAAAGGCTAGAAACAAGGAGTCTCCAAGAGACACGTGTGTACGAGATATCTGCGCGTGAGATAAGAAACAGAAAGAAGTACACCTCAGACCAGAATCAGAAACAAATGCAGGACAAACCTACAACAAGCAAAGCAGCAAAGGAAAACAAGCGTGGCCACTAAAGTGAAAGCGACCGCACTGTGTTTAATTATCCATGACGAGGGAGGAATGCAGCTGCCATACCGCGCGCCGCTGCTCGCTCCCGAGACCCAAACGCCGTGGGAGTGAACGTTTAGAGAAAAGGCGGGACATGCACCCGTCTTTGGCCAATTGCGTGCTTTCATTATTGAAAGCCACATGCAAAGACCAATGGAATGTGTGGGAGTTGCCAGACCCACACGGAGAAGTCTAGGGGAAAGTTTGGAGTGCTTACAAGAAGCCTCCCCATAGAACAGCGGATGCGCGCTGCGCTAGGCTCGACCTAAAAAGCAAGCAAAGCCAGTGGTAAGCTTTTGGCACATCCCCAATATGCCTTTGCAACTAAGCGGGTGTGCTGCCTGGTAGGCTTTGACCTCAAAAGGTTATTGCCAATGCTGAACAGCATCAGCAAAACAACAAAAAAAACAGGCAGTGGCAAAGCCATGTGGTAAGGCCTTTGCTACTGTGGTTTTTGTAAAATTACTGTTGCGGAATCTGTCAGACCCTTGCTAATATAAAAAAAAAAAGGCAAACATTTATATTTTGGTCTCAAAAAACAAATATTTACATAAAAGAACCTGGCAATGAAATAAACTACTTTGTGCATGGATGTGCTGTTGTATAAGAGCTGAATGCTATAACTCACAGTGAAGTTAGCTAGTCGCTGAAGTTTACCCATTGACCTTGCTTTTTGCTGTAGTGGTTGAAAAATAAATGCATTTGACACAACAACAGGCCAATGAATGAAGATGGCTGGGTGAAAGGCCCTATAAGTAAATATATATAATTTTAGTAAAATCAAAAGGTCTTGCCTAAGACCAGGCCTCAAAATGCGATGATTTAAATGCCCTGAAAGAAAAAGCAGGATGGGGTTGAATTGAAGGTTGATTCAAGAATGGAGAATGTTTGGCTTGCCATCTTTGATAGGTTGGAGCTTCAAGGAGCTTGTCGTTCCATTGATCACTGGAAGCTGTGTCCTAAGATGACCAGGTTCAGATGGAGGCTTGGCTGAACAAGTCTGTTTTCAGGAGTTTTCAACAGCAGTTGGTTAGGTTCTGCTGTCATAAATATGTTAATCACATGCCACATCCTTGCATCTGGTACTCCAAGCAAAGTGTTCCCTAATGTCTTTCTCTTGGAGTGTGGCTGAATGTGATGTGTGGCATTGTTGTTAAAGCATTTGTAAAGCAGGACTGCATTAAGGTTTTGAGACGCAGGAAAGTCTTCAATTTCTTTAGGAGCATAAGATGCCCGGTTGTTTGAAAAGCTTTTAACAGATCGTGGTCAAATAAATTGTGTGCATTAGAAGTAATAAAGCCAGAATGAAGCAAATGAAGGAGGATGGATTAGTGGTAGGAGAGATGTCCTCACAGCCTGAAGACCTTGTACTGCATGCTCCTCGCTGTTGGCAAACAGTAAAGTTAAAACTAGAGACCCAGATCATTGTGTGTTCCGCACATACATTT
Organism: Calotriton arnoldi; assembly: GCA_963921515.1. NCBI lineage: Eukaryota > Metazoa > Chordata > Amphibia > Caudata > Salamandridae > Calotriton > Calotriton arnoldi. Next base: position 224,336 of record CAWUFW010011154.1, on the reverse strand, counting down.
TATTGTCTTTTTGAATTATTTTTATTTCATTGGTTTATTTGTTTGTTAATCCCTCCTTAGCACCGCCTTCTCTCCTGTTGTAACCTCCCATAAGGACAGCCCTTCTTACATCTGTATATTTTATTAACTGTTAGTGAGCACTCTTTTGTTAATCACTTCGTCTTCATACCTGCCTTCTCCAGGCACGATAGCTATCCACTTCCTCAATATGTTGTTCCTATTATTGAAGTTGTGTTTTTTTTTCTTCATTTATTTAATTTCCATTCCTTAGCCTCCACTCGTTGTATTATTTATTTGTTTCATTTCACTTTCTTAACGTGCACAGAACTTGCGTTCCGGTAAACTTTAACAATGGAGGCCGTGCCTTTCTTTTGTGCTGCGCGGCTCGCCCACATGTATTAAAAACAATAAAAACTGCGGTAAGGGATGCAGTAGGCCCCTTAATCAGCTTCCAGTGTCAGAACTGCTCTCTCCACACTTTGGCTATTCCCTTCGCACGACCACTGGGCTCCAGTAACTGCTTCCGCTGTTTGCTGCCTCCCGGGGCTGTCCTCTCCCAGTCCTAACACAAACAGCGAAAGAGGTGCAGGGAGGAGCCCCTTAAAGGTGCAGGAGGAGCTCAAACAGCAGCAGCCACGGCTCCTAATAACATATAGACTGCTCTCCCAACTGGAAATGACTCTCCGGCCAGGAAATGCAGCTTCTGAGCCAGGCCATCGCACCAAAGGCTCGTTACAAAGGCAACTGTACCATAAACTCTCCTCCCTCAGTGGTGCCTTACAGTGCCCTCTGGGTAAGTAAAATGCGCCCATATCACAATACTACGTACACAGTAGACACCCTGCTTACAAACAACACACTTTTGCGCAAGACTTGCTATTCTTTATCTGTCTTTGTTTAAATAATGATGTTTGTTACGTTTTTTTTAACCCTTTAAGTGCGCCCGTCGCCCAATGGCCGTCGCGAGCACTACCTCGGTAGTGCTGCGCATGTCCGTTGGCCGACGCGGCCCCGCCCACTTAATAAAACGCCCCGCATTGCGGCGGAATTGCCGCCGCGGTTAAGGTGTTAACAAACAATATCCCAACAGTAGCATAAATAAGAAAACAAAAAGCACAAACCAAGGAAAGGGTGCAGTAACGCAGGCTGTTACTAAGTGTCCCTGTGGAGTTGTAAAGGGACCTCTATTAGCCACATAAGGTACTGCACCCTTAATGCAATTATTTAAAAAATAAAAACTTGCAGCTGAGCATACTTTTCATTTTCTTTTTATTGGAAGTGAGAGGTTTGTTAGCTTGCATTTTAAAAATGCCCCACAACAATGATGCACTTTTAAATCGCACACTAACAGAATTCTCACTTCCAACAAAAAAGTATGCTCGGGTGCAATAGTTCGCTTTATAATTGCATTAATAGTGCATTACCTTATGTGGCTAATAGCTCCCTTTACAACTCGACAGGGACACCTAGTAACAACGTATGGTACTGCACCATTGATTTTCTTTTATTACTTATGCTACTGCTGGGATATTTTCGAATAAACAAAAAAATCATTTGCAACGCCAAAAGTTAAAAAAATTTACTAATGCAAGACCTATTGCATTGCAGATGCTTGTTGTATACTGGCAGTTGCTATAACTTGAATAGTAGGTTATTGATAAAGGTCATAAAAAATGTCAGTAGCCTGGTAGACCGTTCGAGCAGGCTCACTTTCTGCAAATTATTACTTAGTTTGTACTCTATTTGGCCGTGTGTGATACAGGAGAGCCACTGGAGGCCTTGCAAATTGGGTTTTGTTTAGGCCTGGGCGGAGTTCGTGGGCTGACCAAAAAAACTCTGCATTGCTACGCGAAGCTCCACAAGGACAGAGTGCGTTGGGTAACGCCGTTAGCGCTGATTTTTAGTGTTGGGTATTTGTCCTGCACTGGAGAATCAGCGCAAACAGCACCATGCGCAACGCAAGAGGGCGCTGCTTCTTTCTGCGACTCTAGTAGATTTTCTACTCGAGTGGCAGCTCCCTCAACGCGAACGGATGGCTTCTCAACACGAGCGGTCGCGACCACCAGTGTTGAGAAATCTCGCTGGGAGGTGGTCTAGCGTTGGACGTTCCTCAGCAACTTAACGCTGGCGAGTGAGGAAAAACTCTGCTCTGTTTTGCCAAGCGAAGTTTTTCGGAACTCTGCGTGCTCCGCAGAGTGCGGAAAATCTGCGAACGGAGCAGCGCTCACCATCCAGGCATAGTTTTTTGTAAATCTGTTTGACAAAGTGAGGATATTTGAATTTGCAAAAACCCAATTTTTTTTTGTTGCTCGGGACATTGTAGATCATTAGCAGTAATCCGATGCACAATAGCTAGTGCCTTTGTTAGTGACTTATGTGGTGTAAGCTCTTAATACAAAATGCCGAAATTAGTTCCTTTTGCTGCTGGGACTCTTTATTCAATAGTAAGGCATTTAAAAGGAGAAGTCTCTGTTCTAGCAAAACCAAGCTCCAAGATCTCTGTTGTTGTGCCATTCAAAGGTACCTAGAAATATGTTTTGTGCTTGTACTTCGTATTATAATTCAGGCATCCTAATTCAGCTTCGAAGCAGAGGCAGATCTCTGTAAGGAGCATCTTTTGTAGCTATCATGTAGTCTGTTCAGTAGGAGCATAAAAATGTTGAAGAGTGAAAGAGGGTAAAATGAACACCAGGGAATAAGCCCCTGAAATATAAGTGACAAAACACTTTTTTTTCAGGGTTAGATTTTTGGGAATTGGGTGTAATCATTTTAAATCCCGATTACAACATTTACATTCACTCTTCTATTCTAAAAATGTGTGTCCCACCATATCAAACACTTGGTTAGAGTTCAAGGAGTGCGTTTCTGTGAACTGATCTAAATGTCTTGCCAAATGACGGCTCTTCTCAAACCTCCCATAAAAAAGGCAAAGTCAAGTCCAGATGAAGCAAGATAAACCTTTTCCGCATCTGCTGCCAGTCATGATTTTTTGGGAGAAATGGACACAACTGTGGAAAAAGTAAGGCAAGGCTACCCGATGACCTGGTGAGGGTAACTGCAGTTTACCATCTCCTGAAAGAATAACAAACTGTCCTGTTTTAGTGGTACTTGTCATTCTAAGACTCATCCATTGACCAACAAACACCCTGCCCTCGTTGTTTAAAGATCGTGTCTTCTTTGGAATCCTTACTGCTGGTCACCAAGTGTTAAATTACTGCAGGGTGAGGCAAGCAGTGAGTGCAAACAGTTGATTTGCCGGGTAACATTAGCTGTTGGGTGTGCAGAGCTCCCAAACGCTTTCGACCTCACTTGATTTAAGGCAGTTTCCATTGCCCTCCACTTGGGTCCAGTACTTCAATGCATAGCTGTTATCTGCTCGAGATTTGTGGGTACAAGGTTTTTCAAGTGTTTATTTGCGAAGCCGATTTACTTTATAAGCACTATCTCCTTTTCTTCAAGTCAGACGAATCGCACTGTTCTTACTGAGCAAAACTAGGTCCGGTTTATCATATAAGTGCAGCTCATAAGAATGTGAAAGTGTTTTGAATAAAAGGGATTGCAACTAAGCGTGGAGGAGGTATAGCAACAGAAGTGAGTAGGCAAGGGCAATCCCACAAAGTAAGTGACTTTGCCAGGTTTTAGTTGACCCGGACGATGTAACTTACACCATTGCTTAGATAATTATTGAGCATATACTTAATATGATCATTGCAATGGTCTCCTCTGCGTGTGCGATATTAAATCCCCTTGTAGATGGTGAGAATTATGACCTACCCTTTTGTGCTGCACTGGTTTTAAAAGCTGCCTGAAAGAGAAACCCTCCTGTTATCCACTACTTCCCACAGATTCCATCCTTTAGGCCACAAAATCATGTTGTAGTATTTTTAACTGGACAACTGCCACGGTCTGTTGTTATTAAGGTATTACATATTCCTGTAATCAATCATTAATTCCTACAATGTCTTCTCTTCGCAGGTCATTTTTCCTTCTTGCCTATTGTCAGTGAAGGTTTCTCCTCTCATAGAGAAAATTGGTGACCATAAAGATTTCAAGAAGCTCCTTCGAACACGCAATAATGTCCTGGTACTGTACTCAAAGTCTGGTAAGTTCTTTATTTGTCCAACTCATGGCTGAGACTGTACTTAATCACATGCTAGTGTGGTTTCCAATGAATGTAGTAAATACTGATCATTTAGACAATTGAAACTTGATCAGTACCTCAGTAGTAAAGGAGGTTTAGCAGACAAGGAGACTAAGTTGTAGACATGTCGACACTGAGTCTATAGAACCTGAAAAGGTGAATACTGTCTAATGAATGATGGTTGTTGGTACTACGCACACCAAATTGTCTCAGCGCGCAAAAAAGCATTATAACAGGCATATTAAAGTGTGAATTGCTGATCTCCAGATGAGTGCTGAGCCCGCTGAGCTGTCCTATGGGACTGGGGCGACTTACTCTAAACAGTGGAAGTCTATTGACTTTTCTTTATCATTGAGATCTTTGGTTTGACAGATAATCCCAGTATGTTTCTATTAACTGTACATATTGGGAATAAGGATCTTGGCAGTTGGGCAACTCCAAACTCAATATAAGAACTTACCTGAGCTCACTTCACAAGTAATGCCAGCATTAACCAACCTCGACAAGCTTGTAACAGTGAAATACAATACAACCACTCCATTACAAAAGGGTTTAGCCGTTTTAAGTGCAATTGTGGAAAGACGGTAAAATGATTTCCAGCCTGTTAGGGACCTGTGTAGCTTTTTAAAAAAAATTTTTTTTAAGTTGGTCTTTTGGCCGCCAGTTGTGAGAAAGTGGATAGGAAATTAAACTTCTTGTGGTTCAGTGAGCACGGGACCAACGTATGGGAATACCTTTCTTGCTTTGGGCATCAAAAACAAAGTAATGCATGGTTCCCACCATTGGGAACCAAGCAATACCTGGTGGATGAGCCCTAAGAAGGGTGAAACCAGTCCTGAGTTGCCTTCCTGATCAAGGAGGACCTTGCATTTCAGGCTAGACTGTTCCCTTTGGGGCAGGATCAAGACTGATTTGCATATAACTGGGGCAAAAAACAATGGGTTGGCATGCGGCCTGAACGATTGCCAGCGGCTGAGATTAATTCAACCATTCCATCCATCGCCTTGTTTTTTATGTCCTAAGTGTGACTGGTATGCCCAGAAGTGGATTCCATGTTCACTGTGCCACTGGAAACAAGCCCACCCTCACCCCAACAGCATATAGCATAGGGCAGAGGGTCAGCCCTTTTCAGCCATTGGCCTACCTGAGAGGGACACCATTCTGCTCTTGCACTATGTGCACATTGTACAGTAGTAGCCCCCTTCAATGCCAGGGACTACTAGTATAATTCGTGCTTGCACATAAAAAAAATATATATTTTGGATTTGAGACCATGCTTGTTTTCATACAATACGTGCCTTCATACAAAAGGCTAACAGCCAACATTTGCCCTATTTACTTTGTCAATTCTTCTTGAACTTTTTTTTTTTTCCAACAATCCCCCTCTCTGCTGCATGGCTTCTGCATGTGCTTACCACCATGCCTCTGAAGAATAGTTTCTCTGTGTTCTTTCTTTGTTCTGTGACCCGACCTTTGCACAAGGATTCCCGTAGTGGTGCTGATTATGCCTCTGGTCACAGAATGGCCACAGACCTTTCCAGTAACTTCCGCCATTAACTTTGAGCTTCAAAGTGGAAAGTCAGCCAGTCACACAAGTGGCCCCACACATACCACACAGGATGTGAACCCACAAGGATTACCCTCAGTCCTTTCAAGAATAAACATACAAGAATCTGCATGGATAAGTGATGGGTTAGTGTCTCTCATGGGCACCGGGGCCTGCTACGGGGTCCTGGATTTGAAAGGTTTTGCAGGAGGCATTGCGCTGTTCCTGCAGGAAGTGCAGATTTGCTCTATCAGGTAGATTTTTCTCCAAAATGTATTTGTTTGCGTCATATGCATTATTTTCTTCCAAATTAAACAGATTTAAGTAATTTCAGAATAGAATTTCCAGAGCAAACCTTACTCGCTCGCCTTTAGACTGTCTTCAGTTATTTACTCATTTTGAATGTCTCCCCAAAACTTTACACCGTACTCCATTCGAGACCTCACCGTTGATTACTACAGGAGTAGCATCACCCCCTTTTTTCTAGTTTTTAAGTTCGGCTGTATCCAGGACCTTATGATTCTAATGCAATTGTATATATAAAATATGTCTAGGCGCTTTCAGCCGACCCTCTTCGTCCAATGGACAGTTGATGTGTCTTTCAAATTATTCTTCCACCCACATCGCACAGCATGGGTCAGTGGATCATCCCACTTCAGCCAGTGGCTAACTTCACTGCGAGTGACTGCGTCCTACTCTTTCACAGGGGCTCAGACACACACAAAGTAGTTTTCTTCAGTGCTAGGGACTACAGTAAAGGCTTGTGCTTTTTGGGACCCAAAAATGTTTTTGCTTTTAACAACGTTTTTTAATTCCGGTGATTGCCAGGCATCGCCCCCTCTCAAACTTAAAAGTTTATCAAAAACCATGACAAAATAAGCGTCGACAAAGCCGAAAATGATAACCGCCAGTGCCAGACCTATTGGCTTTGCGAATACTTGTTTATTGTTAATTCGCTTCTTGTGACATATTAAATTTTTTTGCTCACCGCACTGTCTGCTGTTTTGAAATTTTGACGTCATTGTGTCACCCTGTATGGTGATTGTTGAAACTCAGATGTTCCACCATGTTGAATATCTTATGCTATTTAACCATTACCAAATAAAGAATTTAACATCGCCCTATTGGGTGTTTCCTTTAACAAACCAGTGCTTATGTTCTCTCTGATTGGCTTAATTTAGGCATTTTACTGACTCGCGCTTCAGTGCTTTTTAGGTCTCGCGTGCTGCTCCGCCCCCGCGAGGGGTTTTGTAAGAGAGGACTTTCAGAAGAGGGCTTTAAGCCCCGCCCCTCATTCCCATTGGCCGGCGTCACCGTTTATGCTAAACGGTGGCCTGCCATTGGAAATGAGGTGTTTTGGTTGCCTCCCTTTGGCTTACATTTGAACTCGGTGGCCTGCTTCACGGCTGTCGTGAAGCACTTTATTATCTTTATGGGGCCATGTGTTTAAACACATGGCCCCATGAAGATAAGAGATCCCCATGCTCCGGCGCGATCCTCTTTCGCTTTCGGGACCGCACTGTGTTCTCCTCTCTCTCTCCGCTGCTGCCTCACGCCTCTGTCTCTCTATACATCACTTCCCATCGTTCCTCTCACGGTGTCCCTCTTCTCTCAGTTAGCACACTGCTAAACACTAGACGTTTTTTGTTCAGCACTATCCTAAACTCGCATATTTGAAGGTGCTGTCTTATCGGATAATGAACAGAAGGGAGGCTCGGGGAAATAAAGCATTTGCCTACGATCACAGTTTGATCAATCTGGGATTGATAACATATTTTCCAGTTTCACACTCAGCAATTTAACCACTAGGTGGGTGTCTCTTTTTGACATCAAAGGGTAATACTTTCTCATTATTTATTTGAGGAAGAGGTTTAGAATGTGGGTGACAGGCAGAATCCGTGCTTTATTTTGGGCAGTTTTACATAAGGGCATTTTGGCAACAGACATAACAGCGCTTCACAAAAGAGACAGACCACGGTCCATTTTTCAGCACAGGGAGTTTTGCACGGATTTGTGCCCGGGTCCCTATGACGTAGGATTAGCAGATGTGGCCACTAAGGCACATTAACTCCCGTGAAAGATCGGCTCGTTGCGGGCTCGAGGAGCCTGGGGGACCTCGAGCTGAGACCGAGCCAGGCACCAGGCTCGAGTTTTTGATTCTCGCCCACATCTACATAGTCTTACTAGTTCCGAGCCATCTGGCGCAATAACGACCATATGACCCACTGGCACTGCTGATCCCATCCCTTGGCACAAAGCTGAGCCGCGTGCCTACAACCTGGTACTCCAAGTACAGTGTCTTTAACCTTGGTGATCACAGACGCAGCTTGAGCACAAAGTTCGCTTTCAACTACTTTCTAATGTGACGCCTATACTGTAACTCTGTGCACAAGGCCACCAGAACACACAGACGTTGGCACACACCCCCCTGGCACAATGCAGAGCGCAGACCCCTGAAGTGTTACCCCGGAGTCAGTCATGTACCCAGATATAGGTGTTTAGATCAACCTGCTGGCCTCCTGGAGAAACGCTGATTTTCTTAGCACCAGACGTATCTTGTATAAAGCGCTCACGGTTAATAAACACTCTGTAAGGTAGTGATGTTACTTCAACAGAGACCTCCCTGTGTCTCAACCTTCGTCTCTCCCTTTGGCTCTTCCACCTCTCTCACCGCAACCGTGGGCTCCCCCCCTGCACCTTCTGTATCGTAAGATGACTAAAGGCAGTCCGAATTTCCGATAATCTGCACAAATACATTTCTTCAGAGAAAACATACTGCAATGTCACTGAAAAAAATATCATTTTTGTTTCTTATAGAAAAACACGTCAAACTACACCCACTGGGGGAGGGTAGCGAAACAGTCAGGGCTGCCCAATTTGGAACTGAGAAACAAGGTGCGACTCTCGGCGCCGCTAAACATCCTGTGATTCTGGGCAAATCACTTAATCCCCCCGTGCCTAAAAACACAAGGATGTGACCTTATGTAAAGTAACTGGTGCTCACGTAAAGGGCTCCATTACCTTCGAGTCGAGTTCGCGCTATATATTAAATTGCAGAAAAACCTGTGTTTATTTTTAACATTCCTAAGTATAAAGAAACCAAGTTGATTGACATATACAAAGTCTATGCCCACCAGTTCCTTTCACACATCAGCTCCTCATTGTGAATCTTAACTTTAGAGGTTGAAGTGCAAAAAAGTATGGGAGCTACGATAAGTGCAGTGGGGTGAGATCTGCGAATGTGGGGGCGGGGCCACAAAAAAGAACAATTAGAACTGTTAGTGTAAAAAACTCGGAACCTGAAGGCACTGGCTTATCCCCTCCCCCAAATATATGGCACTATGTAACCAGGGCCACTGGAATTTTGCGGCAGGATTGAGTAAATTATGTGGCAAGAAAAAGTAAATTTTGCGGCATAATGGGGCACATTTTGTAATAGTATTACTTCATTATTTCTTCATTTTTAAACTTGATAACACTGTCTGGACATTGATTGCACATCATTAGGACCAGTTGAAAATTCAAATATAGCAATAAGCAATAGAAAGGTGACCAGTTCAACTTTTCAACAGGCCTTCGACAGCGTATCAACATCGCTGCATTTTTAGTAACTTTTGCACCATTTGAGCTAGAAATATTTTTTGTTAAAACCTACAGATTAAGCAGCAGATGATGGATTATGTGGCAAATGCGGCAATTCTATAATTATGCGAAAATCTCAGCGGCCGCAGGATCACATAATTCCAGTGACCCTGTATATAACAGATGTTTCTGCCGCAGTTAACCATTGTAATGAGATCATTTTAATGAGATTAGTGATAGTGGGTGGACCCAGGACCAGAGTTTCAAGGGAGGAGGTCCCAGCTCCGTGCTAACTCTGTGTGATTCTGGCCACTCATATTGTCTTTAGTCATTCTAAGAGGATCGCAGTAAATGGACCTACAGTAAGTGACAGTGAAAACACTGCAGGATATTACAGCAGATTTAACAACAGTGACCAACGGGTTCTGAGTGACAGCAGCAGGACTTTCAAGCTGCTGACATGGAATATCCCCTAAATGAGGATGGTGCCAGATCTTACTCATTCGCTCACTCACTCATCCACCCACACCCTCCTCTCATTGAGTTAAGCACCAGCTCTAGCTCTCAGGCACCAACATTTAAAATATATTTATTTTCATTTCGTTTCCAGTTTATAAAACTGTGTAGAGGGTGCCACATTTAAACACTGACATTCACAGTATAATTCTCACAATAAACAAAGGTGAACAACAAGGGTGAATGAAGTATTACCCGCATAATCGACTTTTCCTGGACTTTTAACGAGGTTAGTCAAGCATATGTGTTGACAGTTTTCCTATCTTTTCGCCTAATCTCAGCTGAAACTGCAACTCTTACTCCGCATCGTCACTAACCTATGTTCTCTAAAAACCCTTTCCTGTGTTCGCTACATTCATGCCCTGTTTATCTCACTGGCAATTACCTATAAAATTGTTGGAGGAACGTGTCCCTATGTCGTGTTCTCTCCGCGAGGGCATTTTTATAGGGGGGTAAATATGTCATTCAAGGGGCATCGTGTCTTCGTCTACCAGCTTCAGGAGATATTCATCACATTCTGAAATGGGGCTTCCGCCGCCCTCTGCATTTTGATGTCTCGTTGGTGCCAGGTCCTCTCTGCTTCCACTCTACCTGTCCACTCTGCTTAGGTCGCCCTCTGCATTTTGATGCCTCGCTGGTGCCAGGTCCACTCTACCTGTCCACTCTGTCTGGCTCTTTATAAAATACCGGAACCCGAACCGGTTCCACAATGGCGGTTGCAACCGTTTCTTTACTCTTGTGCTGCTGCCCAACTCTTTTTTTGCCAAACTTGTATGTTTTAAAATGCAATACTGGAACCCGAACTGGTATTGCATTTTACTTTATCACCGTGCTGGGAGCTCCAGGAAATGAAGTGGAAGGCAGATGAGATCCGGGGCTGGCAGCCTACGGGCTCAAGCTCCCTCCCACCCACGCATCCATAATCATCGCCAAACTCGGTCCCAATACAACAATAAGCCTGCTTACTCCCCAGTTCCTTGCCGCATTCAGTGCCAGGACTTTCTCTGGAGGAGAACTCTTAAAAAAACAATATCTCCCCGCCAGGAATGCTGTGTAACTGGTCTATTTTCTTATTTCTACTAGAAACAGACTAATTGCTGCTGCTCTAAGTGGCAGGATCCATGTGTTTTCTTACTTTATATTTCGCATATCTATTTGTGTTTCTTTATGATTCTGTTTGTTGTGGTGCGCCCACATGTATGTTTTGTTTTACTAAAATGTCATAGTTAGCAGGCGATTGTTGCTGTCCTGCACTATGGCATACTATAATTTTCAGCCTCTGCAAACTTCCGTTCTACAACAATGAAGCCACAGAGGGTATTAAAGGTGGATGGTGCCATTTTAAAAACTGAAAAAGATTATCGGTCCTGAACTGGGCTCTCTCACTGCACTCCTGGTGCCTAAACTCCATACGTCAGCATAATGTGTGCACACTTTCCTCTGTAGTTCTGGTTTAAAATGGCAAATATGGAACTATTGCTCTGTGCACTCTGCGGAGAGGCCAAGGATTAAATGTGCAGCTTTCTGTCCCACTGGCAGGCACAATAGGAAGCTCACAATGCCTTCATCCTAAATTCCAAAGTTATTAAATCTTACCCCCACCATGAACACTAATGCACGCCCTTAACAAAGACTTAAAATGACTATACTCAAAACAAAAATGTACAAATTAGTTTATATATACTTTAGTAACATTTCATTTACACTACATTTAATAACTCAAACAAATAAATTACACGTGGAAAACATTTTTGTTTGCCCTACTCTTTTTTCACTCAATTGGACAAATGCAATGCAATAGATTTCCCAATAGATTTCGTAATTACAACTAAGTGAGCTATTGCCATTTTCAATTACACCATTTGATTAATGCGTCACGAAGGGAAAAAAAAAACAATGACATTTTCAATGCCAATAGCTCACAACAATGTCATTGCGAGACCTATTGCATTGTAAATGCTTGTTTTTTTTATAAGTGGACCTGGTCGGAGTGATACTAATATCAATGCCTGTTTATGGAATCGGCATTCACTGTGTGTTTTGGGGGATTTATTTTTTGACATCCGTACCTCAGTACATATAAATGTTAACCAGGACAAACCTATATGCCAAAAGAAACCTGGATCAGTAACTGCAATAACCTAACACTAATTTTAGTAGACAAGTATGATCTGCCAAACTATGCATTGTGTTCTATGAGCCCCAAAGGAACCTTTGTTCCGGGTTCAAATCTGGCATAATAAGGGAAGAACACTCCAAGAGTAGGTAATCTAAACCCATCTCTCATGAAGGCCCTCATGTTTATATACTGTCCCTGCTGTCAGCGGGGAACTTTTTCATATTATTTGGAGCTGCCCTGTTGTACAACACTTCTGCAAATCCATGATGAACTGCATGAATAGCCGGTGCGGCAGTGAAATGCTACTCTCCACTTAATGGTGCTTACTCAACATCTGGGATGCCACTGACCTGAATGAACCACATGGAACAGGCGCGGATGACCCTGGGACTGGTGGTTGCCAAGCGCAATATTGCGTGTCTGTGGGGGGCGGCGACAGCACCATGCCTGATAGATTGGAAACGAGACATGGACTGGTGCATGGTGGCTGAAAAGTGATTTATGAGCGATGGGGCTGCCCTAAAAAATGGGAGAAAATCTGGGACAAATGGAATGATTATAGAGGAGGCCTGTGTGCTTCCCTTGCACCACCGAGTGCGGCCGCATTTCATCCTTAGAACTGCCTTTCCAACTTGATGGTGGGGAACGTGTTTGATGTTTCATGACATATAACCGGTCATTGTGGGATCTATGAGTGTGACGGAGTGTGATGCACTTATCTGATTATTATGTGTCGTATTTCAATAAAAAGATATTTTTTAAAAAAGTAATGTCATGCTTAAGTAATGATTTAAGTTCCTTTTCAGCAGCTTATTGTAAATGAAAAGCAACACGTCTCAGCCACTGAGCATCAGGACGGACATAGTCATTAAAGTGTAACTTTACTTTCATATTCTTTAGCTTTCCTAAACCATGAAACAATGATGTAAATTGACTTACTATTTTGTGGTGAGCATTCTGGTTGTAATTCACAGAAATCAGTCACATATCAGCACCGGTACTGAAACTGAGCAGACGGGCACTTGCTGCTGTACCTTGAAGCACATGGATTGGTGCTTGCACCTTCGTTTTCTTGTGTCTCAATGTTGCTACTAATGAAACTTGACGTTTGATGGACGTCGATACAGCCCAAGTATACACTTTGATTTTCGATGGCGTAAGTCGAGGCAAAGGAGACAATTCATTGTATTTCTCTTCAGGCATTATGTTTTTCGATGCGCCACTGTTGATGATGAAAGGTATCGACCAGTCATTTATTTTTAATGTAATTTTCTGACAGTGTTTGTACGACTTTGGTGCTTTGGCATGTCGACTTTTCTTTGACTGACATTTTTCCTCGCATGCAGCCAGTCTGACATGCACACTTTTCTCTGAGGTAAACATTCACCTGGCGCAACCGTCTTCCTCACTTTTAATGGATTTTAAGACAGATGAACTGTTTGAAGATGATTTCGATGACCACCGACTTCGTTCAGTGTCAATTTGCCTCAATTGATAACACTGTTTGGCCTTATGTGGGTGCGTCGAACGTTGCTTCTGGAATGTTCTGGTGGCCATTTTGTCTTCACGCCATGATGCACTTGCTTTTTCCTTCACTTTACACACCGTCACAAAATGGTTCTCTTTCCCACAGCCTTTACATTTCTGTCTAATGGCAGCACATTTACCTTCATGTGGAAACGAAAATCCACATCTAACCTGTAGACAGCACTTTGTGTCCTTCAGTCTTTTGCTTTGACTTACTTTTATGCTCATGAGTTATTCACTTTGGGTACCTTCGGCCTCCATGTCAGTGGCTTGTCTTTCAGCATGCTCCTCAGCTTTGGCAGCCATCAACACTCACTCCAGACTAAGAGTTTCTCTCGTCATTCATTGCCGGAATGAATCTGACAAGCATTCATCAATAACTCTAACTCGCATAGCTTCCTCATCATTAAATTAATTAAACTTAGTGTTTGATGAGCGCATCAAGACTCTCCACAAATTCATCAATGGTTTCTGCAAATTTTTGGCGTTCTTCACTGAAAATGTATCTTTTGTAATCGATGCTTGTTACTGGATTGAACTTTAAATTCAGCGTTTCTTTAATCTGACAATATGCAATTTCTTTGTCAGTTCATAGCATTTTCTTTGACTTCTTTCACACCATCCATCACCAGCAAGATTTTTGAGATACTATATAATCTTTTTATCAGTCTCTTCAAGTGCATCAATGAAGCCATCAAGTGGCTATCCACGCAAATCATCTGTCACCAATATTTTGCTTTTTGCTATCGAAAGGTGGTGGTGATTTCAGGAATGCAGCAGTACTACAGACCAGTGTGGAACTTACTCACACCGCGGGAGGTTCCTTGTGACTTGGTGTTTGCAATTCATCTGTGAGTCCTTGCAGTGTGCTGGCCTCCGAATCCTCTTTAATGAGAGCTGGAAACATGACTTTCTTTGCAGCCATCTGAAAAATTTCACTGTTCCGAGAGTCATTCTCGGCTCTTTATTCTTCGAAGACCTGTGAAGTTGTTCTGAGCCCCACTCTGCAACTTTGTGAATGACCCACTTTGGGTATGGACGGCTCTGTAAGTGCAACCCCGAGCACTTCTCCTTGAGCCACCTTCACCGAATGCAGTGGTATGATGACTCTCTTTAGCATACTCAGTAAGTCATTTATATCTTTTCTAAATGTCAGTTGGCATTTTCTAACACCTGGTTGATCCTCGCCTTGCAGCGGTTCTGTTCGCAGCGTTACTTTGCAAGTTATGATTATCAGCAGTTGTGCTTTGTACACCAGGTTGATTGCGCCTTCAGCATTAGCACTCTGTACAACAAACAAGTTTAACTTGTGTGGCAATGCAGTTCCTTTATTTATGGCCTGACCAGCAGGTTCTAGACCATCACCATGTAAATTCTTTGCAACGCTTCCATTGTCTTCATTACTTTACAGCGGCTGGAGTTGCACTTTGACTCCACATGCATGAAGTGTCTATTCCGTTCTTCGACAGCGACACACGTGGCACGCATGAGCAGTTTGCTTGCACTGTGCCAAACTCTCTGGGAGAGAACGGTCGTTCTTCGGTTACTTATCCCCTATCTCGTTGCCATTTGTAGCATCTTTCCAGCCTGGGTACCCTCCAGGAACCACGCCACACATGGAGCTTAGTATTACATGTCTTTATTCTGCTACGTGTAACTGGGAACTCAACATTCTAAAACAAGCTTTCATGACATTGTGCTCTAACACCTATGTCACAGCTCTATGGGTTAGGAGCCAAAGGGGTTGCCGTCATAAAATATCTCAAGACACTACACAATCTTCTCCAGGCCTTGAGAGAGGATCACATCCTCACATTTCTGTTACAAACACATAAATTATACGGCCATTGTAGAGTTAACGGCTTTAAAATGACTGCATGTACGTATTTCTTGTAGGAAAGATAGGTGTGTGCCAAGAAGCATGTATGAAGCTCTATGTTCGTGGGATACCAAATTCGATGTCATCACATTTCAACTAGAAAGATAAATATTTTCTGTTATTGCACTGTATATCCAATCTGCTTGCGTTTTCACAAGCTGTAGTCTCTTATATTTACCTTGGCATAATATTATTCGTAGATCTCAATCAATAATTACTCCAAATCATCATCCTAATGAAAGAATGTATAAATTAAAAAGTACAGCCGTTGTGTTTTTAATTTTTTTGTTTTCATTTTTGCCGATGCTAAACAGCATCTGCAAAAAGCATTTCTTTTTGCTGATTCTGCGCAGTGTGGGGAAAACACTGGCAAAGCCAATAGCTGGAAAAGGCGAAAACTTTTGGCGTTCCCATTAATTGTTTGAATTTGAGATGCCATTGTCAACCATACCTAGAGAAATCATGCACCTGCATGCGCAATATGTATTTGCAAAGAAGAAAGGAAAGATACAGATAAGCATGAGAAATAGAATTTCAAGGCAGGGGATTTAAATTTGCTACTGTCCTTAAAAAATCTGTTGGACAGAAGGGCCGATTGTAGTCGTGCTCATTTGCTTTCCCACAGAAAATACCTTCTTGTCCAATCCCAAATTTACCAGGTAGGGAAACGCATCCAGTTTTTGCCCATATTTTTAATCTGCCTAAAAACTGGAGCAAAAAAAATGCTACCGAAATGGGCTCAAAATCGGGAATCATATGCAGCAATGGACATGGTAATTTTGGGTCCTGATTGTGCAACATCTGGGCCCAAAAACTCGACATGGTCAGAAACAAGGGGGAGGTATGCCAGTCAAAATCAGATATTGCTGGACCAGGTTGCTCCACTCTTCAGTTACTGCCATCTCCGAATGGGGCTCCAAGACCACGTGCTTACTATTATGAATATGTGACCCTCAGACCCGTGAAATAAGGCCACTAAGGTAAATATAGGGAATTACAGTGTGGTCGACTATGTCCAGTTGTAACATAAGATATTACAAGGTGGACTAGCACAACACAGACCTTATTTTAATAATTCCAACAGAAACAAGAGCCAAAGCACTCCCTGAATTAATAGAATCTGGATAGCTATCATGCCTAAATGATTGCAGCCTAGTAACTCAGAAGGAAAGTAATCAGACCCAACGAATAGTGCAGCTAACTAAATCATTATCACAATACAAAGACTGAAAATGCAGGACTGAAATGAGAAGGAAGAAGGGATCCACCCCATCTTACTTGCTTGCCAATGTGATGTGTGGCTATAGCCAACATGAGGATAACATTGCGATTGCTGGATCTCTGTGTGGCTTTTCTCTGAATTTTAAAGAAGCTGTTCTTTACTGAGCTGAACACTCTAGGAAGAGGTTGGCCTTTGTGAAGATGATGAGGTCTCCAGATGAGGGTGGTGTTGGGTGCATCTAATATGGAGGCTTATTATTGTGCTGCACAATTGTTGTGGCTGATGAGATGATTAGCGGAAGTGTCCCATCAGGAATCTTTGGATATTTGTAGCACTATAGGTGGGGGAGGGATAGTGGGCATGTTGTTGGTGACCTGCAGGGGAGTGAAGGGGGCTAAAAGGGCTGCTAGGGCAGCTAAACTTTGCTGGCACAAATATGTTCACAAATTAGGGGGCGGGTGCTATCTGCACCCGAGATGCCTCTGTGATGTCTGTCGGATTTTGAGTAGTTAATGCACGTCTTTCACAAAAAAAGTGGCGCAAGGCGAGTGTTCAAAGTGTAGTCGTTCTGTATCAGGGATGCCAGATATCCACCAGCCTGCTATACGGTGATATCCCCAGTCGGGTGTGATCCAGTGGGTTACTAGCAACAAGCATTCATACACCGAATACTCACCTGGGCCCATACATTCATACTATGCTAGCAATTTCCCGCTGGGGGGTCAGTTGTACTCTTTATCAATATCCCTGCTACCAATTGAAGAGTAATGACTTACCAATGGACCCTTTGAAAATTGGGAAGTTTAAAATGAGTGACATTCATTACAATTCATAATTTCTAAAATAATCACTGAGTCAAGAAGTTTTAAAAATGTTTATCTAAAGTTTAGCAGAGTAAAATACAGAACCACATGATACTTTAATCGTATATCAAGGATGAAGCATAATAATCAATTATTGATCAATGACGGTTCCTAAGAAAGAAGAAGATAGAAACAGTAGCACAACTAAAGGTTGCGTTTATGTTTACCTAAAGGTGCGAGAAACCAAACCCCTTGGCCAAGGAGTTGGAAAGATAGGACCCAGGAAGGATGAAGACCAAAGACCTCCGGACCCGGATCAGGACAGGATGGTGACCTCTCTATCAACGACGCCTGTGTCGTTCCCCTCTCTGATACTTCGCTTCTCCTTGCTTCTCTCGAGTCGTCTTCTAAGGTTCTGCCGCCCCCACCTCTGGTCCTCTCTGGACAGCGGTTCGGTCTGCAATCGATCAGCTTGTCAAGGATCTCGAACTAACTAATTAGCTAATACTATATCTATTATACCCTTCTATGCTCATGTACCTCCCCTTTATTTTGCAAAATTATGGGACCACTACTTCTGATTGGACGGGGACAGGGGGTTGATCCTCACACCATGTCAATTTAGTTCAATTTCTTTAGGCCCATTGTTTTAAAATACCACCCATCACAATTAATACATTTGCTTTATTTCCCACCCGTTTCCCATTGATTCCGCAATACATTTTGTATACATTTGTATCGACTTCAGGTACATTTCAGATGAACTTGTGAACCAGGCTTTGCGACCTTGGAGGGCTTCCAAGTTGACTTCATCGCTTCCTCTGGTCAGCCTTTCAGTGCGCATGCGCAGAACCAATGTCTCTCGAGCTGCAGTTCAACCAACCCAGGCCCATTTACGAACTAATAAAAGTCAAAGAAGAAAATATTAAAATCACAAAATAAATGGTTTCACTGTATACCCACTCTACCTACTCTATTCCCATTTAATTAAAATCTATCCCGCATTAATAGCATTAGAATACCACAGTTTTAATTGCAACATATGAGCAAGCTGTAGCACGTGAAAACATGAAGCAGCCATTTTAATACACACTGCGCAGAAGCAAAGATTTCCCTCCAAGCAAAGAAAGACGTCGCACCACGTGATATGGTTGACATATGCGCAATGAGATTCCCGCGCTTGAGCGGCCATTTTAGATTTAGACAAGCGTTACTTATTAGTTTAAACACATAGGCAAGCTTCTCTAGGATTGTATTTATGTGTGCATTTGTTAGTACAGACATTACAAAGATTAATAATTAATACTTTGAGAGGTTTGCTTACGAGCAAGTCTCATTGTGAGTTCTTGCTCCATCAGGTGCGATTGGGGGGTGGGGGGGTATGGGAAAAAGATTTCAGACTGATCTCATTAGCATCTTGAAGTACCCAAAAATCATCACTGGAATTCAACAATTTAAGCTCACACAAATATATACATCAGTCGTGTCTTCCGCTCTACAAAGTAGCCAGAATACTCCAACCTCTGCCCTAGATGCGGACAGTTGCAGGCTGATTTTTCCACATGGCCTGGAACTGTCCACGGATACAGCTTACTGATCATTGTTTGAGAATTTGATGGGGGAAACCTCTGTACCATCTAGCATGTTGGTTGGGAGTGATGAAACGCTCTAAACAAATCAAAGGATATAAGCAGATTCATTGACTTGGCTTTATTGTCGAGAAAAATGAACATGGCGATGGAACTGGTGAGGTGAGTGGCACAGGGGAGCAAGCTAAGGCTGTAAGAATACGGAAATGCATGATTGTGGAATTGGGTGCTTTGTAAGCAGCCAGTGGATGAAGAGCTAGACCTCAGTTGGTGGCCAGTTGGGAAGAATTATTGGCGCCCGTAGAGGTCAAATCAGATGATTTACCTCCTTAGATTGTCTTTCTGGTGTACACGATAACATAGTGTGGAGGTTTTTATAAATGTGTAAATTTTGGGTGACAAATTATTTTGAATACTAATTGTTTTTATGATGAATTTGAGCTGTAAATGCTGAAATTATAACATTACTCTTTATACGATTTAAATACGACATTATGAAGTGTGTTTTAGTTGTCACATTTTTATGACGACACCATTTTATTAATATGGATGCTGTTCTGGTGTCTTGTTAAAACTGCTCCTGCTCATTACCCCGTCATCATGTCCCTCTGCCTGTCTTCTCGTCCCATGGTCTTCGCAGAACACAGAGACACTGTGACGAAACTAGTTATTTTCCTTAGAATGCATGGATTGTAAATGGATTTTTCTTCGTGTTCTAAGTGTAGCAACCTCTAGGCCCTTCCGATGTAGCTTCCTGGCATGCCTTGGTAGAAAACACTGGTGTATGTGTCATTGTCTAAACAAATGTAACCTCTCGTGTTGTGCAACTCGGGACAGCAACAGCATAGAAGCTGCTGGAGATTTACTTAAAAGTGTGTTAGTCCTATGTGGTTTGTTTTTCTGTGTCGAACTCTGATTTATCTAAAATGTGTTATCACTAGTCCTACCACTGTGAGTCTGCAGATTTTACTTATTAATTATGGAGAAGGTGTGTATAAAAACACCTGTTTTGGGGGTGAGCCAGAGACTTTTTGAGTTCCTCAAGGACTCCGTCTAATTTACTAGATGACTTTCCTAGTCCTTCCGAGGCTCTGTCCATTTGTTCAGAGACTTTTTCTCTAGAGATTGTCTGTTACTCTATTGATTTTGGTGTTCATTTGAGACTTCTAATTATTCTGATTTCTGATTGTGTGTTCTGCATTTATGTCTTCATGGCATCTAACAATTTTTCTGTACTGCTTGATTTTTGAGATTTTGTAATAAAACCCTTTAAAGTTTCCCTGATCTATAACTCAGTTATTGAGTGGTCAAAGCAACTTAATTTATTACTCTGCTAATTGATCTGGGGTCTGATGTTGAGAAGGGTGCTCTCTTATCGCAAGATCAAGGGTGATGAAGCAGAAGTACTGATGGGAAATTTCAGGGTGATCTGGATTTTGAGGCGCTTTAGAATTTAGGGTTCAGGGTTCTGCTTACACAATAGAGATGCCGCCAACTAATGAAGTCCGCCCAGGGTCACTTAACCGAGGGATTGCAGCAGATACATGGAGGTCCCATTTGTCCCAGTTATGGTCTGGAACATAGTGATGCAGAATAAACACGCAGCTGATCACACATAATGTATATACATAGGAATGGGGTAAAGAGATTCGCTCCTGGACTCTGTGGCTCTGAGTGGGGGAGGGCAGGAGGAAGTTAGTTGTTGAAAGTTTATATTTATAATGATTCTGCTCCTTTATGCCATGTTCATAACATATGCCGCTACAAGTTATGATGTTCATTTAGAATGACTGGTACACAGTATTTTCTTATGTATACTTGTAATGGCATGGATGAGTTAATTTAAAAAAATAATAAAGAGCAATATTAAAAAAAAGAAGCGATCCTCTGTGGTTAAGAAAACCAGTACAGATGACATACAGTACAGATTAGGTCAAATACAATTTATCTAAATTTTTTATTGAGGGTGTTTTATGTTTATAAATGAATTTGTAGCTTCTGGCTAGCTCATGTATTGAAGATTTGTAACTGTTTGTACTGTGCTTTTATGATTGCTACTGCAAAATGAATAAAGAAAAAGTAGATTGAGGTAAAATACAAAAAAGGCTTGTCAAAACTCGTCCAGTTTGTAGAAACAAGGGATGCTGCAACACAGCAAAAGCATGAAAAGACAGCGACCCAAGCAGCAGTGCCCAGGCCTACCAGCACATGGGTAGCTGCTAGCTAGTGCTCGCGGGCACATTTTCAGGAATGCTGCCAACACAGCATACTCTGGAAATCAGAGGACAAAAGTCAAAGCTCACAATGTTGTAACACCTCCCCAACATGGGGACTGGAAACTCCACCCAATCTAGGACAGTGCAAGCTGTCTAAGGCAAAACAGGCTAGGGAATGGGAACGCGGGCTACCTAAAGATGTCAGTTGTGCAGTTGGCACTACAAGAAATCCTAACCGACTCAAAATAAAGCAGATAATGGGTAACAATCACGAACAATGCATGGTATTATCGACAGAGGGAAATGGCTAGCAAATACGGGAGCAGCCAGAAGTAGCCAACCGGAATCAGGATGTGCCAGGCAAATCGGCAAAGTGACGTGGTTAAGGAAATCCTCCAGAGAGACAATTCCTAGAGCAGAGGCCTGTGACGAGAGATCTTTAAAGTGTTTTAAAAATGTTCTACATTTGGTGCGGCTGGGCTGCGTCCAGAGCAGCTCATACAGGGGCGTAGTGAACCCCCCGCTTTGGCAGCTACAGAGGGGGTGGGGCACTTTATGGGCCTCTCTTGTCTGCAACTGGGCGGACAAAATCTCATTATTAACACAGTGGAGGAATTAGTGTCAATAAAAGAGCATGCAGGAGCAAGGAAAAACAAAAGATGGTAAATCGAGAAGAGAAAGAAGGACGGAATATTGATTAGAAGGAAGGGTGAAGGGAAGAATGGAGGGATGAGTAGGCGGATGAATGTGTAGGTAGGTAGATGGATGAATGGGTGAAATAATAAGTGAATGGAGAGGTGAATAGATAAGTGTCAGGATGGCCCGGTGGATAGATCAGTGAATCAATGGATAGACAGGTGAGAAGGATGGTAGAATAAAGGGTTGGATAAGTAGGTGAAAGGATGAGCAAGTGGATGGCAGAGTGGACAGATGAGTGGAAGTATGGCTGCATGGATGGATGGCAGAGTGAATGGAAGGATGATGATGATGATGATGGATGGCAGGGTGAATGGATAGATGGATGAATGGCAGAGTGGATGGATTGATGCAAAGGGGAAAGATTGACTGATGCATGAAAAAAATGAATGGATGTAAGAATGTAAAGGTGAAATTGTGGATATCTGTGGGTGGATGCAAGGGTGAAAGGATGAATGGATGAATGGATCGATGTCTAGATGGAAGAGACAGGGGAGCTCTTCTAGGGAGGGGCCGGCTCACTTGCTTTGTTTGCTTTTTGCCACCAGAGTTTTTATTTCAAAGTGGGGGGTACTTTAATGTTCTGGTTACTCCCTTGAGCTCGTAGCAAAAAAGCTCTCCAGCTCAAGAGCTCAGGCCTGTGATCTCCCTTACATTACAATGGTTAGAATGCAGTGCGCTGACTGGATGAAAACCCGGAGTGGAGCAAAAGATTGGACTGCCTCCCAGATTCTGAAGGTAGACTTGCAGGTTGCATGCAGATACCGATGTAGGGTGTGCTTTCCCAACACAGTTTGTCAGATGCTGAGTTATGAGAAACTGCCAAGCACCACCACCCAGCGCAATGAGAGTACGGACCTGACATGGGCAACGTTTCAGTTTTTGCTTCTGAGGTAATACTCATTGTAGAGGAGACATGTATCACTGTCATTTAACTACACCACAGCGACATTGATCTATTTTTCTAATATTATTTTTTTAGCTGTTTTAATACATGTTCTTGCTGAACCATGGCTTTTCATACGTATTTGATAGAAAATATTTTTATAACCGTTTTTTCTGTTGATGAAGCAATTTGTTTCTTAAATAATTGTACGATGACCTGGCTTAAATTTGTTTTGTACTGACCTTGTCAATAGTCTGCTACGCTAACTGGTGCCGCCCGGTTCATAACCTTCTGTTTCCAGCATCAGTATTATGGTTTTACATTTGAAGGAAATATTTTATTTGTATTTTCTCTTTAACGTTTTCCCTTTAGCTGCTGCTGCTGAACGCCATCTGAAGCTTCTATCTGATGTATCCCAAGCTGTGAAGGGAATAGCTACCGTGTCCTGGGTGGACTGTGGGTATGTAAGCATTTTTACTTTAGTTCCCTTTTTTGTTTCTTGTGTTGCAGTAAGTGATGATACTGTACTGCCACACATGCCTAGCTCTATCTGTGAGGAGGACGGCATCAGAAGAACTTGGATATTGCAACAACCTATCTCCTAGTTTAGTAGGACCCTGGGGGGGCAGAAAAGCCGGATCTGTGTCAGATTCCCAGGAGCGCCACTTCACTTTGTAAACGAGTAATATTTAGATCATTTTTGTGCAAGTTCGTCTCGTGGATATGCTGAAAATCTGGCAAAAATCCGGCCCTCTTGGACATCATTTGGACACCACCGTTCTAGAGAGAAGAGATTTATATTATTTCATAAAGTCCAATGTGTTCTGAAGATTGTGGTGTCAACTTCCCCTTGCAGATATATGGGGGCAGGAGTCACCCCAAAACACCTCGCTGTCCCCACAGATGATGGATGACACTTGCGAGACTAGCCTCCCTCTTTAGAAGAATTGCCCAAGATATAATTCGCAACCATGCCATATCACGTGACCAGTATGTCTCGTCCAGTTTAGAGTTTTTTTCTCCTGCTTGAGCACCAGCGGGAGAAGAGCCTCAGTGCGCAGTGGACAGAGTTGCTGTGTGAGCGCCAAATTCAGCATCACAGCGAGCGGGGCCGACACAGATGGGGAGAGTCTTCCCTCCACAGAGGTGACGAAAGTCAACTTGATCAGTGGCGTAGCAAGGGTGCCATAAGCCCCCGTGCGAGCAAGTAAAATGGGTCCCCATCATTCAGTATGGTGGTTAAAGACCGGTATAATTGGGATGTAGTCGAGGACCCATAATACCACATTGCTGCAGCACCACAGCATCTATTCCTCTCGACAGTCTGGTCAAGCTGGGGACTAAGCAGGAATTCCTGGTTCAGCAACAGGTGTGAAATGAGCACAGTAATACATAAGGGGACTGCTTAATTTGTAACATAATGAGTACCGGTGCCCAAAGCACTGTCCAAAGTACCGCGGCCGTGATAACGCCGATTCTTATCTAATTATCTATAAGAACCTTCTGGTCGCCAAGATCTTTTTACCTGTTGAATAGTGTAAAGGAGAGAATCTCATCTGGTTATATATATCAGCATTCAATTTGTCTGAAAGGACCACTGACTCCGAATTCAAGTTTGAGAATTTATTATCGCCAAAAATAACTGCACGTGCAAGCACCTCAACACGAGGTTAAAGAAATAGATGGGCACTACTACAAATAATAGTCTACGCAGAAATCTCATCCGACTCAGGATAAGGAGAATAGAAAGTTCTAGAAGGATCAACCAGACTATGATTGCTCCTATTTCTAAGTTGCTCTTCATTGGCCTAAACAAGCTTAAAATCAATTGCTGTCCCTACACTAACGCTAAATGACATCCCTGCATAACGATTTTCCCAGGCAAGAGTGAATAAAAGTGTCAGCTGTGAAGACTTCCTAAGAAGTGCAATCACATAGTACCTAAGCTCAGCTCTGTCCTTCTCTCAGGTCTCCCCTACCTCTTCTCTGTCCTCCTCCCTCAGGGCACTATCCCTAATACAAAACCACAATACAATTGTACACGCCTTTGTCACGCCTCCTTGGCCAGGTCTTCTTTCTTGTGCTTTTCCATCGAAACGGTTACTTCATCCTGGACGGTTGCGATGACCTTGAGTCCCAGGCACCTTCTCCGCCGAAAGTATCATCCCTACATTCCATTTCACTCCCCGTACCATGCCTCCCCTCTCTCTAGCTTTCGAAAACAAAGAGTTAGTCTTGCTAACGAGACATGTGTCCTTGCTCCTGCAACAAAAGATACTTTCAACAGAAACCTTCTACTGTGCAAATTAAATCTACCGTTTGTGCCCAGAGAGCCTTACCAAGAGAAACTTTCCTCGGCCTACAATATAAGCTAACATAAGAATATACCAGGCCTTCCCTAAGCATATATGTAGTCAGGCCTTTACATATAACTTTTAATCACACATCTTATGTTTCCCTATAAACATTTTCATTATGATTCATATGCAAACACTGAATTACATGTGCAATTTTAATATGGTGCACGTTTAAACTACTGCAATTACGTTACACACACGAACTAATTCCCCTATGCATTAGGTTCACACAATTCAATAAGCATTACATTACATCAATATCCTAACACCATTATGCTGCTGATTCGCTTTGTCTCAGCAACCTATTAATTCTTTACTAAACATACATGAATATGAAACTGAATATACGAATATATGTCTAAATACAAGTGGGTGCGGACTATCAGTGATTATGATGCACCCCTACAATTCACAAGAACATTTCGCTCTATCAGTTCCCCCCCTTTGATGACTCCTGTCATCATATTTCACTCTACTCCCTTGGAGAAAGAACCAACCTAAACAGAACTTGTTGCCATCTTCCCTGATCTAAATTTCTCCATGCTCTTGAGCCTTTGATACTGATTGTCCTGCAGTCTTGCCAACTTCATGTCATTTTCCCTCAAAGCTCTCTTGACTCGGCCTGCTCGATACCACTTGTAGGCCTTGATCACAATCCACAAGCCAGCCACACAAACCACCAAAATAAGGAGTGGTCTCAGGAAGTACCCAAGGAAACCCTTTCCTAGGTTCGCAAACCAACCTCCCACTTGACCAAAACCCTTTCCGACCTTTTCCCAGGCCCCTTCTTCGGTCAAATCCGCTATCTTTGTGTGGATCATAGTGATGTTACTTATATATTTCTCCAGATCCTTGCTACGGTCTGGTATATAAGTGCAGCACTCTTGAACCTTCAACATTTTACAGACTCCGCCCTCTTTTGCCAATAGGACATCCAAAGCAAGGCGATTCTGCAAAACCATTCCCCTTATCGACAACATCTCTCCTTCCACCAACACCAACGACTTTGCTGTGTTCATCGAAAATTCATCCACCACAGTCGCTAACCTCCGGATCTTCACGTCATTCAAGACTACTCCCAGACTAGGTATCATAGCTCCAAAGATATCCCCCACAACGATTCCTGCACTTGCAGCTCTTCCTCGTTCTTGAATGCTCTCCACCCTCTAGAAGATTTAAATCCTCTGTATGGTAAATCTTTGGAAATATTATTGACAAATAACATGTTCCATACCAATTTGCAGGCAACCTCACATAAGCATTCTTCCCACATACGTAATACACGGTTGGTATCACTTGTACAGGACCTTGGAGAAAATCTTTTGCCACATCTGCCATGGTGAAAACGTGATCACAAGTACTTTGTCCCACTGGAACCTTTTCGTAGTAAGTCTGATAACGCCTTATACACAACTTACCCCTCTGCTCCTTATCTAACGCTATAGGACCATAGCTTCCCCTGGTCTTATGCAACCGTTCTTCCTCTGTCCAATCTGTCCTGTGATGCCCGTAATCTCGGGATTCAGTCAGCTTTCTATACCTATCTTCAACTTGTTCTACGAACTTTCTCTCTACATCCGACATCAAACAAGTCAGATTGTTTCTGTGTGCGAATGCTGTATCCAATTCCAAACTCAGTATGAAGTACTTCCTCAGTCTGTCCTCGGTCTTATAATAGTCATACTTATTCAAATGCTTGTAAGCTGGGACTTCAGGAAGCACTGCGTCGAAATTGGAAAAGAAATACTCGAACTGATCTCTCTCATAAAACAAACTCAACAAAAGACTACATGAAATACCATAAGTCAGTGGAAGATGGTGATACCTAATACCCTCATCCACTGAAGTAGGCATCTGCATACACACATAACAATCTTTCGCATCCATCACGTCAACATACTCATACAACAACTTAGCATATGCATTCAACTTAAAATCCCCTTTAGATAAATCTACATGTAATCTACGACTTTCTTCTAATAGCAAAGCTCTATCAGCTGCCCTGTCTACCCCCTTCTGACTAGGTGTGATAGGTGTAGGTGTCCCTGTCACCTCCTCTACTTCTTGCTCATGCGAACCAGTGTATGAGACTATAACTACTATGATTATAGAGATTATTACACTACTTATAAGGATGCCTACGATCCACTTTGATCTACGATTGGGATCTCCCGGCTCCATGGTTTCGAAAGTTCTCAAAAAGTCTTGGTTATCGCAAAGAACTCTGGAAAAGTCTCTGTCCTTTATTAGTGACTTGCTTAACCAGCTCGAGCAACCATGAAATCTCCGGACTTTCCCTTTCCGATCACAAACTTATTTACACAGTCCAGAAAAAGACTTCCCTAGTTTTCGTTCCTCTTCTGTGGAAAGTCCCTAAGTTTATTCTTCTTCCACTCGGACCTAGGTTATCTTCTTCTTTTGGACTTTTATTTACAGTTCATAACTGATCCACAATGAGATCCTCATTGAGCAAGACCAGAACGTGATACAAAAGTTCAAGACGCAAAATCAGCACTTCATGTGAAAACGGCTCAACTCCAAAAGGCGGAAATTCGAGTCGATGCAAAAGCAAGTTTCGGACTTCACTCAGAAGCGGGGATTCGGAACCGTGAGTGTCAGTGTTCCTTCTATCTCGAGCCCTGGCATCCGCAGCACCACCTTCACCACCACATTCGGGCTCCGACTGACCACTTGCACTGACCTCAACCTTCCCGTACTCACCACCCCCTGCATCAAACACAGTGTAAATCCACTCAGGGGTAGAGTATCTGCGACAAGGCACTCTTGTTCTCTTTGACCTTCGCCGACTGTCTCGTGCTTGGTCTTCGTCACTTGCTTCCGTTTCAGATACTTCAGACACTGGAGCAAGGTCTCTTTCAGGTGCTAACCTCAGGTTCAGTCGCCTCTGTCTTTCAGGCCAACTTTCTGCACTTCTGTTCGTTCGTCTGCCTTCCCCTTCTATACCCAGTGCACTACTTCCTCTTTCTGCTGAATCTGACTCTTCTCCGCCCACTGCACCGTTTCTGTCCTCGGTGTCTGAGTCAGGGTTCGAACTGTGGAAACCCCCTTCAGCTTGCTCTAGTGCACCACCAGCTGTGTCAGCGACCCTTACAGCTTGACGTGTCCTCCCATGTGGTCTTGCCACATCAGCTGGATTTTCATTTACGAGAGGAGCTGTTTCTTCCAAGGGTGCTGAAACTCTGCGGGTATGGGAAGCATGCACCCAGTTCGGCAATCCTCCACACTTCACTGCTGTGTTCGTGATAAGTATCACCTGATACGGGCCACGCCAGCGGGCATCCAAGCAACTCTTCCTCACGTGCTTTCGGACGAGTACCCAGTCACCGGGACACAAGTCGTGGCATAGATCACTCGAGGCTGGGACCACTGCTGCTTGCACCTGCTGGGATACAGAACGGACCACATCAGAGAGTCCTTTACAATAATCAAGAATCAAATCATCAGTGATGTTTATCAAGGCTGTAGCTGGTACTGCTGGCAGTCTCATTGCCCTCCCCATTAATATTTCATGGGGGACAACCCGGTCTTTCTGTCTGGGACACTTCGCATGCTCATTAGCACCAAAGGCAAGGCGTCGGGCCATTGCAGGGATGTCGAAGAACACATTTTTGCCATCCGGGCTTTCAAAGTTCCATTAACTTGTTCCACCATCCCAGAAGCTTCTGGTCTGTAACTACAATGAAGTCTCTGGTCTATGTTCAATGCAGCACAAAGCAACTTCATGATTTCGCTATGGAAGTGCCCTCCTCTATCTGATTCCAAAGAGGTCGGGATCCCGAATCTAGGGATGAGCTCCTCAACAGTAATTTAGCCACTGTGAGAGTGTCACACCTGCGTGTGGGGTAAGCCTCCACCCACCGTGAGAATACACATACTAGCACTAAAATGTACCTCAATCCATTGCACCTAGGCATCTCCACGAAATCCAACTGTATTCTATTGAAGGGCCCTCCCGACCTTCCAATGTGACTCAATGTAACTACAGTTTTCTTTCCAGCATTCATCTGTTGACACGTAACACACCTCTGGCATACCATCTCAGCCATTGCTCGGAACCGTGGGTTATACCACGTCTGTCTAAACACTCTCACCATTGCGTCTCTACCAAGGTGTGCCTGTCCATGTATCAGTCTTGCCATCGGACTCAGCAATTCCTCAGGCAACACGGCTCTCCCATCGTTGGATACCCACACATCCACATCTCCTCTCTCGCACCCAGCTTTGATCCATCCCTCTCTCTCCTGGACTGAAACTTCATCCTGCAATCTCTTAAGCTCTTCCCAAGTGTCTGCCATGGCCAACATTATGCTGAGATCGGTTCCTTCTTGGCTCTCTTCTATCTCTCTTCCTGTGAATATGCATCCTTGTTCTGCACAGAAGCGGGCTACTTCGTCCGCATAGTTATTACCCAAGGATACAAAGTCCTCCCCCTTCCCATGGGCTGAGCATTTTACCACAGCAATTTCTTTCGGATGCTGTAATGCATCTAACAATTGTCTTACATATTCTCCATTACGAATGGGTGAGCCAGATGATGTCAAAAATCCCCTCTGAGACCATAACTGCCCGAAGTCATGCACCACACCAAAGCCATATTGGCTGTCTGTGTAAATCGTGATTCGAATTCGATCAGCGGCCAAACAGGCACGGGTCAAGGCAATGATTTCAGCTACCTGCGCGGAGCGTACTCCTTCTAGGCAAGCAGCCTCGACCACTCCTGAAATGGTACATACAGCAAATGCTGCTTTCAATTGCCCCACACTGTCTCTTAAGCATGAACCATCGACAAAGAAAATTTCATCTGGGTCAGTCAGTGGTTCATCGACAATGTCAGGTCTCGGTTTGGTGCAAAGTTCGGTCACATCGAGACAATCATGGTCCTCACAATCTTCATCATCTGTGTTCGGTATAGGCATTAATGTCGCAGGGTTCAAGACGGAGCACCTTTTCAGAGTCACATTCTCTGCGGCAAGTATGACTTGCTCGTACCTCGTTAACCTATTGTTCGTTAGGTGCTGGGTCTTGGTCCTGGTCATCAATAACTCAACCGAATGTGGCACATGTACAGTCAATGGATGTCCCATTACAATGCTTTCACATCTTTCAATGCTGACACCTGTTGCAGCAACGGATCTTAGACATCCGGGCAACGCAGAAGCTACTGGATCTAAAGTAGCTGAAAAATAGGCAACTGGTCTACGGACACCTCCATGGTTCTGAGCTAACACTGCTAATGCACATCCTTCCCTCTCGTAACAAAACAATGAAAAGGCCTTGTTGTAATCAGGCATCCCCAGTGCGGGAGCCCTGCACAAATCATCTCTCAGCTTCCGGAATGATATCAAGCACTCCTCGTCCCATGGTACCGGATCACTCACATCCTTGTGTGTAAGCCTCTGCAGAGGCTTTGCTCTCAAGGAGAAACTAGGAATCCACTGTCGACAATAGCCAACCATTCCCAGAAACATCCTAACTTCTCTCTGTGTGGTGGGTTCTGCCATGCTCATTATTGCCTCTATTCGATCTGGTGACACCTTCCTCTTGCCTTTCTCCAATCTGTGTCCCAAGTACTGTACCTCATTCAGACAGTACTGCAGCTTGTTCGGGGACACTTTATGTCCGTTCTCTGCTAAGTGGTTCAACAAGGCTACTGTGTCAATTCTGCAAGCATCTTCTGTTTCTGAGGCAATGAGCAAGTCATCTATGTACTGCACGAGAACTGAGTTCTGCGGCAACACAAGACTCTCAAGATTCTTCTTCAGGATCTGGTTAAAGATCGATGGACTTTCCGTATACCCTTGAGGGATACGACACCATGTTAACACGCGATTTTCTAGCCTGAACGCAAAAAGAAATTGGCTTTCCTCGTGGAGCGGTATCGAAAAGAAGGCTTGACACAAATCGATAACCGTAAACCACTCGGCTTCACATGGGATCTGGAACAGTATTACTGAAGGATTCGGTACCACTGGACAACAAGGGACAACTATCGTGTTGACCTTTCGCAGGGCTTGCACGATCCTGTACTTCCCGCTCGGTTTCTGTAGTCCCATAATGGGTGAATTACAGGGGCTACCTCTAATCTCTTTCAGAATGCCTTTCTCAATAAAGGTCTTGATCACAGGTCTTATCCCTGCAATCGTTTCTGGCGACAGGTTGTATTGAGGTGTCCTGGGGAAATCAACATTCTGTTTCACCTCTATCCGCACTGGTTCAACCCCTCTGATTAAACCTATTTCATCGCCTGCGAAATCCCACACCACAGGCGACACTGCGTCTCTCAGATCATGTGGAAGTTCTTCCACAGTCACCATTGGGTACAGATCTATACATAGATGCTGATTGGTAATTTTAAAGTCAGCATCGTCATCTCTCGTCTGGACCTCTACTCCATTGGGCGTACAATAAATCGTGCAGTTCAACTTGCACAACAGATCTCTTCCCAAAAGACAAACTGGACTCGTATCACACACTACAAACTGATGTCTAGTTTGGAAAGTACCTATCTTTACTAAGATCGGTTCTGTCAATGGGCTGCTTATTTTCTTGTTCGCTACTCCAACAACCTGGATTGATTGTCCCGAGAGGGGTAGGTTAGGGACTACTGCTGATCTTACAGTAGACCGGGTAGCACCAGTATCAACCAAAAGTGTTGCAGGATTGCCCTCAATCTCTGCCTCCACAAAAGGTCCTCTCTGGTCTACCTCCAAGACCGCTCCAAGTGTGCAGTCTTCCTCCCCCTCAGGCACCGTCAGGATAAAGGGTCTAAGCTATCCTCATCGTAACCTTCGAACAGGGGCATCTGTTGGTACGTTCGTGTTCCTTGTGAAATCCTTGGAGCTTGGGGAACCTGGGCGTGAGAATTGTAAACCCCCTTTCATCGTCCTAGGTCTCGTTATTGTATTAACTACCTCTTGCGCGGGTGCCTGAGCCCCCTCTTCCTCTTCCTGCAACTGATTAGCTGGGTTCAAAGGACACTCGCGTTTCCAATGTCCGACCTGGCGACAAAGATGACACGCAGTGGTCTTCTTCAATGTGGCCACGTCCACTCCTGTCTTGGGGTCTACTGGTTTTCCCTTTCCCTGTACCTGCCCATTCTGGTTTCCCTGGAAATTTCCTTGCTTTCTTCCTAAGGTCCCTCCACTAGGCTGACTCTGTGCTGTCTGCATCTGGACAAGCATCAATTTGTCTTTTAGCTTTCGATGTTTCGATTCCACCTCATCACTACAGTATCTCGCATACCGCAATATTTCATCTAGTGGCTTGTTCTGCCAGCAGATCAAATGGTGCTGTATCATGAGGCTGATTTCCACTCTCAGACCCAGTACAAACTTTGAGACAAACTGTCCCATATCCTTGGGGTCCAAGATATCTAACCGACTATACTGTTTAAAAGCTTGCAAAAGTCTTTCATAATATTCATGCACCGTTTCCTTGGGTTCCTGTACAGTCCGATCTATCTTAACCCAATCTATATCCTGAGGTGAAATCTTCAACTTCAACCATGTAATCACCTGCTCATACTTTTTCATGACTAGTGGTGATGGACCGTTTGTAACCGCCTCTCTATCCGGTTCCGAAGTCGGCCACTCAATAGCGACTTTACAAGCTGTCCACAAATCTCCCGGTACCACTATGTCAAACAAAGTGTTCAAATCAATCCACAATACTTTTGAAATTTTCACAAACCGCTCAACCTGTTTGTACCACTCCACCGGTTTTTCCCTCAGCCGAGGAAAATCATTTGTAAATGCAGCCAAATCACCTCTATTCCACGGCACATGCACGTACCCTCCATTCTGTACTTCCCGTAAAGGAAAATTTCCAACACCCGTCGCCCCTCTCCTGGCGGCGGCGTTTCTCTTCTGCTCTCTTTACTGGTTTCTTTTGGACCACCTTTCTTCCCATTTGTCCAACAAAATCCATATTCTCATTCCTATAATCAGGTCTCTGGTGTGTGTTCTTAATCCTGTTATTCTTTTCTCCTCCAGCTCCTGATCACTGTACTGCAATCTATGTGGTCCCTGTAACGCTTTAGTTTTGTTCAGGTCCACTTCATATCTTTTGGCCAATTCCTTCAATCTATCATGTGCCATTCTAGCTTTTCGAGTCACATCTTTTGCTACAAACAGCAGCTCATCTGATCCATAAATTTCTATCCTTTCCAAAGGCAGACCCCCACTGATCATTTCGTCTACCTCTGCTTTCAACCTCACTACGTCTAGCAACCTTGCCTGTACTGCACTCCTCAGTACTTCTCGACAACCCGAGCCATCTCGCTCATTACAGTCACTATTCTGTCCTTGTGACCTATTCCCTTCCGTCATATTCCTGGAACTCGGTCTGTCTTCTGAGACGTTCTGTGCCCTATCCCCTTGCATCCTATCCTCTTGGTTCGTTACTGTTGGTGTCCACTCCCTCAAAGCTGACTTAGATTCCCGCAAAGACCTCGGTCTTTCTGGTCTCTCCTCTTCTCTCCTGAAGGAAGAGTCCGCAGTAGCCGGTAACGGCGTACTTGTCTCCATTGGTCTTGGGAAATGAACCACCCTCACTCCAAACCCATTCCCACTCTCACTGTTTCCTTCCTCCCTTCTCGTCGGTACGGAGCTCCCTTCTCTCACTCGGTCTGGGTCATATACCGGTACTATAGGGCCAATGGTAACCGGTACTGTCAAGGAGTCCGGTAATCTTGTGTTCCCCGCAGGAGGCTGTGTTATCATAGACGCCGTTGCCCCCTCCGTTCCTGTGGAAATCCTTCCCACCACTCTCATGCTAGTCTGGTTCTGTCTCTCATCAACTATTGCCACTGCTGGGGTCGTCTTTCCCTCTTCTGAATCTGGATTAAATGGTGGTGGCCTCTCTGCCAACATCCTATCCAACAAGCTGTCATCTAGATCACTGTCGTCCTCATCGATTCTTGTAATCTTTCCATTTTGTATTAGCAGTGGGTATAACTTATCTCCCTCAATCGTTTCCACCCTCCACCTTTTCTCCAGTGCATCCCACCTTGCATCTTGAAATGCCCTGACCGATTTCTTCACCCTTTCTTGACATCTGTCCTTCTTCCTATCATACGCTGCTCTTATCCACGCATGTAGTGCCTCAAACTGTGTTGGTCTAGGTAGTGGTCGTAATGAAGCCATTACACTTTTTAGCTGGTACAGCACCTCTAACCTGAAAGTACCATATCGAGGGAACGACAATTCTCCTTCTGCTTCTGTCATTTTATGCCAATTCTCAAGCCAAATTATAGTATGCAATCCTACATTCTTTGCCATATAATGTGCTGGTGTATCCTCGGGAGGAGCTTCCTCTCCTTCCCGAACAACCACATGTCTATCACCTCTACAAAGTTCCCGTAAAGCTTTAAAACATTTCATGATGAATCAACTTTTTTGTTTACACTCAAAATGTCCGCTTTTACTTCCTGATTTCAATCCACCAATACCAGCGCGGCTCACACCAACCGGCCTATCGCAGCGCGGCACTTGTCTGACGTCACTTTTCCTCCGCTCGCAGCAGTTCCCCTCCTTTCTAATTCACTTGTTCTCACTCGCATCTGTCCCAATCATACTCTGAAATAATGTCCGTCCTACCGAACAATTACCTCTCTGACCGTCAGTCTTACCAATGACCGATCAGCCTCTTGAGCTTGTTGACCTCAATCTGGCAATTGTCAGTCCGCGAAACGACCGGACAATCGCCTTTAGCACACTCGATAGGATTCAATCACTCGATGTTCTGCACACAATAACCTACGACCTGCGTTGGTTATTCACGCACTCACTCATGTGTTCCCTATCTTCAGTGGGTCTGTCAATGACGTCTCGTGACCCCCACAACTCTGGTCAACGTTCTCAACTCTGGGTGTATTCTACACCACAATAAATCTCCCGGTCCCGCGCGCGCTCACGGTCCGTTTCTCAATCACACAACTTTCGTTCCAACTCCGCAAGACATCACACAACAATAAAACACCGCAATCTACCAAACATCACTCTTTTCATACTCACTCTACTACGAACTGCTACTTCCGCCGCACCGTCACTCTCCGTCAGTTTTCCACGACCTCCGACGTCCTTCTCCCGCGGTCCTCTGGATCTGCGTCACTCGGGCTCTATGGGGCAACTTAATCTCCTATCTTGCTCTAGATCTCCCCTTACCATCAAAGGTAACCATCCTACTCTGCTACCAACTGATAACGCCGATTCTTATCTAATTATCTATAAGAACCTTCTGGTCTCCAAGATCTTTTTACCTGTTGAATAGTGTAAAGGAGAGAATCTCATCTGGTTATATATATCAGCATTCAATTTGTCTGAAAGGACCACTGACTCCGAATTCAAGTTTGAGAATTTATTATCGCCAAAAATAACTGCACGTGCAAGCACCTCAACACGAGGTTAAAGAAATAGATGGGCACTACTACAAATAATAGTCTACGCAGGAATCTCATCCGACTCAGGATAAGGAGAATAGAAAGTTCTAGAAGGATCAACCAGACTATGATTGCTCCTATTTCTAAGTTGCTCTTCATTGGCCTAAACAAGCTTAAAATCAATTGCTGTCCCTACACTAACGCTAAATGACATCCCTGCATAACGATTTTCCCAGGCAAGAGTGAATAAAAGTGTCAGCTGTGAAGACTTCCTAAGAAGTGCAATCACATAGTACCTAAGCTCAGCTCTGTCCTTCTCTCAGGTCTCCCCTACCTCTTCTCTGTCCTCCTCCCTCAGGGCACTATCCCTAATACAAAACCACAATACAATTGTACACGCCTTTGTCACGCCTCCTTGGCCAGGTCTTCTTTCTTGTGCTTTTCCATCGAAACGGTTACTTCATCCTGGACGGTTGCGATGACCTTGAGTCCCAGGCACCTTCTCCGCCGAAAGTATCATCCCTACATTCCATTTCACTCCCCGTACCATGCCTCCCCTCTCTCTAGCTTTCGAAAACAAAGAGTTAGTCTTGCTAACGAGACATGTGTCCTTGCTCCTGCAACAAAAGATACTTTCAACAGAAACCTTCTACTGTGCAAATTAAATCTACCGTTTGTGCCCAGAGAGCCTTACCAAGAGAAACTTTTCTCGGCCTACAATATAAGCTAACATAAAAATATACCAGGCCTTCCCTAAGCATATATGTAGTCAGGCCTTTACATATAACTTTTAATCACACATCTTATGTTTCCCTATAAACATTTTCATTATGATTCATATGCAAACACTGAATTACATGTGCAATTTTAATATGGTGCACGTTTAAACTACTGCAATTACGTTACACACACGAACTAATTCCCCTATGCATTAGGTTCACACAATTCAATAAGCATTACATTACATCAATATCCTAACACCATTATGCTGCTGATTCGCTTTGTCTCAGCAACCTATTCATTCTTTACTAAACATACATGAATATGAAACTGAATATACGAATATATGTCTAAATACAAGTGGGTGCGGACTATCAGTGATTATGATGCACCCCTACAATTCACAAGAACATTTCGCTCTATCAGCCGGTGCTATTCAATGTCCCATCGCCTGCGTATTTCTGTATGCACCTCGCGCCCTTTTAATCCATTTCCAGGCACTCCCTGATTCTTTATCTCTTTACAGGCTCCTGCTTTCTGTCTTGTTGACAGAGTTTCAGTCGTCTCTTCCTTCCCGTTTGTGTGTTTCCCCTCTTTCAGAATGTCTGATGAGGAAAAATAAGTGCCGATGGCCCACCGGCCTCAAAAATGACTGCCGGTGGCCTCCACCGGCTTAAATTAAGCACTGCGTTAAGATCTGCAGTGCGCAGCTGTCAGCATGCGCAACAGACGCTGCTCCCCCTCGCTCTCTCGACAGTAATGGCCCGCGCGCTCTACAGCTCACCTGCTTTGTAATTGGTTGAATGTCTGTCCCCGTGGAATTCAAAGCCTCTGAAACCGGCTCCAGTGCCTGCCGGGGCCTGTGCTTTGGTCTCTGTGCTTCCCCCCCCCCCCCCCTCTCGACAGGAAGCCTGCGGACAGACACTCGCACCAATAAAGAAAATAGGAGCAGACGGATTTTAAAAATAACGGTTGCAGAGCGAGGTGGGCCTCCCCATTCCTCTGGGCCCCGGTGCGTTGCACCGGCTGTACCATGGATACCTGCGCCCTTAAAGTTGACGGGAGAGGAGGGTGAGGTAGAAAGTGAGGAAGATGGCGAGGAGGAGAGATAGGAGACCAAGACAGGTGGTGGTGGTTGAGGCAGGGGGAGGAGGAGTGTGAGGTGGAGGGATAGTATGAGGGAGCTAAAGAGAGTTGTGGGAGGGTGCGGAGGAGGGAGGATGAGTCAGAGGAAGAGGATGGAGGGAAGACCAAGCAAGAGAAGAGGCTGATGAGACAGACCGAGAAGGGTGAGGAGGAGGAGGATGGTGTAGGGAGAAGGGAGGGTGAGCAGAGAGAGGGCATGGTGGCAGTGACTGCCGGTGCAGGTAAGAGCGGGGGAAGGGGTATGAGACGACAACGAGGGAAAATACAATTTAAAAAAAAGGTAGTCACTTACCTTGCGCTCGCCGCATCGCTGACTCAGCGATGCGGTGAGCGCAAGGTAAGTGGTTTTCTTTTTTAAAACGTTATTTTCCCTCGTCTGTCGACACCCCCCACCGCCCTTACCTGCACTGGCCGTCACTGCTAGGTGACAGAGGGAAAGGAGGAGGGTGGGGCAGAGAAAGCGAAGAGGTGGGAGGCCAGATAGAAGGTGAGAGACAGAGGTGGGTGAGGTGAAGATTGAGGAAGAGGGCAATATACTGGGCAAAATTACTAGGTGAATCAGCAGTCCGCTTTTAGGGCAATCTGTATATCTTATTACTGCCATTGCCACTGGGTCCTACATTGAAAATCATGCAGATTTGTCTCCGAAATGCTGGCACACTATGGGGTGGGAAGGCGCGAAATAACCAGACCAACTTGAGAGTAAAAGGTTGTTTTATTAGAACAGGCACGCAGACTGAACTTTTAACATTACAAGCATTTTTATAAAACCCCGCTTCACGAATTCAATCAGTTTCCAGACCCCCTCACCTTTAAACCCCCCCAACAATAAACAGTCCCTAATCCATCATCCAAACATTCATTCCTCACCATCCCCTTACCTTCCATACATTGTCCTTCACACTCCACCCAACCATCGCTCCCCTGTATTCCCTCTGCTATGACTATGCTGTAAGGCCCCCAAATCTTCCGGCCTGTCACGAACTCTTCCATTTCTGCCACCAGGAAAAAAACCCTGACAAGGAGTTTTTCTTGCCCCCCCTCCCCCCCACCCCTCTCATCTTTCTGTCTTTCA
Organism: Calotriton arnoldi; assembly: GCA_963921515.1. Classification (NCBI taxonomy): domain Eukaryota; kingdom Metazoa; phylum Chordata; class Amphibia; order Caudata; family Salamandridae; genus Calotriton; species Calotriton arnoldi. The sequence goes on along the minus strand of CAWUFW010011154.1, from coordinate 185,917 downwards.
GTGATGCTTGTTGTCAACAGTACTATGGCTGTCCCCCCAACAGCCGTCAGCCTGAGGAAACCATCCTGTCTCCATCTTTCTTCCTTTCAGTGATGTTTTTTGTCAACAATACTATGGCTGTCGCCCCAGCAGCCTTCAACCTTCACACTGAGAAGACCAACACAGCGTAAACTTGGCTATCGCCATAACAGCCTTCCAGCAACATCTCTTCGAATGCCATGGCTGAGCTTCCCATGACTTCCAATAAGTATATTTCATTCCCCATAAAAGAGAGAAGTGAGCACCATCCTGCCTAAAAAATATACATTTTATTTTTATGTATTTGTGTTCTATCCATCCCACTCCCTTCGCTTTACAGAAACGCTGCATCTCTCTATTCCCCTTCATCCTGGGTTTCTCAATCACTGAATATGCTCTGCCCCGTGCCATCCCCTTCTAGGAACGAACGCTGTCCATAAAAAAGGAGTGCCTGACAACGACCTCCCCATCAAATGTAATTCCTTCTTCATTTCTTTTAGTAGTCCCAATCCCATCATTTGCACCAATTCGTTTTTCTTGAATGCATATCCAAAACATCTCTACACGGTCTTACCAATATCAAATCTGACCGACAAGGAAGCAATTGACCTGATATCGTACCACCCCTACCCCACCATTCAATGTTTATTTCATCAAAACGGAAAACCCAAAGCTCTGTCGACACAGCCTCCCTCTCCTTGCTTAGCTGCCCATTTTTTTAAAAAATGACTCACAAACCAAATGGAAAAATGGCACCAGGACCGGTCCTGCCACACAACCTAGAATAAAAGAGAATGTTAATAACAAGCACTCCGAATTCGTCCAAATTAAAGATGTGGCATGAACAGCAGTCCTGAGGACCATCTGCTCAATTTCCTTACTTTCCGCAATGAAAAATACCAAACCTGGCAGCTTCTGACGCTGCACCAATCCTAAAGGACTGTGTACCAAAATTTGCTGGGTTCTCCCCCATTCGACCCAGTATCTTCCTCAATACTTCAGAGCCTGCGTTGCTGCCAGCCTAGACCCATCAGCATGTAGAAAGAGTACCTCGTCTCTTGCCCACCCTGCTGCCCTAAACTCATGCCAAGCTCCCACCGGGTGCACTGGTCCCCCCAATCCTGTAGAACAATATCTTTGCAACTTTCTCAACCTGGTCTATCTCTGATCTTACAGAAAGAGTGTTACTGGCTATTCAGTTGTTTCAATGTTCAACTCTGACACCTCCATCTTTGTTGCAACCTAGCAGACTCTGAAAAACTGAAACGCCCCAAACAGTAACCAAGAAATGCACAACTTGAATAATAAACCCTAAAAAGTGGAATAACAGCGACATGCCAAACCCTTGATCAATAACACCAGCTTTTCATTGATACTGGATCTCTTACTGTTTCAAGGGAGCCACAATTCCATTAACAATTCCTCTAGAGATCCCTTCGAGTCTTTTAAAACACTTCTGCACCACCCTACACCCACCATCCCACACCCCCACTCATCCTACGGCTTTAAGATCAAAAGATCTCCACCAAAGAGCCTCCTTCGTGGGGCCTGTTGGGCATTGCAGCGCCGGCCCGATGAGGAGCACCCTATGATGAAGCATGACACCCTTCTGGGTGTGTGAGGGCACCTTGATCTGGTCACTCGGATCCCCCTGACCAGACCATCTCTTGATCCACCTGTTGAGACTTCCCCCTTCCTTGAGACTAAGGAACCGCACCCCTGTGTGTTTAACACTGATCATATTCACTACAGCTGCTGACCTTCAGTGGTGTCTTCCTGCTGATGCCCTGCAGGACGCCCCAACCTGCTCTCTTTCTTGTGGAGCACTTAACCGTCATACTTGTGATACCTCATTTTGCCGCATGAAAATATTCTCACCCCTACTACGCCATTGTGTGCTCTTAGGAGTGACTGCGTGGCTAACCACACTGTCCTGAGGCGTGTATTTCGTATTTTCTTAATAATTTTGTTGCCCCAGAGGCTTCTGCCTCAAACGCCATTCTGCTTAATTTTGGGGCATTGCTTTTGGTTCCTTCACTTTGCTGGTGTGCCACGCTAGGCTCGCCTCCGCTCTCCGGCCCCTCAATTAGTTCCTCCAAATCACTTTCATTCCTGTTGAACGAGTTCTTGCTCTGCCACATATGCTGGCCCCTGCTGCTGGTATTGGTTCACCGTGCTATGCATGAGCAGGGCCAACGTTGCTTGCGTCCTCCCCTTCACCACATCCGGTTCAGCTCCCAGCCACATTTCACTTGCCAGTCGCTTCACCAGTGCGCCACGAGCGCTACCTCTGCCTACAAACACCATGCCTTCCATGCCCTGACAGGTGAGTTCCTTCATCTCCAATTCCAGCTGTGCCTCATGCGTCGCTCCCCCTGCTTCACGCTTTACTGCTGCCGCACCTTTTTATTTTTTTTAGTTTGCTGTGGCGAGCTTGCTTAGAACCTCTGCCGCAACACCACACGCTTTGGGGTGTGTGAGGGCTACCCAGGCCTGGAACAATGCACCTGGCCTTTTAAGATCCTCTCCTCTGGCATCACATAACCGCTTCGACACCTCCCGAACTGACCAAGCCTTATCTGCCATAATTCTCCTTATCAATGGCCTACCTCCAGGACCACATTGACTGACTGAGACATCTACAGTGGACAGGTGACACCAATTGCCAATAAAACTCCACGCCATAGCCTTACTAGCTAATAGGAAGCCCTAGTAGTCTGGACTGAGCCACCCGCCCGAAGAACCCAGGGGATGGGCATCGTTTGGGTGCCACCACCAGGACCCACATTGTTTGATGGTTTGGGAATGGAGTCAGCCTTCTTTCAGCTGTTTTCTTTTGCAGTGGGTTTGTTATAACACCAATCTGTAAAGCGGTCTCATATCCTGTGTGTAACATTGCCTTTGAATGTGAATCAATCCTCTGTATTTCTGTTGCCTTCTTGCTGTCTATCAACGCAAAGCATGTGACACCATTTTGGACTGGGTTTGCACAGTGGTCTCTTATAGATATTGCTTGCTCTATGTTTAAGTGAATTTGTTGTTGCTCAAATGTACTACTTTCAAGTCATGAATTGCTGCACTCCGGAGTTTGTAGTGTGTTCACTTAGCAAGTTTGTAATGAGAACGGTCATTGGAGCACCAACAGATGCGGAATTTAGCAGTTACTCAAACATTTCTAGTTCTAATTACCATCCTAAATCTGCAGCTAATGTCACTCCAATAAGGATGACGAAATGGTGCATTTTGGTGCCGATGTGCTCCAATCACCGTCATGGTGCAAGGGGTTAATTGTCAGGATTCATTGAGGAGGATTTGATAAACAAGGAAATAAATGTAAGCCGCAATGTTCCTGCATGCTGGGTCGTCTTTTTGGCTTTCTGATTTTTGAAAACCGGATGCTAGCGGCTGGGCAGTGGAGTTTGCAAAGAGTGCTTCCAGTTCTGGGAGTTAAGACTTCCAAGGCCTCTTCGAACAGCGGCCACTTCAGCAGTTGTACCTTACCCGTGCCTAGCAAAAGTACACGTTGTGAACCTTTACCACTGACATCAGGACCTAGGACCCGGGCGGTATACACACGCTAAGGTGTACCCAACCCTCGGTCACAATTAAAATGCCATACCGTGTACTCACAGGATGGAAACCCTTTCAGTCTTCATGAAAGGAAACAAAATTACAATGACGATATTACGTCTGGCCTCATGGTTACCGTGGGGATGGATGCTACATCGCAGGTTTGAGTAGTGGATGGCATGACTTGACGAAAGTTTGACTAAAGTCAGCATCCATCCCCACGGTAACCATGAGGCCAGACGTAATATCGTCATTGTAATTTTGTTTCCTTTCATGAAGACTGAAAGGGTTTCCATCCTGTGAGTACACGGTATGGCATTTTAATTGTGACCGAGGGTTGGGTACACCTTAGCGTGTGAATACCGCCCGGGTCCTAGGTCCTGATGAAAACCTAGTAATGCACACTATAGGTTGAAACATGTAGACCCTCTTTTCACCTTGTCACCACCCACAGTTTTTTACCTGTGGACAATTAGGTCCATCACAGTAATATTCTTGTGGATTCATTTTTAACCTTGTCTTATTGCTCCATAATAAAAATAACGGAGTACAATAAAGATAATTTTACGATCACCACTTCACTGATTCACCAAACCCGCTCCACTGTAATCAGGTGTTGCAGCACACCCGAGTGGCATTCGGCTGCTCGGGTGGGACCCCAATGATGAAGCATGTCACCAACCAGGTTGGTGAGTGAGGGGTCTTTTTGAAACCAAAGAAATTTTCTTGGGTATTTCTTCATCTTCCGTGCTTCCCGTAGTAGCCTTTGGCTCCTCGGGGCATACTCCTTCCAATTGTTTTTTCGGTTCGAGCATAAGCCCATTGGTTCTTAGCACTACCTACTACTGAAGTTGTTCAGACAATATCCTATGTTCTCTTTCCATGATTGATTGATTCTTTTGACTGTCAAGGTTCTAAAACTTCTCTTCCATTTCCATAGTAATTTACTGGCTTATGTGCATTACAATCACTCCAGAGAGAAAGCCAATGTCATAGAGAGGATTTCAACAGACTGCTGTGTATACAGGAGACGCGTATACATTTTAATACATTCTTCTATCCCCTGATTTGCTCCCTCTCTGCCTGCCTTTACCTAAATACAGAGCACAGTTTAGAGATAGGAGTGTTGGAGAGTTCTTGACATGACAAGAAGTTTTCGTGTTTATGTTGTCCTTGGGAGAAGTAGGTTCCACCACCCCTTGCAGCAAAAACCCTTTGGCTGTCAGATTACACTACCACATTATGGATCAGGGAAGCATTAATACAAAGCCTTTATTATTAGAGTGAACACTCTAAGGAAATGCTGTAAGTTCAGACTTCACTACTGACAGTGCCTCCAGTATAAAAATGTGTTCACAGGTTTGCAAAGTTTAACAATATAAGGCTATGTATAATGCTCCCAGAATGCTCTCTGATTAGATGCAAATATATGCAAAAGCTTCAAAGCAAGATTTATGATTCTTTGCTTTCAAAATAAGTCATTAAAAAAATGCAACTAGGGAAAAAAATATTTTGCTAAACTACTGTGAAATTTTAGGAACCTTTTCTTTGAAGCATAGTTTAGCAAAATGTGTTGATGCATGCTAGTATTTCCCAAAAATATTCATAATGGAAAATCAGTGTAGCCAGTTGCATCAAAATTATAGGGAATGCGGAAATAAACTGACAAAGCCAATAGGCATGACTTTGGTGGTCAGCTTTTTGGTTATGTCAATTCATGCCTTGTTTTGACATGGATTTTGTGAAACTTTATTGTTGTGTGAGCTGCCGGGCCCTCATTATTCTAACAAACATTGGCAAAAACAAAAATATTTTTGGTCTCAAAAAGCAAACTTTGCCATAGTAGTTCCTGTCACTGAACAAAACTACTTTGCGTGCCAATATGCTCCTTGTGAATGCTCTCACTCACTGTCAAGCCAGCCAGTAGATAGATAGATAGATAGAGAGAGATTTTTTTTTTAAGAGAGAATGTTAATAAAAAAAAAACAGACATAAATGGGGGCCCAATTTTGAAAGAAAACCACAAAGGTGCACCCATGGTATATGTCCTTGCAGTAGTGCAGATTTACGGCTTTCATGAATTCACAAGAATTTAGAGAAGTAGGTCAGTAAATTGTACTCTTAGAAAATATTTGTGAACTGAATTTTAGCACTGGCAAATACTCAGGTGCAGATTTCCTCATTCCAAAATCTGTTGCCCGGTAACAAGTTCACTTTCCCACCGACCACTTTTTTCCCCAACCCTGGAAGAAGTTTTACCTCTACCCTTGTCGGGAGTAAATTTCCAACCTTTCTCTATATGATAAAATGTTGGAGACAAGCTGATGAAAACCCATAAAACATGTAAGTTAGTAGGTTTGCACAGACTCAAAACTGCATTCTAACCATGGAGAACAATTGCTTACCGCTACCTCCAGCCCCACTATGTAGATCTGTGAAAAGGTGGCAAAACAAGGGAATTGCTAGTATTCAGACCCTACTATGGTATGAGCTCTGGCATAATCAGAGAGGCTATTTTCAGAGCTCTTGTATAATGAGATTGCTGCCATAATTTGTCGCCGCACATCATGGCACCAAAGGGAAAAGTGGATTTTGTTACAGGACAAGTAGTTTTATGAAGCAGCCTGTCCCATGGACAAGTAGATATTTTGTTAAATGCCACACCCCTGTGCTAGGCCCCTTTTGTTGCTGGCATGAGTTCTGAGCGAAATATCCTTCAAGCTATTGCCCACGCACTAGCTGAAATACTGCAAGATTGTAAGACTGAAAAGTTCTCCGGAGACCCACTTTGCATTTTAGCACATGGTTCTTTGCACTTTCTGTCCAAACCAGTGCAATTTCAAACTAACTCAACCAAGGTGTCTTTCTATTTGTCATATTTGTCCAAAGGCACCTTAACTTGGGCTACATCTTTAAATCTTAATCTAACTGCCTGATTGCAAAACTGTCCAAACCTTCCTTTGAGCAATTTAAATCATTTTTAGTAGGTGTCAAATTGGATGCTTGAAACTAGTATCAAGGACCTCATTGCCTATGTAAGTCAGTTCTCTCAAAGTCTGAAGTGGAGTGGGCTGATGAAGCTGTGTCAACTTATTTTTATCATGTTTGGAAGATGATCTGATGGATGCTTTACCTGTGGTCGCTAACTGATGAACGGCAAATGCTCTTAAGAGATTTATCGTTGCAAGTTGATAAAAGAGAGTGACCACTACTGCTATGCCCATGACATCAGTTAAAAAGACCCACCAATGGTCGAAAGCAGAGTTAAACAGGCACACTCATTACATAGTAAATAGGCCTAGGAGGAAAAGACTATCTTTATTGTGGAAAGCCAGGTCAAGTTGTCCATAACTGTTCACTCTTATAGGGAAACAGTACTGTTCATCCTTGGTAAGCAGACACAAGGAGATGATGGACGGAGCGCTGAAGCTTTTCAGACACTCACCCCCAGTCACAGATCTGGGTTGAACCCATCATCATTCATTTAGCTCACTTCGCCACCCCAGTTCAGACCCAGCTATATGCAAACCAGTCTTGACCCTGAGCCTCATGGGAACAGTCCAGCCCGAACTGCCAAGCCAGGTCTTCCCTGGACCGGAAACAAGCATCCTGGGACCGGTTTCAGGGTAACACCCCTCATCAGCCAGGCTAGCTTGAATCCAGTGGCAAAGTGAGCAAGGGACCCTCGTCTGGGCATACCCTGCCAACTTAGGGCGAACAAAGCAAACACTTGGTAAGCAGACCAGTGTCAAACATATCTCTTGTATAAGTGTCAGCAGCTAGTCCCACCTTTTTACCTGTTGAGGATCCATGTTGCACGCATCCATGGTCCTTTAGGTGTATTCGCTTTGAGACTCTGTAGCATCTGGCTGCTTTATGGCCCAAACCGTTGCTCAGTATCATGACGTCCCTACAATATGGAAGTTGCAATATAAAACAATTAAAGACATTGACTAAATATCCCTAACAGGGACGGTATGTCTTGAATCCAATCCTTTATGACTACTGATTTTGGACATTATGAATCTGTTAGTCCTGATCTAATAGAAACACCCAGTTTTTTTGAGGGTTTGATTACTTCTTGGTTGAGGCAGCATAGCCCTCAAATAGACTGGCATCAAGAACATCTTAATTTTTCTTGTTCCTTTTGTAGGGAGATTTGAATTTGTGTCTTCAGAGTCTTTTATGCAGACTTTAGTTCCTTTTTAATTTTTACAAAGGACCTGAAACCAGCTGTATTGCCAGATGCTTAAGCTCAATTAAAGGATTTTTTGGTGTGAAAATAATTAATCCCACAGTGAATATTACAGTGCCATAGATCTTGCAACTCAGGCTTGAAGAAATATCTTGAAGAACATATGTCTAACAGTTTTATCGTACATTCCAAATCACAAACTGCGGCTCATATTTCTTTTCTTTTTTTAAAAATGTTTTGCCTAAGGTGCAAAGGCACCTTCATACTCGTGTAGATCATTGGGAGTTAAATGCAATTACAATTTCTAATCTGTATTTCCTTACCTTAATTTCTGTATTGCTAGGCCAGATTCATTCTGTTAAGATCTTTCCGAAACTTAATCTTAGAGGGATCATATAATCAGAATACTGTGATGTTGAATTGCGCTAATTTTATTTCTCTACCAAATTGCCTCCGATTCCCCAAGTTAGCTATGATTTTATGCAAAAAGGTGGCCCGTCTGCATGCTTTAGCTGATATCATTGCTGGAGACGGAGCATCTCAATTTGTATGTAAGTTCTGGTCCAATCTCCTGCATAAATTTGGAACCATCGACTTCAAATTGAAGTAATTGGCAGACGGGCAGTCAAACGGAGAGATTGAACCCAACTTTAGAGCAATATTTGTGTTGTTACATCATTGATAATGAAGAGGAATAGTGTATCTGGTTACCACTTGCAGAGTTTGCATGCAATAACTCTTTGCACTGATTTCTGGACAGTTTCCTTTTTTTGTTCCTTTGGTTTTCACCCAGAACTTTTTCTTGGCTCCCATTGACCAGTCTTCTGTATCTGCTTTACTTAAGTTTTTCTCTTCAATGTGTTTATTGCATTTGCACCAGTTAAAGGCAGAGTACAAACAATTTGCTGATCGGCATCTTAGTCCAGCTTAGTATAGGAAAGGGATTTGGTTATGGCTGTCCACTCACTTTATTTCTGTTCCTGGCTTTCATTCTAAGTTCACATCTCACTTTGTAGGCCCTTTCCAAGCCACGCACTTAATTGGGACAGTGGCCTTGTCTTCGTCTGTTCCTTACCAGTAGACGATGCACCTTGTTTTACATTTCTTTAAAGGTAAATGAGAAAGAGCCCCTTCTGTGCCTCTTCCCTCTCCTAATTCTAGTCAAGGGTTCCCCGTAATTTGAGATTCAACCGACAATAGACTAACGAAGGGTTAGGTTAGTTGCAGGATTTGGTGGTTTGTAAGGGTTATGGGCCCTTGGATAGATCTTAGGAACCTTTCTTCTTTTGTGCAGGCACTCCACTTGTTTGCTGCTGTTCACCAATTATTCCCTATTAGATCAGCTCCTTGTAAGAAGGGAACATTTCAGTGGGGTTAGGGGGTGGTACACTTTAGGGCCTTGTGGAATAATTTTGCCTCTTTCCAGTGGCAGCTGCTGCCACTAAAACTTGGTGGGGTAGCACGGGGGCAAACGAAAAAAATAAAAGCACATACCTGCCGCTGCCAGACGGCGCCTCGGTGCTCCTCTGCTCCCGCTGCCTCGGGGCTCATCTGCTCCCCTCCCCACCCAATCCAGACGCTTCCCTCATGCTATTACCCAGCATGAGAGAAGTTCCAGGATTGGTCTAAATGGGCTGAAATTCCGCTTAGTTAGGGACAGGGAGCCTGTGCCTCTTCTTCAACCCGGCTGTGCAAGACAGCTGGGTTGGAGAAATGTAAGTGTGCATGTCGGTTTAGTCATACTAAGACAGACAGCCAAACTAACATGTGCACTTAGAGTGCACCTACCACTCCTTTTCCCTAGCTGCTGCTGACGCAGAGTATGGCCCCGCCCCTCCCTAGACTCAGCGGACTCGACTGAGTAAGTGAAAAATTAAATGATAATAAAATATTTTTATAATCTTATTTTTCATTTGCTCCCTTTCAGCAGTGGGGAGCAGCCCCTGCCTCTTTCTCTTCTATAGAACGCTCTCCTGTGGGTTCCTCCATCCCGCTGGGCTCCTCCTTTGGTTTCTTACATCCATGCTTTTCTCACCGGCTACAGAGCAACCTCTCCTGTCCTTCTTTGGCCAACTTAAATGTGTGCTTTGTGAAGAAGCTCCTAGGTTCACAGCGCTACCTACTACTGAAGTCAATCAGACTGTATCCCATGCGTTCTTTCCATGAGTGGCCGCGTCTTTTGACTGTCAAGTTTCTAAGTCTTCTCTTCCATTTTCTAACAGTGACTGGTATTTGTATTAGGAACATCCCCGAGAGAGGGTCCTTCACCTTGAGACCAACTATCCACAGTCTTCTGTGCCTGTGGTCTCTCTTAATCCATCCCCTGGTTTGCAACTTCTCCGTTCCGGAGTACCAAATAGGCAAAGTAGGCACCGGCCTATGGGCCCCACTGCTTTTCGGGGCCCCACTCCGTTTAGGGGCCCTGCGCCAACGGATCAAAATAATATTAATTTCATCTTCAAAGAAAATTACACTCGAGCTGTCGTAAATTGTTTCCAATTAATTTTTGTTTAGTAACATTATTAATTGTTAATGTTTAGTATAGTGTAATAAATTTGGTTTATTAAAATTGTTGGTTTGTAAAATTAAAACGCATTAGGAGATAGTTTGCGAGGGGGGGCCCGAAATTTCGACTGCCTAGGGGCCTCCACAGGATTTAATCCGGCACTGCTGCTTCTGTCTGTATCCAAATGCAGAGGAGTTTAGCAATCAAGTGTTAGGAGAGTTTGCTACCAACTAAGACAACCACTGTAATTCATGCCCTGACGGTAATCAGCAGTGTAGCAATTTTCATTTAGAACCTGTTTCATCTTTGGCAATATCATTGGTATTACGTGAGACAAATTATATAGCAACGTTTGTTATTTTGAAAGGAATTTTTTTTTTAACTTTTAGGTGACGTTTATAATATGCTTGTACATTTCAATCATGAAAACAAAGAAAATGAACGGGCAAATATACCCTTTAGTTTATGATGTGAACAGACTGACAAAATGCTGCAAATAAAAGCAGGCGATTGTTAATCGTTTGTATTGCATCACAACCGACTGATTTCAGTAGTCAGTCAGTCAGTCAAAAAATCTTTATTTCGGCCTCTAGGACCATAAAAGCACATAAAAAGAATAATACAATATATACAGTTTCTGACGACATGCTTTAGGGTAGCTAAAGAATAAATAACATAATTTAATTTACTGGTCTAACAAAGATCACAAGGTGGAAAAGTACATCTATTTGAGGGATTCCCAAACTTGATCCTAATTTATATGTGTACTTCTAAAGCTGCTACTTCTTTTCCCACTTTTACAGAGCAATAAAAAACAAGTGTGGGATTGAGTGATCAGTTTTAACCGTAATATTGTTTCATTCAAATAAAAAAAAAAATATCTTAAAATATCTTAGGAAAAAAAGGCACATACATATAGTGCACGTATATTAAAAAAAGGTGGCCAAGAACAATATTAGTTTCCCACTCTTGCTGGAGAATAAAGTGCCTGTGCTATATCTGGAAATTAACTTTTAGATATAAAATTGGTTCATTCGAGCAAAGTGTCTTAAAGGGACACAAGCGTAGTACTCTTGGTTAACAGGAGGTTACCAGGTGCAATATTTTGTGAGCAACGCTTATTCCACCGGGTAGCTAGTAGGTAACCAACAATAGTGTCAGATAAAACGTGGGGTTAATATTAAAATAATCCTATACAAGCTAATTGTGTACAAAGAATAAAAGATAGAAATCACAGCGGCGTTAACGAGGAAACGCGCCTGACCTCAAAAACATTGGTAACTAATGAAGGGCGTTAGAATAGCCTATAGCCTCATTAACTCCTTTTTCATGATAGCACTACGAATATGCCACATAGTATAGAAAACGTGATATGGAAAACACGATGGGCATTTGAGTGTCATACTTTAGTATTCTAAGAGTCTCAGAACAATGTCTGAGGCCCATGTTCCTGCACAGCTGAACCAGCCAGCGGGACCTTGGCCTCCTATAAGCATGGCAAAAGAAAAGTACGTGCACTTCAGTCTTCTCCACGTTCAGACATACAGGGCAGTCCCGACTGCGGTCGCCCAACCAGTTAGTGGTGAACGATCGGAGTGGGAGTGTCCCGTGTCTGAACTGGATGTATAGCTTCTTTGCAAGTAGCGGTTGGATATCATCCAGTGCTGGTTCAAGGCGATATTCTAGTTTTGTTTCCATGAACCTTTGTGATAGGTGCCCTGAGGAGCTCCTCCATAACTGGGTCTGTTTTAACTCTCTATAATTCTCAATTAGTGCCTTTCTGGGAGTCACAATGCCAGAATCTTCAGCTGAACTCCACAGATTTGCCCTCCCCAAGGCCTGGCATGCGTTCCTTATATACACCAGCCAGGGCAATTTTCCCGCACCGTGCAAACTCATAACCTCCCTTAGTTCGTCTCTGTAAGGGGCAAGCTCTGGGGTGCTCCATAGACGTCGCCAGAATAAAAGTGGTCTTAAAGCTATTTCATCTGCTATAGGGCTAATTCCAAGATCCAGCCTAAGGGGAATTAGAGGGGAGCTAACAGGAAGTCGTAAGAGCTGCCTGGTGAAGGAATTCTCTGTTGACGATAAAAGGGTGCTGGAGCAGTGACCCCATAGTTCTGCCCCATACAGAGTAGCTCCCCTAGCCTGAACCTTATAAAGTTCAACCGCAGGACCTATTACTTTGTGGGAGCATTTATTGTAGACCTTTAGAATGCCCCCCGATGCCTGGGCCAGTTTTAGGTTAGCTTTTTTTATTTGGGCCCCCCAATCCATTTTTTCGGTTAGAGTGATCCCGAGATATTCGAAGATCGACACCCTCTCTAGGGCCATTCCGTCTAAACAGGGGTTCGGGCGAGTGTGATTGTTTGCATTGAAAGCCATGTATTTTGTTTTCTGTAAATTAATCTCCAAACCCTGTTTTTACAGAAGGTGCTGAATGCATCAAGGACCCTTTGCATACCCATTGGGGATTTTGAGAGTAAGAGGGTGTCGTCTGCGAACATCAAGGCAGGTATCTTACGGTTTGCTAGCCGGGGTACATCAATGTCTTTTCCTGCCATCAGGAACTCTATTAACCCGTTTATAAAAAGGGAGAAGAGAGTTGGGGCCAGGACGCAACCTTGGCGTACGCCTTTTTCGACCGGGAAGGGGGCTGAGAGCTCTCCGTTTTTGCCATATCTTATTTGAGCATAGTTGCCTTGATGAAGGCGTTTCATCTCGTGGCAAAGGTAATCTGGAGCCCCTAATTCCATTAATATCTCCCACAATTTATCCCTCGGAACTAAATCAAAAGCGGATTTAAGGTCCACAAAAATAAGATAGAGGCTGCCACCCTCTATGGTCACAGTTTTCCAAAACAAGAGCTGTAATCTAAAGATTTGATCGATGGTAGAGATCTTGGCCCTAATCCCAGCTTGGAGGGGTGTGAGTATATTATGTTCTTCTATCCAGGCCTGTAATCGGCCCAGGAGGGCACATGCATAGATTTTCTGGCATACGTCAATTAGGCTAATGGGGCGGTAGTTTGCTGGGCTCAACGGGGAGCCCTTTTTAGGTCTCGCCTGAGCCAGCGCATGCGCTGCTCTGGCGAGAGTTTTAGTAAGCGGGTTTTGGAAGTGCAAACAGCAGTTTGCTGGCGACCAGCTTGAGTTCACGTGAGCGTGCACGCGCGTCACGGGTCATTAAGTGCATTGCAATCACTTTCACTTTCGCGGCTTTGAAGTAAAGAAATAGATTATTTTTCTATTTCTTTACTTTGCTATATCGCAGCACCCGCGCTTTACTTTAACATTAAAAGTAAAGCGCTGGTGCAATGATGTAGCAAAAGTAAAGAAATAGAAAAATAATCTATTCTTTACTTTTGCTATAATCGCGGCACCCGCGCTTTACTTTTAATGTTAAAGCGCTTCTCTTTAATGTTAAAAGTAAAGCGCGGGTGCCGCGATTATAATGGTGTAGCCAATAGGTCTCGCTTTTGGGACCTTATAAGTATTTAGTTATGCAACTGTTGCATGGCTAAACACTTATAAGGTCCCAAAGGCGAGACCTATTGGCTATGCCAATGCTTGTTATAAATAGGAATGATTTCTGCCCCGGCCCAGGTTGAAGGAATCGCCATACCCTGAAGGATGGCGTTAAACAAGGTCCACAAGTAAGGGGTCCAGACGGAGGATTCAGAGCGAAAGAGGTCGCCAGGGATCTTATCCAGCCCTGGCGCCTTAGCTGGAAGGATCTTGCCCAGAGCTTCCGCAATCTCCTTAAGAGTGAACAGAGGGATATCTCTTTTTGGTGGTTCTGGATGGAAAGGGGTCACTACCACCGACCCAACTTCCTTCTCAGTCATTTCATAAAGGGATTTATAGTGGGCTCTCCAAACTTCCTCCCCTATGTTTGCTGATCTCGCCGATTTACCCTTAGTCGTTCCGGTGTTAATCAAATTCCAGAATGCCCGCATATTGTGGCTTTCCAGCGCGGTGCTTAGATTGACCCATTTTTCACACTCCCAATTGCTTCTAGCTTTGGCTATAGTTAATTTATAAATTGCCCTGGTTTCCTTGATTTGTAGTCTATTATTTGCCTTAATGGCAACTAGGAGCTCTGACTTGGCTATTCTACAATGATTGTTGTACCATGGATGCTGTGGATTTCTATTCAACCTGGCCTTTCTACTAGTAACAAAAAATTGAGCCAGAGTGGATAGCAAGTCTTGATGATTATTGGAAACTATGGTCTGGGAAGTTGTAATACCAGTCGTTTCTGAGTGGAGGTGTGCTACAGTGAGTAGGGGGATGATTTTTTTATATAAAGAGGCAAGCTTGGTCTGTGATTGCAAAAGTTCCTCCCAACGAATTCTCCTGCCTCCATTAACCTGTATAGGTCCAAGAATGGGTTGTTAGCTTCCGCCTAGTGCGCTTCTGTCACATGGGGGAATTACATCTAGTTCGAGGGCGTTGTGGTCGCTCTCATGGCGGGGAGTGATCTTAAAATCTAGGACCTTATGCCACGATTTAATGTCCACTAAGATGTAGTCTATGATTGATTCATGCCCTGGTCTGTTATATGTGTACTTCCCCGGGCTATCCAATGTTGAACGGCCGTTGCATGCCCTTAGTGAATGACTTAATGTAAGTGCATGCATCTGTAAAGCCAACGTGGCCCAAGCTCGTATGGGCGGGATATTAGACTCTGGAATGGCCCAAACTGAATCCTCCTCGCTTGAGATACTGTTCGGAAGACCATTCAAGGGTTCGAATTGACAATTGAAGTCCCCTCCTATGATTATCCAATAGTTGTCCAGTATTTTTTGAAGGAAAGTGAACAGTATGTCAAGGGTGTTGGAGGTTTGGCCATAGCTGACCGGGCGTGAATAGACATTAATCAAAGCAATTTTGATTTTTGAGGTGAAAGTTAGAAAAATACAGAGGATTTCGCGAGATGAAGTTTCTATCTGTTTGACCTCACAGCCAAGATACACACCAACCCAAATGGTTAAACCTCCGAAAGGCCTACCCCTTTCCCCCCTATCAGCTAGAACGCTATAGGACGCGTATCCCGCTCTATGTGTTGCCTCTCTAGCCCAAGTTTCCTGAAACATGCATAGCCCATGTTTGTCAATGAATACCCCCCAGTCTGGTAAATCCAGTTTTGAGGTAAGTCCTGCTATGTTCCAGGATAATAGTTGCAAACCAGCCAAGTCCGTCTCATTTACTACATGGGTGGGGTCCGATATACTGGGATTTAAATGCGCCCATTGTAGATTATTTGTCCCCATCTTGCCCAGCGCCCCCTGATCATAGCCCGAGTCGCTAATACTTGTTGCTGCCAAGGGATGCTTTGCAATGGGGAGTGTGGTAGGATTGTTTGTCTTGGAGTTGTGTTGGGTTCGGTCGGGGGTTGGGTGGTCCATGTGGATTAATTCCAGAGTTGCACTTGTTGGGTCCCTCGCTTTCCCCCCACACCCCTTCTCTGGTTCTCCCATGTGCTTCCTAGATACTCCCTGGTGTAAAAAAGCGTCCACGTGCAATTTTTTAACTTTATACTCTACTTGGCAGCTAGAGCTTTGAAACTGGGGCCCAGTAATAGTGAGTCAATCAATTGAGTCTAAAGGGCTAAATCTATTTGCAACAGGGATGTTATACAGGAGTGGTCGGTTAAGATCCCAATTCTGGTTAAGCGGTGGCCTATCTTCAATCCTTGCGACCCTGTCATTAGCAGTCCTTCTCATAATGTGAGGGTTTAATCCTGGGGGGTAAAAATATCCTAGGGGGAGGGAGGCTATGCCCCCCCAGTCTCTGTCTGGTGTCCCCACTTTAGAAGAGATTGCATAGTCTGCGGGTGGAGAAGTGGAGAAGTGTGGCTCAATGGTTAGAGCGGCAGACCCTGATGCAGAGATCTGGCCCGGGAGCAGGGTTCAATTCCCGCCTCGGCGGGTCTTGGGCTCAATTTCCTCGGACCTGATAATTCTCGCCTCGGTGCCTATTCTAATCATGGGTCCCACTCTGCAACTCTGGGCAATAGCTTGCTTAATCTCCACAACGGCCCCACCAGCGCTGGGATGCCTGGCTTCACCTTGGGGGTGCCCAGGAGTGGACATTTCACAGGGAAAAGACAGGAAGGGTTCCACAGCGGTATGCGTACAGCGCCAGGACACCCTAGGGTAACAGTGCGCTTTACAAGTACAAATTTCATTTCTAAAGTTTATCACTATGCAGTCCCCTGGGACATCTTTTGGTCTCCAACCGACCCAACTAACCCTGCGGGTGAAAATTAATTCATTTGCGTCTTTGTAGGAGAATTGCCTATGTTTAACCAGCCAAAAAATACATTTGTTTTTAAGTTCATGGTAGGACTCCCTGCATCCCTTTCTCGATTTCAGTAGCATCATTGCTTTAAGGTCAAAAATATGCGCTGTGCATCTCAATTGACTTGACGCAAATGGAAAGTAGCTGGCAATTCAGAATTTCCACCCTCACCCCCTCCACTGCTCCAAAATAAATGGGTTGATTTTCCTGCCTTTGGGGCCTCCACTTTACGCCATCCATGAATGGTAAGCTAAAATAATGCAGTCAAACAATCTCCGATTGTCTTTACATTTCAGGCACTGCAATCTTTTGTTAGTTAAGGGAAGCGTGTGCTCTTACAAAAAGGCAGCCGTTCAGGTGTCATGGGGGAGGGGAAGGGGGCTTTATTTCAACAGCCAGCTGTGCACCGAGACCAGATGCTAAGCCTCCTCTCTGCATTTCTAAGTCGGTTAATGTTCCCTTCGGAGTGGTGCAAATGTTCGCTGTTCACAGCTCCGGTTTATAGCTAAGCAATTCCTTCTCTAGTGGTTACAAGTCTGCACACCTTATATGATGTACAAGTGCTGGACCATGTTGCAAGCTGTTTCAATACGTGGAATATTGCTTCTGGGAATAACCTGCACTCTTGCTTTCACTTTTACTTTTTTTGTTTTCAGACAATCGCTCGCGTTCAGTATGTTTTCAGCTCCATGTTTGTTCTAAACTAAGAACTGTGCCAATGGAACAGTCTTTTTGTTCCTCCAGATACATTGCAGTTTAAATGTACCCACGTGAATTAAAATCCTAGGATGTATAACAAACAATAATTACACTATGTTTTCTATTTGTTCTTAGTCGTGAAGAGGGAGGCAACCTTCTAGATTCACGCCACAATGGCTGGTGTGAAGCCCCTCGGCTGCTCTGATTTTCATTAGTGACTGTACTATTTTATTTTTGGAGCATGACAAACTAACTACTTCAAGAAGCTTTTCAGAACCCTAGGGTGTTAATTCGTTGTTGCAAGAGTGAGAAGCGAGCCCCCGCAGCTGTACCCCTCTCCCTTTTCTCACAGTTTCTGCTCATCGTTGACAAACCTACTTTAAAGAGGGAGTGGGGTTATTCAAGGCTACATATTAAACTGCTCACTGCTGTTTTGAGACGACCACTGTGTCTGGAGTTAGTATCAGTTATGATGGTAGGTTTTAGATAAGTTGGATCAGGCGCGCAACGCCCATTGGGCTGAGAGGGCTTCAGCCCCCCCACCCCACCCCCCGTCGTGTGTGGCAGCTCGGGCTGAAACAGCTTCCCGGGCACACACATAGCCGCACCCGAGTACTTCACAGGTCTTTAAAAGACCATTTACTTGCTAACGAGGCTTTGTTGTTTTTTCACCCCTTCTTAGAGCCCCTGCATCTCCACTCTGACTATCGCTGGAAGAATTAGCCCCCCCCCCCCCGAAATTTTTGGTAGCCCCCCCCCCCCGAAATGTGGCTCTTGTTGCGCCTCTTAGTTGGATTAGGGCCCCCCAGAATTTAAAATGTAGACCAGTGACCACACTAGGTTTTTAGATATGTTGACTTATAGCTCAATAAAAGAAACTGTGTACTGTATGTTTCGCCACTTACCACTAAAACACTGATTTATGGTGGGAATTCTCAAATCCCCGTTCACATAATACAGGGGTGTGGAATTTATTAAAATATCTACTTTTCCAACGGACAGGTTGCTTAATAAAACTACTTGTCCTGTAACAAAATCCACTTGTCCCTTTGGTGCCATGATGCGCGGCAACAAATTATGACCGCAGTCTCATTATATAAGAGCTCTGATGATAGCCTCTCTGAATATGCCAGAGCTCATACCATAGTAGGGTTTGAATACTAGCAATTCCCTTGTTTTGTCACCTTTCCACAGACCTACATACTGGGGCTGGGGGCTGGAGGTAGCGTTAAGCAATAGTTCCTCATGGTTGGAATGCAGTTTTGAGTCTGTGCAAACCTACTAACTTGCATGTTTTATGGGTTTTCATCAGCTTGTCTCCAATATTTTCCCATTTGGAGAAAGGTTGGAAATTTACTCCAGACGAGGGCGGAGGTAAAACTTCTACCAGGCTTGGCGAAAAAAGTGGTCGGTGGGAAAGTGGACTTGTTACCGCCCAAAAGATTTTCGCATGAGGAAATCTACACAGGATTATTTGCCAGTGCTAAAATGCAGTTCACAAATATTTTCTAAAAGTACAATTTCCTGACCTACTTCTCTAAATTCTTGTGAAATCATGAAAGCCGTAAATCTGCACTACTGCAAGGACATATACCATGGGTGTACTTTTGTGACTTTCTTTAAAATTGGGCCCCTATTTAGGTTGGAGTTTTTAAATTAAAATTCTATCTTTCTCTATATAAACCGGCTGGCTTGACTATGATTGACCGCATTCTGCTTTTTCACTAGGAGCATATTTGCACGCAAAGTAGTTTTGTTCAGTGACGGGTACTACTGTGACAATGTTTGGTTTTTGAGACCCAAAAATATTTTTGCTTTTGCCTATATTTTTGTTATAATGATGAGGGCCCAGCAGCTCCCACAACAATAAAGTTTTACAAAGCACACATCAAACCAAGGCACGCATTGACCTAACCAAAAGACTGACTACCAAAATCATACCTATTGGCTTTGCCAATGCTTGTCTATTTTCATGTTTCCTATAATTTTGTTTCAACTAGTTTCACAGATTTTCCATTATGAGAATTTTTGGGAAATACTAGCAGCAGCAGCACATTTTGCTAAACCATGCTACAAATAAATGGTACCTAAAATTTCACAGTAGTTTAGCAAAACATTTTATTCCTAGTTGCTTTTTTTATGGCTATTTTATTTTGAAAACAAAGAATCATCAATCTTGCTTTCAATCTTTTGCTTATACCTGCATCTAATTAGAGAGCATCCTGGAAGCATTATATGTAGCCTTATATTGTTAAACTTTGCAAATGTGTTTTATTGCTAAAGAAAGACTGGAGTTATGATTGAATGTTGGCAATTGTACGTTAATGGTAAAGGACGAAAACATGGGCGTAGCCACCACTGAAGTTCTTGTCTCCCAGGCTGTGTGATAGCATGGTCTCATGTTACTGAGATGCGGAGTCCCAGTGATTGAGAAAATGGTGAGACTTTGACTTCAGAAGGAGTGGAGCCTATTGTACTACAGCAGTTGCTGCCAACATTAACTCCAGAAGCCATAACTATTCCATTGCTGAAACCCCTACGTTCTGCAGAATACACTTTAGCTGGTCCACAGTTGAATCACCACTAATTCCTTTATCCCCTTCGCTGCTTCTGTCGGCCAACGGCCGTCGCGAGCACTACCTCCGTAGTGCTGCGCACGTCCGTTGGCCGACGCGGCCCCGCCCACTCTGCAAAACCGCCGCACCGCGGCGGAATTGCCGCCGCGGTTAAGTGGTTAAAAAACAAAAAAAAAATTGATGTGTATGAAAACAACAAATGGCATATAAACATTGTCATCAAAAGATGGTTGAGCATAATACCCCTATTGTGGCAGTATTCCCCCAAATCTTTTGGTGCTTCGGTGGACCGCCTCTTGCCCTTCAAATTGGTATTTCCAGGGTCATACAATGGTCCAACCCTTCCAACAAGCTTCCAAAGAGGGGAGGTTTCCACTGATCGTCATTTTATGGAAATGTCTCTCTTAGCAGTAAGCAACCTAATTCATAGTAATGCCATTTTGTAGTGATTTGAGTCTAAATCAACAGATATGTACAGTAAAGTGATCTTTGGGTCCTCTGTCAATTCCCACCCTAGTCCATCTCCCAGTGACTCATATAGTACCCTTTCCAAAAAGGTCTGATTTTATTTAGTGCATTGCCAGGTTGTGTGTATGAAATCTTGTCTGACATATTCATAGCGGGGAGGTGATTTGCCCAATCTCCAGACCCTGGATCTAGTAAGATTAGAGTGGTGTAGGTATTGAGTTGAATAAGTCTGAACTGCAAAGCAGCAGCCGAATCTCAAGGCCCCCACCATTCCTGATCAAAGACTTTCAGCCATATGACTGTGAAAGTAAAGCCTTGATAAACTTGAAAGTCTGTTTTGGCTTGGTGTGTGACCTTACATGTTTGATAAGGTAGCTAAACTGATTCTTCTCGAGATGTTTGTCTGTACCATTTTCTCCTGACTCCTTACCTCTGTCCATTATTGGTTTTAAAAAGGAGGAGTGATCTTTGATCTCTTTATTTCACTACTCCTGTTTTCGTGCATCTGTCGTAGCCACCTCTGTTCCCCATACTGCTCCCAGATCAGGTTCATCTCTCACTGCCCTCTTCATGATCAGAATCGCCTCCGCTACTTCCCACTCCTGGTTCATAAGCACTGCATAGCTGCTCTGCTTCAACCCTACACTCTATTCACGTTCTCCTAAAATAACATATTCTTTTTACCACTTAACAAACATCATTATTTTGATGCATCTCCAAATGTATTTTTCTTCTTTTATATGTTATTGTTGAGTTCTTAGATGCAAATACCAAGGGATTTGGTTGTGATAGTCTTCCTGATTAGCTCCAGCACCAGGCCAGCCAGCCAATCTTTTGAAAGGAAGCTACACACAGCAAATTCTTTTATGCTGCTACAGGCTACCAAGGCAAGGTCAAGCTGCCTCTTGTCTTCACTGGTTGCACTCTAAGCCACCGGTGCTTTTCAAAGTCACCGGTGCTGTTCAAAGTCTATCATGCAGAGCATCGGCAACGACGCTAACCATTTCTTCCAAGGACCTTGGTTGCTCTGAGCAACCAACTCTTTTCTCGGTCATGTTGTTGAAAATACTTGAAGGCATTGCTTTGTGTATAAAACATGGGCAGCAGATCTTATTGAAAAGTTGGCAGCCGGGAATATCTGCTCCGGGTAAACACAAGGAGATGATGGACGGAGCACTGAAACTTTTCAGACACACACCCCCAGTCAGAGATCTGGGTTGAATCCATCATCGTTCTTTAGCTCACTTTGCCACCCCAGTTCAGACCCAGCTATATAGAAATCAGTCTTGACCCTGTGCCTCATGGGAACAGTCCAGCCCGAACTGCCAAGCCAGGTCTTCCCTGGACCGCCAGCAAGCGTCCTGGGACCGGTTTCGGGGTAAAACCCCTCATCAGCCAGGCTAGCTTGAATCCAGTGGCAAAGTGAGCAAGGGACCCACGTCTGGGCATACCCTGCCAACTTAGGGCGAACAAAGAAAACACAAGGAGATGATGGACGGAGCACTGAAACTTTTCAGACACTCACCTACAGTCACAGATCTGGGTTGAATCCATCATCGTTCTTTAGCTCACTTTGCCACCCCAGTTCAGACGCAGGTATATGCAAATCAGTCTTGACTCTGTGCCTCATGGAACAGTCCAGCCCGAACTGCCAAGCCAGGTCTTCCCTGGACCGCAAACAAGCATCCTGGGACCGGTTTCTGGTTGACACCCCTCATTAGCCAGGCTAGCTTGAATACAGTGGCAAAGTGAGCAAGGGACCCACGTCTGGGCATACCCTGCCAACTTAGGGCGAACAAAGAAAATGCAAGGAGATGATGGACGGAGCACTGAAACTTTTCAGACACTCACCTACAGTCACAGATCTGGGTTGAATCCATCATCGTTCTTTAGCTCACTTTGCCACCCCAGTTCAGACGCAGGTATATGCAAATCAGTCTTGACTCTGTGCCTCATGGAACAGTCCAGCCCGAACTGCCAAGCCAGGTCTTCCCTGGACCGCAAACAAGCATCCTGGGACCGGTTTCTGGTTGACACCCCTCATTAGCCAGGCTAGCTTGAATACAGTGGCAAAGTGAGCAAGGGACCCACGTCTGGGCAGACCCTGCCAACTTAGGGCGAACAAAGAAAATGCAAGGAGATGATGGACGGAACACTGAAACTTTTCAGACACTCACCTACAGTCACAGATCTGGGTTGAATCCATCATCGTTCTTTAGCTCACTTTGCCACCCCAGTTCAGACGCAGATATATGCAAATCAGTCTTGACCCAGTGCCTCATGGGAACAGTCCAGCCCGAACTGCCAAGCCAGGTCTTCCCTGAACTGGAAACAAGCATCCTGGGACCGGTTTTGGGGTAACACCCCTCATCAGCCAGGCTAACTTGAATCCAGTGGCAAACTTTACGGTTTGGTGAATCTGAAGATGTAGCCTGATATGAGGCTGTGGAGAGTGGGCCTGGACTGGTCTAGATTGCATTTACCTTCACTGGTACCAGGATACTGACACTTCCAGGAGATCACGTCCTGAAAGAAATTTTGGAAGGGTAGATAAATCTCTCTGCATTACTCCATCTCTTAAACGTTTTGCTGGTCCATGCATCTGAAGTGCACTTGTTTGTGGAGTGCAGTATTGGCTGAAAATGCATTTTGCTGGGTGTATTGTGTCTCTTCAAACCCCAGAGCCTCCTTGATGTGCTGTGGGACTCTGGTGACCTTTACATTCAGTTCGGCTTCTGGTCTCAGTCATAATATTTGGCGTCTGCCTCAGCTGAATCTGGATACCCCTCGTCCTTTAAAATAGCAGAACTAAATCACTAAGAAACATATAGGTCAAGCACCTATGATAACATACCTTCAAATACATTTTGATAAAGATCAACTCAATGTACCAAAAAGTTAGGAAATTATACTATTTTATTTTTATTACAAAAATCGTTAAAAAGGGTGGCTAAAGGCTACAGCAGACTATGCAATTAGTAAATGACAAATCAGTGTGTTAATTCCTCTGTACAGAGATTAAATTCTTAATGATAGTAATTACACTCTCTGTCTTGTTTGATGAATAATATCACTACACACTGTGTATATAAATGCTCATTTTGATACAGGACATATCAAAAGAACAATGAAATAGTACATACACCTAAACAAAATGAAAGCCACTCTACTAGAAATGGAAAGACATAACAATAAATAAATACATAGATGTGGCGCTGATTCTTCAAAATATCGACGCGCGTTTCGGCGAGCGTGCCGCCTTTGTCAGGAAACAACATTGAAAAACATCCTCATGACCAAACAACTGGATAGACCTATCATGGCTGTGTAGAGGGACAAACCATATAATTGTATGTCTTCAGGTCTTGAATGACTAGCTTAAAATCGGAATAATAAATGAATACTAATGGAATGTCCCAACACGAAACATGTATATTTCTAGCCTCTGTGGAATTTTAAGGATGCATGATAATGACTGATCAAATATCCACAATCCTCATGTCTGGAGATGTGAGGTCTGGCATAAGAATCCCTGGGCCAAGCCTAATGCTTAAGATAAACCCGTCGTGACCAGAAGATATGTCCGAAACGCGCGTCGATATTTTGAAGAATCAGCGCCACATCTATGTATTTATTTATTGTTATGTCTTTCCATGTCTAGTAGAGTGGCTTTCATTTTGTTTAGGTGTATGTACTATTTCATTGTTCTTTTGATATGTCCTGTATCAAAATGAGCATTTATATACACAGTGTGTAGTGATATTATTCATCAAACAAGACAGAGAGTGTAATTACTATCATTAAGAATTTAATCTCTGTACAGAGGAATTAACACACTGATTTGTTATTTACTACTTGCATTGTCTGTTGTAGCCTTTAGCCACCTTTTTAAACGATATTTGTAATAAAAATACAATAGTATATATTCCTAACTTTTTGGTACATTGAGTTGATCTTTTTTATCAACATTTATTTGAAGGTCTGTTATCATAGGTGCTTGACCTATATGTTGCCCAGTGATTTAGTTCTGCTATTTGCATTTTCCATGTCCTAGGAATGTTTAATAGTTACAGGGGGTCCCTAATTTTGCAGTATGCCCCTCGCCCTTTAGCCTTCCATAAAACCAGAACTGTTGCAATAATTATTTCCTATCGCTTTCTTCTCAAGAGTAACTTTCTGAGCTGCATGAGCTTATGTCTATCCTAGGGGCTAAAGGTGTCTCTTGGAAGATGATTTGTCTTTGCATGTAACTTCTGTTTCATGCCCTTACCCGAATATCGTTGGATACCGTTTTACATAGTGCAGACATTCTCTGGAGCAATATTATCACAGCAAGTATTCATGAACGCAGAGTCTTGCATGCTGCAAATTTACACCATTTGTGGTAAGATTTTGAAGCTTCAATTCCTCCAGGTATTGTTCAACAAATCAAACGTTCACGCCACTCCTGTGGCGAATCAGTTCCTTATGTACTGTAACTGTCTCTACGGCTGGCATTGGAGAGAAGTGGGAGCAGGGATTAAGCAGCATTGCTCAGGATCCCCAAAATTATCCCAAGCATACCCATGCTTCTTGGAAAGACCAAGACCGTTCATCCAGAGCACTGTGATAGTCATGTGCAGGGTTTCTAAAGGAAAACATTACTCGCAGACCACGGCGAGATAGACTTGAAACAGCAAGTGCCTTCTGCTTGCTGACTAAAGCTGGACTGAGCCGTCAAATAATTTTTTTAATGGATGGGGTTTAAAGGAGGAGGCTTGGTGCCTTTCTCTAGTTGTTGACTGACAAGAAAGGCTGGTTAAGAGATAATGTATAAGCCATAGCTGTTTCACGTTGGAACTTATTCCTCTACTTTATAGGGTTATTGTTGTTAAGTAATTCCCATTACTCAAACTAATACATGTATTGGGTGGATTTCTAACTCCCTAGGCTTCAGCTGGTCTGAAATGTAGCAAGGCACAACCACTAAACATGGTCTCAGAAATCTGTACACTGGCTCCTGGTCCATGGTCCTGGTGTCTCGCTGCATAGACTATGCCTGCAGTCGACTCTCAAACTGATCCACCATCTCTCACTGTTCTCCTGAGATGCTCCTCAAGCCCAAATCTGTTTCCCAACAAATTCATAATGTTATACAAGAGTAGGAAGTTGTAAGATCTGAGCTCCATCTCCACGTTTCTCCTTAAATCTTGAAAACCCAATATCTGACCATTAAGACTAACCAGGGGTCTCAGTATGTGTGCCATAGTTCTTTGCTTTTGTCGTATTTGTCTTGGATGCTTTATTTTCTTGGTTGTGTTGCATCCTGGCATATCACCTTGAACCTGGTGCATGGTAGTTTACTCCTTTATCATCAGTAAATTGTGCTGTTCTTGTGCTTCTATTCGAAAAAAGCTTGGATTCTAAACAGTTGGTTCTAAGATAATGAACATTGCATCTCCTTGCTAATCATCAAAAATGTGTTTGCCCCACCTCAAAAGAATGCAGTGAAATTTCTACAACAATCGCGACAATTAGAAAGATAACTTTGGACTCTTCCCCATACCACCTTGTTTTCTGGTAAAATTGCAGAGGCAGGGGTGTGATATGTTAGACTTCCTTTTTCTTAGGTCTGGCCTTTGAAACTAGTTTCTCGGCAGACTATTGTTTCCTAAAACTTTCATATGTTATATGCATAGTGGGGTTTTTTGCAGCCAGCTGTATCGATCGGCCTGTTCTTTGTCATTCCATTTTGCTTCTGATTACCACAACATACAGCACTGGCAATGAGTCAGTTCAGTTTATAAATTAGCTCTTTTCAGTTTGAGTGACTGCAAATTGTTCACTTCAACTTAAAAATAGTTCCTTTCGCCTGAGTGACAAAGCTCTTTAAAGTATGCTTTTTAAAATTTGACTTTTGTGTATTATATTTAAAAAAACACTATTTATTTTGTCTGCACTTCAGGTGCCCAATAATTTATTTCCGGTCTTCTTTCTGAAGTTGCTATTATGAAGTGTTTAAGTGGCATTGTAGCTGCCTGCAATTTGAGTGTTATGTTATTAACATAAAGCGCAAACTAATCACCCTTGAGCGGGGTCTCTCAGTGCTGTTGCACGCTAATATAGGCCAGCAATCACCAAAGGAGTTAGAAGAGCCAAGTTTTAAGAAATTTCTAGAAAAGGACTAGGCCAGGCCAAGATCGTATGTAGGGTAGGGTAGCCTGTTCCAATGATAGGGGACCAGATACGAAAATGATCTGCTCCATATCGGACAGTACGTATGCGGCGGGGGTGAAGTAATACTTGCCCACTCAACCTAAGGTTGTGCGTAGGTATATAAAGCTGTAGCTTATTCCGTAGGTAGAGGATGCCATTTACAAAATGTGTCTTGTGTACTAGGCATAGGAGTTTGAAGAGGGATTGCTTTTTTTATCAGTAGCCAATGCAAAGATTTGAGCATAGGCTCCGATGGGGAGCGGAATGGCAAATTACAGACCAGGCAGGCAGCTGTGTTTTGTACCACCTGAAGTTTGACTGAAAGACCATCGTTTGATGTAACCATAAAGGCATTACCATAATCTAGGTGGCTTACAATTAGTGCCCGAGTGATGGATTTTCTGGTCTGAAATGGGCAGCCATTGTAAAACTCTCCTAAGAAGGCACATAATTCTGAAACGGACCAGATGATGGAATTTACCTGTTCTTTGATAGAGAGGTTATCATCTATCAGTATGCCCAGATATCTAGCTACCCTTTTAGAGATAGGGGCTGGCCCCAATTCCAGATGCCATGTCTTCAGATCAAAAGGAGGGAGCTTTTCCAAAGAAAAGGATCTCAGTCTTTCCAGTGTTCAATTGAAGGCAGTTGGATGAAATCCTGAGGGCTATTTTTTTATACATTCACTGAATCTGATCGTAGGGGATTCAGGATTTTGCCCCATAGTTATGATAAGTTGCGTGTCATCCATGTACGAAATTACTTTTAAACTGCATGATCTTATCACTTGAGCCAGAGGGGCCGCATAGATATCGAAAAGAGTGGAGCTAAAAGAAGAACCCTGCGGTACCCCAGTGTCCAGGGCCATAGTTCGAGAGTTAAAGAGATCTAGCTGCACTGTATGAGTCCGATCCCTCACAATGTTTTTAAGCCAGCCCTGGACTCTTCGGCCGAAACCAATTTCTACTAGTCTTTGGATTAGATTTGAATGTGAGATGGTGTTGAATGCTGTGAATATATCTAGTAGTGTGGTGGGGGTGATGATTTCTTGTTGTCTGCATACAAAAAAATAGTAAAATGCATGCCACAACTGAAAACATTCCTAGTAAAATAACCATATTAATGATTTTTCTAAACATTTTATTGTATGCATATGGAGGGCACATTTATATGGCGATCTTTTTTTCTTTTTTTTTTTCTTTTTATGACAGATGCTTGCAGTAAAACTTAAAAAAATTAACCATTGCAGCAGCATGCTAAATCCAGACATCTTGATTTTGCCAATGCTTGCTTAGTACTCTAGTTTAATGTTTGCTAGGCACAAAGAGTAATCCTAACCATTCTCCCTGTCCCAGTAGTAGTCTCCAGCATAGGAGCAGCAGGAGACCACTGTTTTTTGTAACCTAAAAATAAGATTTGGGCTTTTCCCACTCCAAACATACTCCACACCACTTAGAGTAAATGGAAACATTCAGTTCCCCCTTTTTGCCCCCAATTTCTCCCCACAGTGCTCCCCAACCTCGACATGCATTACGGGGTAGAGATTCTAAAAATGGTGGGTGATTGGTGGCAGGGTTAGTATTCTGTAGCTGGCACTGGACAGTAAGAGAGACTGGCAAAGGGAAACATAGAAATACATTCTGTCCATGATAGACGGCGCCTTGTTTGCCTTAAATACTCGTATACGCAGGGAAATAATCTGCACCTTAAACACAGCTGCTTACTGCACCATTTCAGTAAGTGTTTTCATTTTACAGATGCATTTGTCATATCATCATAGACCTCATGCAGCATCTGCTTACTAAAGAGAGCTGTTTTTTAGCTGTAGGGCCTGTTGCTCCGGGCAGTGGCGTATCCATTGTGTTATGGGCACTAGTGTAAGGAAGGAAATGCTCCCCCCACCCACATCTGCTGTTTGAATTCTAAAATACAGCTGCTGGAGCGTCCTGGGCCTTACAAACGTAGTCTTATAGTCAACTTGTCAAAGAGTTTACCCCATGGGTCGTATGAACCTTTTATAGCTGACATGAAGCATTGAAAGAGAGAAAACATCAACAATACAATTTAACATGTAAAGCCCATGTGACTCCACAATGAGGACCAGAAGTCACTAAATATGATTAAAGTGTTCTATTTGGATTACCAATCAATCCAGTAAATATGCAAGCCAAGTCCAAATTCAATAAGTACATTATTGCAATAGCCAAAGTGAAAAACAACAGAATGAGATTCAGAATTGTGACAGCCACAATTATACAATAACAGATAAAAGTGAACAGTTGTTACATAAGGAAAACTTAGAGAAGGAAGGTTTCTCTCTTCTAAGCATAAAATGGAATCATTTATCAAGGGTCTCTAAGTTGGGAGCATAGAAGAAGAAGGTGTCGGCATGATCCGACTCATAAAGCTTCACACTTGCAACAATGGAGCAAGCAGAGAAGTCTGTACCTCTCAAAGTCTAAAGGGAATCTCTCCTAACGCAAACTAGAGGAACACCAACATAAAAGCAACAGGAGAATCAGAAATGTCTTATCTCCCTCACACCACCAATCGGAGTACCACTCGAGTGTATCTGCAACATAGCTCTGAATTCCCAAAGCATTGAACTAAGACTGCTGTTCTTAGCCTTGAACAGCCTTGAACAGCAAGCTTCTTTCGGCCATTGTTTCTCCACATTCACTACCAAGTCACTCAGGCGTCTCTATCAGTCATCTTATACAAGCAATAAGTCTTTCACTACCTAATGAAATAATAAACCTGCAAGAATAGAAAAGTATGCTGACAACTAAAATACATTTTAACTGAGGCCTGTAGTCAGGACAATTTTAGCTAAGCATTTAATGTGCGCTTCGAATACATGATAATACATGCACACTTGTAACTTTAAAAGAACTGCAAAAGAGTGCATGTTTACATATGCAAATATAACTTGAAGTTTAAGTGTAAAGTGAATTAAAGAATACATGATTCATATATTTACAGTGAACATTAGTGCGCACACGTATATAAATCTCTGGTTTCTACCGTGAATACTTTTCAATAATGCTTTTATTTGCTTCACGCATTAATAAAGTTAAGTGAATATAATGTCTGTTGCACTTATATAATTGCATCTCTATGATGTATAAGGGTGAAGTCTAAATTGCGCTGCTCCAAATCCCCCTAAGATGGCTATGTCTGCCATCACGATCAACATATGAATTTTATCAGATGGGATCAACTCAAAACTGTGAGGTTTTCATCATTTTCTGTCTGGAATTTTCATAGAATTTCATTTCAACATAGAATCTACACTGACTTGCCTCTAGTTTCATATCCTTTCTCTGTATTCCCTTCCTTTCTTATTGCACCTCTCTTTTTGCTTTCATGTACTTCTACCCCTTAAAGATTACAAACAGACATATTGAACCAAGGGCAATTATCAAAAGGGATTTCAGAATGGAACCAGATAATCCACTCCCGAGGTTTCCAAACCATTAGCCTACTTCAGAAAATCAATTGCTTCCCAAGCACCTGTAGCTTCTAACTCCTTTAAATCTTCCTTTAGGCCTGTCATATTCTTAATGCATTTATTCACTTCTTCACTCTTGTCCGGGATATAGGTGCATCTTGCATAGATAGACCTTACAGCTCTCATTTCACTGTCCACAGCTAACAATGAACTTGCGGTAATAGATAACTTATCAGCTATAGTGAAGAACTTTATAATTTTGAAATCATTCAAAACGATTTCAACAAAAGGAATCTATGCACCAAATATCAACTATTTCAGTCCCACTAATGCTTTATTTGGTGCTAGTATGTGAAATCTACACAAAATCATCTAAGTGCTCTACATGATAAATCTTCGGGAAGACTATAGCCAATTAACATGAGCCAAACCAACCTCAGTGTAGTGTAAAATAAGCAAGGTCTCTACAAACCTAGTGAACTCCAGGAATGACAGGATCCTGACTCCCCATGAATAATGTCCAATATCCCCCATATTAAAAAATTTGATCAGTCACTCTTTCCCATGAATTTAGTATGAATTACGGATTTGTGTCTAAGCACACATAATTTCCCTTTACGTTTCCAGTCTAGTGTCAGTGCAGTCATAGTTCCTGATTCTTGATGCTCAACTTCTTTTTCGCCCACTTGTCTCTATACTTTTGGTCTTTCCCTAATTTCGTTCTAGCATCCATTGCTCTTCTCCTATCTTCAACTAAATCTAAAAGCTTATTTTCAGCATCTGTCAAGGCACAAGTCAGGTTGTTCCTGTGGGCATAAGCTGTATCTAATGTCATTGTGGGTTTGAAGAAACAATCCGCTGAATCCATCTCCTTGGCTCTGGGGTGACAATTTAAATGCTTAAACCTTAGAACTTCTGAAAGAACTAAATCATAATTCACAAAGAAAATACTGAAAATGACCCTTTCCATACAAAAGGCTCAACAAAAGGCTACAAGTAACACCATAAGTAATAGGAATGTGGTGATAAATGATACCCTCGGCAGCTGATGCAGGTAACTGCGTACAGACGTAGCAATCCTTTGCATCCATAGTGTGTATGTACTCCTAAAGCAATTTGAAATAAGCGTTTGAAGAAAAGGCTACTCTTGACGAATCTACATGTAGTGTCTTAAAATCAAAATGTATGCAAGTTATTGTCAGTAGGAATTGGCATTTTCAGAGTAGTTTTAGATCTAATCTCAACTGAATTGGGAAGTGTAGATGAATATAATCCTAGAAGCAAAACAATTAATGCTACAATCACAGCTAATAATACACCTGCTAATATAAGCCTACGTCTACTAGGGTTATCAGTTTCCATGACTTCTCCAAAATCAGACTGTTAAGCAAAGTTTGCAGCAAGTAGATTTCTTTTGTGTGCTTCTACTTATGCAGATGAAAAAGTCCATAAATGGTGATAAAATTATTTACAAAGTCTTCGTGAATCTTCCCTAGCCAACTTCTTCTAAATGACACCCATACGCTACTTCTGCAGCCTCTGGCCTAGGTAATCTTCTTAATTCTTTTTAACAAAGTCTAATTAATTGCCTCTAGTAAAAGAAAGCACAGATTAAAGTTTAGTTTAGAGATCAGGCCAATGATAAATCGTGTCAGTCTGTTCAGTGGCAAATCAAATACAAAACGCAGTTCAGCCACAAGCTTTAGTTCACGGAGGTTCAACTAGAATTGAACTGTTATCCTCCAAATCCCAAAGTTTTCTCTCTCTGTCAGTGTGGCAAAGAATGTCCATTCAGGGGATGAGTACCTCCGACAGGGTACTCTAGCTTTTTTTTGATCTTCCTACTACAGATCTTTGGTCTTGACTATCAGACCAGAATCTTCAGTATCCTCTGGGATAGTGTGGGGCACACATTCTGCAGGCACACTCGGTCTCTCTCTCTCTCTCCTGCCTTCTTGGCCAACTGTCTCCAGCTCCCACTTGGCTTGTCACAGCACTAGGCCCTTCGTCATGGTGTGAATCAGGCCCAGTCGCTGCCACAAGACAAAACTCTTCTGTCTCAACCGTCGACTAATCAAGGCCTCCTTCAGGCTGAGCATGTGCTATATCAGGTTATTGCTGATTCTCTGTGACTCACTCAACCTCCTCCCGCTGCCTTTCAGTTGCAGTTTGCACCTCTCGGAGAGGTACTGTCACATCATCAAGAAGACACTTCACTCTGCGAGTGTGGGCAACGTGGCTCCCGTTGGGGAGAACTCTACACTTAACAGCAGGGTTTGTGATGAGTATGACCTGATAAGGTCCACGCCATTGAGGTTCCAGACACGTTTTCTGAACATTCTTCTTCACCAGGACCCCGTCACCGGGACTGACGTTGTGGCACTGCTCCGGATGCAGTTGGGTGGTAGCAGCTCTAACCTGGTGAGACACGGAATCCAGCACATCAGCTAGTCCTTTACAGTAGTCAAGAATCATGCCATGTGTAATGTTCACAAGCGCATTTGCAGGCACAGCTGGCAGTCTCATTGTTCTCCCTATGATGATCTCATGGGGGACAGTCCTGTCCTCTGATCAAGAATGCTGTGAAGACTCATTAGCACAAGGGGCAAAGCATCTGGCCATTTCATAGATGTTGAAACACACACTTTGGCCAATCTGGATTTCAAAATGCTATTTACTTTCTCTACTATACCTGAAGCCTTAGGCTGGCAATTGCGATGTGGTCTTTGCTCCACTTGTAAGGCTGCACACAACATTTTCAGGACCTCATTATTGAAATTAATCACTCAGTCTGACTCCAGCAAAGTCGAAAGACCGAACCTTGGTATGAGCTCCCTCAACAACAATTAAGCTACTGTGGGACTATAATTTCTTCTGGTTGGGTAAGCTTCAACCCAAAGCGAGAAAAGACACACAACTACCAGGACAAATCTCAGCCCATTGCACACAGGCATCTTGATAAAGTCCAACTGCTTCCTATTGAATGGCCCACCTGATCTTCCTATGTGGCTCAGTGTCACTGTGGTTCTTTTCCCTACGTTCATCTGTTGGCACACAGCACATCTGTGACACAATCCTTCAGCCATCAACCTAAACCAGAGATTTAATCAATTCTGTCGAAACAGTCTATCTGACCATTGCATCCCCCCAACATGTGCATGACCATGAAAATGTCTAGCCGTTGGAGACAACAAGCTATCTGGAAATGCATGTCTTCCATCTGCTGAAACCCAAATGTCATCAGCTCTTTTGGCACAACCTGCTCTGGCAATTCCTTCCCCAGTATCGGCTGTTGTTAACAAAAGGTCGTAATTGATCTCATGTTCAGATTCATTTACATATTCACCATTGAATGTTCAGGTCCCATGGGCACAATATCTTGCATCCTCATCAGCATATCTGTTGCCAACAGTCACATGATCGTCTCTGCTCTGATGGGCGGAAACTTTACAACTGCGATCTTGGTAAGCAGTTGCAGTGCTTCTAGCAACCTCATGTCATGCGCACTATTGCAGATTGGACATCCTGACGAAGTCATGAATCCCCCCTGTGACCATAGCTGACCGAAGTCATGAATGACACCAAAGCCATACTATCAGTGAAAATTGTCACTTTCATCTGCTCAGAAACACAGTACGCCCTAGTAAGAGTGATCAATTCAGCCACTTGTGTGGATGACTCTCCTTGAAACCAGGATGCTTTGACTACTGCTGTGATGGTACTGACTGCATAGGCAGCTCTTGGGGTTCCTCCATCATCTCGCAGGTAGGACCCATCAACAAGCAATATGAGATTAGACTCAGTCAGTGCTCATCTTGTATATCTGGTCTTGACTTGGCGCATAGTTTAGTGACATCGAGACAGTCATGCTCTATTTCTTTTCCATCAGCTTCAGTTTCAGGTGGGTGCAAAAGGATTGCAGGATTCTAAGTAGCACATCTTTTAAGTGAAACGTTTTCAGCAACAAGTCCAATGTGTTCATACTTAGTCAGGCGACTATTAGTCAGGTGTTAAGGGCGTGTACGCGTCAACAAACGTTCCACTGAATGGGGCACAAATACAGTAAGGGGATGACAATACTTTAACACCGTTCAATGCTGACACCAACCGCTGCTACTGCTTTAAGGCATTCAGGCAGCGCTGCGGCTACGGGATCAAGGGAAGCAGAAAAATAAGCCACAGGTCTTTGAGCATTTCCATGTATTTGTGTAAGCACTGAGAGAGCCCTGCCCCCCCTCTCTCTGCAGAAAAGAGCAAACGCTTTATTGTAGTCCGGCATTCCCAGTGCCAGGGCACGGCAGAGACTTTCTCTCAGCTCTAGGATGGCAACAAAGCAATCATGATCACAGGGTACCAGATCAGACACATCCTTGTGTGTGAGCCACTGTAAAGGCTTGGCCACTAGGAAAAAGTTGGGTATCCACTGATGTCAGTAGCCCACGCTTCCCAAAAACATCCTGACTTCTCTCTGGGTGGTTGGCGGATTCATCATCAGAATCACTGAGATTCTTTCTTGTGACAACTTCCTCGCTCCCTTCTCAGTGTGATGTTCAAATTATAGAACTCCTTTTTGACAATACTGCAACTTATTCGGGGACACTATGTCCATTTTCAGGCAAATAGTTCAGCAGTGCAATTGTCGCGTTTACAGGCTTCCTGTGTTTCTGACTTGACCAGGAGGTCGCAAATGTACTTCACTAAGACTGAAATACAGGGCATTATTAAAGACTCAAGATTCTTTTTAAGGATGTGATTAAAAATGGAAGGGCTTTCTGTGTACCCCTGAGAGACTCCGCACCATGCCAAAACACGGTTCTGGAACCAGAAGACGAAAAGGCACTACTGACTGTCCTCATGCAAGACAATAGAGAAAAACGCCTGTCACAAATCATTCTCAGTGAACCATGCAACCTCACATGGAATTTGAAATAAAAACACAGCAGAATTTGGTACCACAGGACAACAGGGAACAACAATGTTATCAGTCTTTCTTAAAACTTGAACTATGCGGTACTTAACACTGGCCTTCTGCAAGCCCATTGTGGGTGAGTTATATGGACTCCCCATTATCTCTTTCAAAATGCCTTGTATCATTGACTCAATCGCCGGTGTAATTCCAGCAATCGTTTCAGGAATCAAATTGTATAGGCTCAACTCATTTTATGAGGCTAAAGTCTTTTCCTGAGAAGTCTCAGACTTTTGGCTTCACCGTATCTCTCAGATCCGGTGGCAAATCATTTGACATCAAAGTGTGCAATCCAATGTTAGGCCCTTGACTCGCCAATTTGAAAGCAACATCTTCATCATGAGTCTGAAACTCCACACCTTTCGACGTGCAATAGATGGTGCAATTTAACTTGCACAATAAATCACATCCTAAAAAATTTACAGGACTAGAATCACATACCACGAACTAGTGGTTCTCTTCAATGGACCCTATTTTAAGCGGCACTTCTCGTGTTACTGGATTTGTCATTTGTTAATTTTTCAACTCCTACAACTTGATTCTTTTTCCCCGAAAGGGGTAGGTATGGAACTTCCGCTGTTCAAACAGTGGAATGGGTAGCACCGGTATCAATCAAGAATGATACTGGGTGGCTATTCGCTTCACCTTCTATGAATGGACCACTCTGGTCTACCTCTAAGACTGCGCAAGCACGCAATCTTCCTCACCCCTCAGCCTCTATCATAGTGACTGATCTGAACCATAACCCTCAAGTGTGTCAAACATGGGAAACTGCTGAAATGGGTTTTGGTTCTGAAAGAAATTCTGGTTAAAATATGGGACCTGGTTAGAATTAAATCCGTACCATTTACATTTTGCTGTGGAATCGGGGCTTGAGGAACTTGCATCCCTGGAACTTGTTGCACATTAGGGCTTTGCATTCTCAGCACATTCTGTTGTTGTACGGGGTTATTAATCTGTGTCTGTACAAACCCGAATTTTGTAGGATTCTCATTCATTACTCTGTTGGTATTAAGACAATATTCCCTCTTCCAGTGCCCTAACTTGTTACAATAATGATATGGGTTCTATTTCTTTAATGTGGCAACATCAATTCCAGTACTTGTAACACCTCATCCTCTACCCTGTTATGGATAACCATCTACACTTTGCATCATAGGAACTGTGGATGCACACCTTGCATAGCACCAACAATCACTATATTCGGTTGACTCTGGCTTCTTCTCTGTGGTGCTTTCATCTAGACCAACATCAGCTTCTCCTTTAACTGTTTCTGCTTCATTTCATCACTCCAATATTTAGCATACCTGAAAATCTCATCAATCGATTTATTCTGCCAGCAAATTAAATGTTGTTGAATCTTCATGCTAATATCGGGTCTCAATCCTGTCACAAACCGGGACACAAAACTTCCCATATCTTTGGATTCGAAATTCTTCATTCCACTTTGCTGTTTGAACACTTATAACAATCTCTCATAGAAAGAATGCACTGTCTCTTTAGGCTCTTGAGTCGTTCTGTCAATCTTAACCCAATCAATGTCTTTGGCGGTATGTTTCTTTTCAAAAAGGTAATCACCTGTTGGCACTTTTTCATCACCAAAGGTGACTGGGCATGTGATATCGGATTTCTCTGTGGCTTCTTCTCTGGCCACTGTACAACTAAGTTACATTCTGACCACATATCAATTGGTACCACAGTGTCGAAAAAGGTGTTGACATCTATCCACAATACCTTTGAGATCTTCGCAAATCGATCAACCTGGGTGTTTCACTCCACTGGCTTATCTCTCAATTTGGGGAAATCATTTGTGAATGATGCATGATCCCTCCTGCTCCACACAGTACATGAACATATCTTCCACCAGGCACTTCTCTCAATGTAAAAATTGAAGCACCTTCTCCATCTATCAAAGATGGATGCGGCTCTCCCTTCGTTTATTTGGGTCTTTCTTCTTTGTCCATCTACCTTCCCACTTGTCTAATTCACTCAATTTTCAAATGCTACCAATTAATTCTCTAATTTGCAGTGTATTTCCTGATGTTCTCATACTGTTCTGTTTATATCATTGTTGTCAAAGCATACATGGTAACTTTTCTGCAAGAATTTGGTTCTACTTAAATCCGCATCCTACTTCGAGTCCATTCAGCGAGCTTACCATGAGCTTGTCCTGCACACTTAGTAACATCTTTACACATGTGTATAAGTTCATTCTTTTGATGGGTATCCAATCTGGTAAGATCAAGATTTCCTAAAATCATCTCATCCAATTCTAATTTAATTTGACCACATCTATTGCATTTTCCACCCCAGAGATTGGATGTCTATACTCAATCCTGAACTCTCAGTTTCTTGTGGGGACCCATTAAAAAATCAAATCATCTAATTCCCGTGAATTACCACAATTCTGAACTCCAGAAGCACTGGGCGTAACCACACCCTGGGTACTACTGCTTGTGATACACTGAGGTGAATTCCAAATTGATGTGAGAATTTTGCAACCTCTGTGAGTTCCCCCATAGGGTTATGTCCGGCCTGATTTATTACTGATGATACAGGAGCAGCATATGGTGAAGTGACCATATTCTAGACCAAAGGAGTACTTCCAGTGCCTCCCTATCTGGGAGCAACAGGAACAGTAGTTGACTTATGTACTCCAGTAGGAAACATCAAAGCATGTGTCATTGTTCCTGAAGACTCAGGTTTATACAAAGGTACTGCAGGACCAATACTATCCGAACAGTTATTGCATCTGGTGCATTAGAAACAGTAGGGTTAACAGGAGCATGAATTCCTGAGCTCTCTCTCATAAGGTTCTGACGCATATTCACTGGGGCAGGGGCTCCCTCTGAGCTTCCACCGGTAACAACACCACTCATTCCTTCAGGTTGGGTCTCGTTAGAAGGAGGTGGACTGCTTGACAACAACACATCCAATTGCCATCACTAGAATCACTATCGCTAACTTTGCCTGTTCCCTCTGAACTCTCTACCTTATCCTCTTTCTTTTTATCTTTCTGAGCTTCTGCACTCATCAATGCAGGGTATAACTTAGCTCCTTCAAAAATGTCAGCTCTCCATTTTTGTTGTTCTGCATTCCATTTAGCTTCGGCACAGGTACGTACTACCATTCTGACTCTACCCTGGTATTTCTCTTTCTCTCTAACATGAGCTACATGCTCCCAGGCATTAAGTGCCTCATACTGTATGGGTCTAGGAGGTGGCTTCATTTCGTACAATACCCATCTCAGATTTTCAATAATTCTCAAATTAATTGTGCTATAGTGTGGAAACATGAATGCTTCTTTTTAAGTGATCTTATGCCATTGACACAAGCAGATGCATGTGTGAAGCCCTGCATTTATGGGCATATGATGACCTGCTGTGCCTTCTGGCGTCGCCTCTTCTTCTCTAACAGGGACTCCCACATCTCCCCTAAACAGATCTCATGTAGCCTTGAAGAATTTCATTTTTCTGCAATAATATCAACAATCACAAGTAAAAATTCCGTCTCAAACCGGGAAATAATTTCTTTACCCACAGTTCTCTTTTGGCGTTAACAGCCAGTAGTAGGGCAACACTCAATAACGTATCCACCAATAACAGCGCGGCAAGAACACCAATCACACATGTTAATAAAGTTAAGGCACACAATGAAGATAATGTCTGGTGCACGTATATAATTGCATCTCTGTGACGTGTAGGAGTGGAGTCTAAATTACACTGCTCCACAGCAATAATCAGGGTTCAATGGGCCCCTTAGGCCTCTGGACCCTGGTACCACTGCACCTGGTACACCAATGGCAGGCAGGCCGGCCAAGTACCATGCAAGTAAGACTATCGCATTTTAGTGGGGTGGTCCTCATCACCATACTGAAATGTATTAGTCACGCATTATTAGTGCCTTGACAGCACTTGTGTGCTGTGAGGGAGAAGCTGGGAGTAGCTGTGACTGTCACAAGCTGCATTAACAGCAGTGCGGCGAGTGCTGTGCACACTGTACTGCAAAGAAGACTTATAGCTGCCCTCTGTAGTCTCTGTGTGTCGAGAGTTAATTTGACACAATCAACATTAATTATTTAAGCAGCCTGCAGCTGCTGCTGTCACTTCGGGCCGGAGTGCAGCGGGTTGGACTCAACTGACTGAAATTGTTTAGATGAGGCCCTGCCACGGCTGCCTCTGCGATGGCCTGTATTTTACATCCTAAATCCGAGGGAGTGCTTTGCCTGTTGTTGGTTATCTGGGTGTGACAGCTAGCGCCACCCCTCACTGGTGTAGTGTCACTGACACTGACCTTTCTGTGGCGAGCACGATTCTGATGCAGATGGCCATCGCTGTTTGTTCAAGTTCCCCGCCCGGGTGGCAGCAGCAATTCTAGCCGGCTATAGACTTTTACGAAAGGGTCCAGTCGGTGCGCCAGCAGGCAGGATGTTTTCATTTCAAATTTCTGCCA
The DNA here is from genome assembly GCA_963921515.1 of Calotriton arnoldi. NCBI lineage: Eukaryota > Metazoa > Chordata > Amphibia > Caudata > Salamandridae > Calotriton > Calotriton arnoldi. Next base: position 146,516 of record CAWUFW010011154.1, on the reverse strand, counting down.
GCATGGGCCCCCATGAATTGCTGCTTCAGCCAGGGTGGGCCCATCCACCAGAATTAAAAACTTTAAAAGGCACATGGGTGCCATGGCTCTGAACTTAAACAGCATGCCACACCGTGAGCTCTCACCCTGACTGGTACTGCAGGGAGGAGCATCATCTACCACTGTGCCAGCTTGCCCTCTCTGGACCGGCGACTGACTCCTGTCACCTCCAGCACATCACAGCACTGTCTGAGCAGCAGAGCAGCTGTCTGCAGTGAGCGTGATGCCACAGACTGCAGCAACAGCCGCCGCCCGAGGCAGCAGGTAAACCAAAGACCTAATGGAGAGAGATCAGAGTTTTAAATAGACTCACCATAAAGAAATGCAGGGAGGGAGTTATATGCCTACTGCAAAGAACGCATACCATGATATCACAGAAATGTATTTAATGTGGATAGCTCATTGGGTTACTGCTTTTGTCACAGAGATCCTTTTGTTACTTTTGGTTCAGCCGCGCCTGGTGCTGAGCTGGAGTGGTAGGTGCTGAGCTTAGAAATATGCCTGCTGCAAACAACGTGTACCAGCATCTCACAGAACCGTATTTTATGGGGATAGCTCAGTTCAGGTGCTGCTTTTGTCAGTCATCTTTTTATTACTTGTGGCTCAGCCGCACCTGGTGCTGAGGTGAGAGGGGGTGCAGTGCTTAGAAATAACTTATAGGTGTAAAAGCATCTGCTGCAGAGTTACTTGTGTATCAGGCAGTTTACAGGCAACAGCAAAATGTCAAGGTTGTCTCTGATGATTAATGTTCCTGCTGGAGAGCAGTACTGACTCACCTTAAAGTAGTGCAGAGGGTTAATATGCCTGCAGGAAAGATCGAGGGGCACATGCATCAAGCTAGGCAATTGCGATTCCTTAATAGCGATTATTAAGGAATCGCTATTAAGGAATCACAATTGCCTATGCATGTAGGTTCTGCAAAAATATTTGCGATTCCTACAAATTCCTTAATTGCGAATTACAAATTGCGATTCGCAATTAAGGAATGCCTATCCATTCATTCCTATGGGCCTAGAGGCCCATAGGAATGAATGGGAAGCCATTCGCAATTTGCGAGTACCAAATAGGTACTCGCAATCGCAAATTGCGAATGCAATTTGAAGGTTGCTAGGGGGCCTTAAAGGCCACCCTGCTGCACCCCCAAATTTGGCATCTGGGCTCATGTGGCGCAAACATATGCCGTAAGGGCATATGTGTGCGCCACATGGCAGTTTGAAAAATGCACTTTTGTGCATTTTTCTAAGTTTTTGCAAATTACCATCAAGTTCAGATTGATGGTAATTTGCGACCCCTATTAGCGAAATCGCTATGTTTTTCAGGTTAGTGCATTGCATTTAAGGAATAGCAATTTGCGATTCCTTAAATGCAATCGCAATTAAGTAATCGCAATTTTGCAATTCCTTAAATTGCGATTTTTGCATTTGGGATGATGCATCCCAAATGCAAAAATACAGGTCGCAAAGGGGCAGATTCTGCGAATCTGCCCGTTTGCGACCCGATTTTCGGATGATGCATGTGTCTGCAGATGCTGTGCAGCAGTTTCAAGATCTTCTTAGAAGTTCTCATCGCTCAAATGGGTGCACTTTCTGCTAGTTATCTGTTTCATGGGCTTCATTTCTTGATTTTGCTTGAAAGGAAGTGTCACGTTTGGTCGTTGAATGTGTCACTCATATGTACACTGAAACCATGAAAATGTCACACATAAGCATTCTGAAATAATGGTGTTTTCGTGGATAGTCGGACATGATGCAGCGCTGTAATTAACACGAGTACAGCACAGACTGCGACAGAAATACCTTGGCATTTTTGGGGCCTTCCCCCTCCGTCCCCCTAGTGCTCTTCTGTAGGAAGGCCTTTGATGGAGTGAATTTCTCCAGATCTGAATATTAAATCGATGATGAATTTCCGATCTCAAGCAGAGCCGCTAACGCGCTCTTTGTTGCAGTTGTCAATCTGTACCGAGCAAAACATTCTGCGTCCTCGCCCGAGATCCTGGCGAGTCCTTTCTGAAACTTTAATCACTGCGCCTCTATAAAACAGAAAAAAGCCTAAGGAAATCCAAAAGCATACATTCAGAAGAATTGTGAACAACTGATTTTGCAGCGTCGCCTTTAAAAGTCAGATTTTCTTTGCTAGAACTATCTGTATCATAAGTTGAACGTTAACTGTGTTTTGGCCATCATTGTTAACGATGCGATTTACTTTTTGAGTAAAATTCACTAAGGAAAAGAAATGGCTTGCTGTCAGCGAGGCAAAACTAATTCAGGATGGAGCGCTATTGACTGAATGGAGATCTGGCTGAAACTGATTAGAAATATGAAGAGATATTTGCTAGGGAAAGTAATTAACCAGCTGTCTTGGAAAGTGACGGGGAAGAAGAAAGTGGGACAGGGTGAACGTATGCGCCAGGAGAGTAAATTGCTCTTGGCGAGAGTGGAGAGCTAGCACGTTTTTGCAGGTGTATTTGTGCCGATCTAAGGCTGAAAGCTGATAGGATTTTGTTGGGTTAATGGAATATGTTCTTCAGGGTGACTTGAAAAGCTCATTTATTCTGAAGATTAATTAAATTGTGACTTCATGCTTAAAATATTGAAAATAATTCAGTATATTGTAAAAATGTCATAACATAAGTTTCCCTTCTTAAGTTAAAGTTCCTCCATGTGGAAGCAATCCCTCCTGTCCAAGTCACTCATTTTCTCTGTTAGCAACCTCCATCTTATTACCATCTTAACATTTTCGGAGAATAGTTTACCACTCAGCTTAGCCAGACCAATATCATGTAATGCATTCCATGCATAACATCAACATTTTGAGGGCCATTTCGATCCAGGAGGTGGCCCTCTGGGTCTTGGAGGAGGACCACCCACCCAATTGAAATAGGGTTGGGCCCACCATCATGAAGACTTGGCGACCCAGTGGAGGACGGGCCACCAGGTCAAGAAATTCTAAGGGTGAAGCCAGCTAAAGCTCAACCAATGGAAAACATATGCTTCGCTCACCTCGAAATGAGGAAGGTGAATTGCAAGTTTGGAGGGGTATATGCCCCATTGATTTATGGGGGACTGAATTTCCGCCAAACTCTAATTGGACCTCTTTGTCTGTTAAACCCTCTTGACTTTACCATTCACTTGAGTGTGCTTTGTAAATCTTAAACTGGGATAACTAGTGCAGCCTTCTCATTGTCACCTGCTACATACCTGTTGCAAGCACCTCCCCAACATTACCTGTGGGGTAACTAGGGTATTACACTATTAAACAACAATACTCAAAGGGCCTTGTGGTGATTTGTTTCACGATGCGCTCGCTACAAAAGCTCTCACTTATTTAATAGAATTAGACTACAGATACTGTGTAGACCTGCGTTTCTGTTTTGCATTTTCATTGCCCTGCCTGCTATAGCAGTAGTCACTGTTGCATCTTGATACCTAGCAACCTCGCTGGCATTCTGACTGTTCTCTTACTGGCTTCTAGACTGTGGAACCGCAGGGGAAGAGGGTTTCCGGAGGTGCCAGGGTTCCCTAGCGTCATTCCAGCTAAACTTAAATAAATGACACTTTTTACACGATTCTCATCTGGGTCACTTATCACCTTTAAAAGTGGCGAAAAGTAAGTGGCAACTGGAAGACATGACGACCCTCGGGTGGCCCATTTGACTGCACTACGTGTCTGATTTAAACTGATCGTTTGGTGGACACCTACGATATAAACCAAATGCAGCAACAGATTGAAACTACGAAGTACCCTCCTTTTTAAGGTAACCAATCTTCAGTTTGTTGTGGTGCAGTTTGAAGTGCGTAAACTTTCAATAAGAAGCTTATTGCGTAGCGTGAAGTATCCTGCGCGTGCGGTGTTTGGATTCAAAATTACACACGCGGCATGTACCTGTTCCAGAGTGCTTCCTCGCGCCCGCAGCTGGCCACACGTCGATGACTCACTGTATAACAAGAGGCTTGCGTTCTGGTTCTGCCGATCGAGCTGCATGGATACGAGTCACACATGCGGCACTAACTGAGTTCCAGCCGCATCAGTTTTGTGTGCGCGTGACGTCAAGTCTACGCAACGCGCCCAAGTGCATTGTGGGAGGTGATGCACGTCAGCAAGCATTCACAGCTGATCACACGGAGTTGGGGGCAACAAACTATTTCAGCAGGGACATGGCGACTGCTGCATTGAGGTTGTGATGAACTCTTAGGGGGTAAGCAGTTTCCTGAGAGCAGTGCACATTTCGGACTACAGCGGAGACAGCGGTGACTACATTATTTGTTTTAGTTTGTGTGATAGCAAGACTCTATTTTTTTTCTCATTCTAATTTTAATTGATTGTGTGATACATATACTGATTGATTCAAACCTAACAGTGATTGTGTGATAGCAAGACTATTTTTTTTCTCATTCTAATTTTAATTGATTGTGTGATAGCAAGACTATTTTTTTTCTCATTCTAATTATTTAGTAGTGGGTTTCGGAATTGAGATTGTTTTGTGCCATTCTTCATAAGGGTGTATTTTGACAATGGATGCCACGTCAAAATCTGCTCTGCCTAAATTTTTACAAGACCCTGGTGTTCCAACAATAGTATGTGAGGATTGTTGTGATTCTATTGAGATTTACTTGGAGGCAATAGGTGGGGAAACCTTTATAGCTACGCGCAAAGTGGCACTATTAAAGCACAATTTGGGAGTAGAGGGTAGGAAGGTTTTAAAAACATTACCAAACCTACACTTCTCACATCTAATCAGGCTGGTGAAGGTGAGGAAGGGTCCAATTCTGAGGAAGTAATCCGGGATGAGTATGCGGATGTAATGCAGGCACTTGAAGACAATTATGGCAAAAAAAACAGCTTAGTGGTGGAAAGGCACCGATTTTTCTCCAGAGTTCAATTGCAAGGAGAAACGGTTGAACAATATATTGCTGTATTGAGCACTCTAGTGGCTACATGCAAATTTAAGGATCTGCATGAAGAAATTATCAGAGCAGTTGATCAATAGGACTAACATAGCCAGTTCCAAGAGAGGCTTTTGAAATTAAAAATCCATCATTAGAAAAGACCATAGATGTAGCCAGGCGGGTGGAGAACACATCCAGGTATGTTAGGGAACTCAAAGGTGACGCGGAAGGTAATACACAAGACAGCAACAAAGTTAACATCATACATAAGACAAAGAAGGGGGTTGATGAGCCAAGTAAAATGCTGCAAAGAAACACATTGAACAAATCATCAGTTGGCAACAATAGACGTACATGTTACAGGTGCAGGAGTTTTAGACACACTGCAGAATTTGATAGATGTCCAGCTGCAAAAGTTCAATGCTATAAGTGCAAAAAACAGGGACATTTCTCCAGAATGTGTTGGATGGGCAGTAGTGTGACATGGAAGAGAGATCAGTAAATTCTGTGGAAGTCATCAAGGGAGATCGTTGGGATGGTGATGAGTCTGATGAAGTGGAAGCGTTAGTAATTTGTGACTCATCTGGGAATGATATAAAAGTAGGTTATCATCCTCCCAAATACATGCTAAGAATCAATGGCTGTGAGATGGCGGTGTGGGCAGATTCATGTTCCCCTTTCACCATCATTGATGAGAAAATGTGGGAGAGCGTGGGAATTTGCAAGCTATCACCTCCTGACATTGAACCTGAAGGGTATTGTGGGGGAAAGCTGCCAGTCTTAGGCTTTTTCAAATGCCAGTTATTTTTCAAAAACAGAAGTGCAAATGGAAAGGTGTAAGTTGTGGAAAAAGGGAAAGCTCTGTTGGGGTGGAAAGAACAAAAAGCTTTGGGAATAGTGCTGGATCCCAACCATCCTGATCAAGTGTTGTTAACCGCAGAAACGAGTAGCACAATATGGAACACGAAGTATCCTGAGTTATTTAGTGACAAATTGGGTTGTTTGAGAAAGTTTGAGCACCGGATAATTTTGAAGTCGAGCTAAACTCCTGTGGTACACAAGGTGAGAAATGTACCATTTACTTTGCGTGCACAACTAAAGGAGTAGATGGACAGATTGTGCAAAGCAAAAGTGATAGAGCCAATCGAAGCATCCGAGTGGCTTAGTCCCATCATTTTGGCATGTAAACCTAATGGAAATCTATGCATGTGTGTAGACTTGAGAGACCTAAACCAAAATATATGGGCGGACCGTCATCCTTTGCGACGTATAAGTGAAATGATAGCAAGCATAAAAGGTGCAAAATATTTTTCTACCATCAACTTATCTCAATCATATCAGGTCCCGTTACATGAAGAATCAAAACATTTAACTTGGTTTGTCACACCAGAGGGGGCGTTCCAATTCATACTCATGCCATTTGGCTTAGCGTCCGCTTCAGCAGTATTTCAAAGGCTTATTTCCAGTATACTTAAAAACATAGAGAACATAAGAGTGTTCCTGGATGACATATTGGTTTGGGGTGCAGATATGATTGATGAAATCCTGAATGAAGTTTTGATGAGGTTGCAGAATGCAGGACTGACAGTAAGTGCAGACAAATGTAAATTTGGAGTTTTGCAGATTGATTACTTGGGACATACCTTGTCAGGCAGAAGAGTCCTACCAAATAAAAAACTGTTAGATGCCATTGAGAATGCTACAGCTCCTTCTAACAAGGAACAATTGTGTTCCTTTTTAGGTTTAGCAGAATATTATTCAAAGTTTGTTGCACACTTTGCTGACAAAGTACACAATTTAAGGGCACTAATGAAAAAGGTTGTTCCGTTTGAGTGGTCTGACGATTGTAAATTGGCTTTCGACACCATTAAATCTGACATTATTAAAGCTGTGGTCCTTAAACTCTTTGATCCTAGTGACAAGGACCATGACTGTAGTGGACGCCACTGCATATGGATTAGGGGCAGTACTAATGCAGAACAAGTACGGATGTGAACGCATTGTTGCATTTGCTTCGCGCACACTGAAGGTAGCAGAGATTACATATTCGGTCATAGAAAAGGAAGCTCTGGCGTGCTGGTGGGGGGTGTCTATCATTTCAAAACCTATGCATGGGGAAACAAATTCGAATTGAGGTCAGATCACAAACACCTGATAGATATCTTCACAACAAAGGGGGCAGGCAGAGCCACACCAAGGATTGCTAAATGGCTTTACCGCCTCCAGGATTATGATTTCCAACTGGTATATGTACCGGGGCATAAAAATGTAAATGCCAATTGCCTTTCATGGTTACCATTACAAAATCAAGGAAAGAATGATGAGGACTGTGAAAGGGAAGAATGGTTAGTTGCAAGTGTGGATGAAGCATGTGAGGGTGCGGTGAACATGGACGAATGGGAGCGCGCCATGTCAGAAGACGACATGTTAAAGCAAATGATCCAGGACTTGGTCAATAATTCCAAGCGACGGGTGGATGTTAAGAAGGAGTATGCAGAATACAGCATGGTGTGGGCTGAGTTATCAGCAGTAGATCGCATCATCAGGAGAATTGATAGATTTGTTGTACCAACAAGCCTGTGCACCAGATTGGTGGAGTTGTTGTACAAGGGTCACAGTGGTATGTCTGGAATGAAGAGACAAGCAAGAAGTGATTTCTGGCGGCCAGGCATGGACAAAGACATTGAGAGGTGAGTGTGAAATTGTGAGGCGTGCATGTGTAGCGATAAGTCCCATATGTCTGGAGAATCCTCCATTATACCCACCAAAATGCCAGGGAGCATGTGGCAAAAAGTGGCAATGGATATTTGTGGTCCTTTTAATGTCAAAGGAATTGAGGGCAAATATGTCATTGTTTTAGTTGATTATTTTTCCAAGTGGCCTGAGGTAGCGTTCGTGAGACAAATCAAGGCATCTACCATTGTAGGGTTCTGCGAGGAAGTGTCCCGCAGAGAAGGCTATCCAGAATGCATAATAACTGATAATCTGCCACAATTCACAGCTAGTGAGTTTCGGAGACATCTATCCAAGTCAGTAGTGTCTCAGATAACTACTGCTGTATATAACCCCAGGGAATATGGTTTAGTAGAAAGGTTTAACCGAGTATTGAAGGAATGTTTGCAATTGGCTGAGGGATGTGGAGAGGAGTGAAGAGATGCTGTTAAAGAGATGTTGTGGAGCTATCGGAGTACACTGCACTCTGCCACAATGGAAACTCCTTTTGTCCTTCTCAAAGGGCAGCAGGCGTGCACTTCGGTAACATCTGCCTGGATGGACAGGGCCGGTTCGAGATGTGCTGGTAAGGAGATGTTGGCTCTCAGAATTCAGGATTATCAAGACAAATATGTGCATAGGCATTATAATAAGTTGAAAAACAAGGCGCGAGAATTTAAGGAGGGTGACTGGGTGAGGACTTCACTCCTGGGACCTCAGAAAACGAATCTGTCAAAGTGGTTGAAGCCTAAACGAGTAGTGAAAGTAGTTGGCAATTGTGTGCGTTTGGAGGATGGCAAAAGATGGAACATACGGAGTGTGACATTGAGTAACAAGTTGGAGTGTGAAAAGTGGTTGAAAGACAAGGGTAGTCCAGTTCCTGAAGGTCAGGCTGATCTCAAACAGGAGTTCTGCAGGGCTGAACACGTCAAGTGCAAATCAGCCTGGCAGGAGGATTTTATATGCACATGATTCCTCTTAAGCATGATTGTTTTTTTTGTGGGGCACATTCTTGTGTATCATTATGGGCGTTTAATATTTTAGTGCTATTGTTGTGTTATTTATGTGTAATTAAGGGAAGGAGATGTGTGTTGCATTTTGATACCTAGCAACCTCGCTGGCATTCTGACCATCATCTCCACTGGGTTCTAGACTGTGGAACCACTGGGGCAGAGGGCAGGTGGTTGCCGGAGGTGCCAGGGTTCCCTAGGATCGTTCCAGCTAAACTTAAATAAATAACCCTTTTTACACGATTCTCATCTGGGTCATTTATCACCTATAAAAGACACCTTCTAACATCTCCTGTTTACATCTTCAGCTACATCTGTGCATTCACACTCCTATCGCTGCCAATTGTCCATCTTTGCTCACTATTCTGTTGTTGATCCATAGATTGGAATTGTGTGGTTTTAAAGCAGCCTGTATGACTCAGATCATCTATATTTTATGCCCTCGTGGTATCACACTAATATATGTTGCATACAAATATTTATTAGCTTGGAGTTACCAACACATTTGTTTACCACCCCATACCACGAACCACCCTCTAAACCATCTAAAGAAATCTTTGATAATGTGTGCGTAGCAATGCAATTAAGTTTTCTAAAAATAATAGATTGTTCTACCAATCAATTGACTAGATCAGCCTGTGTATCCTACTGGTTAGGGTTCTTGACACACACACAAAAGGTGATGGGAGGCTACTTACATTAAGGCTAACCACTGGCAATCGCTCGGGGTAGCACTCCCAACTCCTCGTTCTTTTGCCCACCATGCCACCTCAGTTTGGACCAAGCCATATGCAAATCAACCTTGACCCTGCTTCTCATGGGAACAGTCCAGAATGAACTGCCAAGCCAGGCCCTCCCTGAGCCCAGGATCAGTTTCGCCCTAGTTATGGGACCATCAGCCGGGTACAGCTTGGTTCCAGTGACACCCTGAGCATGGGACCCACGTCTGGGCATACCCGTGCCACTTAGGGCGGTACATGAGACACACAAAAGGTGATGGGAGGAATGCTTGCAATAAGTCTAACCACTGGCAATCGCTCAGGGTATCACTCCAACCCATCATTCTTTTGCTTACCATGCCACCTCAGTTTGGAACACAAGCAACCCAAGACCCGTTTCGCCCTAGTTATGGGCTCATCATCTAGGGCGAAATCGGTTCTGGGCTGCTTGTGTTCCGTTAAGGGAGGACCTGACTTAGCAGTTCGGGCATGGAAAGTTCCCATGAGGAACAGGATCAAGACTGATCTGCATATGGCTGGTTCCAAACTGAGGTGGCATGGTGAGCAAATGAAGAATGGGTTGGACTGCTGCCCGAGCTATTGCCAGTGGTTATTATTGCAAGCAGCCTCCCATCACCTTTTGTGTGTTTTAGGTTTCTTGACTCCACTTGTGTGCAGATCCAAACTAGGAGAATCCTTTCAGCAGGCTCTGACTAGTCTTTTAAGTTGATTTGGTGGTCTATCATGCTTGATTCTCATAGATCTTGCAGACCTTGTGTTGGGATGGAAATGTCCCCTGCATGGTTTTAACATACATGCACCCTTGCCCTGAGTAACTCAACAACAATTTGCACTATCCTGATTTGTTATTTTTTTCTTTTCCAAAGCATGTTCGACAGTCATGCACCCGCTGAGACCAGAGCAAGACTCTGGAAGCAGAAATCAAGCATGCCTTAGGAGGTCACAGGACTGCTGTCCGTGTCCTGAGATATATAATCCTAATGTGGTGATGACAGCATAATTTTTTTGTGATCTGTAGTAATCACAGTCCTTTTTCCTGTTCTTGAAAAGAGATATACCCCTACTGGACTCAAGATAGTCAGAGTGAAAGCCTCCTTCCTAGTCTTGTGTTTAGTATTGGACAGTAACGTTTGAGAATATGATGACGGGCTGCTATAGTTAGCAGCGACCTTCTCAGCAGTGGCCTGCTTATTGTCTCTTCGAGAGCACCAACATTGTGTTTTATTAGAGGGTATGGGTAGGTGGAGACATGGGTTTCCTTTGTTGTGCAGAAGGAATCATCCAGGCAGGGCTGGCCTCTTTGTCTCGCCAGAGGTGCTACTCCTAGACATTGATAGAAGCCATGTGCAAGGTCATCACGCATGATTGTCCTGGTGTTTGGGAAGCTCCAGTTTGAGGCCTCCCCTGTCACTATCTGTTTTGGGAACCATCACTTGATGCAAAGTCTGAATCCACTCTGCAGAGGGAAAATACGATAAGAAACAGAACTGCTTTGCATGGATTCCAGGACCCTGCCGGTGGAATCCACTTTCTCTTTCTGCAATTTGACTGTTCCCTGAAAAGGGCGCTCCAAGTGCTTCCAAGCAGTTGAACAGTAGTCTTGCTCCACCAAATGTATTTTCCTGGTAAATATCTGTTTTTTACTGGTTTCAAACAGTTACCATCTAAACAAACCGGGTTGGTGAGCATTCTGGTTGCGAACAGTCAATTTAGAGCAGTTAAATTTCAAAGACTTAAAATGCCCCCTAAAGAAACAAAAAGGTGATTGGCGAAATGCTCACATTTATTTCGGTCACTGATAAGAACTCTGGGCCGCCTTCCAATCTCCTAAAGATGATATCATCTACAAGAGATACCTTTCTAAAGGTAAACATCTTCCCATAGCGGTCTCAAATACGCGAATGTAGGGAGGGGGAAAGCCAGTTAAAGTTCCCTTTAAAAATGGTTACTGCAGTGCTACCATCAGGCTCTTAACTCTCGGTAAGGAGTAGATTACCAGTTAATTGGCCATTACTTATGATGTGAGAAGTAAATTCATCTGGGTCCTCTGCAGTGTCACACAGAAAGTGAAGAAAGGTATCAATACCTTTCTTATTCTGCATTTCAGAGCAAGCAACACTTTGCGCTCTAGGGTGTTACTCTTGTACGCTTTGTGTGCTCTTGGGCAAATCTGCCTGGATTGGAGCCCCCCTCAAATACTAGTCGGATTTCTTAAAAAATAAAAAAAGGCCAAGTAACTCCTAGAAGTGAAAAGTTTGCATTTGGTCCAGTAATCTTTCATTAAGAGTTTGCTGCTGCTTCCACAAGGATGCCTAATAATGGATTTATAAGGATTTCGTGTGACTAGTAATATTCACAGGTCGCTCTCTAAGAACGGTCTATAGGCAGATTTTAAGTTCTTATTTGCTGTTTCCTCTAAGCTCCTGCGCTATGCATATGCCATGCGAGGTTAGTTTGCAACGTTTTAATTTACTCTCACAGATATTTTATTATTGGTTTATTTATTTCCCTCGAGGAGTCAGGAACGTGGGGATTCGCCTGGCTGAGAGTATTGACTGGGATTAGCAGATCAACCGGCAGGGCTTTTTATTATTGTTTTTGTGAGCTTTTCTTTCATTCGATATAAGGAAGTGAATTATGTTTCTGGGATCGGAAATCCTTACCTCTATATTAATCGTCATGGCTTGATGTTTGTGAGAAAATATTGCAAATGTGTTCTATTCAAGTGTAAATGTCCAGTGTGATCTATTTTGTGGCAACTTCTTTCCAGTTTAATTATTCTAGTACGTATATACAGTGAGCAATGGTTGCGAATGGAAATAATTTTATTAAAAAAAAAATTATGTTTTTAGAGCTTTGCTTTTCTTTTACACGGGAGGTGGATGCCACTTAACTTTAATCTTTTTAGTCTGATTTTCTCAAGCATTGCTGCAAAGTCTTACTTCTTACATAATCCAATTATTAATCTTACAACATGTGTGCACCTTGCTTCCCAAACGGAGAATCAATCCCCAGTGATCGGTTATTTCAAAAAAATGTTTATGTATTTAGCATTTTAATCCAAAGCCTTAAAGATTATGCAATTGATTAGCATAAGGTTATAAGCCAGCATTATTGTAGAATGTGCTGATCATTGCATCCCCCTCTCTATACCAGTGTGCCTTTGGTCAGCAACATCACATGCTGGCATTGCATCTGCTTCCACCCTCTTTTCATATTTCACATTATGGAACCTTTACTAGGTCTAGACTGTTTTGCATCGTTTGCTGTAATCAGTAGGGAAAAATGAGTAGCGGTACTCTTAAGCTTATTTCCCTGCATCACCTAAAAGACAAAGGAAGAAAAGCTAAAATGTCACGTGATGTTTATATATAAAAAAAAAAAAGCCAAAGGAGCACGAGCTCCGTGTTTTGCTTACGGCCTGGAGTGTTGAGGGGTGGTAGAACATTTTTCAGTCAACCTATGTGGATCAATGCACATGCAAGGCGGGAGGCCAAGAGGCTTCTTCATTTGATGCTTTTATGTTCCTGGACAGTGGAGATAAAAAGGCAGGTTCATCGACCGCGTTTGTAACATATAATATTAGAAAGTGCAGTGAGGCACCATCCTTTTGTTTCCGAAATCATATAGAATCCATGCCTAGGAGGGTGGCCCTCTAATTTTTTTTCGGGCGTGAAAACCGACTAGATCCAACTACGCTCCCTAAATTCATGTGCACACTGGAGCCTTGTCGAACCACCGAGAACAAATGGAACTGCATGTGTCTGCATGTTTAATCTTGTTTTGGGTACATTTGCTCTGTTCATTATGTTTTGTATTATTTTCTATTGTTTGTATGGCCCTGGGGCTGAAACAATAAATACATATTGATTGGTAGAATATTGCTCTTTTAATTGACACCTTTTTTTGAGTGGCTACAAATTGGATTTTATTAGGGTTCAGGCCGCAGACATGCAGGGTTTGCAATGACATGAAGGCAGTAACCTTGTCATAAGGGTACTGCAGTACCCAAGTGTCTCAGTCATTGAAAATCATAAAAGGGATCCGTCAGAATGTATTTAGCATTCATTGGTAGATTCCGTGTCTCAGTAAACTTTAGATTTCTAAATGAAAATTTAAATATCACGTGCCTGACAAACAGTTTCAAAAATATTAACCAGATTTTTAAGAGAATGTGCAGTCCTTGGCAATAAAGAAATAGTGTTCACAAAGAAAAAGATGACTCTAAACATTCCATCTGCTCATTGGAAGTTGGTTTCCTTAACCTCTACCAATGTCCCTAATGTGTGAAATAAGAGCTTGAAGGCCAAGGTTATAGCCGGACACATCCCTCCATTTCCCAGCAAGCCTCGGTTCCAGACCTTTTGTACTCATATCTGACATGATACATTTCAACCAGCCTCCTTTAGTCGCCTATATTCAACAGTATTGACCACAGAGGCCTTCACCGGCAAAGACCCATGCTGGCAAGCAACAGATTTTTTTTCTGCATTAACTGCATTCAGTCCAATTATGTTGTGGTTCATGGATTTGTCAGTGGTGCTTTCATTTGGCTGGAAGTTATATTGGATGTCGGCACCTGGGCTTTCACCTTAATCCCAGACCACAAGTCACCTGTGAAACACTTTTCAAAATGAATGTGTAGGTAGGTCGATTGCTATACTCTGATCACAGGCTGGGTCTACGTGGTAACCTTACGTGAATATTAGTAGAATCACTGCCTTTTCCAAAGAGTCAGAGGTTTTAAGGTGATAACACTCACCTTGAACATTCTAAAAAGGATGGGTCCATATGGCAAAATGAAATATGCCAACTTCCAGAGGAAACCTGATGAGGCCATTTGCTTGAACTAATTTTTGTAGGATCAAGGCAGATATTTTAAGGGAAAGGCGCTAGATGGTAGCTCAAGTTGTTCTGCTGTTTGTGTACAATCTCTTGATTTAAAAAAACAAAAAAAAAACGGATCTCACAATTATCCTACTAACAAAAGCGGAAAATAGGTATACAATGCATCTGCAATAATGACTGGCTCATCTATCGGTTCCGGGTTAGTCCTGTCATTAGCAACAGGGCTTTAAAGCCACTACTGTTTTTACTTTGTACTTTCTCGATTAGAGTTTCTAGTGGTCTGTCTAACCTCTCTTTTCTCTATTCAATCAATTTCTTATAGCGAGTCCTCAAAATGTAGTCTAATTTCCTTTCAGATTGTTAATGCCCTGTAACTATCTTGTTTTGACCTTGTCGGTTTTTCTGAAACCACCCACTGTATGGACAGACTCCATTAAATTCAGTTGGGCGCCTCCACCCTGACAGTATTGAAGCCATTGTTTCTTTCATCGCCTTGTATGTCCATTCCCTGGACTTACTTCAAACGGTAGGAAGTTTAGACATATTCTAGTGGAGAATCTTTTTTCCCGTTTGCATTATTTACTTGTTAAATTGAACCATAACGTATCCTTGGGTCTATTATCCTTGGGGGAGGTAGGATCCACCTAAACCAGGGTCGGAGATTGCAGATTGGGGGACCATCACTGCTCCTAAGCAGACAAACGACACTACACTCCACCTCCACTCCCCCTTTTCTTAGCAAATGCCTATTAGATTTGTTCTACACCCACACAAACCTTATCATTGCCTGGTGAGCCAGTGTGTGTTCAACTGTTTTTTCCTTTTACTTTAAATTTCAACATTTGCTTAATAATTAGTTATTTTTGGCTAATTTGGAAGACAGTTCGTACAGTGTCGACTCCCCCGCCCTTTCTTGTACGCTTCCTCCTCTAAACCTTAAGCCATCAGCTGGTCCAAACCTATTGAGCCACTGAAATTTCCAATGCGAAACACAAATAGCAACAAAGGATGCAGTCTGTCTCTGTTTAAACAATTATGTTCTGTTGAAATTTAACTTCTCAGAGCCTCATTAAGAGTGGCCCATTGTTTGAGGATGTAATACAGGACAAAGTAAATAACAGTGCCAGAGGGTGCGGTATTTATAGAGAGCAGTATTGCCTCCCCATTCTGAGTTGTGCCCTTTGGAATAGGGCACAACATGGTAATACTTCATGCTTTTCTTCATTCTGAGCTGCACAATTCAGAATATTGTGGTATTGTCCTGTACAAATTCCACCAGCTTATGCCTGAGCACACTTTTACACAGTGTGGAAAAGTGTGACATTTGGGCACTACTTTAAATGCTGTATCAGGAGCAAACTTCCATTTGGAATCATAGTCCTCTGGGAATAAGGAACTGATACTGGACTTGGACTAGGAATAAGGGACTGGACTTGTAACGTGTGCTGCCATTTGATGCAGAACTATACAATGCATTAAAGTAAAATGTACCGCCCTCTGCTGACAGTTCCCTTCGATACACTGAATATTATCGGAGTCAGTCTGCATTTCGATCTGTTTGAAATTTAGGATGCACAGCAAGAAACCCTCAAGAGACGCTCCCTACCTCCTTTCACTGCCTAGTTGCAGTTGTTTCGTAGCACAGTGTAACCTAGACAGTTGCAGAGGGTCTTTATGCCATTGTCTTCTATTCATGGGCATTGCAGCTGGTAGGCAAGTGTGGACCTGTTCAGGACATAATTTCCAAAAACAAGGCAACGAGCTGTGCATTAAGGGTAGTATCTGTGTTCACATTTGAATAATATAAGACTGGCAACTCTTTCAGCCATTCCTCAATATTGTCCAGCACCAAGAGGTTGTCTGACCTCTGGGGACAGCAGACCCTTCATAGACCCTTGATTACTTGCGATTAGGTGCGTGTATTTGTCAGACCAGTTAGGAGTGGAACCTGTCCCACAGGTCGGCACCTTTTCTACCTCAATTTGGCTGCTGTATCCCTGACCTCAGTTGAGCTTACCAGCTTCAAAACCTTCTAAAAACCTTTGTGCAGCTAGGCATGTACCTTGTTTGACAGAACATCTGATTGTAAAAAAATTAATCAACACTGGTAGGCTTGTTCCCCCAAGGACCACACATATGTATTTCTAAGCACAGTTGCTGCAATATCTACTCTATCAAAGGTAAAAAAAAATCTTTTTCCCATCCACTCGCTTAGGACTAAGGTGTTCAAGGTTGTTCCAGAAAGACTGTAGCCATAACAGAATTTTAGTATACATACATGAGATAAATATATATACAGTTAATGCAAATGGAAAAGATTTACATAGGCACTGGTCATCCTGAAAACCCAGCATGGCACTGGCCCTTATAGATACATGCTGCACACCTCTGCTTGATACCCTGTATATAACTAGTCCAGATCTGCAAAGTTAACATGTGACTCTCACAAGGATTTGTTGAGCCAGCTCCAAACTTCGTACCTGGGGAAGTTTTACTGTTCAAAGTGATCCTTTGAGATTGTATGTGTGCTGGTTCGGATCAAAATAAAATGAGCCATGCCAAAAGTACTCTGCGCATTCACACTCGTCTCCCTTTCAGATTGGCCGGATTCTGTGATCTAGGCATGTAGGCCGGAGTCTCCATAAGACGTTTTGGAAAGTAGAGGCTGCTTGGCTAGAGTTTTCATTTAAGGTTTGCAAAATGGGCGGTTTGTAGTTTGGGTAAGGAGTTCTTTGGTAATGTCGTTGATTGATTTTGTTTACTTGTACTTGCCTTTTAAATCTGACTTGTATACAGCTTATTTTGTAAGTGCTTGTCTCTTGGAGGATGCCCTTCATCACTTGGCACTAGTGAATGTAATCAGAGGCTTTATGATTTGCAGGACCGCTTTCTGTCGCTAGACGTCCCACATCACTGTAGAACATCTCCCGTCACTCCATACTCTCTCTACTAGAATATCCTGTGCGTTGGCTTTGTCAAGCCTCACTGTGATTTATTTACAATTGATACTGGACCGCTATCTGGTTTCCCCCTCAGTTTTACAAATGAATGCGCTAATGTGTCCACTTGTCTCCTTATCAGAATTGATGTCACTTCCCTTTAGTTCTGATGTGGAGTCACTGGTTGTTTCTGCAGCTCATGGGACCCCTCATGGAGACTTCCTTTCGAAGATGCGCCTGAAAGTGATCTTCTGGTTCAGAATATGTTTGTTTGTATCTAAATTGGCACAAGCTAAGGGCATGAATCAAATTAAACCTTGAATAAGCATAATAAGATCTAGCAATCAGCATCCATGAAACCATTGACTGGAGGATACAGTGATGGTCCCAAGGTTGTCGCTTTTTATTTCAAACAGCTCCCACATTGGAGTTCTCATGACTGCAGCACACACACTTGATCTAGGTTGCAGTGATACTGATGTTATTCGATGCCTTTTGCAGGTCAAAACCTTATTGCTGCTCAAGTAACTATCAGTTTTCTGTTGTTGAGTGTATTTGTAACAGTAGTGCTGGTACTTCTGCATCGGATAGTTTTGATGTACTCAAATATAATCATTGCATTACAGGCCTGTCGCTCCCTTAGAAGTCACCTTAAAGTTGGACGTAGATCCTGGTAAAAAGCAGAGGGATTTTGCCCAATATAGGCGGAGTATGCATTGGTTGGCTCAGTTCTTGGCCCATATTTCACCAATGTGCCTCGTGAAACATGTCTTCACGAGGGTGATTAGGGGCAGCAGACTCTCAGTATGGAGCTTCTTGGAAATAGGAAGTCCAACTGATTGCGTTTCTGGCAACAGCTTGAGTTGGAGTGTGCCCCTAACCATCTTGATTCCTGCTCTCCACCTGGTGGTCATGCACGCTTGAATGCCAAAACCTGAGCTTTGAGAGGAGATTTGGACATGGATTCAAGTGTGCAGACTGACCTAGTAGTCCAGGCCGAACCACAAGTTTTTGGCATAGGACATAACTGATATGTATGTGGTTGGTAGTGCTCTGGAAAGGCATAGCGGGCAAAAACCGATGAAAGCACTTCCAGTAATAGTGATCAATTTAAGTTATACTGCAGCATGCTTTTTGTTGTTTGAGATTTTTACTAGCCAACATCTGACACCTTCCTCGAATGGTCTGGGCAGCTGTTATGTTCAGTTTTGGTCACTGAATACCGATACCATTATGTTCTCCCCTTGCCCTTCCTTCGTTGGTCGAACAATAATCAATACCTATTAAGCAAAGCCAATATACAATAAACATGTCCTAGTCAGTCTTTTTTATGGTCTGGCTTGATATTGCAGCTGTCGCCAGACAATTATGTGAGAGAGAATCACCAGAAGAGGTGCTTTGGTTCCGCCCACTTGTTGGGAGCCAGTGGTACGTGTTTTGATTGGGCTAAAGTTGTGTGCTTCCACAGACAAGCATTGGCAAAGCAAAAAGGTCTTGCCTATGCAAGAGCTATTGACTTTGCCAATGCGTTTAAGCCATGTTGTACACGAGCGTGGCTGTTGTTCAGCATGGCATAGAGGAGAGTGGAGTGGAGTAGAGTGGAGTAGTTTGTCGTTGCATGGCATAGAGTGGAGTAAAGTGGCATAGAGGGAGTCTTGTAGAGTAGAATAATGGAGCAGAGTAGAGAATAGTGTCATAGAGTGGAGAAGAGTCTTGTACAGTGGAGTGGCATGGAGTGGGGTGTTGTAAAGTGGGCAGGAGTGGAGTAGAGGGAAGTCGAGTAGAATGTCGTAGAGTGGAGTGTCATAGAGGGGGTGGAGTAGTGTGTCATAGAGTGGAGTGTCGTAGAGGGGAATGGAGTAGTGTCAAAGAGGTGAGTAAGAGTAGAGCGCCGTGGAGTAGAGTGTCCTGGAGAGGTGTAGACTGGAGGGGCATGGAGTATCGTAGAGCAGTGTAGAGTGGAATAGATTGTCGTAGAGTGTGTGGAAATGTACCTTTTTAGGGGTACACTGGTGCAGGGTCACCCTCTTGCCCACGGGTTCCAAAGACTAACAAAAAGAGATTGGCACTGGAGTTGGAATAAATAACAAGTTTATTAATCACTCATGAGTGGGACCACATCCACACAACACTCTCAAGTGTTGCAGGAGGTAGTACACTGAATTCACAAACCATCTTCCCTTTTATACCAGTTTTCTGCACTGTAAGCATGTGAACAGAAATAGGAAGAACAAGTTTTAGAAATAGTTATCAGCAAACAAGGGCAGATGAATAACTACGTGGTCAGCAAAGTGGGAGGGGGAGCAGGAATGCTTATGGCAGCAGCAAATGGTCGACAGTTAACATCTGAGACCAGGTGCACTGGCAGCTACAAACCCTCAGCACGTACATTGCTTTAGCTGAGTCAGGAAGTCACTAAAATAGATAACACAAGCAGAGTGAAAAGACGAGCAGCAGAGGACGGAAGAATTACGAAGGAAACGAAATGGACACCACAGCAAAAATGGCTGTAGCTTATGCTAAGTAAAATATTACATGTTTTCCACAGACGGCCCTTTTAGCATAAGCTAAGACATTTTTCTTATGCTTTAAAAGGGGTACGATAAATATAATGTATATCAATTAGCATCATGTCGCTAACTTCTCGGTCTATTGCTAAACGGGCATTTTCATTTTGGACATTCGTTTTAGATGGTAGACCAGTAGTTCAAGTGGAAATACAGAGGGAACAAAGCATCGGTCCACATTGGATACATAAACAACAGGAGAAGAGAATTGCAATAATTATGAACAAGGCCGATAATATTTTTAAACCCCATACAGAAAATACGTTCCAGAACCATCCAGCCTAAGTCCATGTTCCTGAATCTTGATGTATCTCAGTAGCTATTTTATGCATTTTGGAAATGGCATCATAAACAGAAGGGGCGTGGTCAGGGATAAATACACAGCAACTACTACACGGGTCAAGCGTCTGATCTTCCTACTATTTAAAGCCGCACCAACAAAGAAAAAGAGTCCCAAATTAAAGTCAACATATTGCTGTAATGCAGTGTCAGTTTGATCCACTTCATCATTATTTATAGTTCTTTTGAATTGGTTCAAAGAAATGTCATTAAACAGTCTTTGATCCTTATGATAAGATGCAGGTGCTAAGAACACAGGAGGAAGCAAGAAGGACACATAGCATATGCCAGACCATCCGATTGGTAGATGATAGTAACTTTTACTTCCACAAATGAAGTAAGTGTTGTATGAGGATAGAAAACTGCTATTGTTCTTTCCAGTAATGTTCAATACTGTAGTACAGTCACTTTTTCCCACAGGGATACTGCCAAAACTGCTCACACAAAGATTTGCTCGGGCTCTAGTAACAGCGATAACAGGAGGCCCGTTACCCTTGGCCGTTCGAGTGTTGGGGAAAACCTAGCTTGTGGAGGAATCTCCTTTGCGATACTCCTCCATTTCCCATACAGTTCCTTTGGCTTGTGGGTCCCCTTCCTCATCGGGGTAACAGACTTTGTTCAGTTTGGCGTTGAGGTCACCCACATCCCATGTTTCTGAGAGATTAAATACTTCAGAGGCATGTAGAAGTTTGAACCAAGCTGGGCATGAGCCATTGTGGGAGAATGGCAGCGGTGACAACGGGATTCCTTTTATGTTCTGATGAGGAGCAATCTTGCCACAAACCCAACAGTTAGTAGCATTGCTTAGCTGGTGTGCCTGATGCAACATTTGAAGAAATAAATTGTTTCCTTAGATTTTGCCGGTAACCCTGTTCATGTTGCGGCAAATCAAAATGATGGTGCTTTTTTTTGCAGCAAGTGATGTAACTGTAATGTTAGGTAAGGAGGCTCCGGGCATTACTTCCTCCACTACCCACATTACAGTAGCGATGATGGCAGCAGTCAAAGTCAGACCAAGGATGCAGATTGTACAGCCGTTGCACGTTGTCGCAGCGATCTCCTTCTTCTTAGGCGAGCTCATTTTCATCGGCAAACAACAAAATAGATGATGCCCTAAGGTCCTGGGCAGGCGTTGGTTTCTTCACTAACGTTGAGATGAGTAGTCACTAAAAGGCTACCCCCCTTTGTCGTCAGTCTTTAACCACCCAGGACAGTGGCTCAAACAGTCTCTTTCTGTGATGAAGTGTCTTTCTTCCTGGATCGAAGTGTGTATCTGGATGTACCAGGGATCGTGTGGTCCGGGAAGACTTCGTCAGGCCCTTCAGGTGACGCAGCTCGTCCTCTCTTGGTGACCAAAATGTCGCAATGATCTGTCAGCACAGCAGGGCTCACGAAGGAAGAGCTTCCCACACCTGCTGATAAATAGAAGACAAGCTATCAGTTAACTGGGACAAATAGTCACTCATCAACATGTCTGGGGTACCTAATACTGCTGCAGAACAAAGGGCTTGGCGTAACTATTGGAAGGCGCTCTGGCGCTCAGTAGTCCATGGGAGGGGCATCGGAGTGTCTTTAGTCAAAAGGGCCAACATACAAAAAGAAGTGAGGCCAGTCAGTGCACGGACATCCTTCTGAGTACGGGGCACAGGAGTATCTAAAATAGTCTGAATGCGATCTGATGTGAGTGCACGTCCCTCCTTAGACAGGAGGTGACCTAAATAGGTAACCTGCTGTCTACAAAATTGCAATTTCTTTCTAGAGACTTTGTGATTATGTGATGCAAGAAATGATAACAATAACGGTGTACCTTCTTCACATTGCTCAGGAGTATCTGGTTGCAGAAGTCTATTCAACCACACCAGAAATAGTAATAATCCCTAACTAGCTACCATAAATTAAATTCCTCTGAAGTCTGGAGTAAAGCAAAAAACGAGACATAGTATGAACATAGAAGTAGGACTGCAATTTTATCAGAGCCCCAAACATAGAAAGACTGACTTATCCCTTGATTACAAATGAGTCGGATGGGAGGTATTTTTACCTGTTGTAGTAAATACATCCTGTTAGAAGCTTTTAATTGGAAAATGGGGCATGACATGTAGAACTTGATGCTCACAACACCGAGTTTCACATGCATGCGTTTATTGCACATTTTCACAAAGCAAATTATGGCAGGTTTGACCATGACAACATTTACCGGGGGAAAATTGCATGGCGAGCAGTAAATAAAGTGGTGCTGAAAATTCCAATATGTGCAGTAACGACCATTACCATCCTATGTTCTTAGCGTCGCTGGCTTGAGCTGTCCTGACCCTCGTGCTTCAAAAGTGCAAAGCCCGGCTGTATTGACAATTGACCAGCCCACCTCGCTTCAAAATCCTGTCAAACATGGCCCGTTTGCCGACCCTTCTTGTTAGTAACAGCGTGAGGCCGATTCATCAACTGCCCTTTCAGAAAGGGTGTCTGAATCTTTGGTCCATGGCTTCAAAGCACTAAATCAACCCAGACACCAAGCATGTCTTTCTACTAAGGATACAAGGCCTCTTTCCTAAGTTTTTGTGTAACATGGTGCAGGAGCCCACCCTATGCAGTGTCTTTGACCGTGTTTAGTGTATCTTTATGTGAAGGAACAAAGCCGCCAGCCATGTCTGTTCTCTGATCTCCGGGCTTTGCCCTGCCCCTTCCCGAGCGGTCATTTGCTAATGAGTTTTTTTACGCCTCGCCGCCTGTGCCTCAATTAACATCTCCCCAGTAACATTATTTTACACTTTCACAGTAGTGAAATGACTATCCTTGAGACTTGTGACAACATCATTTTCCCAAGCGATTCGATGCTCTCGAGGCGTATAAACACAAACTGCAGTCATGCAACACCAAAAATAGCAAATGAAGCATTACCACTGCTAAACAACACACATGCGCTATTTCAGTACTGCTCTCCTGCATGTGATAGGTGAATTCATTTTCAAGGGCCTGAAAAAAATATAAGTCCTACATGTATTAGCTACCAGGGTCCTTAGTCTGTAGAAATGCTACAAGTGTTAAATGATTACTCCTCAGAGATTGCCACTAAACATGGTGGTAATTTTGGAGTCATTGGTATTTCTTACAACCGGTAGTATGCTATTACTGTTAGTGGTAGAAATATCACAGCGAAAATTCAAATGTTCTTCAGTAAAAGAAGTATATATATATATTTTTTTAACCTTTGTCGTAACTTTTTACCGCAGCAGAAAATGCCACAGGCTAACATTAAATAGTAGCAATTAAAAGGGCAGTGACAGGAATTGTGGCAAAATTTGTCATCACTAGAGTGTGTTGTTACCATACCTAGACCACTCTTCAGGTATAGGCGTCGCGTTACGGTTTTACCCAGTTTAAGATTTGCTCAGAGCTGAACTTATTTTCGATTCTTCATACTGTCGTTTTAGACCGTCTTATTTTAATGCTATGGTCAGACTGACAGTAATGCATTTACTGCTGGTTTTAATCCAGCGGAGTGCTATTTTTCTTTCTTTTTTCCAATGCAAGGGAAGTTCACTTATGAGATGGGTGGTATTTTAAAACGAGCAGTATTTTGCATTTTCCAACAGTGTTCAAATAATGCTTCCTGTTGAGCGCCTAGGACACCTACTATGTAAATGACTATAATTACTGGTAATGCCGAGGACGTAAAGTGCAGAGTATTAATACATCTCTGCACTTGAATGTATCACTATGGAGCATGTACCACACATAATACTAAGCAAGCCTTGCTTCTATCACTGGGCATAGTGTAGGTAAAAAAGAACAGTTACGTAAATCTACTGAAGTTTATCTGCCTGGAGAACGCAACTTTCATCCTTCCAAATTA
Source organism: Calotriton arnoldi (assembly GCA_963921515.1). Classification (NCBI taxonomy): domain Eukaryota; kingdom Metazoa; phylum Chordata; class Amphibia; order Caudata; family Salamandridae; genus Calotriton; species Calotriton arnoldi. Next base: position 122,583 of record CAWUFW010011154.1, on the reverse strand, counting down.
AAAAACTGAGTACCATTAAATCAGGTAATAGTAACACCCTTCGCAGGGCTTAGCAAAGACAAAAGTACACTCAACAAGTTATTATTATTCAAATGCTACCAAGAATCCAGAGGAGAACATGACAGGCATACTTAGGCACAGCCTGTCCTAATAGGCAGCAGTCAACCCAAGCAGCAACAAAACCAATGGGTTTCAATTTTGTATGGTACACCGAGAGAGAGGCCAATAACAAGAAGGGTCAAATGCTCCGATGTAAACAAAGCAAGACAAATGCAGGTTTTTATACTCACACAGAACATACACATACAAACACCTAAGCATACAGACAACATGCACAAGCACCCAGATGTATGTCAGTCGTGCACAAAAATAGAATCCAACAAAAATATCTTGGCTAGCATATCGACTACCACAGTAATGTGAATGGAAGTGTTTATAATCTAACTATGGATTCAAAATTCTTAACGGTACATCTAATGGTCACTGTAAGTCGAGTTCTTTCTTTGTGTATTTGTTCCACAATGAACCGTACATTATGGGAGAAATACCATATTTACTATACATCTCCCTGTAAGGGTTCCCTTCTGGAGGGGCCAGCTGACTTTATTCAAAACTAATCTTGGTACCACAAGAGCAGCAACACCACTTACGAAGTGTGCTGAAAACAGGCATGTTTTACCAAAATATGTAAAATATTACTACTCCAAACAAATATTCCAAAAGGAGAACAATCTCCACATTACCTGCCTTCAATTTTTGCAAAAAGTGAATAACAAATCCAAACCAAAAGACCGTGGCCAAACAAATCAAGAGTGCTACTTCAGCGACCTTACCAAACAGAAGTCTCCAACTCCCACCTGCCGATCTCTGGTCGACCTAATGGTCGCTGCAAAATTACGCCAAAGAAAACCCCAGTCGAGACCGGCTACCACCTGGAGGGTCAAATCGGGAAAACCGGAAAAGTCACGTCGGCCTGCAAAGACAAGGGTCTCCTCATGCAGTGCGCATCCTCAGTAATATTTCGATCATCCGTCGTGACCACTCCTTCGGACGGCCGCGTCTCCGATGGGGCCCAACGTGCGGGCACCAACTGTGGAAATGTACCTTTATGGGGGTACACTGGTGCAGGGTCACCCTCTTGCCCACGGGTTCCAAAGACTAACAAAAAGAGATTGGCACTGGAGTTGGAATAAATAACAAGTTTATTAATCACTCATGAGTGGGACCACATCCACACAACACAAGTGTTGCAGGAGGTAGTACACTGAATTCACAAACCATCTTCCCTTTTATACCAGTTTTCTGCACTGTAAGCATGTGAACAGAAATAGGAAGAACAAGTTTTAGAAATAGTTGTCAGCAAACAAGGGCAGATGAATAACTACGTGGTCAGCAAAGTGGGGGGGGAGCAGGAATGCTTATGGCAGCAGCAAATGGTCGACAGTTCACATCTGAGACCAGGTGCACTGGCAGCTACAAACCCTCAGCACGTACATTGCTTTAGCTGAGTCAGGAAGTCACTAAAATAGATAACACAAGCAGAGTGAAAAGACGAGCAGCAGAGGACGGAAGAATTACGAAGGAAACAAAATGGACACCACAGCAAAATGGCTGTAGCTTATGCTAAGTAAAATATTACACGTTTTCCACAAGTGGAGTGGGCAGGATGTGGTAGAGCACTGCCATTACAGACAACATATTTTCCAATTGAAATGACCATTACATTTGCACATACAGTTTCAATTATAAAACTATACAGTGCACAAACAATAATGTGTGGAAATGGCATCACCTAATGTATTGATTTGATTGTATTTCAATATTTGTTTCCACCACATTTCAGAATTACAAAATATGTGCTTCATTTGTGCTTTCCTAATTCTAATATGTTTGGAAATATTTGCACAGTTCATTTAAAGACATTTAAATTTTGTGTGCAATAAAAAAGCCTTTCCTTTCTCATACCCAGCAAGAGTGTCGCATAAATCCTCTCACTTTTGAAGTCAGAGAACGAAAAGTAAACACTATACTCCCTCGGAAGACAGAGCCTGACATTTGATCTCTGCTTTGAACGCACAGCAGATGTGACAAGTTGAGAACAAAACTTATAGGCCTGTTTACAGAAAGGAAGCACTTGTGGAAGTATACAGTAAACAGGCAATGCACCACAAGATGGACTTACTCCAGCTGGACAGCCTAAAACAAATAAAGCAGGCAGATAGAAAGCAAGCAAATGTGAGTTACAAACCACAAAGCCAATGGTAAGCAGTGGGCAGAATGAATTCCCACATAAGCTTTCTGAATATCCACAACAAGTCTTTTGGCAAGGCTTTGACCTAAAAAGTGCTTGCTTTCCACACAGATGTGATCATTTTGTTTGTTTATCCAGCTGTCTGAAGTTGAACTTTCAGGGGCCCACACATGATAATGTAAAGCTATTAAAGTGGCTTAGAAATCTAGCCAATTTATGGTGTTTTTCTGTGGCAACAGCAGGGATGGAGGAGGGCCGTCATGAACCCACATGGATTTTTAGGTAAGGCACCTGACCTTTAACCTCCTACACCAACATTGTTCTACAGTTCTTTGCTTCCACAAAAATACATATCCATTCACATTCTATCTATGTGTAATGCTTCACATTAAAAGGCAACATTTTTTTAAAGCCAAACCTATTAGCATTTCCAATAATTGTTTATTTCAGAGTCCTAATTTCCTGGCGTCCCCCTGATGTTTTTGACATGGACGATAAATGTGTGTAGTCTGCCACTGCAGACTTTGCATGTGCATTGATGTGGAGGAAGGGCGAGGCATTGTAGTTGTAAACACAAGGATCTCCTGGATATGCAAACATGCACACAGGGAACTGCAAAGACTGCGGATTTGTGCTGTTGATGGGCACACAGGAGAATCGATCTGTAGAAATATGCAACCATAGCACAAAATAATTAGCTCCTCATAATTAAGGTAAGTCTTTGGTCTAAAGGGTATCTAAAGAATGTCTAAAAGGGCAAAGAATTGCTGTGGTAAGTAATGATTAATGCATGAATGTTTTTTCTTTCACTTGGGGCGGTTTGCAGCTCTCTGTCATGAACGCACGCAAGACCGTCTGGCTACAACACATCAATACAGTTTCTTTGTGCTTGGCAAAGCACACCACAAGCCTCATAAAACTGCAGAGACCTTATTAATAAAAATATATATATAGTCAAAAGATATAATTATTTTAGGGTTAATGATCAAAACCCTATGCAGAGAAGTGGAAACAGAGGTAACCAGTGCACGGTAGAGGGGTCAACTGAAAACATGAAAAGTCCCTCAGAGATGGAAATGGTTGCGGCGAAAGTATTAGTGATATACTGTATGAGTGCGAGAAGGTGGGGTCACCCATCCTCTTCTATACAAAGCCAATTGCAGTGTTTAATTTGAGCTGGTGGTGTCCGGTGCTCGGCACCAGCACGTGGTAAAGTGTTAGTCTTGTTTAGAGACGAGCACAACAATAATTGTTTATTGATTCAGTGTACATTGAAATGACTAATACCTGCCACCCAAGCCATTCTTATTGCTTTGGGGGCTGAAATAGTCTGAATTGTCATGCTTGTGGGGGTGTGAAGTTTAGTAGTTGTGTTGGGGTGTCATTGACAGTGCACGCAGGGGCAATCAGTGGTGCAATCGGTTGTGGCCTCCTGACGACAGCCCTGACTATTATTATTATTAATATATATATATTTTACAAATTAAGCACTGCAATTGTATTGCCATCGTTTTCATAGATGGCTGGAGAAAACGTTCATTTCATCAATGAACGCAATCTCTCCATCACAGAAAAGAAGTATCAAACAATATTGTGATAAGTGAGAAAATAAATGTAAAATCCATCTGAAATGCGAATTTAATATTGAAATCGGTTTTAGAACCAGAGAGCAGGTTTGGGGCAGGATCGCTGCTTTCTCACACAATATACGCATAAAAAATTGCTTGTGTGGGAACCTGGATGCTTGTCTCACCTCTGATCTCATATTATGTAAACACCGCCAGAAAACTGCCCATTTGTATTTTTTGTTAGTATTTTATTTTTCCGTTTCATTCACGGTATAATACAATAACTGAAGGACCTGCAGATAGGGTTGAATGGAATGGAGAATGCAGGGCTTTAAGTGGGATGAAAAAACTGGGGGGTCTCTCAAAGGGGCGTGGCCTATGTAATTAAGGGCGTGGCTTAAAAACACACAGGGTAAAAATTTGTGCTTAGCCTAGGGTGCCGCCCGACTTGTATTTTGCTTTTTCTGTCATTGCATCCAGATATATCATACAACAAGTAACATCATACCTACAGCAAGTCAGGACTATTGGCTTTGTAATGGTTGTTAGTTGCATAAGATAAATAAGCAGCAACTATGGCTTGTTGTACACTTTATTGCTTGATTGCTCTCAAGATGGCCGCCGTGTAAGAGCTCTTCACAAGAGCTCCTGGGTTGGGGATTACCAAATCGGTAGTTATCCCCTGAATTACCCGGCCATCCGACTCCTATTTAACTGCATTTCGACGATTTAATCAACGGACATTATATGGAAATTTTCTTACAGCTTGCTATGATCTTCAAAGACCCTGCGAGCCTACTACGGGTCCTCCGCCCTCCGTCAGGACTGAGACGCCCTCCGACAGGACTGAGACCCTCTCCGCTCTTCATCTGAAATATGCGAGCCCCAGCTCTGGTCTGCAGACTTGGATCGATCCCTGATGTGGTATCGGGTGGGAACTTGACACGTTGCTGATGATCTCGGCCGGTCTGGACTGCTGGAGACCGACGGTGACCTAGTGTTGTTTTCCTCCCACCCACAGCCAAGAACAATCACCCCAGGACTGCGCTCATCGCGGGTGACGCGAATCGTTCCCCCCTCCAACTACGCGCACGGAATCTCACTGGAAACTGGCGCTCCTCCGCCCTCCGAGCGATCCCACATGGGCGACCGTCCCGACCCACTGGGGCTGTGATCGCTCGCTGCCACTCCACTTTTTCCGGGGTGAACCAAGCGACCCGATCCGCTTTCCGGAATCTACGGGTCTTTGACTGACGCAGTCTGAGCGTTCAGCCCTGCTCTTGTCGCCTTGGTGCTGCCGGTGTCCCCCCCTGGTGAAGCAGGCGCCCCCCCACAACTCTTTACCGTCACCGAAGTGGACTGAGGACGGCGATCATCCCGACCCCGCCTAGTAGGGCTGGGAACTCCCGCTGTCTTGCCTTCTCCCATGATGAAACACCCGGCCTGACCAGTTACCGGAGCATCGGTGTTAGATCCTGCTCTCAGCCATCGCCCCCATTGGCCTCTTCACCGGATCCGTGTCTGACCCCTACCGACCTGATACCGACCTCGGTCCACCACTGGACACATCACTCCTTTTTCTCGATCTCCCCCCCCCCCTCACCACCCCTTGGATAGGTGCACCATCGCACAGCCTTGTGGGAGACCCCGGAGTTGGTGACCGCCGTTGGTCTGTTACTGCGGAGTTGCCCGGTCTTACTGACTCCTCGGTCCCAGGGTGGAACCCGCAGCTTGGTATCTCCTTTCAACAGGGTCCCAGGGGCAATCTTCTCTGTTTCTCGATGTTTCGTCGCCACAAGATGGGAAGTACTGGATGAACCCTCTGGGCATATCTTATTTGCACATTGTACGCTTAGTTGTCGCCTCAATTGCTCCAGTAAAATCAAAATGGCAACACTCCACTTTTTCTTGCCCCCCAAAATGGCCTACGAGACGTCCACCCTCATGAGAACAGGGTGAGTGGTTTCTTGTACTCACTTCCGCCTGAGCCTCACTCTCATAGCAACTCTCATAGCAACTCTCTAAACAGGGAATACTAGCCCTCCCCAATAGCCCGGATCTGGTCCTGCCACGAACTTTCTATTCCCAGACTGACTTTCACAAAGCTTGCTTTGCTGACATACACCCACTATAATTTCTATAATTAGTGTATATTATTTATGTGGATGTGCTACTACCTTAATTATTGTTTTAAATGTTACTCGGAGTGCGGATGTTCCTTCACCAGTATCCTTGTTATTCTATCATTTATTACTATCACTATTAATATGTCTACTTTGGCGCTATAATTTTTTGTCACTCCTGTTGAACTTTCTCTTTACTCGTTGAATGTTATTACTGAGTGCTAATGATCCTTTCACTACTAGCTTCGCTACTTTATCATAACTATTTTCATTATACTGCTATTATGTTAATGTGTCCACTTTGGCGTGCTTCCACTATAATTATGCTAGCTCTATAATTATTGCTCCTTTTTGTTTAATTTTCACTGGGAACGCTGATGCTTCATTGTTATTATTACCGCGACTCTAGCACTATCATGTAGCATTACTCTGCTGTGTCTTAATGTATCTAATTTTTCGTGACTCCCCAAATAGTTAGCTTCGCTGCTGCTCCCTCACTGTAATTACCATTATCTGGATGTACCTCAACAAATTTAGGTGCTATCTGGCTGCACTCCCACTTCTATACGCTCTCCCCCCCTACTTATTAGTCTCTCCTACTCTACTCCCTCTCTGCCACCTTCTCTCAACCCTCCCCACTTCTTTTATTCGTCACCCCCCCCTACTATATATTTTTGGTAATAAATTTATACCCTGTCATACTCTCCACCCCCGCACCTTCTCTTCTAGATCTCTGACATCTGGTCTACCCTTTGGTTTCCCTCCACCACCCCACCTCTTCCTCCCCTCGCCCCCAAGCGTTTCTCCTCCCCCCCGACCTCCCACCTCACACACCTCCTACCTCTCACCTCTTTATGGCTCACCCCCCTCCCCTCCTCCCAATCTTCCACCAGCGTCGACCCCTCTAACCTCCTGATCCCCTCCTGACCTCTCCTCCCAAACGCCTCTTACCTCTCACCTCTTACCTTTTGTCCCACCGCCCTCCCCTCTCTTTTTCCTCCCAATTCCCCCCTGACAACCCATCATGCCCCCCAATCTCACGTCCCCACTACCCCAGATCCTGCCCTCTCAAGACATGGTCCCAATTCCTGGAACATCGTATACCCATCCAATCTATCCAAACACGCCAAGAAAAACTTTAAACATAAATTACTGACCCATCACCCCGAAACTCTCATAGTTGACTCCTACCAGAGCCTCACCTCGCCTATAAAAACTAACCTTATTTTCTACTCCTAACGCCCCTCCAAATGGAAAAGCTTCTTCCTGAACTATCTCACAATCACTAAATCCGGCAATATCCCATATGGTTTCAAATTATCTACCTCCCCATCCCCAGCTTTCAACTGAGAAATTGACATCTCCATTTTCAAAACTGGCAACATTCTCATTCAAGCATCCGAACACCACCTCAACACTTTTGACCACCTCTACAGTTCCCTGACAGACTTTCTATCCAAACCTGCCCCTAAACCCCCTCCTCCCCAAACGCCCGTCTCCCTTATCTCCCTCCCACCAGCCCAGAACCCACACCCCTAGACTCCCTAATTGTGCATCCCAACAACCAAACCCCCACCTTATCTAACAACCGACATCCCCAAACCCACCTCACCTCCGATGACCTCTCCACATCTACCGGATCCCTCCCCCATGAACGGCCACCCTCCCCCCTCCCGATGCCCACTACACTTACTACGTACTACACTCACCCCACGCACACGGAGGAAATAAAGTCCCGGCTCCTGCTCCCACTGCTTCCCACCACCCCCCCACTACACCTACACCTCCACCACCGAATTTCACACCTCCCCCTCATCATGACCTTACTTCCCCCCCCTCCCCTCTCTCCAACATATCTCCTCCCCCGGCCTCACGACCTACCTGCATGAGAGACCCCTCCACCCCAACCTCCTACCGCACTAGCTCCCCTCTGACCCCACCACGCTGCATCTCCACCCCATCTCCGATCAGGCTCTCGTCTACGGCCAACATCGAACCCCCATGCTCCACCCTCTCCTCACCGCCCGAGCCAACACTCAACCTTATAGCTCTGACACTTTCAAACTTTGAACTGATTCTCTCAACCGTTCAGACGGAACTTATGAGACTTAGAGAAGACTTCAGTGCTCTGAACAACAAGGCCCTCCTCAATCAGATTGGCTCTGCCTGCCCTTGCCTCACTCACCCCTCCCAACATAACCACTGGAAAACTATTCCCCTCAACAACAGATCTACTAAGCCGCTTCGTGGCAGGAACAGCCTCTCCCCCTCTGCCTCAACGGACCTATGCAACTCCTACCTGCCCAAACTCCGGACCCCGAATGCACCCCCCGTTTCTCCAGCATCCCAGTGATTTTGGGAATGAGCAGAACCCCCTCCCCTCCTCTCCCATCTCGCCCAGACCCCCTACCCAACTTACCACCATACACTTGTGCACTACAGTCAAAGCCAACCCTAAGCCCCTATCCTGCATGCTTGTTAACTGCCGCTCGGCTGTCCGACACGCAACTGAAATATCTGAAACCCTCCTTTGCGAATCCATCGACATCGCCTTCCTTACAGAAACCTGGCTTAATGACCACTCAACTGCCATCCTCGACCTACTCACCCCCCCGGGCTACTCCATCATTAGGAAAGACAGAACAGACAGAATTGGAGGTGGCCTAGCCATTGTTTACAAAAACGAACTGCAACTCTCAAGTGTAAAAAACTCCGAACACTTAACCTTTGAGTACCTTGGCGCCGAACTCACTATTCAGGGTTCCCCCCCAATTCGCCTACATAACATCTACCACCCTCCGGGTGACCCACTTCCCTTCGCCGAGGATCTACCCGGCCTTCTTTCTCTATCATCTCTCTCCAACTCGAAAAACCTCTTCCTTGGAGACTTTAACATCCACTGGAACAACACTGCTGACCCCAGTCACCCACCTTTTCAATCTTCTAGAAATCAATAGCCTTGTTCAACTTTGTCACTCGCCCACCCACACCAAAGGTGCCATTCTCGATGCCATCATATCCAATAATGACCTGGTTTCCATCTCCAGCATCCTTCCCATTGACTGGTCTCACCATCACCTCATCCTGTTCAAGATCGAATCCGCCCCACTCCCCCCCCCCCCTATTAAAAGTCACCTACCCTTGAGATTGACCAGAAACCTCAACCAAATTCCTCCTGGCGAACTAGAGTTTAAACTTCAAGCTCAACTTCTTCTCACCCCTCCCTCCCAAGACGCAAATGAGCTCACAGAACTCTTCAACAAGACCGCCAGGGAGGTCATAGACCTCCTAGCCCCTCCCAAACCAAGAAAGCAAAGATCCATTCCATCTAAAACTTGGTTTAACTCTGATCTCAACGACGAAAGGCGTCTCTTTAGACTGGCTGAAAGATCTTGGAGACAACACCCCTCCGCAGCCCACCTTGCCTGTCTCAGGGCCGCTAGATCATCCTATAAAAAACACATCTTCAAGGAAAAGGCCTCCTTTTTCCGAATACAACTCGATCGGGCAAAAAACAGACCCAGAGAACTATTTAATATTGTTCGCAACCAAACATCCACAGCCCCTCCCAAACTTACTACCTCAACAATCAGATGTGAGGAAATTGCCAACTTCTTCTCCGAAAAAATTGCCAAAATCGAGCACTCCTTCTATCTAACGGAGATCTCACCTAATCCACCTCTCGTCGCTGACAATACACTAAATGATCCTCCCGTCCTGACTCTGTCTCCTCTCCATTCCACTCCCCCTCTCGCTATTACCCCTCCAGAACCCAACCTTCCCCCCCTGAAACTAAAAAACTTTGCATCTTGGACTAATTTCCACCCTGTGACTGAATTTGAAGTCTCTAACATCATAACCAAACTTAAACTGTCCTCACACACCAAAGACCCGATCCCTTTCAGTCTTATCCAGAATCTCAAACACATCATTGCCCCTTACTGGACCAACATCATCAACACCTCCTTCTCCACAGGTTGTGTCCCGGACTCACGTCAACTCGGTCAAATCACGCCTATCCCTAAAAATCCCACCTCTGATCCAAATGACCTGAACAACCTCCGCCCTATCTCTAACCTACCTCTTCTTTCCAAAGCCCTGGAAAAATGTGCTCTGCTTCAACTAGATAAACACATTAACAACTTCAACCTTCTATACTCCTTGCAATCCGGTTTCAGAAAAGGCTGCAGCACGGAAACCGCCATGCTTAACATAAGCGATGACATCCACTCTTCCCTTGACAACGGTGAATCCAGCCTTCTCATTCTCCTTGACCTCTCGGCTGCCTTTGATATAGTCAACCACAACTCCCTTCTCAACTCACTCAAGTCCCGCTTTGGCCTTAACGGTCAGGTCCTTAAATGGTTCACCTCATTTCTCCAACACAGAACTCAACAAGTCAAAATGAACGACTGCCTATCCAACCCCTCTCCGGTGTCCCTAGGCGTCCCCCAAGGCTCTATTCTCTCCCCCTCACTCTTTAACCTCTTTATGGAACCTCTTACCCTCATCCTGAAACAAGCAGGAATCAACTATCACCTCTATGCTGACGACACACAACTGTACTATAAGATTAGGTCTCACCCTGATGTACTTCATCTTAACCACACCTTAAACAAGATCCAACACTGGTTCCACTCCAACCATCTCAAGCTCAACCCCAAGAAAACTGAAATCATCCTCTTCTCCCCTAAAAACAACGGACTCCCCATCCAATCCTGGATCTCGGACCTCAATGCACTCAACTGCTCGCTCTCTTTGTCAAACTCAGTGAAATCTCTCGGTTTTACCGTCGACAAAAATCTAACCCTCAATGATCACATAAAAAACTCTGCTAAAGGAGCTCTCTTCTCTCTCCGTCACCTGAAGAAAATCAAACCCTTCATCCCACCTGAAGACTTCAAATGGGTCGTCCAATCCCTGGTACTCTCAAAAATTGACTATGGGAATGCTATCCTCACAGGAACCCCCAAAGTGCACCTAGCCCCACTCAGATCTGTGCTCCACCTTGCAGCCAGACTCATCACTGGCTATAAACGTTTCGACCACATCTCCCCAGCCCTGAAAGCTCTCAACTGGCTTCCCGCTGAAGGTAGAACCTCCTACAAGACAGCATGCATCACACATAAAGCCCTACACCAGAATACCCCGCTGTAACTCACAAATAAACTTAAAAAAGCAGGCAGCTCCAGAACGATGAGGAGCACAAACACTTTCCTCCTCATCCCCCCCTTAGTCAAAAAGAAAACCACTCAATCTCGCTATTTCTCTGGAAACGCGCCGATCATCTGGAATGCCCTTCCAAAGGAACTGCGTTGCAACCCCTCCTACATTGCCTTCAAAAAAGACCTTAAACTGCACCTCCTCGACAAATACTGGGGTCCTTAATCAGACCTTTGACCTTCTCCTCTATTTCACTCCCTCCCCTTCACCTCTCCCTTCCCCCGTCTACTCTCCCCCATCCTACTCCCACCCCCTTCCCTCCTCCCTCTGTAAACCCCTTCCGACTGACCATCCCCCCTTTTCCCAACCTGCTATTCCCCCCGCCTTTCCTCGTTCGAAATTTCTACATCTCCCACAGCTCAGCCCTTAATCTCTTCCTCCACCCAGCCTCTTTGTATGTAAATGTATCTGTTTTTGCCATGTCTCTGTTTATTAGATCTCATCGGAACGTTTTTTGTTTTTATTTATTGTTTATATTGTGTTTTGTTTTTGAGCAACTCTTGTAACCTTGTTTTTCACACATGTAAAGCGCTCTGATACCTCCGGGTCTAGCCAGTGCTATATAAAACCTTTCAAATAAAATAAATAATATTAAAAAAGCTTCCACTTAAAGCCCTGGTGACACCAGGACGATGTTGCTGCTCCTGCGTTTCAAAAAGAGAAGGGAAACCTAGAGAGAAAATGACTCTCTTTACAGGATTTCCCTTCCCCTATAAACGCTCACCTGGCATGACGTCATGCCGTAACTTCTCCACTAGTGAGAAGTGAGCAGTGTGAGCACGTGCACATCGGTGTGCCTGCTGTCACTGCAGTCTGGAAAAAAACGGACCACCTGTGCCAGGGCACAAAACCGAGCCCGATAGAGACCCGTTTCGAGACCCCTTTTAAAAAACTGCTGGTGCTCAGCATCGGTGAGACCTGGCCCACTTAAAGCACTTGGAGAATGAATGACTGGGATTGAGTGTACTTTAGGGAAGCCGATTAGATGACGATCATCACGAACATCGCTGATCGTTCCTACGTCACCTGCAGATATACGTGACTTATTGACATTTTATTCATTACACATTCTCACTTCGTTCCCTGGTGTCGTCTAAACCCCCACCTCCCACGACGTCATCCCATTTCTATTCTACATCACTTTACTGTCCTTTCACACCTTGATTTTCTGGAATTAATGAAGCCATAGAGTCTTTAAGTTCATCATTTCTAACTTTTCTATTATCTTTACTATCTTTTCACCCTTGTATTTCCATTTCTTCCCAAGCTAAATGCACTACTTGATTAACTGTAGAGCGCTCTAAAATCCCAGGGGCTGGCAGTGCTAAATAAAACCTTAAATTACTAAATATAATAAATATGTTTCTTGTTGAATTGGATGAGAAAAAAATCATAATGTAAAGCATCTGCACCAGCCATTTGTCCTTCAGCCCCTTCCATTTGAAAGTGTTGGTGGTCGGTGCTACATCCTCCATGGTACACTGTATTGACTACCTGCTGCACCGTTTCCTTGAGGATCTTATGGCATCATCTGTACATAAGGCTACTTAGGTGAAAGGCCTGGTGGATTGTCCCTTGTGCTATGTGGCTAGTGTAATTGGCTGCAAGTCTATATATCAGTTTAAAAACTAAAAGAAAGTTTCAGCTGGCGCTGCAGTCAGAAGCATGAGCAAAGTGACCATCAGGCATTTAGCTTTTGAGTTAATTTGGAAGGGCTTGCCTTGGTTGCTATCATGAAGACATTTGTAATCATCTGTGGAAGTGCTTGAAGTGCGTAAGACAGGCACTTCTGTGATCGGAACAGTAACGTGGTTTGGGATATCCACCAATGAGTCTCTAAGAAGTGATATAACCACAAGGCCATTCCTCTACTGCCAGAAAGTTGTATAGTGATCACATATAACACTTTTATGTCTATTCCTTATTTGTAGGTAAAAAAACAACCACCCCCATTATTAGATGATAATCAAAGAGACCCCCCCCTTTTCTGTAATTTCATTCCTCTGTGTCATCTACATTTGAATAGCTCTCCATTACTTTGTAGCTAGGTTTGTGCTCTTTATGCACACTTGCATACACAGGGACCCAATAGTGGTTGGCTTTGTTCTTCTCCATAAGAGCATTGTCATTGGTTTTGTGCTGATTCCGTACATTCATCTAAGTAGGACTTGCACAGAGGATATCAACCATGATGCAAACCAACCATGTATGGTGGGTGAAGACCATGACTAACGTCCTAGTACTTTGGATTACAGTCATATCAAAGGCTTGTTAGCTGCTGTATAGACCATTGGGTAAAGAATTGTGAATAAAAAAAGATAGCTTGTTCTACATATAAGATCTCTTCATGTATGAAAGTTACCAGAAGGTACCACAGGAGTCCAGCCTCTCTGATACCTGGCTGCATTGATTTGAACTGGGTACAACTTTTTATTGGGGAAGGGTCCTAATGTTATTCATTGAACTTGCTGGTCGCAAAAATTAATTGGTTACCATTAACCTGCATCCCCGCCCCCAATACTTGCACACTAAGGTGAGGAGAAGCTATTAGTAATCCTAGTAAGTACTTTAGATTATCTGTGTCAGAATAAGTCTGCATGTGATTGGTTCAATGCATAAAATCCCTTATTGTTGCTCTACTTTAGATGTAATGTCAGGAGAGCTCTGTAAAATGGAGCAAGAGAATTTGATTGAAAAGTAGAGGTGAGACAAGGCTGCTCCGTAGCTTAGATTTCCTCTTTTGGTGGTATTTCTCTGAGAGGCCTGTGTGAGAGCCAGATGAGTGTTCCCTGGAATGTGGAAGGCATCACATACATGGAGTGTAAGGAATAGCCAAAAGGTTAATTGGTGTCTTCTGAGAAACTACACTAATAAGTATTTGCTAAAATGGAAAATAAAAAGTTTTGGGACCTGTTCCTTCGCTTTTTTTTTAAATTCAGCACCCCGTTTTAAAGTTGACACTTTTGATGCAAAATACGGAATGTGACCCAAAACTCTTCTGAATAGAATAGTCATGCAGGTTAATCAGATCTTCCAAATGGAGCTTCCTGGGATGAAGAGCGGGCTCTGTTAAACGCTCACTTCACAAATAATCTAGTTATAGTAACCGTTGAGCTCTGGGGCATTCTCGATTCAAAATGTAAGCAAAAAACATGACTGTTAAGGAAAGGCTTTAATAAACTGTCAGTTGCTAATAGAGGACGGGTTGCTTCCCTCAAATAGTGTTCATATAACAAATGAGGTAAAGTGTGCTTTTGTTTAGCAGCTTCTTTAAAAAAGAAAAAACCTGTTCTGAACATAGGTAGCCCAGAAGGATAGACCAATAGCAGATGGATGTTTCTTGGACAAACTGTTGGAAGACATGGCCTAAACTCAGATACTGGTATTCCTAGAAAATACATATTACCTTCTCTGATGCAAGAGAGGCCCCTGCACAGGGCGTGAAATTATCCTAGTCTCAGGATAAAGCTGTTGATTGGATAACCTCCATATTGGCTTACCATAAACATCTCCCATACACCTTCAAACCTTGCTGTCTGGAAACCTGTTTTCCCCTTTCTCTTCAAGAACTACCTTAGCCACCTTCCTAGATTTATTAAATCCTTTGGTCTTACAAGTTTCAGTTATTCAGACGACATGCAAATCATATTCAATTTCTAGAACCTCAATGAGACCACTCTTGCCCTTAAGGCTCCCACCTGGCTTGATCGCCATCCATGATTGGATGACTGTTATGTGATGCGTATTTGTAAACCACACTATCACCCATGAGGGTATTCTACCGCTGAGGAGGTTCTGTGCCTAACCTTGCCTAGAGAAGGATGGTTAATTAAAAAGTCGGATCTTCGAGATTTTTGCAGAATTCAAGAGAGGAGGAGACTCTGATGTGGAGTGTTATGTCGTGCCACGCTTTAAGAGCGATCGTCCTCATCTGGTTTTGTGTATGCATGGAATGTGTGAGTAAGAGTCCAGCAGAGTGGAGGTTACTGGGTGTTTGGTGGAAGGAGAGGCAACTGTTCAGGTGGGGGTGGTTGGTGGAAGGAGTTTCAACTGTTCATGTGAGGCCTACGTTGTGTATTGCCTTGAAAGTGTGAGGAGTTTGAAATGAGCGTGTTTGTGTGTCAAGAGCCAGTGAAGCTCCATGAGGTGTGGTATAATGAGAGTTCTATGTGGGAGGTTGAGGAAGGGTTTGGCTGCCCATTTCTGTATGGTTTTTAGTCTTCTGGTGAGTTACTTTTTGATTGCGGCATAGAGCGTGTTCCCATATTCGAACTTGCTGATAACCAAGGCGTGAGTGGTGGTTTTTCTGGTGTTGCTTGGAAGCCATTTGAAGATCTTCCTCCGCATCTTCAGCGTGTGGAAGCAGGATGCAGTGACAGTGTTGACTTGTGTGGTCATGTCCAGTTTTGCTGCCGATCATTCCAAGGTTCCTGGCATGGGTCCTGGATGTGGGCCTGAGTTCGTCCGGCCACCAATTGGAGTCCCATGGTGAGGTGTTCTTTCCGAAAATCACTTCTTTCTTGTCGGTGTTGAGCTTGAGACATTTGGCTTTCATCCAGGTAGCTACTTTGGTCATGCAGGTGGTGAACTTGTTTCTTGTATTGGGGTGTTGTCCGAGAGAGAGAGAATGACTTGCATGTTTAACGGCGAATGAGAGGATGTTGATGCTGTGTTCCGGGGTAAGGTTGGCCAGAGATATCATGTATGCATTGAAGGGGAAGCTGAGCGATGAACCTTGAGGCACTCCACAGATGAATTTGGGCCTCCGAGGAGTAAGATGCTGGGCTGATATCATGTGTTCTATCTGGTAAGATGCAGTAGATCCACCGGATACCAGGTCCTTCAATGCCAATCTCGTACAGGCTCCTGATTAGGATGGGGTGTGAGACTGTGGCAAATGCTGTAAAAAGGTCCAGGAGAATTAGGGCTACCATGCCACCTTTGTCAAGGATCATGCAAATGTCATCTGTGGTGGCAGTGAGTGCTGTTTCTGTTCTGTAGTTGGGCCTGAATCTGGACTGCGTGGCATCGAGGAGCAGATGGTTTGCTGAGGTGGCTGGTGAGGCATCTGTTGATTAGCTTCTCTAAGACCTTGGCCAGGTATGATAGGAGTTAGATGCGTCTGTAACCTTTGTAACTAAATCTGGACAAAATAGAAATCATCACATGTAGAAGCACTCCACTGACAAAAGAATTTCCAGCTTGGCAAACAGATGTAGGACAGACACTTCTCGCATCAGACACTGTAAAAAGCTTGGGAATGAGTCGAGAAGCAGGACTTTTCCTGAACCCCAAATCAGCTCTGCAGTGAAATCATCAGTGAATATGCTCTGAATCCTAAGTTAGAGCTTCTGTTACCCAAGTTCTCCTCATAGAGTTCAAGTTACAGGTGCCCTTGTGTTTTCTCGCCTGGATTACTCAAACAGACTTTACCTGGAAGACCAACGTTTCTCCTAAGCAAATTGAAACTGGTCCGAAAGTCAGTAGGCACGTTCATGCTACATCTTAAAACCTGGCACATGATCTGATAATACAGTGCTCCAAGGAATGGGGCAATGGCTCCTTCAACAAAAATTCCAGACCGACCACTGTAGACAACACCTATGCTCCAACATACTCTTAAAAATTAAAGTGCTGTGTTCAAACAAACTCCCAACCTGGAAGGACTTCCTTTCTCAGATCACAAAACCTTCTCGCCTTCAGGAAATCTGAATAAACATGGCTTTTTAAGCCTCTCATTCCTGAGTGATTCTCATCCCACCATAACCATCATGCTCAAGCTATTGTGACCTCTTACACTAATGTGAGAATAATGCACCCAGCATGCAACGACTGATAAACCTAGTGTGTTAAAATAGAATGAATGCTGCATGGAGCCCCCCCTATCCCTTCTCATTTGCCCTTTAAACATAGACACGTGTACTAGTAGCAACAATTATGCCACAATCTGACAAGATCACATGTCAAAATTTCAAGCACCTCTCACCAACCTTTCCTATATTGGATATACTATAACCATACACTCTCCATACAAACATACAAGCATGCCTATAGCCTCTTGTGACAGTTTTGACTCTCAAAATGCCACAGTAGTGGAGGTTGTGTGCTATAAAGATGCCAAATAGCATAACATTACAATATTAAGGACTGTGTTTCTGTTAATGAAGTATTATTGAGCTATGAGTCATACACACTGAATTACAATTTGTGATTTTTGATCACCCATTCTGTTTTTGTCTCTAACGCACATTTATTGAGGCAATATGACAGAGATTAAAGTTACAACCATGAGGCTTCTTCTATAGTTTGGATTCAATCTAAATCATAGTCACCATATGTACAATCAATTTATTTTATCCTTGGCACTTACAACACATCCACTGTGAATAAAGATCCAGGCTAACTTAACTCAGGTAAGGCATGTGGGCTAGGCAGTTTCTTGGATCTCATACTTTACTACACCGAGAAGTGTTTAAGGTTAGGTTATATAAATATTGTAAAGATTACTTGAACATGTTAAAATCTTGATCAGCCTTTTTCTTTGATAAGGTTAAAGTTTACCTCTTGCTGTAGCATAATTGATCATTGGTTATAATTAGTTAGTTCTTGTGCACCATTCTTTTTCTGTTGTCCAACATGGGTGAGTTTTCAGTATTGATTCTTGTATGGAGTGCTCCTTGTGTTTTTTCCAAAATTCAGTGCACATGAATTTTAGCGTGCTCATCCATTCCTTAACCCCTTCGCTGCTAGGCCTTTTCCCCCCCTGTGCTAAGCCTTTTTTTGGCTATTTGGGGTAGTTCGCGCTTAGGCCCCTGTAACTTTTTGACCACATAAGGTATCCACGCCAAATTTGCATCCTTTTCTTCCAACATCATGGGGATTCTAAAGGTACCCAGGGTTTGTGGATTCCCCTGGAGGGGTCCCAGAAATTAGCCAAAATACAGCTAAATTTTGTTTTTTTTGGGAAAAATGGGAAAAAAGTGCTGAAAATGAAAGCGTCTGGATTTTTCCCTGCAATGGTATCAAAAAAGGGTTTGTGGGGCTGAAATCACCATTTTCCCAGCTTTTAGGGAATGACAGACTTTTGTCAGAAAACCAAAAGTTTTTACACACTTTTGGCATTTTTCTGGGACATAGCCGATTTTTGCTATTTTTTGTGCTTTCAACCTCCTTCCAGTTAATGGTAGAAATGGGTATGAAAGCATTAATGGATCCTGGAAAGCTATACATTTTTGAAAAGTAGACACAATTCTGAATTCAGCAAGGGGTCATTTGTGTAGATCCTTCAAGGTTTCTTCATAGAAACTAACAGTTAAATATATGAAAAATTGAAAATTAGTTGAAAAAAACAGCCTTTTGTGTCAACGTTTTCACCTGTAACTTCTTCTAATTATGACAGCTCTTTGAAAGCAATATACCGTTACACCCGCGGGACCTTACTGGTTGTGGGGATATATAGAGACTTGTAGGTTCACCAAGAACCTGACGAACCCAGAGCCAAAAACTGAGCAGCGACTTGCAATGGTTTTTTATTATGTAGCTGGTATATAGCAATTATTCTGGGAAAATGTATACATGGAAAAATTGGTATGAAAGACACCTATGTATTTCTGAAATGGGAACAAAATATAGACTTTAGAAACAGTAGATATTTGCACATTTCCGAAATTGGGAACACTCCTACTAGCATGAGAATTATCGGTCATTTTTCAAAATGACTTCTTTTTCACACATTCTTTCATTTGGAAGGCAGAAATGCATTGAAAGTCAATAGGTAATAACAGTTGCTTTGCAAATCTGAATTACCCTAAGTCTCCCGATAAAAATGGTACCTCACTTGTGTGGGTAGGCATAGTGCCCACGACAGGAAACGGCTCAAAACGCAACGTGAACACATCACATTTTCACAATGAAAAATTACCCTTTTTTTTTTTTGCAAAGTGCCTAGCTGTAGTTTTTGAACCCTAGCTCTGCCGGCACCTAGGGAAACCTAGCAAGCCTATACATTTTTGAAAACTAGACACCCAGGGGAATCCAGGATGGGGTGACTTGACTGGCTCCCACCAGGTTCTGTTACCCAGAATCCCTTGCAAACCTAAACAATTGTCAAAAAAAACACATTTTCCTCACATTTCTGTGGTGGAAAGTTCTGGAATCTGCGTGGATCCACAAATTTCCACCCACCCCACGTTCCTCAAAGTCTTCCGAGAAAAATGGTACCTCACTTGTGTGGGTAGGCCTAGTGCCCGCGACAGGAAACGGCGCAAAACGCAACATGAACACACCACAATTTCACAGTGAAAAATGACCCTTTTTTGGCAAAGTGCCTAGCTGTAGTTTTTGAGCCATAGCTCTGCGTGCACCAAAGGAAACCTAGCAAACCTATACATTTTTTAAAACTAGACACCCAGGGGAATCCAGGATGGGGTGACTTGACTGCCTCTCACCAGATTCTGTTACCCAGAATCCCTTGCAAACCTAAAAAATTGTCAAAAAAACCACATTTTCCTCACATTTCTGTGGTGGAAAGTTCTGGAATATGCGTGGATCCACAAATTTCTACCCACCCCACGTTCCCCAAAGTCTTCTGAGAAAAATGGTACCTCACTTGTGTGGTTAGGCATAGTGCCCGTGACAGGAAACGGCGCAACACGCAACATGAACACACCACAATTTCACAGTGAAAAATGACCCTTTTTGGCAAAGTGCCTAGCTGTAGTTTTTGAACCCTAGCTCTGCCGGCACGTAGGGAAACCTACCAAACCCACACATTTCTGAAAAGTAGACACCCAGGGGATTCCAGGGAGGTATGACTTGTGTGGATCCCCCAACGTTTCCTTACCCAGAATCCCCTGCAAACCTCAATTTCAGCTGAAAAAAATCACTTTTTCACACATTTTTGTGTGGGAAAGTTGTGGCATCACCGGGCTGACACAAATTTCCTGCCACCCAGCGTTCCCCGGGTCTTCCGATAAAGACGTGCCTCACTCGTGTGGGACGCCTAAGTACCACGCGACCGGCAGGCCCAAAACGTATTGAGGCAACATCAAAATTGCCTATCACCAAACAACCTGGTTTTGCAGGGGTCACCTGGGTTTTGGCCCGTGCTCGGCAGCCATCTAGGGAAACCTACCAAACCCACATTTCTGAAAACCAGACACTCGGGGATTCCAGGGAGGTATGGCTTGCGTGGATCCTCCAACGTTTCCTTACCCAGAATCCCCTGCAAACCTCAATTTTAGCTGAAAAATCACTTTTTCACACATTTGTGTGTGGGAAAGTTGTGGCATCACCGGGCTGACACAAATTTCCTACCACCCAGCGTTCCCGGGTCTCCCGATGAAAACGGTGCCTCACTCGTCTGGGAGGCCCAAGTACCGCGACAGGCAAGGGCCCAAAACGTATTGAGGCGATATCAAAATGATGTCGCCTCAATACGTTTTGGGCCCCTGCTTGTCGCGGGTACTTGGGCCTCCCAGACAAGTGAGGCACCGTTTTTATCGGGAGACCCGGGGGAACGCTGGGTGGTAGGAAATTTGTGTCAGCCCGGTGATGCCACAACTTTCCCACACACAAATGTGTGGAAAAAGTGATTTTTTCAGCTAAAATTGAGGTTTGCAGGGATTCTGGGTAAGGAAACGTTGGGGATCCATTCAAGCCATACCTCCCTGGAATCCCCGGGTGTCTAGTTTTCAGAAATGTGTGTGTTTGGTAGGTTTCCCTAGGTGGCCGCCGAGCACCGGGCCAAAATCCCAGGTGACCCCCTTGCAAAACCAGGTCGTTTTGAGATAGGCAATTTTGATGTCGCCTCAATACGTTGTGGGCCCTTGCCTGTCGCGGGTACTTGGGCCTCCCAGACGAGTGAGGCACCGTTTTTATCGGGAGACCCGGGGGAACGCTGGGTGGTAGGAAATTTGTTTGAGCCCAGTCATGCCACTACTTTCCCTCACAAAATGTGTGGAAAAAGTGATTTTTTTCAGCTAAATTTGAGGTTTGCAGGGGATTCTGGGTAAGGAAACGTTGGGGGATCCATGCAAGGCATACCTCCCCGGAATCCCCCGGGTGTCTAGTTTTCAGAAATGTGCGGGTTTGGTAGGTTTCCTTAGATGGCCGCCGAGCACGGGGCCAAAAACCCAGGTGACCCCCCTTGCAAAACCAGGTCGTTTTGAGATAATTTGTTTATTTCTGCAGCGTGAAAATTTTGGCACAATATTGCAAGGAAAATGTGACAGACATTTTGAGGTTTGCAGGACATTGTGGGTAAGATAACTTGTTGGGATCCACAAGAGAGACATCACCATGTACTGCCATGGGTGTTTAGTTTACGACAATATCTACAGTTGGTAGGTTTTTCTTAGATGGAATGTACACCTTGGCAGAGAGACTAAAAAGACAAAGATTACTGCACAGCCATCTATTCCTCAAGCACACACACGTACTGGTTGGATTTGGGACGAGGGCGAGTGATGGTTCAGTATATACAATTTTATTAACAAGAGATTTCACAAAAATGAAATGCACTGTCAATAATTGAAAGGACAAAAAACTGAACCAGTGACTCGCAGCTCGTGAGCTGTAAAGCCACGTCAAGGCCCCAACCGCTTTACAGGCCATTCACACACCTTTCATATGTGATACACACAAGACCATTCACACCACCAGGCACGAAACCAACACATTACAACATTCACAAAAAGGGACAAGGTACACCCTGCTTGAGAAAGACAAAAAAGACAAATATTACTGCACAGCCATCTAATCCTCAAGCACACACACATACTGGTTGGATTTGGCACGAGGGTGAGTGATGGTTCAGTATATACAATTGTATTAACAAGTGATTTCACAAAAATGAAATGCACTGTTAATAATTGAAAGGACGAGAAACTGAACCATTGACTCGCAGCTCGTGAGCTGTAAAGCCACGACAAGGCACCAACCTCTTTACAGGCCATTCATACACCTTTCATACGTGTGACACATACAAAACCATTCACACCGCCAGCCGCGAGCCCATCACATTACAACACTCACACCAGCAGACAGCGCCATTCAAGGGCCCATCACTTTCACACGCCCACATTCCTGACACAGCAACCACACAAGCTGATGGATTGCGTGGAGTGGCGCTCGGCTAGCAGTGTGTGTAGTGACCAGCGGCAAGTCACTACTCACACACCGCCAGCCGAGCGCCAGTCCACGCACACCGCCAGCCAAGCACCAGTCCACGCACACCGCCAGCCAAGCGCCAGTCCACGCACACCGCCAGCCAAGCGCCAGTCCACGCACACCGCCAGCCAAGCGCCAGTCCACGCACACCGCCAGCCAAGCACCAGTCCACGCACACCACCAGCCAAGCGCCAGCCTACACACACCACCATCACATTTAGGATTTTTTTATACAAAAAAGAAAACACAAACAAATTGCAAATAGATACAAATCTACTAACACAAAATCTGAAACTAAATACATTGCACTAATGCCAACCTTGAAACAGAACAAAAATTTTTAAACAATATAGACCAGGCGGTTCACTTTACCACTCATGGATGCTCCCAATAATTCTTTTGCGTGTGGTACATTCTAAAACAAGCAGGCACACACAGCCCAGGGTTAGAAGGACACCTGGGGCAGTACATACGAGTCTCCTTCCGCGTACCTCTTCGCCAACAGACTCTACATCTCCTAGTGGGAAAGTCTTTTGAGGGTGTGGGAGGAATGTGATCAGGAAAGTGGCGATCTTTCAATCGAGCCACATCCTCCACCACCCCAACTCTAGGAACACTTGCCTGTTCCACAACAACAAGGCTGCCTATCACAGACTGCTGAAACTGAACAAAAGTCAACTTTGACGCAGGAGAACACTCCTTGAACACAACAAAAGCATTGAAAGTTGCTAAATTGAAGAGATGGATGGCCAACTTCTTATACCAAATGTAAGCCTTACGAATAGCAGTGTAAGGTTCCAACCTCTGATCCACTCTATCAACACCACCCTTGTGCTTATTGTGGTCTAAAATGCACACAGGTTTGCGCACTTCAGCAATCTGACCCCAAAGAGGCACAGGTGAAGTACTCTCATCATGGATGGTAGTCAGCATGTACACATCCCTCCTGTCCACAAATTTCACAGCTAGTAGTTCATCACTACGCAAGGAACTGCACTGTCCCCTCTGAAGTTTTTTGCAAACAAGCTCTTTTGGATAACCTTTACGGTTAGAGCGGATTGTGCCACAAGCAAAAGTGTCCACTTTGAACAATTCCTTAAACAATTGCACAGCAGTGTAGAAGTTATCAAGGTACAAATGGTGGCCTCTGTTAAACAGTCTTCTAGCAAGATCCCACACAATTTTCTCAAACTCCAAAAGTGGACGGACAACCAGGGGGGTCAATAGTGGAATCCCTACCAGTGTACACACGGAAATTAAAAACCTATCCTGTCCTACTCTCAGACAACATATACAGTTTAATTCCATAGCGTGCCCTCTTGCTAGGAATGTACTGCCTAAAAACCAAACGGCCCTTGAATAGGACCAAAGACTCATCAATAGATATTTCTTTCCCTGGAGTATAGATCTCTGAAAATCGATCTACAAAGTGATCAAGAACAGGCCGAATCTTAAAAAGACGGTCACAGTCAGGGTGATCTCGTGTCAAGGCCAAAGCATTATCAACAAAATGCAACATCCGAAGCAAAAGTAAATACCGATCACGAGTCATAATTGCAGGAAATATGGCCGTTGCCATCAAGGGACTGGTAGACCAATATGAAGCCATGGACGGCTTCCTTATCAAACCCATCAATAAAGTCAAACCCCAAAACTTCTTCATCTCTTCCAGATTTGTGGGAGACCACCGGGTAGCTCTAGAGTGGGGCCTAAGTTTGTCACTGTTGTCCCTCAAAAACTGTTCAGCATACAAATTAGTCTGCTCAACAATCTCACCCACAAATACATCATCCATAAACAACTGAAAAAACTGTATAGGCAAAAAATGTTCACAATCCACTCTACACCCTGCATCACCACTAAAGGCAGGCAACACCAGCTGCACCATGTTTGGATCAACCCAGAGTCCAGCACTTCCAGTAGGAAGCCTAGCAGCCTCAGGCTGCAATCCAGATGCCTCTTGCACCATCGGCACAGCAGTATCCTCCTCGAAAACAGGCACTTCATCTGCACCGAGAGTAACTTCATCCGCACTGAGAGTACCTTCATCATCCGATGATTCCATGTGGAGAGAAAACTCACTGCCTGAATCTTCCCCTCCCTCCTCTCCCTCAGACGCACTGTCAGTCTCAAAATCCTGCTCAGAGGAAGATTCAAGAACCATACCAACCACCTGCTGAGCAGTCATTCTACAGCTAGCCATAATGCTTACTAATAAAGGTAACTTGTCAAACAAGTCAACAACAACAAACCCTTTGTAAAAAAAGAAATAAACAAAATGTAGCTTTATCACAAAGACCTATATACTCCAACACTATACCACTCACTTGACAGAAGCAGTCAGACTCACCACCTACTCTGCACAGACACAGTAAGGATCAACAATATCCCACTAAAAAAGAAAAAGAAAAAAGAAATTACACATAAGACAATGCAAAACACATCGCAAAGAATTTCATGCTCTGAACACTAACAAATATGCTGCCATTATGACACCACTTACAAAAAAATTCATTCATGCATGACAATAATACTCATTTGGAGTAAACACAACAAAAATGTTTTTCTTACCAAATAAATGCAATTACGCAAAACTGCAGAACAACCACTGCCAAAACCGCAAACAGGAATCAAAAGCTTTACACTAGAATAAAAAGGAGAAAATAAACCATTACAATCACATATTCAAATAATGCACCAGTCCACACACAATCCACCAGCTAAGCTAAGGGGTATGAGTATAAATAAAATATTCACCCCTGTAAAAGGGGAGCGACCCTTGCCCAAGGGGCCACTCCCCACAAACAAATCCTTGGTGGTCTAGTGGGCCAAACATAGGGAGACACAGCCCCCAAAGGAGAGCGACCCTTGCCCAAGGGGTCACTCTCCCAAAAACAATTCCCTGGTGGCCTAGTGGGCCCTAGATTAAAAAAAGGCAAAATCTACCCCCTCCCCCCCCCCCCATGGGGGCAGACCGCCAAAAACATAGCCCCCGAAGGGGAGTGACCCTTGCCCAAGGGGCCACTCCCCACAAAGTATTCACTCGTGGTCCAGTGGGCCACATTAAAACAAAATGGCGAAATCTGCCCCACAGAGGGGCAGACAAAGCCAAAAAACATTGCCCCCATAAGGGGAGTGACCCTTGCCCAAGGGGCCACTCCCCACAAACAAATCCCTGGTGGTCTAGTGGGCCAAATATGGGGCGAGACAGCCCCCAAGGGAGAGCGACCCTTGCCCAAGGGGTCACGCTCCAAAAAAAAAAAAACCTGGTGGCCTAGTGGGCCCTAGATAACATAAAAAGGCAAGATCTGCCCCCCCCCCATGGGGACAGACAGCCATAAACATACCCCCAAAGGGAGTGACCCTTGCCCAAGGGGCCACTCCCCACACAAAACAGACTCTTGGTCCAATGGGCCAATTTGTTTTTTAATTATGCAAAAATCTGCCCCCCCAGGGGGTCAGACAAAGTTATTTAATTATGCCCCCAATAAGGGGAGCGACCCTTGCCTAAGGGGCCGCTCCCCGCACGCAGTATTGCCCTTTAAATAAAAAATAAAAAAATCCCTGGCGCTTGTGGGCATTCCTGCTGCACGATCGTGCAGCAGGAATGCACAAAAGAGGCATCGGGGGAAAGGAAAACCCTTTCCCCCGATGCCTCTTTTGGAGAAATCCCCCCCTCCCCAGCGACAAAACTTACCTGTTTGTTCCCCGACGCGCTAGAAGCAAATGGCTTCCTGCGCGTCGGGGAACAAAGGGAAACCTCCAATGACGTCAGCGCGCCTCGCGCGCTGACGTCATTGATGACGCGGAGGGGGGGGGACGCAGGGGAAGGGCTTCCCCTGCCTTCCCCTGCACAAACCCGCCGATCAGCGTCCCACGGGGGGAGCGACAGTGCTTCCCCCGTGGGTGGGTGCCATGACGGCCTGGAGCCGTCATGAGCACACGCCCACTGTGCATCATGACGGCTCCAGGCCGTCATGAGCACCGAACGGGTTAATTGGTAAGACGTGCATTTCAAGAAATCATATGTTCATGAGTTGTTAGGGTTAACAGAAAAAAGGCGAGGGCAACGATGGGATGGGGAGACCTGTGCATAGTTGGGATCCGTAGATGGGAGACCAGCTACTAAGTTTTGCACAAATTGGAGAAAAGTAATGGGGCAAGAAAGATTTTGGTATGATGTACATTAAGGATTTCTGTGTTTGGTAACTGCTTGCCAGAAGTAGAATTAGACTGTTGGTGGACTGTGCCTTCATTCTGCTTGATACAAATTATGTTTTTGATTCAGAGTATTGATTTCTATTTTTTGGTGCTTTCATTTTATCTGACGTCTCCTTGTCTGAATGTTGTGTGCTTTTTACTTGGGCAGCATTCCCTTGCCTGGTGCAGGGTGTCTGTATTGACATTACGGAATGCTGGGGCCAAGGCTCTCTGATAGCTGTGCACAGTAGTGCGTGTGAGGCAGTTGAGTTGGCGTGGAGCTGAAGACTGGGAAGACAGCTGCTCACCAGGTCTCCTGAAGAACCTTAATTCAAGGTGGTACCAGAGTAGAGTTTTCGAGTTAGAAACCTACCAAGGCCACTTTAATGATAGTTCTTATGAGCAGTACTAGGCTTCTGCATTACTGACCCATATCCAGGAAAGCTAAACAATTATATAAACATGGCAGGGAGAGCTGGGTTTGGGTGTAAATCATGAGGTTCCTGAGTTGAGCAACATTAATGAAAGGTCTGATCCCTGGGTCAATGAATGGAGAGCCTGCCAGCAGGACTTGAATGTAAGGGAGAATGAATGACGGTGACTGAGAGACAGACTAGATGAGGGTCACTATGAGGTGCATTGGATTAGGATCACCATGATATCCCTATCCTTCGTCTAGTATTGTCCTGTTGAGAAAAGTAATGTTCAGATAGATTGGGCCATACAGCAGAATATTGCCATTCAGAAGTGTTGGGATGGAAAAGTCCTCCACATTGTAATGGAAGAGCACCCCTTTCTTGAGTGCACCAACTGTTCTGATGTCTGGATTCCTAATGCTGATTTTTGTTGTCCTAGGCAAACATGTCATGCATGTGCATCATGACATAGGCCTGTCACATGTATTGTGGACTTGTTGAACCGGGAGGGGGTGTCCAAAGCGCTACCCTCATAGCGGTGAACGGCTACCGCCTTTACCAGGAGTTGAGCAGCACAGACGCGGTGGTGGCAGCATACCGTGTAGTGATCAATCAGAGGGCACAGGTCCTGTTTACCAGTGTAAGTGGAGCGAGGCCTGTAGGCTCACTAATTTAAAATACCTCCGCTGTGTGCTTAACTCACCTTTGGCCTGTATCAGTTTGGTGTGCAGTGCTGCACATTGCATCATGTGTGATGTAAATGTGCTGGGTGTTTGTGTGCCTGTGCATGGTACAATACAGGAATAATGCAGTGCTGTGCAGTGTGTGCATGTGATATCCATGTGCTGGATGTATGTGTGCCTGTTAGTGGTACAATACATGAAGAATGTAGTGCTGTGCAATTTGTGTATGTTGTATGCATGTGCTGGGTCTGTGTGTGCCTGTGAGTGGTACAATACATGGCTGACTCTGGGTTCCATTTTGTGAGACTCGGGGCTGCATGGTGACACATGAGGAGTGGAGGAAGAGGAATCCCGAGAGAGAGAGAGAGAGAGAGAGAGAAAGAGAAAGAAAATAACAGAATTCACTCACTTGTTTCAGAATTCACTCACTTGTTTAGGAAATCCAAGTTTGATATGTTTGGACAAAAGGGGCTACCTTTAATGAATTTCAAAGGAGATTATTTGCAAACAGATTTCTTACACACTCGCACTCTCTCGCTCTCTTTTTTTTTTTTTTTTAAGTACTCATACTTCGTAGTGTAACTGATGACTAACTAATGCCCGCATTAAAAAGTAGATTACCTAAAATCACATTGCTGAGGTTGGGTTTAATTTAAGCTCACAGTTCTAGCTCAACCCCGCCCAGACCCTTTGCCTCGAAGACCACGGCTGCTAGTTGAAATGTTCCCTTGCCTTCATCCGCCTGCCTCGCGGTGCACTGTCTCCTTTAGTCCAGCCTAAGTCTTAAACTGTCCTTTTATACTCGCCCTTCCACACGCCACTGCAGATTGCCCGATTTAAACTGCATTGCCATTTGTCCTCATTAAATACGGCCACTTTACGGCTTCATCTGTGTTTATAGCAACCTTCAAGTCTGGGCCTTTCTGTCCCCGGAACACAGTGATAGAAAATTAAGTCATTGATCCCTATCAACAGTCTGAATGGGTATTTCACAGTGGAAGGTTGCCAGGGCACGAGACAGTGACCTTGGGCTACAAACTGTAACTTCACAAGGCAAGACATTCAATATGTGCTATAGTTACTAACATAATTTACAACTTTGGGTCTACCTCTGGCAGCCGCCCCCCGTTTAATGACAAAAATAAAAAGTATAGCATCCCTTTTTGTATAGTCCCTATTACAAGAGCCCTTTAAAGGCTCGCCTAAAATACTACATTACTATTCAGGTCAATAGAACGCGTTTTATCACCTCTATCTCCCAAAGTTACAAATACGGAGATAGTTACCTTATCCATACTTACTGGACTGAGACCACACCAGGGGATTAGATTCGGAATATCCTCCGCTGCTCAGGGGTTGCAAAATGTCACGTGAGAAGGGCTGGCCAGCTCCCTGAGGTCCTGGCCATTAGCAGTCACATACTCATCCGTGCCTTATATGCCATGAATAGCGCTTGCGCCAGAGAGCCACTCCGCTGGTAGATGTGCCATTTTCTGAAGACTCAATTGGAATTTTTCAGAGACTAAGAAAGACGCACAGAAAATTCAGGATGTAAAACCAGCTCACCCTATCCCCAAGAGTATCTGCAAAGACACTTTCCTTTGCGTGATTTACTATACCAGAAGCGTTGGGTACTTCTTGATCACAAACGCAGAGAACCTACAACCGTTATTCAAGAATGGAGATTAGTTGTTGAGACAGGCCCGGTTCAGGAAGCAAGTAATCACAATTAACTGAGGCTGCCAAAACTTACATATATCTTCCAAGATGAAATATTCGGTGTGGTAACGGATCACAAGCTGCTAGTGCCTGACTTTCAAGGATCATCCATAACTGCACCCTCTTCCTCGCATCAAGGGGTCCATTGCAACCCCAGGAATATCAGCTCCCAGTGGAGTTATCAGCCTGTGGTAGACAATCCCATCACACTAGTCATTTAACCTGGCACAGGTGACGCACCAATAGAATGCAACAAAGGCCATCCACAAGAACACTTGTGGATGGTTGTGGAAAACTCCCTGCCTGTGGTTGTGAGCTTGGAAGAGGTAGCCAATGGAAAGGGCCAGTGACCCCAATTTACAAGCTGATTATGGCTGCTTAGCAGAGTAGTGAATGGAAAAACCTGCTGTAGGGCAGTACATTTAAATGAAGAAAAAAACTAGCTACCATTCTAAGAATCATGTACAAGTTATATTTGTCACAAGAAGGGCTGGTGTAAGATGGCACCACATGGTAATGTTTCCCTCTCAGGAGATCAAATAGTCCAACCTACTCACAGTACACACCAGTCAGTGGTCAACACCAGCACCACTTTTTGAAGGATTGTGTCAGTTTTCCCCTCATGCATTTTAAAGTGGACATGGAGGTCCAACGTTCAACTTATTGTTCAAGGCCACTGAGGGTGGCCACCCTCTGAGAATGAAAGACGCTGTGGGTAAGTGGAACCACAGTGCTCCTGATGTCACCACTGCTGTTGCTGGAATATCCGACTTTCTGATGTCCAGGTCCTCTGGCCCAGTCTGTCTGCAAGAGTAGAATTGCCTCAATCCCAACAAGATATTGCAGCTCGAGACCCAGTGAAAACCCTTCACTCTTCATCCCCGCAGCCCCCACCATTGTTGCTAGGTCAGTTAGCAATTCCACTGGCCTGTTGCTCTGCTTCAGTACTATTGCATGCCTGATGTTGCATCGCAGATGGCTGTGCCACTTTGCACCCCCTCATATCACATGTAATCAGTCAAATATTGTGTTATACGCTGACATTTTCTACCGGGTTGAAGAATTCATGCACTTCCCAACTAAGGTCCTGATGTGCAGTTTGTAATTGTAATTGCATTTATATAGTGCTTACTACCCCATACGAGGTGTCGAAGCGCTTTTCGGCAAGTAGCACACTACTCCGGAATCCAAAAAGGGTTAGTGGTGAATTAGTATTGGGAAAAATGAATGGTTTTGAGTGGTGGGCATGTGAGCCTGTTAGTTGGATTGAAAAAGATAGTGGAGGGATAGAAGAGGGAAGGGTCTAGAAAGTGTTTATTTGGAGATCATAGCAGTAGGTGGAGGTTAGGAGTGAATAAATGAGAGATGGAGGGAGGAAGAGACTCTAGAAGTGGATTAGGTAGAAAGATGAGGTATCGGATGAGTCTAGGAGGGATAAACGAAGGAATGGTTTAGAAAGGCTTGCTTGGGAGATCTGAATAGTAAAAGAGGTTTGAGATGATGAAAGGAGGGGTAGAGGAGGGAAGAGTCTAGAAAGGGTTATTTGGATCATGATAGTAGAATGAGGTTTGGGATGAGTCATAGAGTGGTGGTAGAAGATATATTGAGAGAGGTATAGGGTGAGAAATAGGGTAGTGCATTGGAGAGAGTAGTAGAACAAGGTTTGGAATGAGTCAGAGTCACCACCAAGCAGGGTGCAGGAGCCCTGCTTTGAGTTTTCTGGATCTAGTCTTGCACCTTATGAGGTAGGGTTACTCTGTCACAAAAGTGACTAATACCGCATCTGCCTTATTACAAGTGAAAGATCATATAATGCACTTGTAATAGGACAGATGGGATATCCATACATGCCAACATTTCAGAACAGGAACCGGGAGATTTTGAAAAGAAAATCAGGGGAATATGCTTTCTCCATTACCTTCTACTGAAGCAGAGGCAATTTCAGGTGGAAGGCCTAAAAAATAAAGCAATAGTGTCTTCAAAAATAAGTCAACTGAATTGAGTCTTTTGGCATGTGTGACATATCTTTCACAATGTGGGGAAACGTCATTTTGGACGAAGCTGGAATCGCGCTGTGCCAACACAGCACCAGCAATAGAACGAACGTGGCATTAGCACTCATTCGTTCAGCGCACAAGTTGTAACAACGGCTTACTTTTAGGGGGGCGCATTGGTGGAATGGTGTTGGATTTAAAGTCCAACGCCTTCCCTACTGTTTCGCAGACTGGAGTTGGAATAGTAAATTAAACTATTCCAACATCCAGCACCCCCCTAAGTCAAGTTGTTAAAATAACTTGAGTACTGAACAAATGTGTCCTAAAGACACATTTGTACAAAAGACTGCATTCGGAACGCATGCATCCTAAATGCATGCGTAATACATTCGTACATTCCACATTGTGATGGAGAACCTGTCCTTCAAACTCTAAATCGGGCTCTAAGTGTGATTTCAGAATTGATTGCGAGGTCTGTGGATTTCCCATTTAAATCTCACTTTTTGTTTGTTTTATTTAGCGCAAACTAGACCGGAAGGTATCGGAGCGCTTTACATGAGCACCTGTTGCGCTACAGACCGACACATTCATTTTTGTTAGGTACGGGGAGATTGTGATTTGCCCAGAATCACAGGATGTTGAGCGTCTCTCCTGAGACTCGAACCCAATTCCCCAGCGCCGAGGTCGACCGCTCAAGCAGTTAGGCCACATCCTCTCCCCTAATGGTGCAACTGTAATCCCACAAAAAATCTACTTGCCCGTCTCTCTACTGCAACCTTACAAATTCGTCTTAAAATGGCATCTCTGTGACTAACAGCAATTGAGATATTGTTCACAAGAACTTAGCAGTCAACGGCATGTGCCTATCAGCCATTTGTAGTGGTGATCACTCTGAATAAATTAGATGACAAATTTAAGTATACAGACGTTGCACAGAAAATTCCCCTTTTTGAACCATTGTAGTTATTAACGGTCTCTTAAGGGATGTAATTACAATGTTGTCCTCTGAAGTAAAGGCCCTTTTCCCTTTATCTTTTTGTTTAATTTTCTTCATTATCTTACAGGCCCATCTCATTGTAAAACTCTATCCTCCCAAAATACGCATACATTGAGAATTCAATATTACAGGATTGACGATCCTCGACAAGTCCAACTAATGTAGTCCTATTTCCTGAACAGAAGCAGAGCTTCGGTGGTTGGGCTAAACATACGTTTCTCCCATCTGCAACTTACCTCATACAACCAGTACCCATTAGGGCCACCAAGTAACAGATGTAACAGAGCTCCTTCGTGTGTCTCTGTCTCCCAATAGTATCTGTATTTCTATGCCTTTCCCCAAGCAAAAGTGTAGGGGAGAATTAAAAGTACCCCCAAATATTAGAGGGCAGGACAATTTACTATTACACCTCCAACGGCCACGAGGCACACTGTTTTACCTCGTGACTGAAGTAGACATTTATTTATATATAGGAAGAGCGTTTTTGTTTCGCTGATACTTTTGGTGCCATTTGATGAATCTTCATGAAACTTTCCAAAAAAAAGGCACTCACCTCAGCTCTTTACTGGAAAATTTTGGGTTGATCTGTCAAGTGATGGAAAAGGGTGGTCTCAAAATGTAGAATTTCCATGCTAATTCCATAGGAAACTTCTGGTATAGCTACAGAAAAAAACGTCAGAACAGAATTACATCAAATTCGGCAAAAAGTTAGAACTTTACTCAAAGTGCCCTTTTTGTAATTTGGTGTAAATCAGTTTGTCTGTGTTCGAGCAATTGGAATTAAAATAGGTGCCTGGGGGCCATGAAGGGGTTAAAAAACTAGGTATATCTGAACGGTTGGTCCCATGGGAGACCCACGGTTCCCTAAAAAAAAAATTCTCCAAAAAAAGTGTTCTATGATTGGCCAAGGGAACTTTTCCCCCCCCGTTGGCCATTTCAGTACGGTACCAAGTGATCTGATTGGCTGGCTGCAACCCAGAGAAAAATGTTGCAACCTCCATTACAGGACTCTGGGTCTCAGTCCCCATGTCCTACAAATGTTTAAAAAAAGGTATAAGGGGCCAGGGTAGGGGCATCCTGACACCCCAGCACTTGTATGGTAGTTTCCAGAATCCCCCAGTTTAAACAAGGAACACATTGTGACACTGGGATTGCAGTAGTCCTGCAGGACCCAGCACAGCCCTCCAGTTAGGTACTGTGGTATTCCTGTGGGAGCTGCCACACAAGTTTCACCCCTCCCTGTACTGTACAGGCTTCACCTAGGGAAACTTCCATGGTACCGCACTACTGGGTGGAGGAGGGAGTGTGGCCTGGGCAACAGTACTGCAGGAGCACTTTGGTACTGAAAGAAAAACTAAAACAAAAATGTGATTTGGATGTCTGTGGTGGGGTGGACATCACTGGATGGATGGGTGCATGACTTGGCCAAAGGGGCATGCCTAGCTGGAGCAGAAGTAGGCTACCTGTGGAGAGTTGTGCTGCCAACCCTCCATTGCACATGGCCAAAGGCCTTGCTCTTCATGTTGCTCGCCCGCAATAGGGTGGGGTGGGGTAGTTTGGCTGCTGGACCTAGCGAACCCCCCACTGTGCATGACCGATGACTATACGCAGCAAGGGTTGGCTGCCTATGCAGGGTTCAGCTGTGCCCAGCAGAAGGGGGTTAGGTACCTGGGATAGGAGTGTGGGTTCACAGTGTGGTCAGAGGGGAACCTGGCTGAAGCAGGGGCTTGACTACCCGCGGAGTATTGAGCAGTCAAACCCCTGCTGTGCATGGCCAAAGTCTGAGCGTAGTAGGGTGGTGGCGACCCGTATGGGGGTTGGGCGCAGGGCCTGGCCTATAGCCAGTCCCTGGGCCATCCCCTCACTGAAGGCCATGCAAGGTGGGTGAGTTTGTTGAATATGATCAAATCAACATCAGAAAGTCACTGAAAAAAACAAAGGTAAAGTGCTGTTCTAGTTATGTTTGGTGAT
Source organism: Calotriton arnoldi (assembly GCA_963921515.1). Taxonomy (NCBI): domain Eukaryota; kingdom Metazoa; phylum Chordata; class Amphibia; order Caudata; family Salamandridae; genus Calotriton; species Calotriton arnoldi. Next base: position 88,269 of record CAWUFW010011154.1, on the reverse strand, counting down.
AAGATCTTCGCTTACGTTCAGCATTTGTCAAAATTGACATTTCAGATTGTTAATCATACTTAAAATTCACTTAAATGTAGAATTATATGTGAGTAACCAAATAGCAGGGATGTTTTCACTGACGAATTCTGAGTGACGTCAAATAAGCAACTAGAGTGAAGCTTAAGTTGTCTATGATGTGATTTACAACACTGAGGTGGACAATATCCCTACCATTCAGCTATTCATGTACAATTTATTATGTTTGCCCCCACTCACTCTTTCCCTGTTTGGATGAGGTGCACAAGGGCAGAGGAATCCTGGAAAAACCATGCAGAACCTAGTGGCTTGCCATCCGCCCAACCACCCTCTGCATTAACCTCTCCAACCCCAAATGTTTAAATACCTGGTCTTCTCTCACTCCCCCTCCCCAACCTCAGCATTACCCTCCACCACCATATATTTGTTAAAGAACTACCATCCATCCTACCATCATCTCCTTCCACACATGGAAATAACCTCTGTGTACCTTTCCACCATATGAAAAATAAGTGCCTGGTGTCCTGCAAACTTTCCTACTCCAGCTTTTGCTTATTCTCTCCACATCCTTTCTCAAAACCACACTATCTCACATTGAGAGCAGAGATTTGGCAGGGACCTGACAGCACCTCTTTGAGAGCCTCTCCTCCTAATGGCATAGATTCCCTGTTAGCGTGAGTCTACAGAGGACTGCAGCTGACCGGAGAGACAGTGGTTGGTTGCTCAGGATCTCAATCTTCATTAACCCGTGCTTTCCCTGCAGTTGAGAGTACAAGCTTGTGTCCAGCATGTTGTTGCTTAGACATCAGACCAATGATAAAATGTAACTCTTTTGTCATTGCTCTGATGTCAGAGCTGTGAATAACCTGGCTTTGAAGCCTGTAGTCTTTGTATTGTCTTCCGTCTTCGTTGTACACCACAACAACATGGTCAGGTTTTAAATAATAAGATTTTTTTTTTTTACCCAGAGAGAATAGAGGGCGCATACCTAAAAAACAAAATACAAATAATGCTTCTGGGAAACGAAGAGAACATACCATAATCTTTGCTTTTTTTTTTTAACCATATTTTGGCTTCAGTTACGAAACTGGTTACAAACTTTAGGTCTTTTATGGGGACTAAATGCTTTAGGAGGTGTGCATGGTGTGGTTAAGCATGATGGGCAATCTGTGTCCTTTTAGGCTCACTGAAGCATGTTGTGCTGAATTTGCTACCATTCATGGGGGCATGCAGGCCTTTCTCTCATCTCTTGTAGATACCTGGTGAAAGATTCTACACTTTGTGCTGCATGGTGTAGTGTAGTATAAAACATGAATGATGGAACTCTTTTGGTTCCCGAGTTCGTACACCTGAGTGAAGTGAATGCAGGTTTAGAACATTGAGTTCTTGCTTACACGCTGAAGAATAAAGACGTGTATAACTACTGTCCGTGTGTGGCGTAGTCATTGGCGAGTGCCCGGCTGGGTAGGAAGCTACAACTGTTGACCAGTAGGGGATAAGTAATCCGTAGATAGGCAGTGCTGTCCTAGAGAGTTCGCCATGGTCTGCAAACTGCTCATGCATGCCATGTGTGCCACAGTCGAAGTGCAGAATTGACGCAGGCACCTGTGGAGTATCAGCGCAACGCCAAGCTTTCAAGGCTAAAGAAAGAATCATTGAAAATCTACACATCGGTGGCTGGGAATCAAACGAAAAGGCCGCAAACAAAGGTACCACGCTACTATGCAAATTAATAATATGTCATATGAAATAATAACGCTAAAGGTGGATGCGACCCGGTTTTAAAAAAACGCGTATGGTGATAATCCAGTGTGAGTTGAGCTGTAATCTGATGTGCTCTGAAGCAGAGATTAACCAAGTGTTTACGAAGAGTCATTGAAGCACAAAGCCAATTGAATATCATAACAGTGTCTGCTTAGCAAGGTATTTGAATGCGAAAAGATAGGTCTACTTACCCAAACAACTCAAGAGAGTCACCATACCACGGACTGCTGTGAAGTGGTCCAGAGGCCAGACCGGGGATGTGCTTGTGAAGCTGTCCATAAACGAAGTGGCCCACCAACAAAGCTGCTGTGTGGGGAATCAGAAAAACTCCACAGATCTCGGTCAAAATAAAGAGCCCCAATGGAGAGAAAGGGCGAGATCAAAGTTCCTAAAACTGTCAAGGTTGACTCTGAAGCCAGCACATTGCAAAGCTCTAAAGATGGTTTGCGTGAGCCAGCTCCTCAAGAAGCATTAGACAGACCACTGCTGTCCACTAAGGGTTATACTGCTGCTGCTTTCTTAAAATCGCCATCATCATTTGATACAGCCAAAAAACATAATATTGGCAAAAGATGGACTCCATGAATAGAGAATTTTGAGGATTTCATAAATGTAATGGATAAGACAGATGACTAAAAGATGATCAAATATCTGAAGAACATGGCTGGTCTGGTGAGGGTGTAAAAAAAACTATAAAAATGATACCACACGATGAAGAAGTGATGTACAATCAAATCAAAGCAGACTTGAATGTCAAGTTCAATTCAATGCTAAATGTAGATTACGAACGATACTCCTTCGGTCATGAACACCAGAGAGTAAGTGAAACCATCAATTAATTTTTTGAGACTGGATCTCCTCATGAAGCATTGTAAGTTTAATGAACTTATGATGCAGAAGCTACCCGCCTCAGAGTTATAGATAGATGTCTGTCAGATTCCTTCAGAAGACGAATGCTGAAGGAAACTCTGAGCTTGGCGCAAGTCCTCACGGCTGCCTTAGCTGAGGAGCATGCTAATCGACAAGCGGCTGACATGGGGCCGGAGTTGCCCAGAATGCCTCAATCATGAACGAGAAAAGTAGGCCAAAGCCTGAAGCTGAGAGACGCAAAGTGATGTCTCTCCAGAAAAAGAAATTGTGTTTCTGATGTAGATTGTTGTTTCCACATGATGGTAGATGTCCTGCCATTGGATAGATTAGCAACAGCTGCAGCAAAGCAAACCATTTTGTGGCCGCGTGCAAGGCGAAAGGAAAAGTGAGTGCGTCACATCATGAAGACAAAATGGCCGACTGAGCGCTGCATCAACGACGTTCGACGTGCTCCCTCAAGGCCAAGCGGTCACATCAACTGAGGCAAATCGACAGCAAACAAAGTTGATCATTAGATAAATCCTTGTCAAAGAGTTACTCAGTGTCGGTTTCCAGTGAAAGTGACAATGATAATTGAGCAATGTTGATGTTTATTTCAGCGAGGTGTTTGCATGTGGAACTAGTCGAATGTGAGAAACACCACAGACTAAAGAAAAATTGACGTGAAAAAGCACCAAAAACTAACAAACGTCCGAAGATTACCCTGAAGATAAATGGGTGTGCGATACCTTTTATTATTGATAGTGCTGTGTCGATCAACATCATGCCAGAGGAAAAATATTGTGAATTGTCTCCATTACTACAACTTATGCTGTCAAAAACTAAAGTATATACATGGGCTGCATCAACACCTTTTAAAAATCAAGGTTCCTTTGTAGCAGTGATGAAACACATGAAAACTGTGGTACAAGCGCCTATTCATGTACTTCCAGGCACGGTTTCATGTGCCTTTTTACTGAGTTTCAACACTGCAAATGGGACTGATATCAGTGAACTACAATATGAGTGCTCATCATGAAATAGTCAATTTCCTTCATCATTTCATGGGTTAGGAAATCTCAAGACTATGAAAGTACAGTTACATATAAATGAGGATGTTCGTCCTGCTGCCCAAAGACCAAGACGAATTGCATTTCACTTCCAAGAAGCTGTTGAAAGAGAAGTTAATTCATTGCTCAAACACAATACCATTGAACACTCCACTGGTCCAATACTACGGGTTTCTTCCATTTTAGTAGTTCCTATAAGAGACCATGAAGGAGCTGCATGCCTTTGCTTTGACATGCATCAGGCCAGCAAGGCAATCGAGAGAGAACGACATCCAGTTCCACACATTGCTAATATGATAACTGAGTTGAATGGTGCTAAGATTTTCTCTCGACTTGACTTAAACAAAGGATATCACAAGTTGGAACTTGAAGAAAATTGCTGGTACATAACCTTTTTTACACACATTAGTCTGTTTCACTATAAGCAACTGAGTTTTGGTGTATCCTCTGCTACAGAACTTTTCCGAGATGTCATTCGTCGTATCATACAACCTGTTGTGAATGCCTTCAACTATAGTGACGACATATTGGTTTTCAGAGCTAATCACAAAAAGTATGACAAAGCTCTCATTCAGGTACTTTGTTTGCTAAATGATGCTGGATTAACTTTGAATGCTGACAAATGTGATTTTCATAAGACCAGTTTGAAATTCTTTGGCCACATCTTTTCTGATGGGGGTCGGACACCTGATTCAGGTGAAGTGTAAGTGCTATCTACTGCTAAACCCCCACAGGACATTTCCATGTTATGTTCATTCCTTGGGATGGCAGTTACTGTTCTAGATACATACAAGACTTTGCCACGGTAGTGCACCGTTACGTGAAATGACGAAAAAGAATGTTGTGTTTCATTTGTCTTGTCACGCGAGTCCGAGGAGATTTTCAAGAGAATCAAGCTAGCCATCAAGAATGCCACTGAAATGGCTTACTTTGATCCCAAGCTTCATACTGATGTAGTTGATGCTAGCCCTGTTGGGCTAGGTGCAATCTTTGCACAGCACAATAGACAGCCAAACGCCCTGAGGCATATTGTGGCATACGCCAGTAAAAGCCTGTCACAAACTGAACTTGCTTATTCACAACCCGAGAAATTTCGAAAGCTTGTCAGTGGTGTGGGCTTGTAAATATTTCCATGTGTTCTTGTATGGGAAACCTTTCATAGTAGTGACCAATCGTCAAGCACTCCTGACAATCAAAAAGCCAAGATGCCTCCTCGTATTGAACGTTTGGGTTTGACATTACAGGAATACAACTACAACATCGCTCACCATCCAGGGAAGGATGAAAGTCCTGTTATTTTTCAAGAGTGCCCATACAATGCCCTGGTACCCCTTGTAACACAGTTTAAGACAATCTAAATTTAATTGTAAAATCGAACACATCAGCTACCATGTCATCAGAACAAATTGTCACTGCCACAAGCCAAGACAGTGACATGCTGAAGTTGAAAGACATTATTGCTCACCGATCATGGAACCAGCACTCTCGATCTCTCACCAGTGACAGTGAGTTCTTAAAATTCAGAAATGTTAGAGATGAACTGTCTGTAAATCAGGAAGGCCTCCTTTGCGAGGTATGTGGATTGTCATTCCGGAGAGTCTACAACAGCAAATAATTGATGTGCCCCATGAGGGACACAGAGGAATAGTTGCCACATAGAGATCTCTTAGAGTCTGGTTTCCTCATTACAATTAAAGGATTGAAAGAGAGTTAAAGGCCTGTCATTAATGCAACTGTCTCTCATCTCACCTTACTCAGCACCCTTTAAACTGAATTGCCTAACCATGCTTGGGAGACTACTGCTGTTGATTTCTTTGGTCCTCTTGAGAATGGACATCATCTTATGGTCATTGTTAATGAGTACTCTCATTTTCCATTGGTAGAAGATGTTTCATCCATCACTCATAAAAAAGTTATTGAAAGATTAGATGTCATCTTTACGACATGGGGTATCTCTGGGATCTTGAAATCTGACAATGGTCCACTCTTCAATGGTTGAGAGTTCAAAGACTTTCTCAGCCATCTCAATGTAAAGCATCAGAAAAGTAATCCTCTTTGGCCCCAGGCCAATGGCCTGGTAGAATGATTCAGGAGTACTCTAAAGAAACCTGTGCAGATTGCTGCATTAGAGAAGCGTGACCTCAGGACTGTTTTGAATACCACTCTAAGAGCTTAGCGATCGACCCTTCACTCGACTACAGTGGATAGCCCTGCAACTTTAATGTTGAGGAGAGGCATGCTGACTAAGTTACCCCAATGGACCAATCTCAGATCAAAGACTGAGAAAGACATTTGCACAGAGTATTCTGGCCACAAATGAAAAATGTAAATCTATGCTGACAAGCGACGCCATGTGAAAGATATCAATTTCAAGAGAGGAGATCGAGTACTATTAGTTCGACAGTCCAGAAAGTGGAAATCTTTCGAGGCTGAGCCCTTTACTGTCACAACCACCAAGGGACGCATGGTGACTGCCCAACATCCTGGAAAGTCCCTCACAAGGAATTCTCACTTCAGACATGTGGCTCATCACTCACCAAACATCTCTGTCACTGTAGAGACTCTGTCTGGACAGACCGTGGTTGATCCTGTGACTGCTGTTGTCTCCATCTCACCTATGCAGATCACTGACACTTCGACTGCCAGCTCCCGGTTTCCGATGACCCAATCAGGCCATGTGATCCTAGCACCACGAAGGCTCATTGAAGAGTTATAAGTGTCTCTGTCTCAGGGGCTGCAGGGGCTTGCGTTACGCCTCTGACTTGCGCATAGTGTTTAGGTTCAGGTAGGGAAACGTTTTGGAGCAGAATTCTTAAACTGGCAATAAGGGATAAGCTAAATTAAATTATATTGCATGTAATTGACAAAAAATGCAGAGGCTCATTCGGCAGAACACAGTGGTTGCGCCATTACCACTTTTAGAACGTGGCAATCGAGGACTCAAAACTATGTTCCGCGATATTGATTGCCACATAATTATTCTTACATTTGAATGACCTCACGCTTGCTTTTCAGTCTCCTATCTGAAATGTGGTGTATGTTTGCAAGTATCTTTTTGCCTGCGTTCCTTACCACATGGTGCAGTTGTTCATTTTTCAAGTCTGACAGCAGCTGACGTGAAAATGTAAATGGAGAATCAGCACTAATGCTAGCAGAACTTGATGGAACATGTTTCCTAAGCATTTGCTTTATGATTTCCTAATAATCTAATTTAAAGTTAAACAGCATTGACAAGCACTCCATTTTCTTTCAATGCCAGATTTGCTTATGAGAGCTTATATGACAAATTGCCTTCTGCTGCAGAGTATCAAGTTCAGCGGAAACCCAGTCTATTTTTTCTCAGAAATCATCTTGAAGTGTCAGCGTGCACACAGGCCGCCTAATTTCTGTAGTTTGTGGATTTGAATAACAAAGTTAATCGGTGTTACCTCACCAAACTGTACTGTTGTTGGAAATACCTTATCTGAAGAGAACATACGGGATTGGGGGACTACAAAAACACCTAAATAAGGGAAACAAAAATCATCACATAAGCGGTCATAGTCTTAAAGGTACAATGATGCACATTAAACAAACTCACCTAATCCTAGGGATGCAAATTGGGTGACTATACCGTTTTTATTAATGCAGTTACAAGCATTTGGGATTAAAGGAGCCAGATAAATGCTGGTGGATCTAGGAAAGTGTGAAAGTTGGAGAGCGGTCTGCTCCCCAACTTGTGTTGCATATACAACACATTTTTCTCCTCTACCTCAATTTTTCCACCAGACCTCAGACTTGGAACCAGTAGCTGAGATGGGATGGGGTGGTCGGGCATATGGGATGCAGAAGTTACTTTGTGCATCTCCACACATCTTATCCACTTATGATGTAGTGTCCCACTAAGCTATAAAGAAACATGGCATCTTTTTCCATTTTGTTCAGCAAAGTTTGAATCCCATACATCATGGCATTCACTCCTTTATTCAGGCAGTCATTCTCTTGCCTGCTGCTAGCAATTCCTGATCTCATTAGCCTACCAGAGGCGGGGTATAAGGACCTAGATCTTCAGATGAGTTGATGTTTCAGCCATAGATGTACATTTAAGAGGTCACTCTGAGGCACTCTTCCGAAAGAAGGTGGCACGTCCCACGAGGGGTTAGAAGGAGAAAGAAATTAGCTATATAAATACCTACCATAAGGGCTTGACAACAGATCATGATGAGCCCAGTTAGCACAGTTGACTACTGGCACTCCAAACGCTAAGTGCAGCACTTCTGGACTAGACTCCATGTATGTTGCTGCCCACATCTCACAAGGTGAGACTTGGTTAGCTGGCGGAAGTGTAGCACTGTATTTCCTAATCTCTTCTTGCCTGGTGTGGGGGTTTCCCCAGGGCTCAAGATGGGTTGAGCAGAGGCTGATCAGCCCCTTGCCCCGATGACATCTCGACTGGAGTGGGGAAACATTGAGGTTTAAGGTTCAGCACAAGCACAGCGACTTCCGTCATTGACAAACAAGAAACTGAAACAAGAGAGGGGGTGTGATCATATTATGTCGGAAGAATTTCAGAACGTGCAGCTGCGGGGGAGAGGATGGGTGGAGGGAGGGGGGGGAGAGGCTGACCTGGGATTACTCCACTGTAGTGATTAAGTCCAGTAGACGAGATGTAGTTTCAGTAGATTTATTAAGTCTTAGTTACAAGCTGTTATGTTCCTGTGAAGCAGCCCCACCTAGGAGCAGCCTGCTTGCTGCTCAGCCCATACTCCAACTGTCACACTTCAACTCACAGGCACCCAAGCATTCCATCCAGCATCATCACACCAACATTCCACGCAGCACATTCACACTGGCTGAGCAGCTAAGGAGATAATGACAGGATATTAACTTGAACAGGATACTACATATCCCCCTTTCTTATATAACCGAAACATAAAACTGGTTACCCGAATGAAGTTATAACAAGAAGAACCATAAAAAGGAATTAAGCTAAAATACACATATGCAGATAAATATATACATTCAAAATTAAACAAAAAAGTAAATATGAAAAGATGCGTAGAAGACCATGAAGAGGAAGCAATAGATAAATATACACAATTAGATATCAACCATCCTCCCCTTCTATAAATTAAAAAAATATAGCTTAAAATAATATGGCATAAAAAACAACATTTTAGCAGATTGACATAAACGCAACTATGGCTACCCCCAAACACACCCACTGGCCCGACAGGCATACAAGGAGGCATGTCACAGCACGACAAGAACTAACCGGTTGCCTTACACACCGACACACAAAATACATAGATACTGACCCCTCCTTTTAAATCAAAAATAAAATAACAATACAATGTGGGTACAACTATGGACACAGAATGTACAGATAAATAAAATAGTCCAGAACCCATAGATCCAAGGAAAATACAACATCACAAGGAGGACTGAACAAGCAAGAAAACAGAGAGGATGAATAAATGGATACTCAAGAAATATCACTCATCCTCCCCCCTTTTTCATATTAAAATGTAAAAACAATAATTGCATAACGTTACGAGCAACTAAACAGCAGACTATACGAGTAGACACAGAAAACTGTACCTCATCCAGGGATTCCTAATATAAGGAATAAAAATCTGCGCTGTGAAAATGGGACAAAAGCCCATTTTGACACCCCATGCATGAGGGTCAAAAACATGGAGACATGGGATTGTAACTAACCCTGGGCAAAGCACTACGCTACGCTCGCGTAGTTTGTGAAGTTTGCGCTACTTTGCACAACGCGAATTGCACGTAGCACAGTGCAAACACGCGTAGCGTAGTGCAGCGGTCATTTTTGCTTGCTCGCGGTCCTCAACGTCAAGTTGGCGACCGCGAGCAAGCAAAATGACATCCCGGCGAGACTTTTTCTCGTTCGCGATCAGCAACATCAAGTTGCCGATCGCGAGCGTGGAAAATAAACCTCCCGGCGAGATTCTCAACGCGCGGAGGTCAGGTTTCTCATTGCGAGTGGTCGCGTATGCTCGCGACCGCTCGCGATGAGAAACTACCAGTCCGCGTTGAGAAAGCTGCCGCTCGAGTAAAAATCTACTCGAGCTGCAGTAAAAGACAGCTCGCACTGTGCAAGATGCCGTTTTCAATGATTGCACAGTGCGGACAAGCATCCGGCACTGTGCAATCATTGCGAACAGTGCACTACGCAGTTCGCGTAGTGCTACGCGTAGCTCGCGTAGTGCGAACTGCACTTTGCGTAGCTTCGCGTAGCGCTACTTCGCGAACTGCGCCCAGGCTTAATTGTAACCCATAAATACGTCCCTCGTGTAAAGGTTGGTGATGTGAACCATGTAAATGGGACTGACACCCATTGAGCCAACCCTCATGTAAGGATAAAAACTAGCAGAAATGGGACTGTAACCCATAAAGACACACCCTGTGTAAGGATTTTTAATGTACTTTGTGTAAATGAGACCGACACCCATAACCTACCCCTGACGTAAGGGTGAGAAACTAATGTAAATGGGACTATAACCCATAAAGACAAACCCTGTGTAAGGGTTAATAACGTAAACACGTGTAAATGGGAATTACACCCATTTAGACAACCCCTATGTAGAGGTCATGTAATGTACTATGTAGAAATGGGACTAGTACCTATTTTCGTCCCTCAAGTAAGGAAGTGTAAAGTGTAATACACATACAAATCTAGATACCTCCATGAAAGATGTGTAAAAACATACCAGGAAAGTGGTGGCGAACACCCACTAAACCCATAAGATCACCCTCATGTAAGGGTGTGTAAGAATACGAAACGTAAGTTAATGAGCAAACACTACCTCATATAACAATACATTGGAGGATAACTGACGTGCTATGTAGCAAAGTATCGCCAGAACAGATATATAAAATGTGTGGCTAACTGTCTCACAGACATTATTAACGTAAAAAATGTGACCAATTCACTTAAAAGAAGTGTAACCATGTAGTGTAGCATGTGTAATACAAAGTTTCGTTAACCCTTACCCGGGTAAAGCTAGCAACCTAAGAGACTAAAAAAAAAAAATCACCTGACAACGTTGAGAAAGAGAAATGGAGAACATGGCAAGATAATAACAGAATGACAAGTAATAACGAAACCCTTCGCCGGTGGGCGACATCTCACCCGTGTCATGCCACACTGTCCCATATTTGATCAAATGTTCCTTCGTTTTAAGGGATTCTCCCAAGTGAAAATTAAGGCGAATGTTGGCAGAAGTAATTTCCAGCAGAACTGTAGAATTTTTGAAAAGTGCAGAACAACCTTTCAAAAGAAATGTCATAAACCCTAGGATATGATGAAGACAAGAATTGTACCCATGGAATAAAAAAAAACACTTCAGAAGAAGGGCGCTGATCACACGGACACAAGACAGCTCACTCTGTAATTGTAGAAAGCGAGTGTTCAATAGTCCCTCAGATGAATCTTGTCAATAAAATTTTGATGAGACGAGTTACCTTACCCTCGAAATGCAGAAGCCTTAGCCGTAAGTGCTCTGCGCCAACAACATTTGTCACAGAAGAGCGATGCCAAACCTCGAACATAACTTCCATAGATCCAAGTACTCCACGCACAGCCATAACAACCGGCTGAAACATGGGGAAAACGTCACAGCCTTAATCATGTTAACAAGACCTGCGTACAGCCCCTGGGAAAGATGGCGGCAGGCAGGAGTGACGCGCGCCGGCTGGCTCATGATGCGTTCAAGCTTTGGTGTGTCCGACATCAGCTCTGAAGCCGCACGACATCACAGAGCAACATTCAGCTTCTCCTTGTGTCTCCACGGTAAAGGTAAGGTGCATGCGTCATGGTCTCACGCTGCAAACACTCCATTACCAAAGGCATGCACGCAGTATTTAAAATCTCAGAAACCGTTGTGCCAAACGGTCACAGTATTAATAGAGCACTAAAAATAAATTGTAAACAGTAGAAGAAAAAAAACCTACAAAAACTCACAAGTGACCCCTCACATGTCCATACGCTGGGACGGAGCATAGATGACAGGGACACCGCCGTAAACCGTTAGCTCAAAACCACGAATACATTAGTGAGACTCCTCTGCTAGTTGTGTAGACACTACTTCCACCATGCTCAGTGACCTCCAAAAGCACCAAAACATCACCTCAATGCGTCATTCACGCAGAGATTTTCCTTTGCACCATGTTGAGCCCTATGACAGGTCAAATTGCATCTTGCTAAGCCAAAGAGCTTTGAATAACCGTTGTAGTAAGCGTACACCAGACTTGTGTCGCTTTCCTTGATAACCAAACATCCAAATAATGTTCACAAGCACAGCACACCTAGGCTGAGGCTGTCCGATGGAAGGACACTGGTGGGGCTGCGAGGCGTGATGCTCCAGTTTGTCTTGTTTCTTGTGGATACTTCTTATCTGTGAACCACTTCCTCCTGGAAATGTACATTGTTTTTTCTGCAACTGTTGTTTCTGTAGGTTTCTTCAGCTTTAAAGACTTCTTTGCCATGTCATCTTTATCTTCATTAAGACCAGTTGTAAAGCATGAGTTTTTCTCTAGCTCGTTGCCAAAAATATGTAGTGGTTAAGTCCAGTAGACGAGATGTAGAATCAGTAGATTTATTAAGTCTTAGTTACAAACTGTTATGTTCCTGTGAAGCAGCCCCACCAGGAGCAGCCTGAGTGCTGCTCAACCCATACTCCAACTGTCACACTTCAACTCACAGGCACCCAAGCATTCCATCCAGCATCATCACACCAACATTCCACGCAGCACACAGCACATTCACACTGGCTGAGCAGCTAAGGAGATAATGACCGGATATTAACATGAACAGGATACTACATCCACCTCGGTGGGAGCTATGTTCCTCTGGAGTCTGGTTTCCAGATATGTGTAGCGCCTGGCAAGCCAAATGGATTTTCTTCATCCGTTGAGGTGTCACAATATACCCTTTATGCTCGTTGGTTAATCGGGCTGGCAGACAGCTTAGGCCCTTTCTTCATCACAGGTTTAGGATTGCCATTAAGTTAACGCATTGCCTGATCCAAATAAACCCGCAAAACAACTAACAACAAATGTTTTCTGCCTCTTAATTTGTTGTATTCTTGACTGACATAGTTATGTTTACTACCACACTGGTACTAAATGAAACTCGGCTGGTTGTGTGGCTGTGGAATATCTGCGCTAAGTGCATTTCCTCTCAGAGAGCCCTCAGTTTGAATGAATTCCTACTTCCATGCAGTTCACTTTCATATAGAAACTGGCCGTTGTGTGAGGCTGACTGCGACTGAATACCCCTTTTTTGGCATTTACGTACTGTTACACTGTCACAGAGTTGTCTGAAAATGCTGAATGCAGCATGTAAAACTCATGAAAAAGACAGGAACTTCTAAATGAGAAGGATGTCAGTTCGAATAATTCAGCCCCAAATCGTCATCTGCTGCTCGCCCTGTTGAAGGAAAGCGCAAAGAATCCCACATTGAATGCCAGTACATTCCATATGAGACACTGACTCCCTGCTGCACGTTATAAGGCTATTGATAGTCAATGTTCATAATATATTGGATCTTTTTGGTGGCTGAATACTTTTATAAATCCAGGGACCATCAGTCTGAGTTGTAGTATGGTCGTTGTGCACTTTATTCTTTATACCGTTTGGCAGGGGCAGGCTCAATGGGGTCATCGGGTCAGACCATTAAAATTAGGGCTCCCGTTTTTATGGTATTTATATTTTTGTAATTTCCGTCTGTATTTATCCATATTTATTTTTTTACTAATTTTACTTGTATTTATCCATATTTATTTTAGGTTTTGTGAAAAAATGAAGCTGAAATGTGTATATTTCTGCATTTATTTAACCAGTTAATGTGCACTTGTGCCGTAACGCCTGACATGTTTCAATGATATATACACACTCAGATGGTAAAATATGCACTTGTAAGAAAATATGTAAATTTTAGTATCAAGGTTGTTCAAATCTACTGCTGTTGAAGAATCTTCACTAACATCCCTATGTTTTTTTAATCCCCTTGCCTGTCAGTCCGCAGAGCTATTGGCCTGGCAGTCATGACTGACATGTCGCATTTAGAATCACTCAAATAAAACCCAATTTCCGTTTTTATCCACATTTAAAAATAAATATAAACAGGAAAATAAATGGTTTTCTGTCTGTATTTATCTGTAAAAATCAGTCAAAACAGAAAACAGGAAGCCTTAATTATAATTATCCAGCCTCCCATGTAGACGGCCCCTTTAGTCTAGGGCTTTGGCTCCGGCGAGCTCCTTTGCTCTTTCTTATTTTATTTTCAGTTTAAGGAATAAAATAAACATATTTGCATTTGAAATATGTACGCAAATCGTCAAACTCCTTGATAGACACTTTCGATACCATTATTGTGTTGGCGACGTCAAGCTTTTTAGTATGACCTGTTCAGTCCAGACCCCCATAAGTGATCTGCCACAGGCGTCTAATCACAGTATCAGTCTTGATAAATCATGGCTATCATACTTTGGATTTCTCGCTCTGCTGGTTCCCCTTTGCCCCTCCTCCATATGCATCTTCCTTCCTGTCATCTGTTTTGGCCTCAATTGCTAATAATATAATATCTCATTGGGTATGTGTCACTCCTCTGCCCTCGCATTATTTGACTATAGTAGTATCTGCTATCTCTGGTCAGGCCCATTTCTTAAGATCTGATAACCAGGTTTAAAGAGTTGGTCACTGTCTAGCCTTCCACGCCATGGCTGTATTTCTCTTGGTCAGTATCAGCGCCAGGTCAAGGAACCTACAACCATGTCTAACTGCTTTTGATTGGTGCGCTTGACCCAATATACATACCATATGATAGAAATCTGCCTGTGGGGCAAGACATCGTGGTCAATGGTCCGCAGCACCCAGGTACATTTTTGCTATCTTTTTGGGTGTTAAATAGGTTTGGCGCAGATCGTTAAATCGGGGATTTCGTGTGACCTTATTTGTGTTCTGTAGGACATCTGACAAATTACTTTTCTTTGAATGTCCGTGTGATCTTTTTTTCCCCACCTAGCTTTAGTATTGTCTACATTGGAGTAAAACGTAGGAGACGTGATGTTGTATAGGGTGGACATCGCCTGCTTAGCTGTTCCGAATGTAAGCACTAGCTTGAGAGCAGGATCATTAGTGGGTTCATTACTTTCATTATTTTCTCCTGCCTACAATAACCTAGCTGATCTTAGTAGTGCATTGTGTATGATGAAATATCCTGCTCCCAACCCCCTGCCCTCCGTGAGTGAGTCGAATATACCACTGAAATATAAGTCCCCTACCGTCAATAGGCCTGCTTCAGTCCATGGTCTGGTATTTGTGCTTTTGTTACCACTTTAAATTCGGGGAAATGCCACAAGGGATTTCTGGCGCCTAGGCTATCGGAAAGCCCAGTCAGTCAAGCAACCACCTCCAACAATGTTTTGCCAATTTTTTATTTTTTATTAGCATTTGTCAATGAAAATCATACAATGAAACAAGATTGTCAGCAAGAACCAGCAAGATGAAGGGAAGGGGAAGAAAAGACAGAAGGGAAGACAGAAGGACTAGTACAGGAAACTATGTCGCGAAAGAACACTCCAGGACATGATAATAGAAAATGTTATGCATAGTACATACCACAGCATTTACCTGATGCTAATCACAGATATGAATAGGGCATTATAAAACATATATGGCGGTATAGTAGATATCTTTGAGATAAAAAAGGAAAATACCAGTATTGGCATTAGCTACATATTTCTCATAATTTTCATGGGTGACCGAGAATGGACACAACTTATGCAGACAGTGATGATGTCAGAATAGGGTCTGGGGTATCCGAATCCCTGTGACGGAGCCAAGAATTAAACCGTTCCCATATATCTACAGGTCTGTAACGAAGGGGTGTAAGTTCCCAGAGAGTGGACAATTGATCTTGGCAAAATGTGATATCATTTAGCCATGCTTTGATTGTAGGGGCAAGTACCCTGCCCCAGTGTATGGCCACTCTTCTCCTCGCCAAGAACAGAAACATTGCAATAAAGCGGAGATGTGACTTAAGGGGAATCTTAAACATAACCGAATAAACCGAACAATGGAGATCGTGGGGTTACGTAACCAGTAATCATCTGTATGTGTATAAATACCACCTCCCAAAAGATTGCCACCTTTGGGCACAGCTAAGCTAGCTGCAAAAAAGAAGCCTGTGGTGCTCTGCAACGCAAGCAAGATAAATTAGCTGCTAATCCTATTCGAAACAATTGCTGAGGAGTTCGATAGACACGATGTAAAAATGTTAAATGAATTGGCCTCAATTGATAATTCAGGGACAGAAATTTCAATTGTCCACACATAATAAGCCCATTGGGTGTCTGTTATAGGTGGATTAATATCTGGCTTCCACATTTCCCGCGTCCTCTGCAGTATCATTGAGGAAAATGGTTGCATAATATTATATAAGCGTGTGACTAATTTTCGTGAGGACGAATTGGTCAGGATGTGTTCTAGTGCCTAGAGGGCTGGGGGTGAAGCAGGAAAAGTTGTGTTGGCTGCACAACATGTGGCCTGCAGTTGGTAATATAAGAGGGTATCTAGGAACGTGGGAGGTGGCGTATCAGTTGGAGGAATTGCCCCTGTGGATAGAGGTTGGAAAATATCCTGAGTTTGCAGTTAAGTGCACGAAGAGCAGCTCCCTTTTCTAATAGTAGCAGCATCTGAGGGTTATTAGCCAACAGGATAGAAGGGGCATAGAGATACTTTGCTCTCTTCCTCAAGAATTCCCATTCCCAGCGAGCGCTCTCGACAGTGTTAATCACTTTTCTGGGATGTTTGTAGAGAGTGTACAGTGCTACCGATAGTGCATCTGGAGCAGCACGATTTATCTCAACGGCTACATGTGGTAGGAAAGGGGTTGAGTATAACCAGAAATGGAGGAATTTGGCTTGGGCACCATGGGTGTATAATGCGAAGTCCAGCGTGCCCATGCCTCCTTGAGTTAGTGGGAGAGTGAGAAGATCCCAGGAGACCTTAGGTTGTTTACCTTCCCATATTAATGCTACCATGTTTGACTTCAAATGACTGTGTAATTTTGTTGTAAGTGGGAGTAGGATATTAGCAAATAAATATAAGAATTTAAGGAGGACTACGATCTTTGCTATTGCCAAATGACCCGTGAGGGATAGTGGGAGTTTGATCCAGATGGCTAACCTGTCCTCCAACCAGGTCGTAGCGTGGCCATAATTTGCCCACCAAAGTTCATCTTTGTCACGATGTAGCGATATGACAAGATAGCAAACTGGATTGGTGGCCCATTTTAGGGGATAATCTGTGGCGAATTGATGTGTGTTATCAGTGAGAGGGAATATGATAGATTTTGCCCAATTTGTGTATCCCCGAATAACCTCCAGACTTTACCACCTCACAAGTCATGGTAGTGAGGTTTTCTGCCTGTTTATTAACATAGAGAGTGAGGTCGTCTGTGTACATTGAAATCACTAGTCCTCTAGTGGTAAATCCAATATCACTTTTCGTATGCTGTTGATGCAGCCGTGCCCCCAGTGGCTCCCTCGCTATAGAAAATAGGAGCGGGGACAGCGGACACCCTTGCCTTGTGCAGTGACTAATTTTGATGGAGTCAGATATCAGTCCATTCATAAGCACTCGTGCCATTGAAAAGGAGTGGAGGAGTTGTACCTGCTTGATAAATCTGGTGCTAAGACCCAGTAGACCCAGCAGAGGAAAAAGATAACCCCATTCCAATGAATCGAAGGCCTTAGTGGCGTCTAATAAAGCAGCCACTGCTGATATTTGAGGATCCAGATGCTGCATGACTGCAAATATAATACGCAGGTTATGAGTAGTAGAATGGACGGGAATAAATCCTGATTAGTCCGGGCGAACTATTATGGGCAGCAGAGGTTGCAGTCGGTTAGCAAGAAGTTTGGCAAGGGTTTTATTATCCACGTTTATTAGAGAGAGGGGATAAGAGTCACATAGGTTGGCAGGTTTCCCTGGCTTAAATAGTGTAATGATAGCTGCCTTCCTCAATGAAGGGGGCAAAACAACAGTGTCCAGGGAGTCTTGAAACATAGCAAGTAAGTGCGGGACCTGTATGGGGGCATATTCCTTAAAGAAAGCAGTTGTGAGGCCGTCCAGTCCGGGTGCCTTATCACATGACAGGCTTCTAATTGGGCAATATCCTTGGTGGTGAAGGGTGATAGTCACGATGAGCATTATCAAACCAGAGCAGCTGGATGGTGTTCAAATACTCGGAAAGTGCAATTGGGTCTGGTGATATAGTTGCGGAGTATAGTTGCGCATAAAAAGAAGTCATACGGCTCACAGTTCAGATGAAGAGGTGTTTTTTTGGCCGTTAGTGTCCAGGATTTCAGTGATATAGTTGGCAGTGCGTGGGGCTCGTAGTGGATTTGCAAGTGTCTTACTCAGGTGCTCTTCCTCCGTGTTTTGCCAGTCTAAGCGACCCCAGGTGTCGTTTAGTCATAGGGACATTTTCCAGCTCAGCTTCATATGTAGCAACATTACCCAACAATGTACTAAGATTGTCTTGTTCTAGATCAGATGTGCTTGAGAATCACCTCATATGCCACTGTAGCAGAGCAGCCAAATACTACACCTCACAGTTTGGACCTCCCATTCCTCCTTCATCCAGTGCTTGCATAAGTTACCCAAGGCTACTCAGCGCCTCTCCCCATATCAACTTAGGCAATAAGGAGTTCAGGTCTCTGAAAACATTCCTGTTTGAAATAACTGGTAATGCTGTAAAGTGATACAAGAGTCTGGGTGTAAAAATAATTTTTGCTATGGACACCTGCCTCATCGGGTAAATTGGATACCACACCAAAATGCAGGCGATTGTCTTGCGCTTGCCACCACTCGGCCAATGTTACCTAAGATCAGGAGTATTTCATCAGAATTTATATGGACACCCAAATATTTAAATGTCTGTTTTCTATTTAGTGTGAAATGTATGGTCTGTAAACACCCTGGTTGGGTGCCAGGTCTATGACGATAAAGGCATGATGTACTTAATTTAACTTGGAGTCCAGAAATGCGACCAAACTCTGCTAAGGGCATCACTACATCTGTCATTGAGGTCTCTGGGCCACTTAGAAATAGGAGGGCATCATCTGCATACAAAGAGACGGTGTGTTGCCTGCTGTCCAGTCCAAGTCTCCATTTGCCTACCCTAGCACACAGCAGACAGATCAGTGGCTACCTAGCCAGGGCAAACAACAATTGCAACAGAGAGCATCATTTTCTTGTGGCCCTGTTTTATGAACCACTGTTCCAGTATAGTGCAGCCCATGCGTACCCTTGCCAGAGGCCACTCATATGGAAACGGGATCCACTCCAACATGTTATGTTCACCTCCAATCTTAGTAAGGACAGCAAATAAATATTGTCATATAAGGCACTGAATTCCTTTTCTATACAGATGCGATGGATGTCAAATTAAGTGTAGGAGGAAGTCAGTCCATAAAATGGAAGAAATGTCTAAGATTAAAGACACTGTTTCCCCCAGGAATAAAGTACCGGTGGTTAGAATTCATCAGGTTCCTTGTCAGATCCTGCACCATATTCGCCAGTAGCTTACCCAGGATTTTCCATTTAGTGTTTATTAGGGACAGTGGTCTATAGGAGCACACATCATTGGGATCTCATCCATGTTTTGGCAACACAATGATCACCGCCTTCCTAGTGGATTAGGATGGAATCCCCATATTAAATGCATCTGCATACATATTTAAAGCTAGGGGCAAAGTTTTGCTTTAAATAAGGAATAGAATTTGGGAGGGCAAGCTGTCTGGACCGGTTGTTTTACTTGTAGCTGATTGGTTTATCGTTCTAATTATTTAATCAATAGTGACCGGTTGTTCCATGGCCACGACCTCATCTGGTGTAAGGTGTGGGAGCGGTGAGCGCTCAAGAAAGCCGCGGATATCCAGGATGGATTTATCCAGACTAACAGGGTATAGAGATTGTAATAATTGGCAGATATCGCATTAATCTTTCTTTCTGGGAATGTAGCAAATCCCCACTGGAATTGCAGATATAGCAGATTGTTTTGGTGAATATTTGTTGTTCACTTCTTTGTAGATTTATGAGCCGTGTGCCCATCTCTCTTTAATATCTTTGCATGGGTTTCTACTTACTTGTACAAGATTGCCTGCAGCTGTATTAGAATGTGGATCACTAGTCACCCAAAACAATCCTTGAAGTACTTCATCACATTAGGCTGAGTAGTGAAAATGGTCAGATTGCCATGATGCACAGTAAGGCAGCAGGTGATGGGTTGCTGTCTGAGGGCCTTCTGTGAACAGGTTTTTCACCCAGACAACATGCTGTTGGACTGCCCTTTGGAGTCTGATTGTACAACTATCATATAACCCAAGACTGATACAGCCTTATCAAGGTGTGAGTTTACACCATCCTGCTGACCCACTGTCATGCACAGAATGACAACAGGACGGCCTGGCCAGGCGCAGTTTGATTTATTTACTGTATCAATGTTGAGGGGAGAATTGGAGGAGGATATTGTACATGAAATTTTGCCTACAGGTGAGGTTTGGGTCACGTGTTCCCCAATGAAGCCTTGGAAGGAACTAACTTAGAGACAGGGGCTTCAATACAATACAATACAAAAAACTGACAGGTTACGAAAGAGACTTGGGGGGGGGGGGGTTATTGAGCTACCCACCTCCCTGCGACGCCTAAAAGCTAGGAGCTTAGGTTTAAGTTTTTTTAAATGTAAATTATTAGTTTTAACTTATATATTTTCATGTCATTTGTTTTCTAATTTATAATTATGTAAATGAATTGGTATTTGACTTGTTGATTTTTAATTAATAGGTTGATCAGATTAATTATATTGTGCTAAATCCATATTTATATATATATTTTTTAATGTAATATTTTTTACCATTTATAAAATTATTTTTGTTATTAATTTTTGTTATTTGTCGGTGTCTATTTTTTCCAGTAGTGGGTGTGTTTTAATTTAAAATATATATATATTTTTTTGTATATTTGTAGTATAATTTTTTTTTTTTTATCTTCAACTCAATTATTTATATTTAGTAAATGAATACATCTATTCTTTTAAATATGTTTTATTTCTTATCGGTCTCTATTTAAATGTTTTATTTAAAAGAAATTTAGAAATGGGTATTGTAAAGCTGACCCTTCCGAAGTTCAGCACTTTCCCTAATGTTGCACAGGTTGGATTGGTAGTAGTGAATTTTACCTCTCCAAGTCTAATTTTTTTATTTAATTGTTCTTTTTAGTTTTTGTTTTAATTTTGAAATTTAGGTTAACGTAAATTAATTGTTATTTATATTTTGTTACTTTTAATTTTATATTTTGTGTGCATATTTTTAAATTGTTTAATGTCTTGAAATATGTTGAAAAATTTGCATTTTTAAGGTATATATTTAAATTTTATGTTTGTAAGTTATTTGTTTATATATTTTCATAAGCATATTTTTTCAAATGTAATATTTTTTAAGTTAATATATGCTGTAAAGTTAATATTGTATTTAGTAGTTTAAATTCAGTATACTTGCCCATTTTTGATGATATTGTGGACTTTATTTTTGTTGTCGCTGTTTTTTACTTCACATACAAAGTATATTAAGTCGATACATGTTTTCTCCCTTATTTTTTGGGACGAAATTTTTGTTGCCTATATATTTTTGGGTGATATCTTATCAGACCACACTGACATGGGTATACCTGATGTATCAAAGGCTATTCATCTTTGCAAAGCTCTCTTGGACAAAGTGGAACGCTTTGCAATGGCAAAAATATAAAACCAAAGTGTGAGGCATTAAAAAGACAGTGCAAGTCTCAAATGTTTTTGTGTCAACACTGCAATTTATTGCAAATCACAAGGAAAATGTTGTGGTTAAAAAGTGTTTCCCCTTCCTTGCAGTTCACAAGAAAATTTGTCAATACGTTAGAGCGGTTTGTGATGTCGCAGAGTCTTGTAATGCAGCATGCTTCATAAAGCAACAGGGAGTCTCAAGGCACATGTGGCTTTTCACAATAGATACAGAGACAATTGCATATCTCGAGGTAGTTTCACAGATATTGAGAGAAGTGCAGGGAGGAGCTCAAACTATGCGAGGCATTGAGATGGTAATGACATGGGGTTCAGGATGGTTACTTAAGAAAAGCGGACAAGGGACCCATCTGTATTACCGGGGTAGGTTGTTCTACAGCCTTGTGGCTTGTGCAGTGAAAGCTCGCTTCCTTCGTCATTCCTTTGCGAACTTTTGAGTTTTAAGTGGGGCCACGGAGGTGAATCTGATGTTGTGACGGTCACCAGAAATTTGGACCATGTTTGCTAGGTAATCCAGTTTGTCTGAATGATCCTGTAGATCATGCAGTCTTGAACAGGACGCAAGTTTGGAAGGGAAGCCTGTGCAGTTTTTTAGATAGACCCTGGAATGTACATGTATAGCTTAGGATATATCTTCAAGTCTCAGAAACATTTACGAAACACTTACACTCACTGGATGTCAGCAGTGATGTCATCAGTGAGGTCACTGACGAGGTCATGAGTGATGTAATATGGAAGGTCGTGAGCAGTGTATTGCGGGGGCGTAAGTTATAGTTATCTCAGGTAACTATAACTACTGAATTTCCATGGTTTTGTATGAGTGAAATATGAGCCTAACTATAACTTCCCTGTGACCTGTGTTTTTTTCTGTGAATTTCTAAGATTTTTTTTTTTAAGACATTTTTATTGGTATTTTATAATTCGATACAGAAGGGGAAAAAGGCTTGGATAAGAAACATTACATTCAATGACAATTAGATCATGTACTGCAGTATTACAGATTATTCTCTTTTAGGCGGTACAACCAATTCTCCGTGCAGCTGTTTCCTCGGAGCGGTTACCTCCTTTGTCGATTAGCAGTTGCACAACCTAGTATGTTTATTTACATTAGCTCAATAACATACTAACATCTTCAATTAGTGACCATGTTGTCTAGTACTTGCTTCACTGAAATCCGTTTACGACGACTTCTAGATGGGCGTTTTCCAACAGCGATCCTATGTATATGCATACCACTCGTAAACTTTTAATTACTACTCTTATTGATAAAATCCGAACTATTATCGAGAAAAAGGCAACAAAATGAAAAAGGAAATAAAACGTGTGCAGAGGAGTGAAGTAGGTGATGTTTGTCAATATAGCTTGTGGGAGGGGTCATGTTACGAATGCATCACTGGTGAGTCTGGCGAGGTGGGGTAAGGGCTTCCCATTATAGCTATGCATCCCTCGCCTGATCAATAGCACACTAGCGGGCAGTATCCCATGCCCATCTATCTCACTGGAGACCGCCCTGGACCGTCATGGCTGTCACCTTCCTGGTGGGCCCCCGGTCTCGATCCTGCCCCTTCACTCTCAGGAGCTACAGGTTTCTCCCATGCCACCAGCATCTCTCGCCATTGTTCGGCCATTGGGTGCTTCCTCACTCCCTTGGACTCTTCCCAGCTGAGCGCTCTACCTTCTGCTCCAGCCCACGTGATGACATCCCTATTTCAAGTCTCGAACTGAGGCCCCCGCAGAGACTTCCATTCCATCGCTATTCTGCGCTTAGCGAGGCCCAACGCAAGATCTATCAGCCTATTCCCGACTTTACGCTTCAGCGGTCTAGGAAAAAGACCCAATAAACAAGTCTGTATTGTGGGGGCTAGCACCCTGCCCAACACCCCTTTAAGCTTACCCAGCACAGCCTCCCAGAAGGGACATAAGCTTGGGCAGTTCCAGGTCATTTGGTCGAAGTCTGCATCTGGATGCGTGCATCTGGGACAGTGTCGGATCTCCCCCCCCCATAGGTCACATTAAGACGATGGGGTGTCATGTAGGACATATGTATGTAATTGAATTGTATATATTTTAGACGTGTATTACGAGAAATCTTCTTAGGATAATGCAGGACCTTGCGCAACTCTGAGTCTGTAAGTTCTCTGCCGCCGACTCTGTCCCACCTTGCACGTAGCCCATGTAAAGGACCCAATGACGCTGTTTGCAGCGTAGCATATAACCATTTCACTAGATGTCCTGCTGTACCCAAGGTGAACAGGGCATGTAGCACCGGGTGGGTCTCAGGTTCTTCCCTCCCTTTGTTCCATAATTTTGCAAACGTGCGTGTCAAGGCCTCGTAATGCAGGAACTGACCCGGGGGAGTCCACAGTCCTCAATCAACTCTTCCAATGGAATCAGAACTTTGTCCTGGTAGCAGTCCCCAACATTGTCTAGTCCTACAGCTGACCAACAAGCCAATTGTTCGCTCGTAAATATAACTCGGGGATCACCGTGTGGTAACCCCACCAAGGTTAACACGGGGTGTACTTGGAGGATCGCTGCTCCTTGATCTGACACCGTCTCCAAGTCTGGTAGGCTGTGCATTGTAACAGTGAGCAATACGGGGTGGGTGTTGCTGGGATTAATAGCTTTGCCATCACTAGGCTGGGACAGGACTCTGGGCGCGATAAATACGTGCCCTCCTCGTTGACTCCCTCCACCCGTTGCGCTAGCTACTGTAGTTGAGCAGCGAGCATATAGAGTTCAAAGTTCGGTACCCCTAGCCCACCCTCCGACATAGGGCGTTGCAGGGTTTTGAGGGACACCCTAGGGCGGCCATCTCCCCACACCAGATCACGTAGTAGGGCATTGAAGGGACGGAACCAACTGCTTGGCATAAGGACCGGGAGGTTCACAAAGAAATACAATAGCCGGGGCAGCATAACCATTTTAGATAGGGTGATACGGGCCATGATGGGTAGTTGCAATGTGCGCCAGAAGTGCATGCAGGAGCGCAGCGAGTGCAACGCCCTGCCCAGGTTCCCTTCCTTCAAATCATCCAAGGAGTGGAAGATATGTGTACCAAGGTATTTAAAAGTGCCCAGAGTATGTCAGCCGTCAATGCCGCAGGCCTCTGCAACGGTCCTGTTACTGGGAACAAATATGTTTTGGTTTTGTTGACCCGTAGGCCCGAGAGCAGCGCAAAGTCATCCTGGTTTTGTATGGCCGCAGAGGTGCCAGTGACCGCCTCTGTCAAATATATCAGCAGGTCGTCCGCGTATAGCGAGTCATGATGCAACCGCCCTCCAATAGACAAACCGATCCAGTCACCTCCCTGGCGAAGCCTCTCCGCAAGAGGCTCAATTGCCAGGGCAAACAGGAGGGGAGAAAGGGGGCATCCCTGTCTAGTCCCGCAGGAGATCTTATACTGTCTGGAAATTGTGCTACCTGTTTTAACCCTAGCTGTAGGTGAAGCATAAAGGAGAAGCACCCACCGCACCCAGTCCTCCCTCAGGCCCATACGCAGCATCACCACAAACAAGTATTCCCAACTCACCGTGTCGAATGCTTTTTCTAAGTCGACAGATAGCACCGCCGCTTGGTGTTTGGTTGGGGCCTCGACACGGTAGAGTATGGAATTTTGCCTGCGGAGTTTGTAGGAGGTGCTGCGAGAGGGGATAAACCCATTCTGGTCAGGGTGAATTAGGGACTTCATATTTGGGAGTAGCCTGCCTGCCAGCACCTTGCTAAGGATCTTAAAATCCAGATTAAGCATGGAGAGAGGTCTGTAATTCTTTGTTCCAGCATCTGTCTTCTTAGTCTTTGGGAGGGGAATCACCAGGGCAGTCTGGGTGGAGCAGGGCAACACACTGCTTTCATACGCGGCTGCATATAGTTTGACTAAATGCTGTGCCAATATATCGGCGAAGCGTTGGTAAAATTCTGCTGGGAGGCCGTCAAGCCCAGGTGTTTTGCCAGGTGCTAATGCACTAATGGCAACTTTGATTTCCTGTAAACTTATAGGGTCCCCCAATTCCTCCCTATCCTCCTCTTCTAATGTCCGGAGAGGTAGGGGGCGCAAGAACTCGCCTATATGCAACTGGGGAGCCGGGTACAATCGCTCATAGTATGTGAGAAAGGAGTTATTAATCACGTCCGGGTCGAACACCACACTTCCAGTATCTAAACTAAGTTGAGTGATGAGCGACCCCCCTAGTTCAGGTCTAATTAGCCTCGCTAATAGGCGGCCCGCCTTCCCTTCCTCCCTCTGTACTCGATCAACATAGTCCTTATAGGTATAACATCGCAACCGCCCTATTGCATCATTATATTTGGCGCGTGCGACCTGCAGCGCCACCCGAGCTGCACCGTCCGAGCCCTGGATGTTATCCAAGCTGCGGATGCTCTCTTCCAGGTCCAAGATTTCTTGACAGAGCTCCCTATGAGCGCCACTTGCCTGCCCCATACAATAACCCCTTACAACCACTTTAAATGCCTCCCACTCCATTTGAGCAGAAGATGCTGTGTTAGCGTTGATGGGGAAGTATGCATCTATGATTGTATATAATGCCCTACGAAAAGGAGCATCCTCTTGCAACGTCGGATTCAGTTTCCAGGTGGGAATCGGAGGTCGCCGCCCCGGGGGCTGATACGTCATCATCAGTGGGCTATGGTCCAACACAGTGCGTCCTAAGTATTCCGTGTGTATGATGGAACAGTTAAAGACAGGAGAGCAAAGAAACGTGTCAAGCCTAGTGTGCACTTGGTGGACCGGTGAAAAGGAGTACTCCCTCACTCTGTTATGTTGCAGCCCCCAAGTGTCTTCAAGGCCCCAGTATGATATCCAGGTGCGAAAACCCATAGCCGTACGATGTGGCTGAGACCCCGTTAGGGGAGGGTGCGAGCAGTCAGCAGTGACATCTGCAACACAATTAAAGTCGCCCCCCAGTATTATGTGACATTTAAGTTATTAGCCATTGAAGCAGAAAAAGACTCTAGGAAACCGATCTGGTCCTGATTAGGTGCGTAGATATTACCAAGTGTCACTCCCCGACCCGCCAACCTCCCCGTAATCAGGACATACCGTCCTTCTGCATCCAACCACGTTTGCTCTGGGGCAAACGGGACCCCCGGCTTAACCCAAATGAGCACCCTCCTGGCGAAAGCTGAGGAAGTGGTCGCAAAGACCTGGCCCCTCCACCGTCTCTTCAGTTTCCCAGCCTCCCCACTGTTCAGGTGCGTCTCCTAGAGAAATGCAATGCGTATGTCTCTGCGCCTCGGGTATGAATAGATATTGTGGCGCTTTGCGATAGATCCCATGCCACGAATGTTCCATGTTAGGAACCGGAAGGCGTTACGAACGTCTGCCATTCACATTGGGTATTCCAAAGCAGCCTCACAAAAGGAGCCCTCCCCCATCCTCCCCTTCGTTCATGCCCCTCCTCCCTCCTCTGCAAAATTCAAAACATAAGAGACAAACAAATGGACCCCCATGCTGGTCAACTCCCCAATCCCAGGGCAGTCCGACAACGGTTGGCCGCCCAAACAGCATGTACTAAATGAGGCCCCAACCTAGTAAGTCTCTCAATGGGGGTTAGCCAATGAAGACATAGTTCAGGGCGCACAAACCATCTAGAGCGCACCGGCCCCATATAGTATGGGGCAGCTCGGGACCTGGAACAGCAGTCAGCAGTCCGACACCCTCCCGGGTATCAAAGGTACGGCACCAATCCCACTGCCTCAGATGATGTCGTCGGCTGTCTTTGGCGTCACTACCGGTAACTTCACACTGTCACTGCGAGAAGTGTCGGACTCGTTTGCTTCAGACTCTCTCGAAGAGCGGGTCTCCACTTCTGGGGTGGGGCTCTTGCCCTGCACGAGCGCTGCTACAGCCTGCAACGCTTCCGCCCTTTCCCTCTCTGTTTGTGATGAGGACGGTTTCTTAGTGATCCCCCTACCGGGTCATCTCCCGGAGTGCTTCCCAGACTCTGCGGCTTTCTTTAGAGCAGGCCCTAGGCCAGTGCTCCCTGGGGTCCCAGTTTTGTAAGCCTCCAACCAGTCCCAGGCATCTTTAGGACTATCACAATAAGGAGTATTCCCCTTCCAGGATAATACGCAGCCGGGCTGGAAACATCAGAGAATACTGAAGACCTTCCTCTCGCAACGCCTTCTTGACCTCGAGATACGAAGTCCGTTTCCTCTGCACTTCCAGTGTGTAGTCTGGGAAGAGGGAAATTTCACTGTTGTCCAACGTATATGGGCCCTCTGCACGTGCCTTTTGCAGCAGGAAGTCTCTATCTCTAAAATGGAGCAATCAAGCAACTAAGGGCCGCAGGGGTCTCCCAGGGGCCAGCGGCCTCGCCGGCACTCTATGGGCCCTCTCCAGTGTGTAGTAGGTTGACAGTCCCTCGGGCGCTACCACACTTCAGAGCCAATGCTCCAAGAAGGACACCATATCTCTGCCCTCCGCCACTTTCAGCAGGCCCAGGACCCTGATGTTGTTTTTCCTGTTGCGCCCCTCAGCGTCTTCGGCCCTCCGTTCTAGCACTCCCACTCTGTGGGTAAGGGCCCCCACCTGCTGTTCTAGTGCTTTCTGCGCCGGCGCTAGTTCCGTTATACTGGTTTCTGCATCTTTCACCCTCTCCGACAGCTTCTTGTGTTCTTCACGCAGTAGGCCAAGCCCCACTGCGACAGTGCTGATATCTTGGTGGAGGGTGGCCTTCGTGTCAGCAATGGCCTCCAGTATTTTGCTACACTGTTGCTGCACTGGGTCCCCTGGGGTATTTTGCAATTGCTCCTGGGCACTGTCTTCGAGGTCATGGGAGGTCCCCGCTGGGCGACCCCTGGGCTTGCCCATCATGCCAGGAAACTCGCTGGGCCTCACGGAGGGGAAAAATCAGCAGCTGTAATGCCGCTCCGGGACACCACCCAGTGGGTCACACTATGTTCCCGGGGCCGCGGGCCTCAGTATCTGCCCCTGCGCCCCGATAGCCAGCCAGGTTTGGGGCCGACTTGCTCGTCGCTGATCTATAGGCTGTGCCCCGGGCCCACGGCAATTCGATGCTGCCCCCGCTTACTGCCCACTCTGGACTCACTTGTTGGGGCTGCCTCCTAGGCCTTGCCCACGGTCAAGTGCATGTCAACCGTTACACAGTGTCCCTCCAGAGGCATCCAACGTTCGCTCACACCCCCAGTGGCCGGGGCACCACGCTGCACCCGCTGTTGTATGCCGCGGTAGGCCGTGACCAGGCCCAGGCGTCCAACCAATTCAGGCCATAGGCATTCCCAGGAGCAAGCCGCCCACTCCGCACTTGACTGCAACAGCCACTCTCCAGCCAACGATTTACCTGGCCACCACCAGTCCTCTCACGGGGCTGTGTCAACTCTCCTGTCGTGTCCCCAGGCCCCTAGCGGGGAGAGCAGCAGCACCCAGGTCTTTCAGTGTATTACCCGGCCTGCGTGGGGAAGCCGCTTGTTCTACACAGTCCCCTTATCAAGCGCAGATCTGCACGAGCCCCGATCCGGGCTCCGGTCTCCGGCCACGCCCAGCTCCTCACATCCGTGAGGACGTTGGCTGCACACCGTTGCTCAGTGCGGGGGGCCGCACCCCCGCTGGTACCCTCTTTATGAAGCCAGACACCGCCACAAATCCGTGAGGTGCCCGATACAAGGGCAGGTAACCACTCCCTCAGGATCGTTCGTCACACGCCTCCATCCGCCATCTTAATGGCACTCCGACTTGGCCGCGGCTCCAGGCCCTGCTCCTTCACCAGGCGCCCGGTGATCGGCGTTCCCGCAGCGGCCGGTCCCCCGCCAAACGGGGACCTCCAGGTGCAATACCGCCGTCGCCCAGGCCCCGGCCGCCAGTATTTCGAGCCGAGAAGTGACGGGCCGGCGCAGAGCTCGAAGCTCACGCGTCCGTCATCATAGGCTCCAGGCCACGCCCCCAATTTCTAAGATGTTTTTAATGTTAATTCCTAACTATAATGTCCCTGCAACATTTGGTTTTTTTAAGTGAATTTAAAGGTTTTTTAATTTTACTTCCAAACTATAACCTGTATCTTTTGAGAGTGTCTGTGTGTGAGTGGCTGTATGGGTCTGTGAGTGGAAACATGAGTCTCTGAGTGGCTCTGTGAGTCGATGCGTGAGACGCTGACTAGGGCTATGAGTGGGTGTGAGAGAGTATGGGTGGTACTGTAAAAGGGTCCATGAGTGTCAGAATGGGTCATGAGTGATGTAATATGTGTGGTCATAAGCAGTGCATTGCGGGGCCTACGTTATAGTTAGCTCAGGTAACTATAACTACTGAATTTCCATGGTTTTGTATGAGTGAAATATGAGCCTAACTATAACGTCCCTGTAACCTTTATTTTTGCTGTGAATTTCTAAGATGTTTTTAATGTTAATTCCCAACTATAACGTCCCTGTAACCTTTGGCTTTTTTAAGTGAATTTAAAGGGTTTTTTAAATTTTATTTTCTAACTGTAACCTGTAACTTTTGAGAGAGTGTGTGTGTGAGTGGTTGTATAGGTCAGTGAGTGGGTGTGTGAGTGGCTGTATGGGTCTGTGACTGGGTATGTGAATGGTTCTGTGGGTGTGAGTGGCTGTATGGGTCTGTGATTGCGTGCATCAGTGTTTAAATAGGTCTGTGAGTTGGTGCATGAGTGTCTGAATGAGACTGTGAGTGGGAACATGAGTCTGAGTGGGTCTGTGAGTCGATGCGTGCGTTGCTGAGTAGGTCTATGAGTGGGTGTGAGAGAGTATGGGTGGTACTGTAAGTGGGTCCATGAGTGTCCGAATGGGTCTATGAGTGTATGTGTGTGTCTTGAGTAGGTCTGTGAGTGGGTGTGTGAGTGTCTGAGTGAGACTCCAGGCCTCTCCTTCCTTTGTTGCAGTTGTACCACTCTGCTACAAGGTACTGCGCTGCCCCCTTGGTATACCCAAGATAGGAGCCATCTTCCCACCCGGGGGAGGAAGGGTGGAGAGAAGCTGTTGATTCCTCTTATGCACCCTTTATTTTATTTTATTGGTGTGAGATTTGCTAGACTGCGTCCGGGACAGTCACTGTACTTTTAAATGTTGGGCATTCATAGCCACCCTACCCACAGCCCGATGAGATGAAATTCTTCCCAAGCAGGCAGTTATTCACAGCTTACTGTTGATTGCCTTATGATGATTTACATGCCTTCCAAGCTGCTCTCAACATCACTGGCTGTTAACGATCACCCGCGGGGATCTCCTTTTCATTGTCGTAGCAAGTGAACAGTTACGTGGCCATTTTGGGTATGTGCTTGTACTCTCATTAAAGGGGCAAATCAAGGCCAGAATCCTCTGGTTTTTGGGTCCTTTGACTGTATCTTATCCGATTCACCACTACTCTGTGATTGTAGCTGCTGTATTTCCTGTTTCATTTTCCAATGAAACCCAGTCTGGCTTTAGGCCGCTTCATAGTACCGAGTCGGCCCTCCTTCTAGCTTCGGAGGCCCTGAAAACCGCAGCCGATGAGGGAAGAACTACTGCACTGATCCTTCTGGATCTGAGTGCTGCGTTTGACACGGTCTCCCACGGCCTTCTGATGGAACGGCTGGTGGAGGCCGGGGTCGGTGGCGGGACATGGGAGTGGATTAAACATTTTTTGCAGAACAGATCCTTCCAGGTTGTCCAACATCCTTTTAAATCCAGAGTTTGTCCTTTGTCTCAAGGGGTGCCTCAGGGTTCGGCCCTTAGCCCTACCCTATTTAATATCTACATGCGCCCCCTGGCAGATATTGTGTTGCGACATGGGTTGAAACTGGTGTCATATGCCGATGACACTCAGTTGATTGTTACCCTGGAGCAAAAGGGGGCAGGAACGGCATCTGATTTCAAGGTCTGCTTGGGTGAGCTTGCCAACTGGATGAAGCTGAGCTGTCTGCAGCTGAATGCGGGAAAGACGGAGGTGATGGTAGTTGGCAAGCAGCCCTCTTTATGGTCACATTTGTGGTGGCCGGAGGAGTTGGGACCTACTCCGACCCCTAAGGCCAAAGTCAAGAATCTGGGAGTATGGTTCGATGACACCCTCTCCTATTCAGAGCAGATATCAGCTGTGGCTGGAGCCTGCTTTGGCATTCTTAAAATGCTGCGAAAAATCCTGGATTTACTCCCACTAGATGCCAAACGAACTATTGTACAGGCCCTTGTTACGTCCCGTCTCGACTATTGCAACATCCTTTACTTAGGAGTGACCACAAGAAATCTGAACATCTTGCAGAAGGTTCAGAATGCTGCAGCTTGGCTAATTCTGAATATCCCTAGGCGGACTTAGGTGGGGGAGGCCTTGAGGGAATTACATTGGCTCCCTATACAGGCTAGAATCACCTTTAAGGCCTTGTGTTTTGGCCACAGGATCCTCAACGAGAAAGGGCCAACATTTATGCACCCCCTCCTCACCGCATATAGACCTGCTCGTAACCTGAGGTCTTTGGGCACGGCAAAGGTGATTGTGCCTAAGGTGCGGAAGGTACGGGCTGGAGGGAGCTCCTTTGGCTTCCTTGCGGCTAAGGCCTGGAATGACCTACCTGTTGATTTAAGGACGTGCCCATCGGAGATTTTGTTCCGGAAAAATGTAAAAACTTGGCTTTTCCAGCACCCCCCGGGGGCCGAAAGTAGGCCTTCTACTTGTTCTTCTTGGGCCATTGGCTAGAGGGAGGGAGGGAGGCCCAGGCCAGTTGTCGTGGCTTTGATGGTGTTCTAGCGCAGGGACACTCCGTTGGAGTAACCAGGCGCTCTATAAGCTGAATAATAATAATTTGATGTCATTTGCTTAGATTTGTTATCTTTTCTGGTCCCCGGACTCAGGAGCTCAATGGTGACACATCCATGCAGGGCTCTTCCCAGGCCATGCTCCCTCTCATTTGATGATTTTAAGTGCTTGGTCCCAGAGTCACAAATCTATCCACACCTGGAACTGATACGAGATCCATCCTTCGAAAACAAAGCCAAAAACGAGTTCACTAAACAACAGTGTATGAGCAACTGATTTATTTTCTAACATTAGGTGTTAGGCATGCACATTAATTCTCTAACCTGCCCTCTTATCGACATTCTCATGTTAAAGTTTTCTAGAGCTAGCTCTGGAATTCAAGATTGCCATTACAGATTACATGCCCAGATCACAACCACTACCCTTCCCATGATTTTACACTATATTTATGTAATGTTTAGATTCTACGACATGGTTGGCAGTGAGTATTTTTCTACCTTGTGCAAGACTACGATCCTGCCTTTTGAAATCATCCGTTTTCAGAGCAACCAGTGGCGGCTGCTTAGATTGGTAGTGGGGCAGAAAGAAAACAAGTAAAATTAATAAAATTGCTCTTACCTGCCGCTCAGACGGCCGCCACCTTCCTCCTCTCTGCTGATCCTCGTCTCCGGCTGCACACTGCGCAGGGTCCTAGATGCCAATTCAGGTGCTTCTCTCATGCTGGGAATACTATTCTCGGCATGACAGAAACACTGGGATTGGTCTGAGCGGCCTGGTTTGCTGCTCAGACAGTGCCTGGGACCCTGTGGCGTTTCTCCAACCCAGCTGTGCAACACAGCTGGGTTGGAGAAACATTAGTCCACATGTCTGTTTGGCCAGCCTAAGACTGCTGGCCAAACTGACATGCGCACTTAAAAGTGCCCACCCCTCCTCTCCCAGCCATGCCTGTCACACAGGATTGCCTGTCCCCGCTGAAGACTCGCAGGCAAAAATAAAATGATAATAAAATGCTTTTATCGTTTTATTTTCCATCTTTTAGTAGGGGGCCGCGCTCCTCCGCCATTACGGAGGAGCCACCCCTGATGAGCAGCTGTGAGAAAATGATGCTACCATTCTTGGCCAGTGTAACTGCCCCACACAATTTAAATCACTGCCGTAGCACATATTTGGCCTAAAATAGCTCCTGCTACTAACCAATTTACATTTCTTAAAAGGCCGAGATCAAGCAGTGTGAGACTCTTGATTTTTTTTTTTCCAGTTCCCAAGCCTATTTTACCTTCCAATTCAACCCTGGCAATGAACATTGGGAAGCTTTGCTCTCCATAAGCCTAGTGTACCCAGGCAGGACCACTTATGGGGGTGGGTTCCTGTCCTTCCTCGAGTGAACAGATGGCACCAACCACCTTCCCCATATTGCCAACCCCCTTGCATCAGCATGACATGGAACATTCTATAATAAAACATGGTATGAGAGGAAAGGAGCACATACTCACTGTATTACCCTTCCTTTATTACCAGGGTCACATGTCCTGTGACACCTGTGATGGATGGGTGTGGGGTGGTAATGTAAGCCAGCCCTGGGGAGTAGCTGGTACAAGAACCACTAGAACAGCCGGTCACTACATCTCTTAAACCACGGCACCCAGACAAGGACATTGATACCTAGTACAGCTCTGTACGGCCCAACGCACCTTCCTAACTGACCCTCAGAACTGCGGTCTCCACCTATAGTGCAACTTCCCACAACACCCTTAAACCAGAGGCGGCGGGACTCCCTTAAACCGCAGGGTCGGTTTCTGTAAACTTAATCACCACACCTTAACTAGCATAAACCCAGTGCAACCATCCATTCACGGAACTTTAATCAACTTTTGCCACAGCGTTATCCTTCAAGTACACAATCGAACAGCGGTGCCAAAGCAGTGCGGAAAACTGAAATGCAAAAACCCAATGTGAGCTTTTCAAACTGCAACAAACGCAGAAAGAAAATCTCACCTTAATTGATATGAATATATACGGAAAGCCTCACGCACGTAACAATATGAGCACAGCTTAACTTCAAAACACTACTTAATACCCTACACGTATTGCTGGACTGTGTGAAGCCATCCATCGGGCCAATTATCTCGATAATAGACTTGGGCACAGGGCACGTTACCCTTTGTCATCATTCCAAATAACGCATAATTATCTGGCGGGAGGATCAGCCCAGTTACATGTTCTCGCCAGTCGCCACGCGGATTTATGCTCGCGCAGGTTTACCAACCTTGTTTTTCTGGTCGGCGCGAGGGGTACCTAGCAGGATCGGTTTTACCACTATTGAATTCCTTTCATGTCCCTTCGTTCCTACCAGTGGCCGACGCAAATTGCCCTAATAACAAAAGGCTTTGATGCAGGTGTACCCCGCGGGGTGCAACATTTTTGCACAATTTATAATCCGGATTCGGTTGCAAACACGGACCAGGATTTACTCCGCAACTCGAAATGAGGGCTTTTGTGTAAACTTGGCGGAAAGATATTGTCTAACTTTCTTTCAGTCCATTTATAAAACTCAGAATATATTTTTAACCAACTGTTTAACTCCCTCAGCTCATTACATAGAATCAGAAATGGGATGCATGTGTGTATACATACTACCAAAAAATTTGTAGGTTTGTAGAATCGCACTCCAAACCGAAGCAACATTATTTATTAAGCCTTAGATTTAATCAACAACCTCCCAAAAAGTCTCCGCATAAATTCTCTCTCTCTCTGTCCTTACAATCTCCATTGTTCTGCAGGAAATCACGCATGTAGGATTAATACAGGCCTGTTGTAGACAGAGTTATGGCTGCTCAGAACCTGTTTATTAAAACAGACCCCAGATGGCGTGAAGGCTCAGACGGTATAATGATTGCAGTGATTCGGGTATTAAAAGATGCTGCGGCAGATGGCGGCAAGAGTTTATTAAATATACCCAACATGTCAGAGCACAATAAACATCGAAGGGAAGCCATTTTTTCCATTTTGAATCTTTATTCGATCCATTAATAAACAGATCATAAAAGTACAATAGCATAACAGATTTTATAATGAAACCATCCACGTAAATACCAAAACATTTTAAAATGTTTTTTTTTTAAACAATTAAAATCAGATTAAAACCATAATTGATCCATCCTTAGAAATTCATTACGGCAAACTTCTTACCCTTCTATTTCTCCAGCAAGCCCATAAAAAGGATGCTACCACAAAACAAACATAAGGGTTAGGCAAGGCTTTTAGAAAATACAGTGCAACTTTACATTGAGAGAACTTTTGACACCTTAAAATTGGGAGAAGGAACTTTTCCCTTTCGATACAATAAAATGGGCAAAAGAACAACAAGTGTAAATCAGACTGGGGGGAGTGATTGTCACACGGGCACGGACCTAATTCTGAAAGCTTGAACCTTTTTTCTGGAAACCCCAGCATTAGTGGGATTTGGTTCAAGCGAAATCGCAACAGGATAAACCTATGCTGAGCCACTGTGACATAATTAAGATAAAAATAGCTTTCCCCCGGTCTGGGTAGGAGTCCATTATAGACTATGAGCGACTGAGAACTCCTGTTCTTTTTCCAGCGTTCAGCAGAGGCCTTTTGTATAAATAAATCAATTATTTCCCGTTTGGATACCTTGGTACATAATGAGGGATTCCTAAATAGTTCTCCCTGCCCAATTGCATTTAGTTCAGCCTGAACATAACTAAGCCAGCCAATTCTGCTGTAACCCTCAAGCCTCAGACAGTCCCTGATTATGCGTTGCGTCAGATCAACAGTATCCCTACGCCAGATTGAAATCCACAAAAGGATAGGTGCTAACCTGATCGAATCACAGATGTAAGGAAGGCCCAGTTCAAGATGTAAAATATAATTAGAGGTAGAGGGAGGTAGCGAGACCCTGGACTTAAAAAAAGCATCTTCTGCTTTCTGAAGCTGATCTATTTTGGCCATTTCCCAAACTCCCGCCCCGTAGGTGGCAGCTGCCTTTGGCTTCGCTTGATATATGGTCTTAGTCATTTCCAACGGGCTGGCTCCTAATTTTTTAGCAAAGCCTTTTATAGCTTGAAGGCCCCTTTCCATGCCCAAGGCTCTAGTTGCAACCAAGTTATTCCATGACTGTTTACTATCAAACAAAATCCCCAGATAAGGAAAAGAGTCAGCCACCTCGATTTTCTTAGAGGCCAGATGGAAGTATGGAGCCTTTGTGCCTCTCGGAGCTCCTGCTATAATGATGAACGATTTTGACTCGTTCACTCTAAGGTCAAGTGAAGACATAAATGAGGCATAGGAAGATAGCAATTTTTGAGGCTATCCCAGTCCTTGCGATCAAAACCGCGTCATCGGCGTATGCCAGTATGGGGAGTGAGTTGTTTTCGAATTTAGGAACATCTAGAGACAGTTCAGACAGGGCCGCCTCCACCCCGTTAGTATAGATGGAAAAAAGAAACGGGGCGAGGACGCAACCCTGTCTGACGCCCTTTTCTATTTTAAATGAGCGTGTACATTCCCCATTTCTGCCATATCTCACCGAAGCAGAGGCATTGGAATACAGCTGACGAATGAAGCGGATGATCAGGGGATCAATTCCCATTCCTTCCATCATGGGCCACAATTTTGAATGGAACACGCAGTCGAACGCTGCTGAGAGGTCCATGAATGCCATATAGATTTTCCCATTTTTTGCCTTTGTATATTTATCTATACATAGAGAAAGATTCAAGCCTTGGTCTACTGTCCCCTTGCCCTTTTGAAAACCATATTGTGCCAACATTAAAATATTGCGTTCCTGGGCCCACTCCTCCAATCTCGCTAACAACAACCGACCCATAAGTTTGGCAGTTGAATCCAAAAGGGAAATTGGTCTATAGTTTTTAGGGCTACCCCTATCTCCCTTTTTAAAAATAGGAACTATTACACTATGGTTCCATGATGGCGGGGGGCCCTCTACCACTATCCTATTAAAAACATTTGTTAGAAGGGGCACCCACAGGTCGTAGTTGTCCTGGAAAAGATCTATTGGGGGACCCCATCTGGCCCCGGAGCCTTCCCTTGAGCGCACATTTCCAATGCTTCCCTCACTTCTCCAATAGTAAAAGTCAGGGTACCTTGGGTAGACAACGAAGAATCTATATAAGGGGGCTCATTAAGTTGTCGTGCAAAAATACTTTCGAAGTGGCCTACCCATAGTTCTTCCTCTACATGTGTATCTAGGGACGGGTCAGTCACATTTTTAAAGTACGGGGCATTTATGACCTTCCAAAACTCCTTACTACTCTTGGAGCTAGCTGCATGTTCGAGATCATCCCACGCCTTTTCCTTTAACTCCTTTTCGCGGGTATTCCTTGCCTGCTTGTAATCTTTCCGGAGGGTTCTTATCAATACAGGATCTCTTGGCTGTGATTTTAATGCACTATCAAGTGCTCTCTTTGCTACTGAGCAAACTGAGTTAAACCAGCGGCCCGATGATACATCGGTTGCCGGTTTCTGACGAGTCAGTGCAGTTTTTAAATTTGCTATAAGGGTTGTAAAATGGAAAGATAAGAGAGGAGGGGCAACATCTTCTGTCAAACAGTGCAGGATATCTCCTTTCACTTGGGATATTATATCCACATTTAAGTTCTTTTTCATGACCTGGGCTCACCTCAATTGATATCCATTTTTCCTTATAAGAGTGATATTATTGATGTTCAAATGGGGTCTCTTACATTGATAAGTAGGAGGGCATGGTCGCTATAGGGAGTAAAAGTATTACTAACATGATCCATTCTATTCTGTATTATGGTTGAGACTAGGATAAAGTCAATTATAGACTCAGAATTGTTCCTCCTAAAAGTTGGCTCTATCTGCCCTGTTTTCCCACTATTAATTACAGTCAGGTCCCTTGTAAAAAGCAGCCTATTGAGCGTATCTCCATAAGTATTATGTACAAAGTGTGGAAGGGGATTACCCTCCAGATCGTTTATTCCACACACAATGTCATTATCATACTTACACGGATGGGTATTAAAATCTCCCACCCAGATTAGGCTAGGCCTCCCCTTCTGCTTAGCCAAATAAATTAAACGTAGCTCCTCATTCAAAACCTCCAATACACTTTTCATGTTTGCTCCAAATTCGTTATTATAAAAATTTATTAATAGCCACTCTCCAACAGGTAGAAAGTCTATTTGGAGAATTTGAAAGCAGTTATTCCTGGAGCCCACCTGTTTTACTTGTGCTGCTAGTGTATTGGAGACTAGGGTTAAAAGACCTCCTTTAGCTCTTCCTGACACTGAAGGGACTGCAGGAGTGTGAATAGTATGGTAGCCCGGGAAAAAGACTGGTTCCTTAGACCATGTCTCTTGGAAACAAACCATGTCTATCATTTGCCAATAATTATGCCATTCTTCGTTACCTATTTTTGAGGTAGTTCCCGCCACATTCCAAGTTGCAAGCGATAACATATTTGTTTTCCCTTTTTGTAAAATTGTATCACTAGGAACCACTGTTGGGGGGTGAATGGAGATGCAATTTGGTAGTCAATCACATGCTTCCAAATCAGAAAGAGGGGCAAATCTGTTATAAAGGCCAACTACGGGTGCTGAGGTTAAGTGCTCTGAGTGTCGCAAAATGGGGTCACCTATCCTTGACCAGCCCCGGTATTTGCTCTCTAATGTTGGGACCTGTTTATAAAAGTAATCTAAAGATAATGGTATTATCTGGATATTCCTTGTCTTAAAACAATCAAAGTTGCTCAAAAGTAGCCCAGCTGTGTACGGATTGTTAAAGTTTATCACTACACAATCCCCTGTCAATGAGTTCAATGTGTTTCCCACCCATTTCACCCTCCTGGCCATAATAATTTTATTTGCTAAATAAATCTTTCCCATGCCCCAGTCCATTGACTGGTTCAATAACCAGTGCATGCATTTGTCCATTAGCTGGATGGTTGATTCCTGTCGGTTATCCTGCAGGGGCGGAACGTTGGCAAGTACCAGCACTAAGGGAGAAGCATCCGGAGGAAGGTGAAGCCGATGATGAAGACTCATTTCTGGCCTAACCGCGGAATTAGGTTCCACACTGATGGATCGCGTAGCCTCTCCCGGTTCCCCAGGCCCTCGAGCCATCCGCTGGGATTTAGGAGCCTCATTTCTATAAACGTTCAATGCTGGTCTTTGAGCCATCGGATGGTTAGCAGTTTGGTGTTGAACTAAAGCCGCCGAATCTTCCCTTCCCAAAGGGCGGGGAATAGGAGATGGTACAGACTTGGCCCCATCAACGCCGATGTCATTCTGATTATTGGCCGCGAGTGAGTCAGTCAGGGGCAGCGTCAATAGATGGTGCAACATTAAGACGCTCCAAGCCTAATAAACACTCTTCAATCTTAGACAGTTTGAGAAGAATTGGATCCAGGAGAGTAGTGATCACTTTAGTGACTTGAGTCCAGAAAACATCGTCCAAAGCTAAGTCCCGAGTCTGGGTGCCTATACATGATGGCAATGGAGCAATCTGAATATCGGGGGCAGAGGACTTGGCTCGGGATACCCTCTGTTTATTCCCTCTCATCGTTTTTGGTTGTTTGGATTTAACAGGACCACGACCCCTCCGCAGCTTTGGCGGCGAGTCACTTGCCACACTAATACTGGGCACATCTCCCATGTCCCCTAAAACAGAAGTGGTGGGGGCACATATATTGGGTGGGGTGGCCCGTTGCCCAGGAGGGATATCATCACCAGATAATACAATGAGCCTCGGAGAACTGGAGGCAGACTCGTTGGTTGTTCCGAGGGTAGATCTATTTGCAAGGAGGAGTGGCTCCATCAACAAGCGCCTCTGTCAGTTCAATCTCGTGTGAGAGGACGCTCGCCGCTCTGACTAAAAAAGCGTCGAGAGTTGCAACACTCCCTCCTCCCGGTTTCTCCACGAAGGCCTTTCGCTTCCCCATGGGCATATCCAAGTATCACTGGATAGAATTATTAATTGAACAATTAAAGAAAGAATACCTGCTGGCCAAGAGTCACGAGGGGTGGCGCAGCCCGGCCTCCCTCGGGCTCCGACGGGCGTGGACGGGCCAGCGCCACGGGCCGACCACGTCCTTTTCAGCGCGTACTCCAAGCGCTAAGGACTCGGGGGGGGGGGGGATGTAGTCCCAGCCTGCAAACACTCCTCCGGTCTCCTGCCCGACACCACAGCGGAAAGAAACGGCTACAGGCGCCGCGGGCCGACCACGTCCTTTTCAGCGCGTTCTCCAAGCGCTAAGGACTCTGGGGGAGGGGGTGGGGGGGATGTGGTCCCAGCCTGCAAACACTCCTCCGGTCTCCTGGCCAACACCACAGCAGAAAGAAACGGCTACCAGTCGCACTCCAAACCGAAGCAACATTATTTATTAAGCCTTAGATTTAATCAACAACCTCCCAAAAAGTCTCCGCATAAATTCTCTCTCTCGCTGTCCTTACAATCTCCATTGTTCTGCAGGAAATCACGCATGTAGGATTAATACAGGCCTGTTGTAGACAGTTATGGCTGCTTAGAACCTGTTTATTAAAACAGACCCCAGATGGCGTGAAGGCTCAGACGGTATATTGATTGCAGTGATTCGGGTATTAAAAGATGCTGCGGCAGATGGCGGCAAGATTTTATTAAATATACCCAACATGTCAGAGCACAATAAACATCGAAGGGAAGCCATAACATTGGTGAGAGGCGTGTCGTACTGTCTCCAAGAATCTAAAGGTAGCCTGGGTTTAGCACGTTTTTTGAGTTGTCCTTTGTTACTGTTTGTCACACGGCAGGCAGAGACTCCCATCTTTGGGGCAGCCAGTGGTGGCCCTCTGTACTTGGAGCGCCCCCCTTACCTAAACCCGTGGTTAAAAACCTGGGAGTTTGGTTAGAAGGCGCCCTTTCTTTTGAGGCGCACGCTAAATCTGTGGCAGGCACCTGCTTTGGACTGCTACGCGGTCTAAAGCCTATTCTGGGTCTCTTCGACGCTCACACCTGACAGCTGATTGTCCAATCCACTGTCCTGTCAAGACTGGACTACTTTAACGTGCTGCTTCTTGGCGCTAATAAATCGGTGACCAAAAGGCTCCAACGTGCCCAGAACGCTGTAGCCGGTGCTATGTTTGCACTCCCTAAGTATTGTCACGTCTCTGACCTCCTTCGCCGGCTTCATTGGCTGCCTATAGAACAGAGAATTTACTTTAAAACTCTCTGTATCATTCACAAGATCTTCTCAGGCATCTGCCCTAGGATTTTGTGTGATATGTGCCCCCCTTACGCACCCACCCAGGCCCTGCGCTCAGCGGATCTGCATCTGGCCAGAGTACCCCGAGTGCTCAGGGCTAGAGCGGGTGACCGCTCGTTCAAGGCATTGGCTCCCGCCCTTTGGAACTCCCTACCTCTCTCTGCCCGTAGTATATCCGACCATTGGATCTTTAGAAGGACTGTGAAGACTTGGCTATTTTCCAATCTCTAAGCTGCCTCCTCCTCCCACTCTGCTAGACAGTCAGCGCTGGGATGCCCCGTTGCTGGGGCAGCCATGCGCTTTACAAATATTTTAACATAACATTA
This sequence comes from Calotriton arnoldi, assembly GCA_963921515.1. NCBI lineage: Eukaryota > Metazoa > Chordata > Amphibia > Caudata > Salamandridae > Calotriton > Calotriton arnoldi. The sequence continues at coordinate 46,429 of CAWUFW010011154.1, read as the reverse complement.
ACATTACATTAGTCTGTCATATTGAATAACGTTGTTGACTTTCAAGCATTATTCAGGTTTATTAAAATGCTGCGCACATGGAGGCAGATGTGGTGGTCAGTTGTCTCCTGACTAACTTAAGGTGAACTTGTTCACCTGGTTACCGTGGGCACTGAAGGATCCGGAAGGCCTTTCCCCAGATGCACCACTTTGCCACAGTTTCTTGTTTAGAAAACTTTTGAGGACTTGGTAGTAGCTACCCCCAATTTTAACTGCTGCATTAAATAAAAAAAATGTTTTACATTTATTATTTATTTTGTAGTTTTGTATGTCATGAATTGGACTCGAATAGGCATCGGGCGCTTTATGTAAGACCTTAGAGCAACAAGCAAGAAAGCCAGTTATTCATTCTGGGTTGTTGATGGGAAGGAAGGCCCAACATTGTCTGATGCAGACATTCAGACACACAGGCCCTTATTAAGAGTAGGTGGAGCTGAGTTGCCATATAGAATTCTGTTCCGAATAATCAAGAGTGGGCCAGTGTTCCTGCCCTCAGTTTTCCTGCGTATTAGAACCCCATACTTGATTTTACAGAGCTGTAATTCTGCCTGGTGAAATCTCATGAGGCTTTCGCTATAGCAGCAGCCAGGCTTTGCCCTGTCCACCCCATTGTTTTTGTGGCTGGGGGAGCATTCGTAGCTCCCCATGTCAGAACTTACGTGCCCTTTCCCTCCGCCCCATCCCTCACAGGCCACACATACATATACCACCTGCTCAGAGCAGATGGTAAATGTATTTGTTAAACACACAGAATTGAGTATTCCCTGTGGTTTTACGCCCAGTAATTCCGGCTCTACACAGCTATTCCCTATTCTGTCGGGGTGTAACTGATAATTGCGTGGTGCTACTGTACTATAATGTAGACTTCGCATGTAGAGTTTACGCCCCGCCAGTACTATGCAATTCATAATCAGTCTTAGTCTGTCCTTTTGCTTAGGAGTCTTGCTTAAGATAATTCTAAAGTTAAGACTCCGCCTTCTGCCCTATAGGCAAGTGGCTGATTCACAAAGACTTTATTTAGGACTGCTAGCTCTCAGGTTTTGTTTACCCCTTTCTTTTTAGGTTTGATTGAAATATGTGGACTTTGGCATGGTCTCCTTGCAGCATCTGTTCATTATTAGGTTCATTTGGCACAGTAGTGGGCCATGTACACAAACAATCAAAGGGTGTCCATATGGTGGAGTGAGACCAGAGACCACCTGCATGAGCTGATGTATTTGTTGCAGAGCACATATTAGTATCAGCTGCGGAGTGCCTCAGGGCTCCTCCCTGAGCCCCACCCTCTTCAAAATCTACATGGCCCCACTCGCAGCCATCATCAGGAAGCACGGACTCAACTTTGTCTCCTAGGTCGACGACACCCAGCTGATCCTCTCCTTCACAAATGAACCCACAGTCGCCAAGAGCAACTTCCACGACAGGATGAAGACTGTCGCCACCTGGATGAGGGACAGCTGCCTCAAGCTAAACTCAGCGAAAACCGAAGTCCTAATCCTGGGCTCCACCCCCTCCACTTGCGACGACTTCTGGTGGCCTGCACCCACAGACCACGCACAAAATCTCGGAATCATCTTGGACTCCTCGCTCACCATGAACCTCCAGAACAACGCCGTCTCATGATCCTGCTTTCACACGCTACACCTGCTCCGAAAGAACTTCAAGTTGATCCCCACCGAGTCCAGAAAGACGTTCACCCACGCACTCATCAGCAGCAGACTCGACTAAGGCAACACACTCTACGCCGGCTTCACCCAGAAACTCCTCAAACTGCAAAGCATCCAGAACACCTCCGCCAGACTCATCCTCCACATCCCCCGCTGCAGCCACATCACCAGCCACCTGAGAGACCACCGCTGGCTCCCAGTCAACAAAAGAATCACCTTCAAGCTCCTCACACACGCCTACAAAGCCCTACACGAAACAGGACCTGCATACCTCAACCAACGCCTCTCATTCCACGCATCCACCAGAGACCTCCGCTCTGCCCAACTGGCCCTGGTCGCGATTCCACGTATCCACAAGACCACAGCCGGGAGAAGATCCTTCTCCTATCTTGCAGCAAAGACTTGGAACACCCTGCCTCTCCCCCTAAGGCAATCACCGTCACTGCCCCAATTCGGGAAAGACCTCAAGGAGGGTTTGATATGAATGAAGAGATTCAGTTTAATGCCTTATTTTGAGTCGCAGTGTCACAGAAGCATGTTTAAAGAGTAGGGTGAAGAATTGTATTAAAGGGAGCAAAGAGCTCTAGCAGTAGAGGAGCAACACTCCAGCTTTGGCTACTTGAGTCATGAGACCATCCCATGTGGTAATAGTGTTCTGTTACATGGCTTGGGCAGATCCCTTTCTGGCAGCAGACAGTTATTTTGATTCTAAATGTAATAATTCAGTTGATTGAATGTAGCTTTTAAAATCAACTTAACCTGGACATGGCCACTCACGCCCACTTTTGAAATTCTGCTAGTTTGAATCAAGTGTGAATTGACATCTGAGATCCTCAAATCATCCAGGTAGGTTCACTCAAAGAAGGAAGTGTTGAGCCTGTTTTAAATTCCTGAGCACATTGTGTCATGTGGTAGGAGCTACTGGAAGATAGCCACTAGGCAACAATCTGTTTGTGATAAACATATATGCTGAAGTTGACAAGCAACCACAAGTCGGTGCCAGATAGTCGTGGGAATTGAAAGTAATACATCAGAATGGGAGGGGAGTACAGGCTCGCCAAAGTTTGATAGGAGAATTCAGGCTGGATTTTCAAATGTTCCTTTGGGAGGTAGATGATATCAGTGACAAGGATAGCATAATAACTTGTCTGTGCATTTCAAGTCTTCTGTATAGTCTGAACAGTCAGGTTGCAGCAGGTTCAGCACCATTTATCCTTTTAAGTTGCAGCGGGGATTCTTCCATTTGAGAGTGTAAATTAATTGTGTAAATCATTTACAGCCTTTGCAGATCGGGTAGTTCCACTGGTGCATGAATGGTACCAAGAAATTGAATGCATATTACATCCAATGATTGAAGAATGAAGCTATGTGTTCCACAGAAGCAAAAAACAGATGTTCATGTTGAAGTTTTCAAGCCGTATTCTAGAGTCAGTCTTGCTTGAAGACATCACTTCAGGATAAAGCTGATAAGCATCTGGAGCTTGCCCCTTAGTAAAATGGCACCAAGATTTAAGCTAAATCCTGTGATGAGATGGTGAAGATTGAAAAATTCCAGCGAGGAGAGGATAAACATTGCATGCTCATGATCCGATAGGTCAACCCAGATGTTAAAATCATCAAGGGTTGTTTAGCGAAGGGTGATGGTGCATTGTTGTTCCATTGCAATCGCAGAAAGAATCTGGAAGCATGGTCAGAAGCAGTGGTTGGTAAACAAGCTGAAATTAGAGTGATAATTGAAGTGAGTAATGGCACACTACAAGATTGGATTGACATTCAAGGAGCATGGTTGCGGGGTAAAGTAAGGTCTAAATGTGGTCTTGTAGATGATCGTGAGCACTCTGGCAAGTGCCCATCCAGTTTAGAAACACGCTCTTCTGTCAATGTGTAAGTACTGCACGAATGATCAGGATTACATCATCTCCAAGCAAGTTGTCAATAATAAAGAGATGATCATGTTTGTGAGGTGATCATGTATATTATAATGATTTGTAGATTTAAAGCTTGCATTGATCCAGAGTCGGAGGTTTGGAAGGGAAAGGTTGGGTTTAGAATTAGTGTCACCTAGGTAGAATGCTGTGTGAAGGTAGGTAGGATGAAAGCATGTGGGGGTGGGAGGTGTTGATGAGAAGATTGGGGGAGCACATGAGATTCGAATAGTCAGGCAAGGGCAGGATATGAAGGGTGATCTCCTGAGAGGCTGCATGGTTTTCAGGGATTTGTGTGAGAGTAGTGTAGGATGTATGTTTGAACTGTGTAATATCAAACAGAGGCAGTAGACACGAATAGGTTTCTTAATCAAGGGTACATCAGGCCTGGTGAGTTGTCACATCTGCTGTTGAGAGTGAGGGATTACTGGGAGTCAGTGACTGCGTGGGAGCCAGGAAGAAGTGTAGCACAGAGAGAAGGAAGAGGAGATTTGGTGGTGGGGGGAGCGATGTCTGGTAAATGTGGGAGGTTAGTAAGGGGAAGATGTCTTAAAACAGGATAGAGGGCATGGAGTGGTTAGATTGGGTGAAGCTTTGATAGGGTTGTCTACTCCCAGGAAGATGGAGGGTTGGTTAGAGGGAAAGGGAAGGGTGGTGGTAGGCAGAAGGATAGGGCAATGTAGGTGTGTGAAGGACTGGGGATTAAGGAGTAAATGGGGACCAGATGCAGCGGTTCAAAGGCAAAAGATGGAGGGTAGATGAGAAACTGGGGGGTTGGTAGATAAGTGAAGGATCAATGGGACATGAGAGGAGGAAATGGGTAAAGGGGGTTGATAGTAACTATTCCTGGTTTTAAGTGGGAGAGAGGCCGGAGAAAAGGATGAAGAGCAAGTTGGGGAGGAGGGGGGGGCGGGAGAGGTCATGCTCATATTATAGAATCACGTAAAGATCTGGGTGCATTTGAGAGACATCTGTGACCTACAGCAGTAATGGGTTAATAGCGTGACTGAGCAGAGTAAGAATAATGGAAGGCAAGGCTTGGACTGCGAATTCACCACAGACTGGCATAAGTAATGCACCTTTCAGTAGATAAAACTGATGTTATCAATTTAATATAGTCGGTCAAGACAAGGATTGGCACAAATGATAACTAGGGCTGCTCTCAATGTTACCCACCAAGGAGAAGCCTAAGGATTACCTAGGAAGATGCAGCTCCTAAGTTACAATACAGTTTATACAGTCAGTGAAGGGGTCTAAACAGAAGTGCCATAGGTGCCAGCCAGCTAGAAAAGTTGCAGTTGATTTTACTCACATCAAGCAATGTGGCCACCTAGAAGAGGCAATTAAATTATGGAGACATCTAAACACTATTACATCCTTACATTGTGTTTTGCGGTCTCTGAGATTACAAAACACAGAGTTCAGACCCTAAAAAGATAAAAACTGCTTGCCCAAATAAATCTATTGGATCCACTCTGTGTCATGAGTTAGACTTAAGGAGGTGCAGGTCCTAATGTTACAAGAGATTATGCAGTAGGTCTATGTGATTTACAGAGGAGCAGTTAAGGAGCGACCCGCGGACACCAACTTCCTCCAAAAGGTTGCAAATAATTTTACCTCAGATGGTGAGTTGGGTGCACCCAAAATTGATATGGGTGCACCCAAGATTACCCTATTGAATAACAGCACATTGGTTAGGATAGGGACAAACGGTTCAGAGGAAAAGAGATTAAGCACTCTGGCAGAGTATGTGTCAAATGTAGAATGCAGGAATTTATAGAGGAGCACAGTATTATTGGGTGGAAGATTTAGAGAGGAACGCTTCAAGTCAGCACAATTACAAAGAGGAACTTTGAGCAGAGTACTTAAGAGAAGTAGTCTTCAGAGTAGCATTATTCAGGGAAGCATAGTTTAGAGCTGTGTAGGTAAAAGTGTCAGTTAAGATCAGACTATTTCAGGGTAGCACTATTCAGACAATCAGAATGTGAGTGTAGTACCCAGACAGATGCCCCTTTAGCATACTGGGTATGTTTGATATATAGTCTTACGAGGGTTATTTGAGCCAGTAAGAAATGCCTGCAACGGAAGAATTCCTTTGAGTATGACTTAGAGGAGAGTACTTAGAGGTGGGGTACGCCCTCACGCGATGTGTTACTGATGACCGTATACAGAAGAGGCCAGTCTTTAGGCCTCATCTCAGACAACTTCAGCTGTTTTTTTGTCAAGATCTATTGTTTTAAATATTTATCAAAACTTAGAGTGAGCTTCGAGTCAGGCCCTTGCTCATGACTCGATCGCTTTTTCTGTTACTTCCTTGTTCCTGATTATATGGATTTCGTCCCTATTCTTTTGTTTATCCCTCCCAGGAGCATTTTGGTCTCAGTGTTTTGTTAACATGATGTATCTTACAGCTGTTGACGTTGCACCTTGTCTCTTATCAGGGCGTGGAAGGGACTATATCTTCTCCCTCTCTTTCCCTCAGCCATCCATTCTTTCATCCCTGCACTATGCACTGTGCCCATCTGGTAATTCATTGCACCGTTAACCACTTTTTTTTTTAAATTTTACTTTATTGCTGCCTGCTCTACTGTCAGTGGGCGCCCATCTTAAAATGGCTATCTGACCGTTCCAAGATGGTGACAGGCATCCCTGAATGAGTTTTGCTTTATTTTAACAAATTCCATTGAAAGATGGCTGCAGCAGATGTGCACACATATATGGTGGCTATCTTTGAAGTCATTTGTTAAAACATAACAAAATGCATTCCGACTTGGCCAGTATATTTACGACGGTCACCTGTGAATGCATTTTGTTTTATTTTACAAACCCATTTCAAGATGGCCTTCATGGATGCGTGCACATTTGCAGCAGCTAATTAGTACAGAAAATAAGCATTGGCCAAAATCAATCGGTTTCAAAGCCGAGACCTATTGGCTTTCCAATGCTTGTTTAAGATTTTGAGAGATTTTTGGGATGATTCTGTGAATGTGTTTAAGGGAATACAGAGGTACAGGGTCTCGGGGCCAATGCCCTCTAGGCCGAAACATGTCAGTCACCTAGGACGTTTCCCCTAATTGATGAGCACGGCTGGATGTCCTGGGAGAAGGGCTCAAATAGGACATAATAAACTGGTAGCTGAGAGTAGGCAAATGCATTTTAGAGTTGGCAGCCATGTGGCTGTGCAGGCTAGGTGACATGTATTCAAAGTGGCCTCAATACGACAAAAGCAGTTCCATTTTTTTACCCTTCTACCTTACTGTTGCATCGCTGGTGTCACCTCAGTATTTCACAAACAAATAATGACTTGCCTGAGCTTGCTATGTCTGCCTCCTTTCTGCCACAGTGCGCAGCTGTGAGGAGATAGTTTGAATTCCCACCAACAAATTTAAAATGGTAAATGACACGCTAAAATTAATATACATGTAAGTTGGAAAAATGTGCTACAAGTAAAACAGTTTGTACCAGGACAGTACACAGAGAAGTGTCTATTTACGGTGTTGTTGCTTCCCTACATAAACGCATTCTTACAAAAAACATTCTGACTGCCCTCTTTTTTGTCAGACCTAAACTAGTTGTGTGATGGGTCTTCGAGATTACAAAACAAAATTTTAGCATGCAACCATGGTTACCTGTCTCCATTCTGATTGGCTCAGCCTTCCTGAAAATTCCATTCAGTGGCGAATTAGAGTTTTAAGCAGGTTATTAAATAGAGGTAACATTTTATTAAATACTTTTCAAAAGCCAAGCGTCAAATTTCAGGAGCCGGTTAACAGGAATAAATGCTTCTAATGCTGAACAAAGCATAAGCTGGGATTACATTGGCGACCCTCCAACATGGGAGCCGAAGCCGTGGAAACTGAGCTCTCAAGCACGCTTTAATGTTTACGCTGCCACTTAGCTCATGTGACGCTTCTGTGTACACACTAGATCACCCAGGCGTTCAGCTTGCGCATCATTTTAATTCGGGTCCATGTTTTTTTGTCTTTGCAGTGACACAGAGAGCAGAAAGCTGTGCAAGAAGGTGAAGGTGGACCCTAGCTCCAAGGAGAATGGAATGGAATTATTCCATTACAAGTAAGAGAGAACAAGAGTCTCGGTTTAAATTAGTTTTTTGCATATCCTTTATGCAGGAATTGCTTGAGTAGCTAGGTGATCATGCCTCAGGCCCACCTGAAGTGTCCTAAATAATACTGATCATTGGAATATTGGCAAGTTTTCCTTCAGCCTCATCTGCAAAATCTCTGTTTCTATGGGCCTCACACAGACACACATGGCTGGATAAAAAGAAAATCTGTTTCCTCTTCAAAACGGTATTTATTATTCTCTTTTCAATCTTCAGGGATGGTGTATTTCATACAGAATACAATCGACCAGAAACCTTTAAGGTAGGATTACATATTTTCTTATACATTTTTAGTTTTTTTCTTCAATATGCAAATTTGGAGAATGCAAGTCTGTGTATTCCAGTCCTCTAATGGTCAGAAAGATGCACATAACTGTCTACAAAAGAGGACAATGCACGCATATTGCTTAATAATGACTTTGTGGTTGGCTTCATAACTATAGAATGGAGTTGATTTTCAGGTTTGTTATAAAAAAAAATCTAGCGCTGGATCAACCACTGAGCACTGCCTGAACCTCATGACTGTATTTGCGCCATGGAAGGACTTAACAATGGGCAACAAATGCAGATACAATAGAATGGCTAGTTGCCTACATCACTTGTTTGTGAGGCCTTTAGCTTTAAAGGATCCTTATTTTATTTATTTGAGTTTTATATAGCGCTGGCTAGACCCGGAGGTATCAGAGCGCTTTACATGAGTAAGTTACATTAGTTACAAGTTACACAATGTTACAAATGATACATCAATTACGAGTTATATCTGTTGGTTGGTGGCGTGTGGAAGGGTAAGGGGAGTAGTGTAAGAGGGAAACGAGGCGGGAGATACGGCCGAGAGACGAAGGGAAAGTCTGTCCAATGTCCGGCTGGGTAGGTGACGGCCGAGGGGGAAGTCCACAGCCCATCTCCGCTATAGCTATCAAGGTAGTTCCACCGGACATCGGGCAAAATATTAAGTCTCCACGGTAGGTGGCAAGATTTACGGGTTCAATGTCATGATGGGTGAGCCGGAGGGGGGTGGAAGGTGGGGTAAATGAGCGAGGTCTGGTCGATGTCCACTGTAGGTGCTGTCGTATTCATACCCTCTGAACGGCATGGACGTCGCCCACCGCTACTCAGCTCTCCTGCTGACCTGAAACTGAGTACTCCCCCCTCGGGGTATGGCCTCATCGATTTGCTGAGCTTGGGTTCGAACTGCACCAGGCGCCATTTTAGGGTCAGGCGGGCTCGGGCGTTTCCTACTGCCTTTCCTGCAGTGAAAGCCGGTGTCCATGGGGGCAGAGCCACCCCTACCCTCGGCCATAGGTTAGCGTCTTGGTTACGGACCTAATAAGATAATTGTTCTTTCACCATCTTTCCCCATACGTTGCTGTGTCACTTAACTGAGAGTCTGGGCCCAAAATGGGACAAATTATTGCTTCCCAGGCGCCATCTTAGAGTCAGGCAGATGAAATCCCCAGACTAGGTCTAGATCCCCATCCTTGATCAATCAATCAATCCGGTTTCTTATAAAGCGCAAGTATTCACCCGTAAAGGTCTCAAGGCGCTGATCAGCATCATTACGAAAGGTACAAGAAAGAAATCCAAGGGTTAGGGATGGAAAATGATGGAAACCGTGTAACAATCTTGTTATTATTTGCAGTAACAGGAGTATCTTTTCCATTTCCTCAAAGTAATTGAAGACTCTCCTCTTCTTCCCATTATGAAACCTTTTTCTTTGTTTTTCCCGTGCTGATGTCTCCTGGACCATCCTATGTCAATGTTCAGAAGAAGCCCTTGGGGACATAAGTGGCATTATTTATAAATCTTTTGTGACATAACAGAAATTGTGCACATGATGTTCTAACTCATGCTATCAGCTTCCATTGTGGGGCTATCCACGTCATTTATTCTCAAGGGGTTGCTCCAATTCCATTCTGTAAAGGTAAGATAAACTGCTCTTTGGAGACAATATGAGATGAAGATGTATAGGGGAAGGGGATACATGTCCACCTTCTGATTTTGATTGTAATGCAGGATATCTGCGCCTGCCCTTTTGAGTGGCTGTTAGGCTATGGGAGTGATGGTCTTGAGAAAAATAAGCAAATGTGTTTGTAGCAGCTGCCTTGGTATATATCTAACTGGAAACTACATGGCTCTGCTTTCATTGGTTGCCATGGCTACCTCACAGTGGAAGGGTACTGGTAGTATCAAATATATTAGTTCTCCCGTTGTAGGATAGTAAGTCCTGCATCTTTAGATGATGAATAAGAAAGGCACATTTGGAAGCTGTAGTTTACATTATAATGACCCGTGCCACAATGCAGAATACATAAATATTGTGGCAGATGAGTTGTTCTGGGAAAGTCATTTTGGAAACGCCAATTTCTTGCACAAATGTTATCATTTACTAGTGTGGAAGCAGAACCCTGTACCCCAATATTTAGCAAACCTCAAAATGCAGATCACCACGAAATTTACTTAAGACAGTTTTGCTCCAGGTTGATCTTACATAAAAAGGCACCCTCCCTAACAACATTTTAACAGAGTAGCAAAATAAATCATTGGGACAGCTCAATAATTGAGTTCTAGATCAGAGAGAAGTTAAAGGGTTTGTTCACAAAATTTTCAAAATCAATTAGTACAGAATAAATACCATGAGGGCTTAAGTAGTTATACAGAGTAGTCAAAACCAGAAATAACTCTAAGTCCCAAGTGTGCATCAAAAAACAGAAAAGAAATGAACATCCTCTCTTGTAAGAAAATCAGAAGTTTCCCCCTTCACCCCAAATTCCACTGGTTTTTAGAAAATTAGCTAAAACTGCAAACCCATCAAAGCATGATCGCATGTATCCATTCTTTAGCACATCAAAAGAAATAATGTCAACATGTTTATATGTTAGCACTATCCAATTTCTAAGAAAACATCCTGCATCTTCTGTGTCACTGTCATCCGGAGGTGTTCAAACTGTTATGAAACATTCAGACGATGAAGCTTTACACTGATGGATAAAACTAGGCTTAGCAACTGAACTACAGCGGGAAAGGTCTTGGACAAATATTACAGTTAGGAACACTAGAAAGTTCACTCGGAGCACAACAGGAAAATTACAGCAGCTTGTCTTTGTTCGATGGAGCTTCAGGGGGACCAGATTAGTGGGGGTGAACATAGGAGCGGAAACAGCATCAGAACAGCATCCATTTTATCCAAAATGAAGTTTCACTTAAAAATGTTGCACAGCTAAATCATGTTAATAAGCATACTTCTATATGTCGTATTAAACTAATTTCGACTCCAATCATATTGATGCAGCATTTGTGTATTACATCTCAAATAAAAATCATTTTTCACCATTATTATTTTTCACAAAAATTTCAACCCAGAAAAAAGCTTTTACACTAGTTAGCATCACTTATTATGTTTTTGAGTGGTATGATCCCTTTCTAAAAAATAACTATTACCTTTTGTAAGGTGATTTTTTGTGTGTGTTTTTTTTTGTTTACGTGTTGGGGAGGGGGCACACACTGTACGTCCCATCCCTGATTTTTCAGGCCCTTTTTACCTTACTTTTTGGGCCCTATCAGCTTATATGTCTGTTCCTTTGTGTAATTCTCTTATCTAGAGTTTATCCACCTTACTGCTTCTGGTGGGCAACTCTTTCCCTCATTTCTCTCCCTCCTCCACTCAGTCCTGTCTGGGTCCTGGCAACCCCTAATATTCCATGCTTCACGAGTGGTGAAGTCTGCATACCACAGCACATGGTAGTGTTTGCTCATGGGTTTCTCTTGTAAAGTCCCCCCATTTGTCTTTGTGACTGCCCTACTTTAGCCCATGATGAAATATACAGTATAAATAAAACTTGCTTCAGCATTGATGCAGTAGGGTGAGTTAAGAGCCAGAGCATTCATGTCTTCATTTTGGCCCTGCTTTGCCAGGTCACATCACTAGCAACTAGGTTATAGGAGCTCCCCCAGCCTTGCCACATCACCTCCTCAATTGTTATGCTTTTTGGCTGACCTACCACATCTAAGTGGCTTGATCCCAGCAGCCGTGCCCTTGTTCAGCTTGCTTCAGTCTTCAGCTTCACTCGGCGACGTGGCTCCTGCAAACCACCCGTGCTCTGAACTCATGTTGGTCTCCCCGCCCTTCTCCTGAGCCTACTTTGGCATTGCACTGACACTCTTCGCTAGCCCTCAGTGAAGAGCGCAGAGGGCCATGAGCATGTTGGTGTGCCCATTCTCATACTTGCGCATATGCAGCTGAGTCTGGTGCCTTTTTCTCCATTGACAACATCCATGCTCTCAGCACACCTCCCCTTGGAATTTCCCTTATTCGGGTTTGGGATTTTCTGAGTGCACCATTCTCACTCTGCCTGGTTGTTGGCAGTGTCTTAAGATAGGTCTGTTGTCTTGACAGCCCAGGTGGGGGGGTGTGTCCACATGATTTGTTATCAGCCCCATGGCGCCCCCAATTTGCCCGATAAAATACAAGCAGAGGAAACATCTAGAACAGCAACATGACCTCCATGCCCTCCATGGAGCCATTTAAGCTGCTTGGCTTTGCCTCATCACAAGCAACATGATGGAATCTTTGTTGGTGGCTGTTGAGACTTATTTTGCAGCAATAAGCACGGTCAGCGATGAGAAACACCTCTGCTGTTTCATGTAGCAAGTGAGGGCATCTGCATATTGTCCAGAACTCTCATGGAAGCAAGTCCATTAAATAAGGATGCCACGCCTTTGGTGCTCTGAATACCCATGTTGCACCATGAGCGAGTCCAGATCAGGAACGATTTTTGCAGCATCAAGCAAAACAAGGGATAGAGGAGGTTAGTGACATCATATATGTGCATCTCAAACAACCGCCAAAAACCTGTATGTTGCAAGGCGAGGCAGAAAAAATATGTGCTCATTTATTACAAGGCTGTGCCTCAGCGCAACTGAGATGACTCATCCTGCATGAGCCTGGTAAATCTCTACCTGTCATTCTTATGCTGGACGCCTCTTTAAACTATCCAACACCAGAACATCCCACATAGAAGTAGTATTATCTACATCCGTTAAAACTGAACTAATCAACCAAGTGTACAAAACAACAGCCTGAGGGAAACCGATCCCTCATCCATTAAAGAACTCACTGTGCGGCCACTGTGGGAGTATGAAATGCTTGTTGGGGCGAAATCACAGCCACGTAACCAAGGTTTGACACTCATCTGGCACCAAACCTTCCTACCAAAAGCTGCTAAAACAAACCCAGACAGTACACAGAATTCAGCCAGTGCCACTGACACCCGAGGGGGATGAGCTGACTGATGACCGTGACGATGAAGGGGTTTAGGAACTTGCCCTTCACCGGTGCTTTGCATGAGACATCAAGCCTTATCTCTCATATGTGGCAGTTTGATTAAACTAAAACTAAAGGCCCTTTTCTTAATCCTTTCTTTAGACAGGTGGCATTTCCCTGATGAGACTCACAGCTTTATTCCTCCGAGTTGAAACATCGACATTACCTCGAGGGGTGTTAATTTAGAATATATATCTCACTGAAATTCAAATACTGTGTATTGGACCTGTTTTGTTTTTATGGCCATGACACCCTCAGTGCTTTGTATATTTAAATATGTAACAGTATGTGTGTCTATGTATATATGTGTATAAAAGGGTTTAAAAGCTGGCCAACAACTGTGAAATACGTCATGTGATCAAGGGCCCACGGGCCCGAAACGCGTCAAGCTGTGGTTTGTTGAGCTGTCAATAAACTACTCACTGCACGAAATTGTGGTCCGGGCTCCTGTTCTTCGCCGCCAACTGAAATACGAGAGGAGTTGCTGTTATTTATATATATATATATACATTCTCGATGAAAAAACAAAGATTAAAGCTTAGTTATGGATGTATGAATATACAACGCAATCATTTAGCTCGCGGTACATTACATCGCGGTTTTTACAACGCAAGTCGTTACAACGACTTGCGCTGGAGGGCGCTGGACTTAGGAACAGTATGATTTACTATTCCAACTCCAGCCTACGTAACAGAAGGGAAGGTGTTGGAATAGTAGACAATAGCAAAAAAATTATAATAATACGGGGAAGCTTCTACCCTATATATCAGTCTAGTCCTACCCGTCTCTAATAAGCACTTGACTCAATCGTACACTACATTATGCAGTGAAAAGTGTTCATTAATCACCCGGATGTATGGCTAATTCTTAATCCCTTGGGTATCTTAGTCTCCAGCTCGAGAATGTCACGGGATTCTAATCTCCATAGTTTCAAATTCTGTCACCACCCTCTTTCTCCCATGGTTATGTGGTCTAAACAAAAGAATCTTAGTTTGGACCTAACGCTTTGGTGGTATTCATTGTAATGTCGAGCTACCGGGTATGTAGGATCCCGATTACATAACTATAACTCGCGCCCTCGCCATGCACTGCTAATTACCCCACCTATTATATTACTCATGACATCTTCTATGACATCATTGATGATATCACTGGAACATTTGCATTGAAATTATTGATAAGAAAACTGCATGGCGAGGGCACGAGTTATAGTTACCTTAGGGCATAAGTTATAATTACTTGAGATAACTATAACTGCTTTTATTTGTATGGTTTTTTGTGTGTAAAATCTGAACCTAACAATAATGTCCCTGTAACCTTTGGTTTTTTAGTGAAAAAAAAGAATATATATATATATATATATATATATATATATATATATTATCTACTGGCGGTCGCCAGTAGATAGTTATAGTTACAACCTATTATCCATAGGAAATCCGCGACATTCTATTTGAAATAACTCTCTTGCCGGTTGACGTATCTTCGCAAAATTTTCAAACTTTGTGGGGCGCTCCGGTCCGCTCCTACCCTGAAAGTCTCGGGGGATTCGTCAAGCGGGGGCCGAGAAAAAGGGGGTCCCAAAACGTGTTTTCCCCATGCAATTTTCCATAGGAAACTTTAGACACGGCTACAGCTCGAACTGCTGAACGGAATTACACCAAATTTGGCAAAGAGGTAGTTCTTGGTTCAGAAAGAACCCTTTTTGTTAAATGGTGTAAATCCGTTCAGTAGTTGCTGAGAAAATCAAAAGTAAAAGTACATATATATCTATGGGCACGGAGGATTCGCGCACCCTGAGCGCACCCTGCGCGCACCGTCCCGATCACGAGCTGCATGTTAATTGGCTGTCAGCTGGCTGTCAACATTCCGATTCAGGAAATGTTGGCAGCCATCTTGTCCCTCGGTAGAACCGAGGGACAGAAACAAGTGCGCAAAGCGCACAAAGGGGGCAGGGTAGAAACACCCTGACCCCTAGGTTTGCTCAGGGGGTCCCACAAGGACCCCCTGGGCAAAATAAATCGGCAGGATGCGCTCAGGGTGCGCGAATCCTGCCGAAAAAAAAAAAATCGAAGCGCGGTCTCCCGCGCTTCGATTGTATTTTGCCCCCGGGTGGCCCAAGTCCCGGGGGCATGGTGGGGGGTTTAATTTTATGTGTGGGGGGCCTCAAAGGGCCCCCCAAGCCCCGGGGACCGCCACCCCCGGGGCTTTTTTTAAAAAAATGGTGCGGGAGGGCTCTGAGCCCTCCCACAGCCCCGGGGACCACCACCTCCCGGGGCTTTTTAAAAAAAATTAAACAACCTGTGTGGGGGGGCTCCAGCCCCCCCCCACACGCCCCGGGGACCGCCACCTCCCCGGGGCACTAACAAATTAAAATGGGGGTCCGTTTTGGACCCCCGAAGCCTCGGGGACCACCACCTCCCCGGGGCTGTGCTGATGTAGGGAGGGGGCCGCGCGGCCTACTCCCGGGACACTGTAGTTTGCTATGGCAGGACGGAGCCTCGCGGCTCCGTCCTGCCATAGCAAACTGCTTTGGATATTGGAAGAGAGAGCAGGAAACCTGCTCTCTCTTCCAATATCCAAAGCCGATTGCTTTTCCACATGGGGAGCAGCATGTCAGCTGCTCCCCATGTGGAACAGCAATGCCGGCTCCCAAGGGACGTGGGGAGCCGGCGGGACTGTGGGGGATTGGGGACCCCCCACAGTCCCCAACGGAGAGGGCCAGCCCCGGGGGATGGGGTCCCCGGGGCAAGTAGTAGCCCAGGAGGGGGGCCACGCGGCCCCCCTCCCCAAAAAAAAAAAAAAAAAAAAAAAAAAAAAAATGGAAAGGCCGGCCCGGGGGATGGGGTCCCCGGGGCCTTAAATGGCCTGAGGAGGGGGGCCACGCAGCCCCCCTCCCAAGAAAATAAAAAAAAGGCCATGCCCCGGGGATGGGGTCCCCGGGGCCAATACAGGCCCAGGGAAGGGGGCCACGCGGCCCCCTTCCCGTTTTTTTAATTTTTTATTAAATTTAAAAAAGGGGTAAGGCCCTGGGGGATGGGGTCCCCAGGGCCCAAAAACAGGAAAAAGGAAGGGGGGCCACACAGCCCCCCTTCAGGGGACAAAAAAAAACAAAACAAAAAAAAAACGATCGGGCCCGCAGGCCCCGCCCCCTTCCTTCACCACTCTGCAAACGCGCCCCCTGGCGCGTTTGCAGAGGGGGAACGAATTCCCCTTGAATACTGGGGTCCCTGGGGCCAACTAGCTCCACCAGGAACCTCCAATATGCGCCAGGGGCTGCGTTGCAGAGACGTGTAGAGAGGCCACACCCCTTTTACACCTCTCTGCAACGCAGCTCTGTGGCGCTTTGGAGGTATATGGTGGGCTAGTTGGACTCCGGGGACCCTCAGGATTCAAGGGGACTTAATCCCCCAACTTAAAACGCGCCACGGGGCGCGTTTGCACAGTGGTGAAGGGAGGGGGCGGGGCTTCAGGTGACATGTGTGCAAACAGGCCCCGTGGCGCGTTTTAAGATGGGGAATTAAATCCCCTTCAATCCTGAGGGTCCCTGGGGCCAACTAGCCCAACAGGTACATCCAGAAAGCGCCACAGAGCTGCGTTGCAGAGAGGTGTAAAAGGGGTGTGGCCTCTCTACACGTCTCTGCAACGCAGCCCCTGGCGCATATTGGAGGTTCCTGGTGGGCTAGTTGGCCCCTAGGGACCCTCAGGATTCAAGGGGACTTAATCCCCAACTTAAAACGCGCCACGGGGCGCGTTTGCACAGATGTCACTTCAGGCCCCGCCCTCTCCCTTCACCATTGTGCAAATATTCTTCTAAAATCATCCGAAATACGAATTCCGATTTACTCACCTGTTATCAGGAGAGACCTCAGTGCTGTATCTTTCAGCCCAGTACTGGTCCTGAAAAGTAATTTTAACCGTACTTACCGGTAACTTGCATTTCCTTCCATAGGATATCATTGCCTGCTTTTTGCTGAAAAAGTTTCTAAGTGTTGATTTTTGAAACATACAAATATTCCTCTAAAATCAGCCGAAATACGAATTCCGATTTACTCACCTGTTATCAGGAGAGACCTCAGTGCTGCATCTTTCAGCCCAGTACTGATCCTCAAAAGTAATTTTAACCGTACTTACCAGTAACTTGAATTTCCTTCCATAGGATATCATTGCCTGCTTTTTGCTGAAAAAGTTTCTAAGTGTTGATTTTTGAAACATACAAATATTCCTCTAAAATCAGCCGAAATACGAATTCTGATTTACTCACCTGTTATCAGGAGAGACCTCAGTGCTGCATCTTTCAGCCCAGTACTGGTCCTGAAAAGTAATTTTAACCGTACTTACCGGTAACTTGAATTACCTTCATAGGCTAACATTGACTGGTTTCACTTGGAAATTCTTCTAAGTGTGGAGTTTTTGAACTTTATAATATTCCTCTAAAATCAACCAAAGTACGAATACCAATTTACTCACCTGTTATCAGGAGAGAACCCAGTGCTGCATCTTTTAGCCCAGCACTGACCCTGAAAAGTAATTTTAACCGTACTTACCAGTAACTTATATTTTCTTCCATAGGAATCCATTGTCTGGTTTTCAGCAAAAAAGTTTCAAAGTGTTGATTTTTACAAACTACAAATATTCCTTAAAAATCACCTGTATGACTTAAACGCATTCTTTCAACTGTTTACAGGAGATGCACCAGTGCTGGATCCAGGATCCAACACTGAGTAAGAAAAAGTAACGATAACAGTTTTTACCTGCTAAGTGAATTTCCTTCCATAGGATAACATTGGTGATTCTATGAGAAAAAGTTTCTAAGTGTCAACTTTTAAAATACAATAATATTCCTTAAAAATCACGACTGTAACCAAAACGCTTTTACTCAACTGTTTACAGGAGATGTACCAGGACTGAATCTAGGATCCAGTCCTGTGGTTAGAAAAGTAATCCATAAAGTAACTAATTGCATTTAACTAGAAATTCACATTGAGCTGAATGTTGCATTGTGTTTGAAAATGTGTTGCCCATTGCAACAACTGTAACTACTGTACTTAAAAGTCTATTGCCTATGTGCAAAGTATTTAAACTAAAGTAATTCATTCTGAGAAAGTATCTTTTGTAATGTATAATGTAATTACAATGTAATTTAAAAAATAAAATATGTAAAAAAAAATTGTTTCTAAAAATGTAGTAAATCAGTATGAAAAAATTAATATAACAATTAATACATTTAAAAATTGTCATTTACAAAACCTTTGAAATTCACTGAAAAAACCGTAGGTATCAGGCACGTTATAGTTACAAATTAGCATTTAAAAAACCTTTGAAATTCACTGAAAAAACCATAGGTTTCAGACACGTTATAGTTACAAATTAGCATTTAAAAAACCTTTGAAATTCACTGAAAAAACCATAGGTTTCAGACACGTTATAGTTACAAATTAGCATTTAAAAAACCTTTAAAATTCACTGAAAAACCATAGGTTTTAGGGACAGTTATAGTTACTTGGACATTGCACTCGTACAAAACCCGTGAAATTCCCCCGTTATAGTTAGTTCAGCTAACTATAACTCGCGCCCCGCAATGCACTGCTGATGACGTCACATATTACATCACTCATGACATGGTCAGTGACATCACTGATGACATCACTGATGACATCTCAAATGACATCACTGATGACATCATCCACGTGATAATCTGATGCACCTCCTCACACCCTAATATAATCTTTGATACACCCACTCTAAATTACAGACTGCCATTTGCAAAACCATAGACACTCCAACACCAATAACTACATACCCACTCACTGATTCTTAGGTCTACACACACACATCCACTCACTCACCCGTACAGTCACTCATACTTACGGTCACTCAGTACAGGACTATCATATGCACTCTTACTCCTATATAGACACTCAAACAACGCCACTCATCCATAGAGATACTCAGACACCTAGTCAGTCATGCAAATAATTAAACACACTGCCATTTACTCACCTATACAGTTATACACACACCAGCTCACTTACTCATACAAATAGTAGCACATTGTTACGCTCTTATACAATCATTGATACAAGCACACACTCATCCATACAGCCACTATCACAATCACTCACTCTTGCTTATAGCTATTTATATACTCCAACACACATATATACTGCCTTTCACATATGTAGTTACTCACACATGTACCACTGGGACATACATTCACTCACTAACACACTCTATACACACTTACCCACCCATACAGTCTATCACAGATGCACTCTTGAAACCATCCACCCAGTGAATCACCCACTCACACATCTATGCACAGAGTTGCACACACTCCTCCCACACAAACACTCAGGCACCCATACAGATACTCAGACAAGCATTCAATAACTCATATAGACACTCATTTAGCTATTCACAAACACATGCAGCCACTTACACAGCAACAGACAGACGGATACAGACATTCACCCAGATTAGTCACTAACCCATGCATTCAGTAAGATACGTTAAATCACTCACTTATAGAGTCAGTCACGCACCTACTAAATCATCCATACAGACACTTACACACCCACTCATTCTTCAATACGCCTTTTCCTATATATATTAAAATATTTAAACTTTACAGAAACACACAGTCACTGGATGATGTCATCAGTGATGTCATTTGAGATGTCATCAGTGATGTCATCAGTGATGTCACTGACCATGTCATGAGTGATGTAATATGTGACGTCATCAGCAGTGCATTGCGGGGCGCGAGTTATAGTTAGCTGAACTAACTATAACGGGGAATTTCACGGGTTTTGTACGAGTGCAATGTCCAAGTAACTATAACTGTCTCTAAAACCTATGGTTTTTTCAGTGAATATATATATATATATATATATATATATATATATATATATATATATATATATATTCACTGAAAAAACCATAGGTTTTAGGGACAGTTATAGTTAGTTGGACATTTCACTCGTACAAAACCATAGAAATTCCCCCGTTATAGTTAGTTAAGCTAACTATAACTCGCGCCCCCGCAATGCACTGCTGATGACGTCACATATCACATCACTAATGACATGGTCAGTGACATCACTGATGACATCACTGATGACATCTCAAATGACATCACTGATGACATCATCCAGTGACTGTGTGTTTCTGTAAAGTTTAAATATGTTTAATATATATAGGGAAAGGCGTATTGAAGAATGAGTGGGTGTATAAGTGTCTGAATGGATGATTTAGTACGTGAGTGACTGACTCTACAAGTGAGTGATTAAACGTATCTTACTGAATGCATGGGTTAGTGACTAAACTGTGTGAATGTCTGTATCCGTCTGTTTGTTGGTGTGTAAGTGGATGCATGGATTTGCGAATAGCTACATGAGTGTCTATATGGGTTATTGACTGGTTCTCTGAGTATCTGTATGGCTGCCTGAGTGTTTGTGTGGGTGGGTGTGTGTGACTCTGTACATAGATGTGTGAGTGGGTGATTCACTGGTGCATGATTTCAAGAGTGCATCTGTGATGGACTGCTTGGGTGGGTGAGTGTGTGTATGGGTGTGTTAGTGAGTGAATGTATATCTCAGTGGTTCATGTGCGAGTAACTACATATGTAAAGGGCAGTATATATGTGTGTTAGAGTATTTAAATGGCTATAAGTGAGAGTGTGTGATTGTGAGAGTGGCTGTATGGATGCGTGTGTGCTTGTATCAGTTATTGTATAAGAGCGTAAGAATGTGCTAGTATTTGTATGAGTAAGTGAGCTGGTGTGTGTATAACTGTATAGGTGAGTAAATGGGTGTGTGATTAATTTTTTGCATGACTGACTAGGTGTGTGACCTGGTGGGCTAGTTGGCCCCCAGGGTCCCTCAGGATTCAAAGGGAATTAATTCCCCAACTTAAAACGCACCACAGGGCGTGTTTGCGCACATGTCACCTGAGGCCCTGCCCCCTCCCTTCACCACTGTGCAAACGCGCCCCGTGGCGCGTTTTAAGTTGGGGGATTAGGTCACCTTAAATCCTGAGGGTCCCTGGGGCCCAACTAGCCCACCAGGTACTTCCAGTAAGCACCACAGGCCTGAGTTGCAACGCCTGTAACAAATTGTGCAGTTGTGTTTAGGTAGTGAAGAGGGTTGTGCTGGGTGTAGTGTTTTAGGGTTTAGGGTAGTGCAGTGGTGTTTGTGTAGTGTAGGGGTCATGCTGGGGGTAGATTTAGGGTTTAGGGTAGTGCAGTGGTGTTTGGGTAGTGTAGGGGGTCGTGCTGGGGGTAGTGTTTTAGGGTTTAGGGTAGTGCAGTGGTGTTTGGGTAGTGTAGGGGGTACTGCTGGGGGTAGTGTTTTAGGGTTTAGGGTAGTGCAGTGGTGTTTGAGTAGTGTAGGGGTTCGTGCTAGGGTAGTTTTTTAGGGTTTAGGGTAGTGCAGTGGTGTTTGTGTAGTGTAGGGGGTAGTGTTTTAGGGTTTAGGGTAGTGCAGTGGTGTTTGTGTAGTGTAGGAGGTCGTGTTTTAGGGTTTAGGGTAGTGCAGTGGTCTTTGGGTAGTGTAGGGAGTCGTGCAGGGGGTAGTGTTTTAGGGTTTAGGGTAGTGCAGTGGTCTTTGGGTAGTGTAGGGGTCGTGCGGGGTAGTGTTTTAGGGATTAGGGTAGTGCATTGGTGTTTGGGTAGTGTAGGGGGTCATGCGGGGGTAGTGTTTTAGGGTTTAGGGCAGTGCAGTGGTGTTTGGGTAGTGTAGGGGGTCGTGCTGGGGGAGTGTTTTAGGGTTTAGGGCAGTGAAGTGGTGTTCGGGTAGTGTAGGGGGTCGTGCTGGGGAGTGTTATAGGGTTTAGGGCAGTGCAGTGGTGTTCGGGCAGTGTAGGGGGTCGTGCTGGGGGTGGTGTTTTAGGGTTTAGGGCAGTGCAGTGGTGTTCGGGCAGTGTAGGGGGTCTTGCGGGGGGTGGTGTTTGAGGGTTTTGGGCAGTGCAGTGGTGTTCGGGCATTGTAGGGGTCGTGCTGGGGCTGGCGTTTCAGGGTTTAGGGCAGTGCAGTGGTGTTCCGGCAGTGTAGGGGGTGGTGCAGGGGTGGTGTTTCAAGGTTTAGGGCAGTGCAGTGGTGTTCGGGCACTGTAGGGGTCGTGCTGGGGGTAGTGTTTCAGGGTTTAGGGCAGTGCAGTGGTGTTCGGGCAGTGTAGGGGGTCTTGCTGGGGCTGGTGTTTCAGGGTTTGGGGCAGTGGTGTTCGGGCAGTGTAGGGGGTCGTGCTGGGGGTGGTGTTTCAGGGTTTAGGGCAGTACAGTGGTGTTCGGGCAGTGTAGGGGGTCTTGCTGGGGGTGGTGTTTCAGGGTTTAGGGCAGTGGTGTTCGGGCAGTGTAGGGGGTCTTGCTGGGGGTGATGTTTCAGGGTTTAGGGCAGTGCAGTGGTGTTCGGGCAGTGTAGGGGGTCTTGCTTGGGGTAGTGTTTCAGAATTTAGGGCAGTGCAGTGATGTTCGTGCAGTGTAGGGGGTCGTGCTGGGGGTGGTGTTTCAGGGTTTAGGGCAGTGCAGTAGTGTTCGGGCAGTGTAGGGGGTCGTGCAGGGGGTGGTGTTTCAGGGTTTAGGGCAGTGCAGTGGTGTTCGGGCAGTGTAGGGGGTCGTGCTGGGGATGGTGTTTCAGGGTTTAGGGCAGTGCAGTAGTGTTCGGGCAGTGTAGGGGCTCGTGCAGGGGGTGGTGTTTCAGGGTTTAGGGCAGTGCAGTGGTGTTCGGGCAGTGTAGGGGTCATGCAGGGGGTGGTGTTTCAGGGTTTAGGGCAGTGCAGTGGTGTTTGGGCAGTGTAGGGGTCGTGCACGGGGTGGTGTTTCAGGGTTTAGGGCAGTGCAGTGGTGTTCGGGCAGTGTAGAGGCTCGTGCTGGGGCTGGTGTTTCAGGGTTTAGGGCAGTGCAGTGGTGTTCAGGCAGTGTAGGGGGTCGTGCTGGGGCTGGTGTTTCAGGGTTTAGGGCAGTGCAGTGGTTTTCGGGCAGTGTAGGGGGTCTTGCTGGGGGTGGTGTTTCAGGGTTTAGGGCAGTGGTGTTCGGGCAGTGTAGGGGGTCGTGCTGGGGGTGGTGTTTCAGGGTTTAGGGCAGTGCAGTGGTGTTCGGGCAGTGTAGGGGGTCGTGAAGGGGGTGGTGTTTCAGCGTTTTGGGCAGTGCAGTTGTGTTCGGGCAGTGTAGGGGGTCGTGCTAGGGGTGGTGTTTCAGGGTTTAGGGCAGTGCAGTGGTGTTCGGGCAGTGTAGGGGGTCGTGCAGGGGCTGGTGTTTCAGGGTTTAGGGCAGTGCAGTGGTGCATGTGTAGTGTAGGGGGTCGTGCTGGGGGTAGTGTTTTAGGGTTTAGGGTAGTGCAGTGGTGCATGTGTAGTGTAGGGGGTCGTGCTGGGGGTAGTGTTTTAGGGTTTAGGGTAGTGCAGTGGTGTGTGTAGTGTAGGGGGTCATGTTTTAGGGTAGTGCAGTGGTGTTTGGGTAGTGTAGGGGTCATGCTGGGGGTAGTGTTTTAGGATTTAGGTTAGTGCAGTGGTGTTTGGGTAGTGTAGGGGGTCGTGCTTTAGGGTTTAGGGTAGTGCAGTGGTGTTTGTGTAGTGTAGGGGGTCATGTTTTAGGGTAGTGCAGTGGGGTTTGGGTAGTGTAGGGCGTTGTGCTGGGGGTAGTGTTTTAGGATTTAGGTTAGTGCAGTGGTGTTTGGGTAGTTTAGGGGGTTGTGCTGGGGGTAGTGTTTTAGGGTTTAGGGTAGTGCAGTGGTGTTTGTGTAGTGTAAGGGGTCATGCTGGGGGTAGTGTTTTAGGGTTTAGGATAGTGCAGTGGTGCTTGTGTAGTGTAGGGGGTCGTGCTGGGGGTAGTGTTTTAGGGTTTAGGGTAGTGCAGTGGTGTTTGGGTAGTGTAGGGGGTACTGCTGGGGGTAGTGTTTTAGGGTTTAGGGTAGTGCAGTGGTGTTTGGGTAGTGTAGGGGTTCGTGCTGGGGGTAGTTTTTTAGGGTTTAGTGCAGTGGTGTTCGGGCAGTGTAGGGGTCGTGCTGGGGGTAGTGTTTTAGGGTTTAGGGTAGTGCAGTGGTGCTTGTGTAGTATAGGGGTCGTGCTGGGGGTAGTGTTTTAGGGTTTAGGGTAGTGCAGTGGTGTGTGTAGTGTAGGGGGTCATGTTTTAGGGTAGTGCAGTGGTGTTTGGGTAGTGTAGGGGTCGTGCTGGGGGTAGTGTTTTAGGATTTAGGTTAGTGCAGTGGTGTTTGGGTAGTGTAGGGGTCGTGCTTTAGGGTTTAGGGTAGTGCAGTGGTGTTTGTGTAGTGTAGGGGGTCATGTTTTAGGGTAGTGCAGTGGGGTTTGGGTAGTGTAGGGGGTTGTGCTGGGGGTAGTGTTTTAGGATTTAGGTTAGTGCAGTGGTGTTTGGGTAGTGTAGGGGGTCGTGCTGGGGGTAGTGTTTTAGGGTTTAGGGTAGTGCAGTGGTGTTTGTGTAGTGTAGGGGGTCATGCTGGGGGTAGTGTTTTAGGGTTTAGGATAGTGCAGTGGTGCTTGTGTAGTGTAGGGGGTCGTGCTGGGGGTAGTGTTTTAGGGTTTAGGGTAGTGCAGTGGTGTTTTTGTAGTGTAGGGGAGTCATGTTTTAAGATGCAACGCTCCAATACCGGACCAGTCTGCACTACATAAAACTGCAAAAAACTAAAAATAGAAAGTGTTTTGCACACTTTTGTCATTGGGCTATATGTGGGCTACATCTGGGTAATATTTGTGCTACATTTGGGCTCTTTTTTCACTGGTGGCCATCTTGGAAGACTTCTTTGTTATGAAATTTCCTAATTTCCTCATTTACTGTAGTCTCCTCAGTAGGAAATGCTTTCAGTTTTTTACTTTGATTCCATCAAGAAGGCATTCAGATGTGTCTCGCATTTGCCATAAATTCAGAATGTTAGCACTCTAGTTGCTCATTAGATCACTGTAGTAAAGCTACTGCTCACCAGGGTGTTAACTGGAAGTCTGCTGCTGGTATTGAAAGTGATTGTTTCAGTCTGCATGTCAGAATTTTCTAATGAAATAGAAGAGGATTTGAGATCTCACTTAAAACATGCCCTAATTTTTATTTCTGCAGCACTAACCATGATTTCTATTTCAAAAAGAACCCCCTCATTTTGTTCCTTTTTAAATTAAATGTTTTAAGTGTTACCGGTTTATTCCAATCAAGATGGCTTTAGGTGTGCCATACTTTTGTAATAAGTAAGGCTGTTAGCGCTCTAGTTGTTCTTTAGAACACTCTGGGAAGCTGCAGTAGAACACAAAGGCATCAACTGGCAGGCTGCTCCTGTTGAAATATAACAGGAAGATATTTGAGATCACACTTGAAACATGTCCTAATTTTTCTTTCTACAGCACTAACCATAATTTCTATGACAAAATGAACCCCATCATGTTGTTCCTTTTTAAATTAAATGTTTTAAGTGTTACCAGTTTATTCCAATCAAGATGGCTTCAGGTGTGCCATACTTTTGTCATAAGTAAGGCTGTTAGCACTCTAGTTGTTCTTTAGAACACTCTGGGAAGCTGCAGTAGAACACAAAGGAATCAACTGACAGTCTCTGCCCTTGTTGGATGTACATGTTTTACTGAGAATGTCAGACTTCATTCTCACATGACTGAGAAAGATAATGTGAATTTACAGAAAATATGCTCTCATTTTAGCTTCTGGAGCACCTTCCAAAACTCTATGGGACAAGCATGTGAAAATAGTTTTCTCTCAAACATGATTCATGATATCCCAGCAGAAGGTTTTTCACAGGGTAAAATCACCTTAGAACACACCACAATTCCTGAAATTAGTACGGTACCATCAACAAATGAATTCTAATGTGACTAAAGTCTGTTATCACCCTTTATAGTTCTCCTTTTGGTAACCCTCAAAATCTTTGATTCACTACAATGCATTTCAATGGGGTACTATCATGTATATTGGTCTCAAGATGGCTGCCAGCAATTCCAGGATGAAGTGCTGACAGCCAATCAGATCTCACAATGACATGTGTGGTTAGGCTCCGCCCAGATATATGTGATTTTACTTTTGATTTTCTCAGGAACTACTGAACGGATTTACACCATTTAAGCAAAAGGCACGACACTGAACCAAGGGCTACCTCTTTGCCAAATTCGGTGTAATTCCGTTCAGCAGTTCGGGCTGTAGCTGAGACTAAAGGTTCCTATGGAAAAATGAATGGGGAAAACACGTTTTCGGACCCCCCTTTTTTCTCGGCCCCCGCTTGACGAATCACCCCGAGACTTTCAGGATAGGAGCGGACCGGAGCGCCCCAACAAGTTGGTAACTTTCGCGAAGATTCGTCAACCGGCGCCAACGTTATTTCAAATAGAATGTTGCGGATTTCCTATGGAAAATAGGTCCTAACTATAACTATCTACTGGCGACCGCAGGTAGATAGTATATATATAGATATATATATTAACTGAAAAAACCATAGGTTTGACACGTTATAGTTAGAAATTAGCATTTAAAAAACCTTTGAAATTCACTGAAAAAACCATAGGTTTTAGGGACAGTTATAGTTAGTTGGACATTTCACTCGTACAAAACCATAGAAATTCCCCCGTTATAGTTAGTTCAGCTAACTATAACTCGCGCCCCCGCAATACACTGCTGATGACGTCACATATTACATCACTCATGACATGGTCAGTGACATCACTGATGACATCACTGATGACATCTCAAATGACATCACTGATGACATCATCCATGTGATAATTTCATGCATCTTCTCACACACTAATATAAATTTTGATACACCCACTCTAAATTACAGACTGCCATTCTCAAAACCATAGACACTCCAACACCAAAAACTACATACCCACTCACTGATTCTTAGGTCTACACACACATCCACTCACTCACCCGTACAGTCACTCATACTTAGTCACTCAGTACAGGACTATCATATGCACTCATACACCTATATAAACACTCACACACCGCCACTCATTCATAGAGGTACTCACACACCTAGTCAGTCATGCAAAAACTTAATCACACACCCATTTACTCACCTATACAGTTATACACACACCAGCTCACTTACTCATACAAATACTAGCACATTCTTACGCTCTTATACAATCACTGATACAAGTACACATGCATCCATACAGCCACTCTCACAATAACACACTCTCACTTATAGCCATTTATATACTCCAACACACATATATACTGCCTTTCACATATGTAGTTACTCACACATGTACCACTGAGATATACATTCAATCACTAACACACCCATACACACACTCACCCACCCATACAGTCCATCACAGATGCACTCTTGAAACCATGCACCCAGTGAATCACCAACTCACACATCTATGCACAGAGTCACACACACACCACCCACACAAACACTCAGGCACCCATACAGCTACTCAGACAATCAATCAATAACCCATGTAGACACTCATGTAGCTATTCAGAAAGCCATGCAGCCGCTTAGAAACCAACAGACAGACGGATACAGACATTCACACAGTTTAGTCACTAACCCATGCATTCAGTAAGATACGTTAAATCACTCACTTATAGAGTCAGTCACTCACGTACTAAATCATCCATTCAGACACTTATACACCCACTCATTCTTCAATACGCCTTTCCCTAAATATATTAAACATATTTAAACTTTACAGAAACACAGTCACTGGATGATGTCATCAGTGATGTCATCAGTGATGTCACTGACCATGTCATGAGTGATGTAATATGTGACGTCATCAGCAGTGCATTGCGGGCGCGAGTTATAGTTAGCTGAACTAACTATAACGGGGGAATTTCTATGGTTTTGTACGAGTGAAATGTCCAACTAACTATAACTGCCCCTAAAACCTATGGTTTTTTCAGTGAATTTCAAAGGTTTTTAAATGCTAATTTCTAACTATAACGTGTCTGAAACCTATGGTTTTTTCAGTGAATTTCAAAGGTTTTTTAAATGCTAATTTCTAACTATAACGTGCCTGAAACCTATGATTTTTTAAGTGAATTTCAAAGGTTTTTTTAAATGCTAGTTTCTAACTATGCCTACAGAGGTAGGACATGTGAAGAAAGAAGAAAAAACGCACAGAAAGAAGCAAAAGA
The DNA here is from genome assembly GCA_963921515.1 of Calotriton arnoldi. Taxonomy (NCBI): domain Eukaryota; kingdom Metazoa; phylum Chordata; class Amphibia; order Caudata; family Salamandridae; genus Calotriton; species Calotriton arnoldi. The sequence continues at coordinate 18,259 of CAWUFW010011154.1, read as the reverse complement.
TGTGCAGAAAGAACCAACAGAGGAGCAGAAAGAGGCCTTGTTGCAAAATCATCCTGTGCCCACAACTTTTTCAGACGGGTACTGGTGGTAACTGACTCTGACTAACCAGAGCCAGTGCTATGCTAAAAGACACTTAGAATACAGTGAAAACACCTACATACACTAGGGAACACTATGCGTTGGGGTACCCCTGTGATTAGCATGACCTCCTCTGCAAGTCCCTAGTACATAATAGGGCAGGGGGATTAAAACTACCTCTTAAAATGCGCTACAGGGCGCGTTTGCACAGTGGTGAAGGGAGGGGGGGCCTGAGGTGACATGTGTGCAAACGCGCCCCGTGGCGCGTTTTAAGTTGCGGGATTAAGTCCCCTTGAATTCTGAGGGTCCCTGGGGCCCAACTAGCCCCCAGGTACCTAGAGTTAGGACCACAGAGCTGAGTTGCAGAGAGGCGTTCGAGGCCACGCACCTTTTTCACCTCTCTGCAACGCAACTCTGTTGTGCTTACTGAAGGTACCTGGTGGGCTAGTTGGCCCTCAGGGTCCCTCAGGATTCAAAGGAATTAATTCCCCAACTTAAAACGCACCACAGGGCGTGTTTGCGCACATGTCACCTGAGGCCCCGCCCCCTCCCTTCACCACTGTGCAAACCGGCCCCGTGGTGCGTTTTAATTTGGGGGATTAGGTCACTTTGAATCCTGAGGGTCCCTGGGGCCCAACTAGCCCACTAGGTACTTCCAGTAAGCACCACAGGCCTGCGTTGCAACGCCTGTAACAAATTGTGCAGTTGTGTTTAGGTAGTGAAGAGGGTCGTGCTGGGGGTAGTGTTTTAGGGTTTAGGGTAGTGCAGTGGTATTTGTGTAGTGTAGGGGGTCATGCTGGTGGTAGATTTAGGGTTTAGGGTAGTGCAGTGGTGTTTGGGTAGTGTAGGGAGTCGTGCTGGGGGAGTGTTTAGGGTTTAGGGTAGTGCAGTGGTGTTTGGGTAGTGTAGGGGGTCGTGCTGGGGGTAGTGATTTAGGGTAGTGCAGTGGTGTTTGGGTAGTGTAGGGGGTACTGCTGGGGGTAGTGTTTTAGGGTTTAGGGTAGTGCAGTGGTGTTTGTGTAGTGTAGGGGTAGTGTTTTAGGGTTTAGCGTAGTGCAGTGGTGTTTGTGTAGTGTAGGAGGTCGTGTTTTAGGGTTTAGGGTAGTGCAGTGGTCTTTGGGTAGTGTAGGGAGTCGTGCGGGGGTAGTGTTTTAGGGTTTAGGGTAGTGTAGGGGGTCATGCGGGGGGTAGTGTTTTAGGGATTAGGGTAGTGCATTGGTGTTTGGGTAGTGTAGGGGTCATGCGGGGGGTAGTGTTTTAGGGTTTAGGGCAGTGCAGTGGTGTTTGGGTAGTGTAGGGGGTCGTGCTGGGGGAGTGTTTTAGGGTTTAGGGCAGTGCAGTGGTGTTCGGGTAGTGTAGGGGGTCGTGCTGGGGGAGTGTTTTAGGGTTTAGGGCAGTGCAGTGGTGTTCGGGTATTGTAGGGGGTCGTGCTGTGGGGAGTGTTTGAGAGTTTAGGGCAGTGCAGTCGTGTTCGGGTAGTGTAGGGGGTTGTGCTGGGGGTAGTATTTTAGGGTTTAGGGTAGTGCAGTGGTGTTCGGGTAGTGTAGGGGGTCGTGCTGGGGGTAGTGTTCTAGGGTTTAGGGCAGTGCAGTGGTGTTTGAGCAGTGTAGGGGGTAATGCTGGGGGTGGTGTTTTAGGGTTTAGGGCAGTGCAGTGGTGTTCGGGCAGTGTAGGGGGTCGTGCTGGGGGTGGTGTTTCAGGGTTTAGGGCAGTGCAGTGGTGTTCGGGCAGTGTAGGGGGTGGTGTTTCAGGGTTTAGGGCAGTGCAGTGGTGTTCGGGCAGTGTAGGGGGTCGTGCAGGGGTGGTGTTTCAGGGTTTAGGGCAGTGGTGTTCGGGCAGTGTAGGGGGTCGTGCTGGGGGTGGTGTTTCAGGGTTTGGGGCAGTGCAGTGGTGTTCGAGCAGTAAAGGGAGTCGTGCTGGGGGTGGTGTTTCAGGGTTTAGGGCAGTGCAGTGGTGTTCGGGCAGTGTAGGGGGCGGTGCAGGGGTGGTGTTTCAGTGTTTAGGGCAGTGCAGTGGTGTTCGGGCAGTGTAGGGGGTGCTGCAGGGGGTGGTGTTTCAGGGTTTAGGGCAGTGCAGTGGTGTTCGGGCAATGTAGGGGCTCATGCAGGGGGTGGTGTTTCAGGGTTTAGGGCAGTGCAGTGGTGTTCGGGCAGTGTAGGGGGTCGTGCTGGGGCTGGTGTTTCAGGGTTTAGGGCAGTACAGTGGTGTTCGGGCAGTGTAGGGGGTCGTGCTGGGGCTGGTGTTTCAGGGTTTAGGGCAGTGCAGTGGTGTTCGGGCAGTGTAGGGGGTTGTGCTGGGGCTGGTGTTTCAGGGTTTAGTGCAGTGCAGTGGTGTTCGGGCAGTGTAGGGGTCTTGCTGGGGCTGGTGTTTCAGAGTCTATGGCAGTGCAGTGGTGTTGGGGCAGTGTAGGGGGTCTTGCTGGGGCTGGTGTTTCAGGGTTTAGGGCAGTGCAGTGGTGTTCGGGCAGTGTAGGGGGTCGTGCTGGGGGTGGTGTTTCAGGGTTTAGGGCAGCGCAGTGGTGTTTGGGCAGTGTAGGGGGTCATGCTGGGGCTAGTGTTTCAGGATTTAGGGCAGAGCAATGGTGTTCAGGCAGTGTAGGGGGTTTTGCTGGAGGTGGTGTTTCAGGGTTTAGGGCAGTGCAGTGGTGTTCGTGCAGTGTAGGGGGTGTTTGTGAGAAGTTGGCCTGGTATATGCTGTCCACTAATTATAGTGGGCACCTTGCACCAGTCCAAACAACCCCTTATTGGAGATAGGTTAAAGACAACCTTATTGAAAGCTATCCTAGTGGTAGCTATGGAGAGCAGCCTTCAGGCTAAGTCTTGAAGGAATGTAAAGCAGCTTGTTTTACCAGTCTATAATCTCTTGAGTGATCAAATGAAAGAGCACCACACCAGGTATATATTCAAAATATATGTATTTATTGCTAAACACACCCCTCTAGTCTCTTTATGAGGCTAGAGTTCGAAGTACATAAGTTATAAGTTATTAAATCACAGTAATTGCACAAATACACGTTTGGGCCCTAGGGGCGTACCAAACCATATACCAATAAAGTGGTATGCGAACCACGACTGAACTAGACACTAGGCCTAGAGCCTCTAGAAGTGCTTGGACCACAAGGAACCACCCAAGGTAGTGACACAGGGGACCTACGGGAGACGCGTGCAGTGTAAATACACAACCGCGATACGCCGTTGACTTCTATGGAGAAAGTCGGGATCGGGAATTTTGAGAAAAGGGACACTTAAAGAAGGACTTGGAGCAAACCCTTTGAGAACTAGGTCGTTCTAGAGTCTCTACCCACGGGAGCACCGGAGTACTCGTGTTACCTCACCCAGGGAAGCCGGGTGCATAGGTGCCTTTCGGGGTCGGGTTTCGTCGTCGATTCGAATGGCGATCTGCTGCAAAGTGCTGCTGGCGGCCAAGAGAAAAGTGTCCGGGTGGATCCAAGAGTGGATCGGAGTTCTGAAGAACCTGAAAGCAGAGGGGACAGTGTCTGGGTCACTAGCCAGTGACCAGGAAGGTGATGGACAGATGCCCACCGATGTCGAGTGCTTCAGGTGCGTTGACGGTCGTCTTGACTCTTCAGCCACGAGGTCCAGGAGGCGTTGTCGGTGACCAGGAGCAGGATTCGGGCTGGTACACGATGTCTGTCGAGTGCTGAGGTGTCGGCGACCGGATTGGACCCAACAAGCCTTGGCAACGGCAAGTCTCGGTGAAGATGTAGATCGTCGATGGTGCAGACCAGCAAGGTCTGTGGAACTCACCCAGCGAGGGTAAGTGAGGGCAGGCCTGGAGCAACCAGGATGCCAAGTAAGAAAAGGATTGGCCTTCGTTAAGGGCTACTAGCCAACGGGCTAGCGACCGCGAAGGAGCCTCGTGACGCCGCACGTGGATCTGGCTTACAGAACACTCGTGGAGTGGGGGCCAGTGATCTTCGGTGCCGGTGGTGCTGGAGGCTAGGGCTACTCGGAGCCCAAAGCACGACTTCTTGGGAGACCCAGAAGAGGATGCACTTGCAAATGTGCTCGGTGTCCAGGGGTCACGGTCTCAAGTCACCCACGATAGCCACGGGCCTCAGCTTTGCTGGGGACTCAGGGTAGCCTCGGGGAAGTCTGAGAATCCACCTCTGGTGATGCGATGACTTCGGCGTCCGACGGGAGCTTCAGAAATGCGAACCGGACAGATGCTTCTTTGGTGCCTGCCAAGCAGGGAGTCACTCCTTGACCCCAAGGGAGATTCTTCAGTCCTCTAATCGTGAGTAGAGCGTCGAAGGTCCAGGATTCAGTTTCAGAGTTTCGTCCAGGGATAATCTAAAGTCCTAAGGACTGGGTTCCTACCTTTATTCTAAAGATAGGGGTTGGACTACTCTGTGGCCCCACCTATGGGTGGGTCAGGGCAGAGGGGTGGCTACACCCCTTTCCCTTTGTCCAGTTCGCGCCAAAGCAGGGGCTGCAAGCCCCTGATCCGGTTTGAACTGGGGTATGCACAGGGACACCAAATGTGCCCCCAGTGCAGGACTTCAAAGCACCCGAAAGTGCTCCCGCCCAGCCCCAATACACATTATCCTGTCTGGGGAGGTGGTCACACCTCCCTGGGACAGGAAACCTATTGTCCAGGCCTCCCCTGCCGGAGTTTCGTCCAGCAGCAGGAGGCCAGACTCGTGTCTGTGGCAGCAGCATCCATTTTGTGATGCCAGGGCTCTGGAAAGAAGTTACCGGACTAGTCAGAGTTAACATGTCTTTCCCTCCAGAAGGGTGGAATGCTACCCCCGCCGCCAGGATTGACGGGGGGGGGGGTAGTATTCCAAGATGTTTGACACTAAACACGACATGTTTAGGTGCAGCCATTCCAAAGTTAGCATTTTACCGCGAGGATATAATGCGCTTAAGAGTATATGGTCAGGCTGCACTACAAACAGCATCAGAGATGGTCTCCGAACGCTGCAGAGGGGCCCTGCTCATGCAGGGGCACCCTTTCACATAGGAACCACGCACTCTGCCTTTAGGATTGATAAGGCCTGCCTTAGGAGTGACTTATAGGTTTATATGTGTGTATGTATTTCGTGATATAGGTAACCTATATCACAGTAAGGGGTGCATGCACCACCTTACCCAGGCTGCAGTAGCAGACCTGTGGTGTCAGTTTGGATGGCCTTCCAGGGGTGGCATAATACATGCTGCAGCCCCTGGCAGGCCTCTGAGGTACCTATGCCCTTGGTACATAGTATACCATATACTAGGGACTTATAAGGGCACTCCAGATCCCAATCAGTGATGTGCCTAAGGCACATGGAAACCATTTTAGAGAGGAAGCAGCTAGGCTGGGGTTCTGATTAGCAGGGCCCCAGCCAGACTAATGTCGAAAAACAGTGAAGCATCAGCAAAAAGTGGGGGTACCCATGTGAAGCAGATCCTACTCTCCTACACAACCCCCCCCAAACGTAGGGACATTAAACTAACCTTGCCCAGTTAAGTCTTCATGTTCTAAGTGGAAATACCTAGAGAGTCCATCTGCATTCGCATGGTTACTCCCAGGTCTATGTTCCACTGTAAAGTCCATCCCCTGTAGGGAAATGGACCACCTAAGCAGTTTGGGGTTTTCACCCTTCATTTGTTTTAGCCATAAGAGGGGCTTATGGTCTGTCTGAACCAGGAAGTGTGTACCAAACAAGTATGGCCTCAACTTCTTCAGAGCCCAGACCACAGCAAAGGCCTCCCTCTCTATGGCTGACCAACGTTTCTCTCTAGGGGTCAGCCTTCTGCTAATAAAAGCTACTGGCTGATCCTGACCTTCTTCATTCAATTGTGACAGTACAGCCCCTACCCCCAATTCAGATGCATCAGTTTGAACAATGAACTTCTTGGAGTAATCAGGACTCTGCAGAATTGGAGCAGTGCACATGGCCTGCTTGAGGTCATGAAATGCCTTTTGACAGCTAACTGTCCACTGAACCTTTTTGGGCATTTTCTTAGAAGTTAAGTCATTCAGGGGTGTCACTATTGATCCATACCCCTTGACAAATCTCCTATAGTACCCAGTCAGGCCTAAGAAGGCTCTCACCTGAGTCTGGGTAGTGGGAGCAGTCCAGTCCATGATGGTCTGGATCTTGCTCTGCAAAGGTTGAACCTGGCCTCCACCCACAAGGTGGCCCAGGTACACAACCTGACTCTGCCCTATCTGGCACTTAGTGGCCTTGATAGTCAGGCCTGCCTTTGCAGGGCGTGTAAAACATTCCTGAGGTGGACCAGGTGATCCTCCCAGGTGGAGCTAAAGACAGCAATATCATCTAGATAAGCTGCACTATAGGCTTCCAGTCCTGTGAGAACTGTATTCACCAACCTCTGGAAAGTGGCAGGTGCATTCTTCAGACCAAAGGGCATTACCACAAATTGATAATGTCCACTAGGGGTCGAGAATGCTGTTTGGGCTTTGCAGTATCAGCTAGTCTGATCTGCCAGTAGCCAGCTGTTAGGTCAAATGTGCTGAGATATTTGGCAGAGGCCAAAGTATCTATGAGCTCATCTGCCCTGGGTATTGGATGGGCATCAGTCCTAGTGACTGAATTGAGACCCCTGTAGTCCACACAAAACCTCACCTCTCTTTTTCCACCACTGGTGTGAGGTTTCGGTACAAGGACCACTGGACTAGCCCAAGGGCTATCTGAGGGTTCAATAACTCCCAATTCCAACGTTTTCTGGACTTCAGTCCTGATACAGTCCCTGACATGGTCAGGTTGCCTATAAATCTTGTTTTTAATAGGCAGACTGTCGCCAGTGTCCACTTCATGAGTGCACCAGGTGCACCAGGTGCTGGGGGGAGTGTTTTAGGGTTTAGGGCAGTGCAGTGGTGTTCGGGTAGTGTAGTGGGTTGTGCTGGGGGTAGTATTTTAGGGTTTAGGGTAGTGCAGTGTTGTTTGGGTAGTGTAGGGGGTCGTGCTGGGGTAGTGTTCTAGGGTTTAGGGCAGTGCAGTGGTGTTTGGGCAGTGTAGGGGGTAATGCTGGGGCTGGTGTTTTAGGGTTTAGGGCAGTGCAGTGGTGTTCGGGCAGTGTAGGGGGTCGTGCTGGGGGTGGTGTTTCAGGGTTTAGGGCAGTGCAGTGGTGTTCGGGCAGTGTAGGGGGTGGTGTTTCAGGGTTTAGGGCAGTGCAGTGGTGTTCGGGTAGTGTAGGGGGTCGTGCAGGGGGTGGTGTTTCAGGGTTTAGGGCAGTGCAGTGGTGTTCGGGCAGTGTAGGGGGTCGTCCTGGGGCTGGTGTTTCAGGGTTTAGGGCAGTACAGTGGTGTTCGGGCAGTGTAGGGGGTTGTGCTGGGGCTGGTGTTTCAGGGTTTAGGGCAGTGCAGTGGTGTTCGGGCAGTGTAGGGGGTCTTGCTGGGGCTGGTGTTTCAGGGTTTAGGGCAGTGCAGTGGTGTTCGGGCAGTGTAGGGGGTCGTGCTGGGGGTGGTGTTTCAGGGTTTAGGGCAGTGCAGTGGTGTTTGGGCAGTGTAGGGGGTCATGCTGGGGCTAGTGTTTCAGGATTTAGGGCAGAGCAATGGTGTTCAGGCAGTGTAGGGGGTTTTGCTGGAGGTGGTGTTTCAGGGTTTAGGGCAGTGCAGTGGTGTTCGTGCAGTGTAGGGGGTGTTGTTTCAGGGTTTAGGGCAGTGGTGTTCAGGCAGTGTAGGGGGTCTTGCTGGGGTTGATGTTTCAGGGTTTAGGGCAGTGCAGTGGTGTTCGGGTAGTGTAGGGGGTCGTGCTGGGGGTGGTGTTTCAGGGTTTAGGGCAGTGCAGTGGTGTTCCGGCAGTGTAGGAGGTCGTGCAGGGGGTGGTGTTTCAGGGTTTAGGGCAGTGCAGTGGTGTTCGGGCAGTGTAGGGGGTGGTGTTTCAGGGTTTAGGGCAGTGCAGTGGTGTTCGGGCAGTGTAGGGGGTCGTGCAGGGGGTGGTGTTTCAGGGTATAGGGCAGTGGTGTTCGGGCAGTGTAGGGGGTCGTGCTGGGGGTGGTGTTTCAGGGTTTGGGGCAGTGCAGTGGTGTTCGAGCAGTAAAGGGGGTCGTGCTGGGGTGGTGTTTCAGGGTTTAGGGCAGTGCAGTGGTGTTCGGGCAGTGTAGGGGGCGGTGCAGGGGGTGGTGTTTCAGGGTTTAGGGCAGTGCAGTGGTGTTCGGGCAGTGTAGGGGGTGCTGCAGGGGGTGGTGTTTCAGGGTTTAGGGCAGTGCAGTGGTGTTCGGGCAATGTAGGGGCTCATGCAGGGGGTGGTGTTTAAGGGTTTAGGGCAGTGCAGTGGTGTTCGGGCAGTGTAGGGGTCGTGCTGGGGCTGGTGTTTCAGGGTTTAGGGCAGTACAGTGGTGTTCGGGCAGTGTAGGGGGTCATGCTGGGGCTGGTGTTTCAGGGTTTAGGGCAGTGCAGTGGTGTTCGGGCAGTGTAGGGGTTGTGCTCGGGCTGGTGTTTCAGGGTTTAGGGCAGTGCAGTGGTGTTCGGGCAGTGTAGGTGGTCGTGCTGGGGCTGGTGTTTCAGGGTTTAGGGCAGTGCAGTGGTGTTCGGGCAGTGTAGGGGTCATGCTGGGGCTGGTGTTTCAGGGTTTAGGGCAGTGCAGTGGTGTTCGGGCAGTGTGGAGGGTCTTGCTGGGGCTGGTGTTTCAGGGTTTAGGGCAGTGCAGTGGTGTTCGGGCAGTGTAGGGGGTCGTGCTGGCGGTGGTGTTTCAGGGTTCAGGGCAGTGCAGTGGTGTTCGGGCAGTGTAGGGGGTCATGCTGGGGGTGGTGTTTCAGGGTTTAGGGCAGTGCAGTGGTGTTCGGGCAGTGTAGGGTGTCGTGTTGAGGGGTGGTGTTTCAGGGTTTATTGCAGTGCAGTGGTGTTCGGGCAATGTAGGGGGTCGTGCAGGGGGTGGTGTTTCAGGGTTTAGGGCAGTGCAGTGGTGTTTGGGCAGTGTAGGGGATCGTGCAGGGGGTGGTGTTTCAGGGTTTAGGGCAGTGCAGTGGTGTTCGGCCAGTGTAGGTGGTCTTGCTGGGGGTGGTGTTTCAGGCTTTAGTGCAGTGGTGTTTGGGCAGTGTAGGGGGTCTTGCTGGGGGTGGTGTTTCAGGGTTTAGGGCAGTGCAGTGGTCTTCGGGCAGTGTAGGGGTCTTGCTGGGGCTGGTGTTTCAGGGTTTAGGGCAGTGCAGTGGTGTTCTGGCAGTGTAGGGGGTCGTGCTGGGGCTGGTGTTTGAGGGTTTAGGGTATTGTAGTGGTGTTCGGGCAGTGTAGGGGTCGTGCTGGGGCTGGTGTTTCAGGGTTTAGGGCAGTGCAGTGGTTTTCGGGCAGTGTAGGCGGTCGTGCTGGGGATGGTGTTTCAGGGTTTAGGGCAGTGCAGTGGTGTTCGGGCAGTGTACGGGGTTGTGCTGGGGCTGGTGTTTCAGGGTTTAGGGCAGTGCAGTGGTGTTCGGGCAGTGTAGGGGGTCGTGCTGGGGGTGGTGTTTCAGGGTTTAGGGCAGTGCAGTGGTGTTCGGGCAGTGTAGGCGGTCGTGCTGGGTCTGGTGTTTCAGGGTTTAGGGCAGTGCAGTGGTGTTCGGGCAGTGTACGGGGTTGTGCTGGGTCTGGTGTTTCAGGGTTTGGGCAGTGCAGTGGTGTTCGGGCAGTGTAGGGGGTCATGCTGGGGGTGGTGTTTCAGGGTTTAGGGCAGTGCAGTGGTGTACAGGCAGTGTAGGGGGTCTTGCTGGGGGTGGTGTTTCAGGGTTTAGGGCAGTGGTGTTCGGGCAGTGTAGGGGGTCTTGCTGGGGGTAGTGTTTCGGGTTTAGGGCAGTGCAGTGGTGTTCGTGCAGTGTAGGGGGTCGTGCTGGGGGTGGTGTTTCAGGGTTTAGGGCAGTGCAGTAGTGTTCGGGCAGTGTAGGGGATCGTGCAGGGGGTGGTGTTTCAGGGTTTAGGGCAGTGCAGTGGTGTTCGGGCAGTGTAGGGGGTCGTGCTGGGGGTGGTGTTTCAGGGTTTAGGGCAGTGCAGTGGTGTTCGGGCAGTGTAGGGGGTCATGCAGGGGGTGGTGTTTCAGGGTTTAGGGCAGTGCAGTGGTGTTCGGGCAGTGTAGGGGTCGTGCTGGGCTGGTGTTTCAGGGTTTAGGGCAGTGCAGTGGTGTTCGGGCAGTGTAGGGGATCTTGCTGGGGGTGGTGTTTCAGGGTTTAGGGCAGTGGTGTTCGGGCAGTGTAGGGGTCTTGCTGCGGGTGGTGTTTCAGGGTTTAGGGCAGTGCAGTGGTGTTCGGGCAGTGTAGGGGGTCTTGCTGGGGGTAGTGTTTCAGGGTTTAGGGCAGTGCAGTGGTTTTCGGGCAGTGTAGGCGGTCGTGCTGGGTCTGGTGTTTCAGGGTTTAGGGCAGTGCAGTGGTGTTCGGGCAGTGTACGGGGTTGTGCTGGGGCTGGTGTTTCAGGGTTTAGGGCAGTGCAGTGGTGTTCGGGCAGTGTAGGGGGTCGTGCTGGGGGTGGTGTTTCAGGGTTTAGGGCAGTGCAGTGGTGTTCGGGCAGTGTAGGGGGTCTTGCAGGGGGTGGTGTTTCAGGGTTTAGGGCAGTGCAGTGGTGTTCGGGCAGTGTAGGGGTCATGCTGGGCTGGTGTTTCAGGGTTTAGGGCAGTGCAGTGGTGTTCGGGCAGTGTAGGGGATCTTGCTGGGGGTGGTGTTTCAGGGTTTAGGGCAGTGGTGTTCGGGCAGTGTAGGGGTCTTGCTGCGGGTGGTGTTTCAGGGTTTAGGGCAGTGCAGTGGTGTTCGGGCAGTGTAGCGGGTCTTGCTGGGGGTAGTGTTTCAGGGTTTTGGGCAGTGCAGTGGTGTTCGGGCAGTGTAGGGGGTCTTGCTGGGGGAAGTGTTTCAGGGTTTAGGGCAGTGCAGTGGTGTTCGTGCAGTGTAGGGGGTCGTGCTGGGGATGGTGTTTCAGGGTTTAGGGCAGTGCAGTAGTGTTCGGGCAGTGTAGGGGTCGTGCAGCGGGTGGTGTTTCAGGGTTTAGGGCAGTGCAGTGGTGTTCGGGCAGTGTAGGGGTCTTGCTGGGGGTAGTGTTTCAGGGTTTAGGGCAGTGCAGTGGTGTTCGGTGCAGTGTAGGGGGTCGTGCTGGGGATGGTGTTTCAGGGTTTAGGGCAGTGCAGTAGTGTTCGGGCAGTGTAGGGGGTCGTGCAGCGGGTGGTGTTTCAGGGTTTAGGGCAGTGCAGTGGTGTTCGGGCAGTGTAGGGGGTCGTGCTGGGGTGGTGTTTCAGGGTTTAGGGCAGTGCAGTGGTGTTCGGGCAGTGTAGGGGGTCGTGCTGGGGGTGGTGTTTCAGGGTTTAGGGCAGTGGTGTTCGGGCAGTGTAGGGGGTCTTGCTGGGGGTGATGTTTCAGGGTTTAGGGCAGTGCAGTGGTGTTCGGGCAGTGTAGGAGGTCTTGCTGGGGGTAGTGTTTCAGGGTTTAGGGCAGTGCAGTGGTGTTCGGGCAGTGTAGGGGTCATGCTGGGGGTGGTGTTTCTGGGTTTAGGGCAGTGCAGTGGTGTTCGGGCAGTGTAGGGGGTCGTGAAGGGGGTGGTTCAGGGTCTAGGGCAGTGCAGTGGTGTTCGGGCAGTGTAGGGGGTCGTGCTAGGGTATGTGTTTCAGGGTTTAGGGCAGTGCAGTGGTGTTCGGGCAGTGTAGGGGGTCGTGCAGGGGCTGGTGTTTCAGGGTTTAGGGCAGTGCAGTGGTGTTCGGGCAGTGTAGGGGGTCGTGCTGGGGGTAGTGTTTTAGGGTTTAGGGTAGTGCAGTGGTGCTTGTGTAGTGTAGGGGTCGTGCTGGGGGTAGTGTTTTAGGGTTTATGGTAGTGCAGTGGTGTTTGTGTAGTGTAGGGGGTCATGTTTTAGGGTAGTGTAGTGGTGTTTGGGTAGTGTAGGGGGTCGTGCTGGGGGTAGTGTTTTAGGATTTAGGTTAGTGCAGTGGTGTTTGGGTAGTGTAGGGGTCGTGCTGGGGGTAGTGTTTTAGGGTTTAAGGTAGTGCAGTGGTGTTTGTGTAGTGTAGGGGTCGTGCTGGGGGTAGTGTTTTAGGTTTTAGGGTAGTGCAGTGGTGCTTGTGTAGTGTAGGGGTCGTGCTGGGGGTAGTGTTTTAGGGTTTAGGGTAGTGCAGTGGTGTTTGTGTAGTGTAGGGGGTCATGTTTTAGGGTAGTGCAGTGGTGTTTGGGTAGTGTAGGGGTCGTGCTGGGGGTAGTATTTTAGGATTTAGGTTAGTGCAGTGGTGTTGGGGTAGTGTTTTAGGGTTTAGGGTAGTGCAGTGGTGTTTGTGTAGTGTAGGTGGTCATGCTGGGGGTAGTGTTTTAGGGTTTAGGATAGTGCAGTGGTGCTTGTGTAGTGTAGGGGGTCGTGCTGGGGTAGTGTTTTAGGGTTTAGGGTAGTGCAGTGGTGTTTTTGTAGTGTAGGGGGTCATGTTTTAAGATGCAACGCTCCAATACCTGACCAGTCTGCACTACATAAAACTGCAAAAAAACTAAAAATAAAAAGTGTTTTGCACACTTTTGTCATTGGGCTATATGTGGGCTACATCTGGGTAATATTTGTGCTACATTTGGGCTCTTTTTCACTGGTGGCCATCTTGGAAGACTTCTTTGTTATGAAGTTTCCTAATTTCCTCATTTACTGCAGTCTCCTCAGTAGGAAATGCTTTCAGTTTTTTACTTTGATTCCATCAAGAAGGCATTCAGATGTGTCACACATTTGCCATAAATTCAGAATGTTATTACTCTAGTTGTTCATTAGATCACTGTAGTAAAGCTACTGCTCACCAAGGAGTTAACTGGAAGTCTACTGCTGGTATTGAAAGTGATTGTTTCAGTCTGCATGTCAGAATTTTCTAATGAAATAGAAGAGGATTTGAGATCTCACTTAAAACATGCACTAAATTTTCTTTTTGCAGCACTAACCATACTTTCTATGGCAAAATGAACCCCTCATTTTGTTCCTTTTTAAATTAAATGTTTTAAGTGTTACCAGTTTATTCCAATCAAGATGGCTTCAGGTGTGCCATACTTTTGTCATAAGTAAGACTGTTAGCGCTCTAGTTGTTCTTTAGAACACTCTGGGAAGCTGCAGTAGAACACAAAGGCATCAACTGACAGGCTGCTCCTGTTGAAATATAACAGGAAGATATTTGAGATCACACTTGAAACATGTCCTAATTTTTCTTTCTACAGCACTAACCATAATTTCTATGACAAAATGAACCCCATCATTTTGTTCCTTTTAAATTAAATGTTTTAAGTGTTACCAGTTTATTCCAATCAAGATGGCTTCAGGTGTGCCATACTTTTGTCATAAGTAAGGCTGTTAGCACTCTAGTTGTTCTTTAGAACACTCTGGGAAGCTGCAGTAGAACACAAAGGCATCAACTGACAGGCTGCTCCTGTTGAAATATAACAGGAAGATATTTGAGATCACACTTGAAACATGTCCTAATTTTTCTTTCCAGAGCACTAACCATAATTTCTATGACAAGATGAACCCCATCATTTTGTTCCTTTTTAAATTAAATGTTTTAAGTGTTACCAGTTTATTCCAATCAAGATGGTTTCAGGTGTGCCATACTTTTGTCATAAGTAAGGCTGTTAGCACTCTAGTTGTTCTTTAGAACACTCTGGGAAGCTGCAGTAGAACACAAAGGAATCAACTGACAGTCTCTGCCCTTGTTGGATGTACATGTTTTACTGAGAATGTCAGACTTCATTCTCACATGACTGAGAAAGATAATGTGAATTTACAGAAAATATGCTCTCATTTTAGCTTCTGGGGCACCTTCCAAAACTGTATGGGACAAGCATGTGAAAATAGTTTTCTCTCAAACATGATTCATGATATCCCAGCAGAAGGTTTTTCACAGGGTAAAATCACCTTAGAACACACCACAATTCCTGAAATTAGTATGGTACCATCAACAAATGAATTCTAATGTAACTAAAGTCTGTTATCACCCTTTATAGTTCTCCTTTTGGTAACCCTCAAAATCTTCGATTCACTACAATGCATTTCAATGGGTACTATCATTTATATTGGTCCCAAGATGGCTGCCAGCAATTCCAGGATGAAGTGCTGACAGCCAATCAGATCTCACGATGACGTGTGGTTAGGCTCCGCCCAGATATATATGTGTTTTTACTTTTGATTTTCTCAGCAACTACTGAACGGATTTACACCATTTAACAAAAAGGGTTCTTTTGAACCAAGAACTACCTCTTTGCCAAATTTGGTGTAATTCCGTTCAGCAGTTCGGGCTGTAGCCGTGTCTAAAGTTTCCTATGGGAAAATGAATGGGGAAAACACGTTTTGGGACCCCCTTTTTCTCGGCCCCGCTTGACGAATCACCCTGAGACTTTCAGGGTAGGAGCGGACCGGAGCGGGCCATAAAGTTTGAAAATTTCGCGAAGATTCGTCAACCGACGCAAGAGTTATTTCAAATAGAATGTCGCGGATTTCCTATGGAAAATAGGTCCTAACTATAACTATCTACTGGCGACCGCCAGTAGATAATATATATATTCACTGAAAAAACCATAGGTTTTAGGGACAGTTATAGTTAGTTGGACATTTTACTCGTACAAAACCCGTGAAATTCCCCCGTTATAGTTAGTTCAGCTAACTATAACTCGTGCCCCCGCAATGCACTGCTGATGACGTCACATATTACATCACTCATGACATGGTCAGTGACATCACTGATGACATCACTGATGACATCTCAAATGACATCACTGATGACATCATCCAGTGACTGTGTGTTTCTGTAAAGTTTAAATATTTTTAATATATATAGGAAAAGACGTATTGAAGAATGAGTGGGTGTGTAAGTGTCTGTATGGATGATTTAGTAGGTGCGTGACTGACTCTATAAGTGAGTGATTTAACGTATCTTACTGAATGCATGGGTTAGTGACTAAACTGGGTGAATGTCTGTATCCGTCTGTCTGTTGCTGTGTAAGTGGCTGCATGGGTTTGTGAATAGCTACATGAGTGTCTATAAGAGTTATTGATTTGTTGTCTGAGTATCTGTATGGGTGCCTGAGTGTTTGTGTGGATGGGGTGTGTGCGACTGTGCATAGATGTGTGAGTGGGTGATTCACTTGGTGGATGGTTTCAAGAGTGCATCTGTGATAGCCTGTATGGGTGGGTAAGTGTGTGTAAGAGTGTGTTAGTGAGTGAATGTATGTCCCAGTGGTACATGTGTGAGTAACTACATATGTGAAAGGCAGTATATATGTGTGTTGGAGTATATAAATAGCTATAAGCGAGAGTGAGTGATTGTGATAGTGGCTGTATGGATGAGTGTGTGCTTGTATCAGTGATTATATAAGAGCGTAACAATGTGCTAGTATTTGTATGATTAAGTGAGCTGGTGTGTGTATAACTGTATAGGTGAGTAAATGGCAGTGTGTTTAATTATTTGCATGACTGACTAGGTGTGTGAGTACCTCTATGGATGAGTGGCGGTGTTTGAGTGTCTATATAGGAGTAAGAGTGCATATGATAGTCCTGTACTGAGTGACCATAAGTATGAGTGACTGTACGGGTGAGTGAGTGGATGTGTGTGTGTAGACCTAAGAATCAGTGAGTGGGTATGTAGTTATTGGTGTTGGAGTGTCTATGGTTTTGCGAATGGCAGTCTGTAATTTAGATTGGGTGTATCAAAGGTTATATTTGGGTGTGAAGAGCTGCATCAGATTATCACGTGGATGATGTCATCAGTGATGTCATTTGAGATGTCATCAGTGATGTCATCAGTGATGTCACTGACCATGTCATGAGTGATGTAATATGTGACGTCATCAGCAGTGCATTGCGGGGCGCGAGTTATAGTTAGCTGAACTAACTATAACGGGGGAATTTCACGGGTTTTGTACGAGTAAAATGTCCAACTAACTATAACTGTCCCTAAAACCTATGGTTTTTTCAGTGAATTTCAAAGGTTTTTTAAATGCTAATTTCTAACTATAACATATCTGAAACCTATGGTTTTTTTCAGTGAATTTCAAAGGTTTTTTAAATGCTAATTCCTAACTATAACATGTCTGAAACCTACGGTTTTTTCAGTGAATTTCAAAGGATTTGTAAATGACAATTTTAAATGTATTAATTGTTATATTAATTTTTTTCATACTGATTTACTACATTTTTAGAAACAATTTTTTTTTACATATTTTATTTTTTAAATTACATTGTAATTACATTATACATTACATTACAAAAAATACTTTCTCAGAATGAATTACTTTAGTTTAAATACTTTGCACATAGGCAATAGACTTTTAAGTACAGTAGTTACAGTTGTTGCAATGGGCACCACATTTTCAAACACAATGCAACATTCAGCTCAATGTGAATTTCTAGTTAAATGCAATTAGTTACTTTATGGATTACTTTTTCTAACCACAGGACTGGATCCTAGATTCAGTCCTGGTACATCTCCTGTAAACAGTTGAGTAAAAGCGTTTTGGTTACAGTCGTGATTTTTAAGGAATATTATTGTATTTTAAAAGTTGACACTTAGAAACTTTTTCTCATAGAATCACCAATGTTATCCTATGGAAGGAAATTCACTTAGCAGGTAAAAACTGTTATCGTTACTTTTTCTTACTCAGTGTTGGATCCTGGATCCAGCACTGGTGCATCTCCTGTAAACAGTTGAAAGAATGCGTTTAAGTCATACAGGCGATTTTTAAGGAATATTTGTAGTTTGTGAAAATCGACACTTTGAAACTTTTCTGCTGAAAACCAGACAATGGATTCCTATGGAAGAAAATATAAGTTACTGGTAAGTACGGTTAAAATTACTTTTCAGGGTCAGTGCTGGGCTAAAAGATGAAGCACTGGGTTCTCTCCTGATAACAGGTGAGTAAATTGGAATTCGTACTTTGGTTGATTTTAGAGGAATATTATAAAGTTCCAAAACTCCACACTTAGAAGAATTTCCAAGTGAAACCAGTCAATGTTAGCCTATGAAGGAAATTCAAGTTACCGGTAAGTACGGTTAAAATTACTTTTCAGGACCAGTACTGGGCTGAAAGATGCAGCACTGAGGTCTCTCCTAATAACAGGTGAGTAAATCAGAATTCGGATTTCGGCTGATTTTAGAGGAATATTTGTATGTTTCAAAAATCAACACTTAGAAACTTTTTCAGCAAAAAGCAGGCAATGATATCCTATGGAAGGAAATTCAAGTTACTGGTAAGTACGGTTAAAATTACTTTTGAGGATCAGTACTGGGCTGAAAGATGCAGCACTGAGGTCTCTCCTGATAACAGGTGAGTAAATCGGAATTCGTATTTCGGCTGATTTTAGAGGAATATTTTAAAGTTCCAAAACTCCACACTTAGAAGAATTTCCAAGTGAAACCAGTCAATGTTAGCCTATGGAAGGAAATTCAAGTTACTGGTAAGTACGGTTAAAATTACTTTTCAGGACCAGTACTGGGCTGAAAGATGCAGCACTGAGGTCTCTCCTTATAACAGGTGAGTAAATCGGAATTCGTATTTCGGATGATTTTAGAAGAATATTTGCACAATGGTGAAGGGAGGGGCGGGGCCTGAGGTGACATCTGTGCAAACGCGCCCCGTGGCGCGTTTTAGGTTGGGGGATTAAGTCCCCTTGAATCATGAGGTTCCCTAGGGGCCAACTAGCCCACCATGAACCTCCAGTATGCGTTAGGGGCTGCGTTGCAGAGACGTGTAGAGGCCACACCCTTTTACACCTCTCTGCAACGCAGCTCTGTGGCACTTTCTGGATGTACCTGTTGGGCTAGTTGGCCCCAGGGACCCTCAGGATTGAAGGGGATTTAATCCCCCATCTTAAAACGCGCCACGGGGCCTGTTTGCACACATGTCACATGAAGCCCCGCCCCCTCCCTTCACCACTGTGCAAACGCACCCTGTGGCGCGCTTTTAAGTTGGGGGATTAAGTCCCCTTGAATCCTGAGGGTCCCTGGGGTCCAACTAGCCCACCATATACCTCCAAAAGCGCCACAGAGCTGCGTTGCAGAGAGGTGTAAAAGGGGCGTGGCCTATGTACACGTCTCTGCAAGGCAGCCTCTGGCGCATACTGGAGGTTCCTGGTGGGCTAGTTGGCCCCCAGGGACCCCCAGTATTCAAGGGGAATTGTTCTCTCTGCAAACGCGCCAGGGGGCGCGTTTGCAGAGTACTGCAGGGAGGGGGCGGGGCCTCCCGGCACGATGCCGGTGTTTTTTTTTTTAATGGGAGGGGCTGCGTGGCCCCCTTCCAGCAATACGTAACTGAACGGAAGCACA